>JAIOJX010000001.1:110960284-111560284 GCA_022376925.1 Tragulus kanchil
AAAATTCAAGAGTACTATTTGTCTAAGAAGCCTTGTTGTTCCACTTTTGCATTGTTTCATCTAATAACCATTTCATACTATCTACTATCTAAATGGGATACTAATAAAGAATAAATGTATTGCTACATGAGCTTTTCCTTTCTGTAAAACATAATAAGTAGTCTTTTATGCATATTTATCAAACACTCGTGATGTGAAAAATTATCAAGGGCCAATGAGATAAATAATGTGAATGTTTTGTAACCTAGTAATGACACTTCAATATAAAAATTATGGTAAAGAAGAAATCCCTAGAGTAGGAAATGGCAACCTGCTCCAGTATTCTTGCCTGGAAAATTCCATGGACAGAGGAGCCTCGTAGACTGCAATCCATGGGGTCACAAAGAGTCGGACATGACTGAGCAATTGAGCACCCACAAAGAAGAAATGGTATATAATAGACACCTTTGTCACCCACCCAAATTATCTTTACCATACCAGTCCAACCATCCCATGGGTGCTATGGTTTTGGCTGCTACCAGCTCATGTATCCCCTGATCCATAGGTTTGCCCCCTCCAGAAAAGCCTAGGAAGTTCTGCATCTATTTTCCAAACTATCTGCTGATCAATGTCTTACTAATGTGGAAATATAAAAGTTCAGGATCCTTGCTTCAAGGTAGGAAAACCTTGGTATTAAAATTGATGCTCCAGAGCTCCCCGTAGGATCAGCCTCTTGAAATTGTATCTTTCCTTAGCTCTTTCCTCTGCCGTCTTGCTTCCCTTACTCCCTTACAGGTTTCTCCTGGGAACACTTCCTTAGGAAATCTCTTGCTACAGAATCCTCACCTGAGGCTGTACTTTTAGGGAATTTGACTTAAGGTAGAGTAGAAACAATGTCTTAGGATCTATTCTTTTATAAGATGCTCTTTTCTATTATATAATAATGGTAGAATCACCAAACTGTATAGTTACACAAAGCCTTAGAACTGATCAACTTTGCCACTTTCAAATAGGGTGATGAGGATCCACGAAGTGACTTACACAAAGGCCACAAGAGAGTTTGGGACCTAACTTAAACACAGGTTTTCTGGTATCCAGTACTGTTGTTTTCATATAATTGTTACAGTTAAGAGTATTGTTCCATTTACTAACTTATGAATGAATAGAATGATTTTTTATAGATATAAATAAATTTGTTACATGTTCATTCAGCAAAAGATTATGAAACAAAGTCAAACCATTCATATTTGTTTTGGTAATACTCCTGAAAACTCATCTCAATAATCATTGGTAATACTCCATTCCACCCCCCTTAGTAAATATCTCATTTCATCAGCTTCAGAAGTTATACTTTTTTCCAAAGAATATACAAGTATTATTGGACTGAGTAAGGACTAATTTCCTACAAAATCTACAAGCAACTGAGACAACTCAGCACTGGAAAAACGAACAACCCAATCAAAAAATGGGAAAAGGACCTAAACAGACACCTCTCCAACGATGACATACAGATGGCCAAAAAACACATGAAACGATGCTCAACTTCACTAATAATTAGAGAAATGCAAATCAAAACTACAATGAGATATCACCTCACACCCGTCAGAATGGCCATCATCCACAAATCGACAGACAATAAATGCTGGAGAGGCTGCGGAGAAAAGGGAACACTTCTGCATTGCTGGTGGGAGTGTAAATTGATTCAGCCTCTATGGAAGACAGTCTGGAGATTTCTTAAAAAACTAAAAATAGAAGCACCCTATGACCCAGCAATCCCACTCTTAGGCTTATACCCTGACGAAATCAAAACTGAAAGAAGCACCTGTACCCCAATGTTCATTGCAGCTCTCTATACAATAGCTAGAACATGGAAGGAACCTAGATGCCCATCGACGAACGAATGGATCCAAAAGCTCTGGTACATATATACAATGGAATACTACACAGCTGTAAAGAGAAATGCAGAAGAATCAACCCTGATGAGGTGGCTGGATCTAGAACGTATCATCAAAAGTGAAGTCAGTCAGAAAGAGAAGGACAAATACAGTATATTAACACATATATATGGAATCTAGTAGGATGGTGATGATGGCACATGCAGTGAAGCGACAGAAAGACAGACATGGACAGTGGACATATGGACATTGTGGGGAAGGAACAGTGGGTGAGAGGCGTAAAGGAAGTAGCATGAAGGCCTGTACTATCATAAGTGAGGAAAATAGCTCTAGTCATTGCTCTGTGAGAAAAGGGGATCCTTCAGGGGTGCTGTGTGCCGGTCGGGAGGGGAGGGAAGGGGGGGATATACATGTGGCTAATCTGAGAACATGCATGTCTGTGAACAACAAAACTCTGTAAAAGTTAAAAGTAAAATAAAGGTTTAAAAAAAAAAAAGAAAATATACTGTTTTATATAGAAAAGGAATTATTACGCAAAGCATGCCTACTTGTGTGCTAGTATATGACTTTTAGAGTTTATCCTTTCTCTGCTACTCTTAAAATAACTTTTGGGAATCCTAAAATGTTGCCAATGTTGATAAATATTAACATATAATTTGTTTATTAAATAAGTGTGTGAGATCATACAAAGAGAAAACAAAGTGCTTGACCTTGTTGGCTATGGATCCTGAAGGAAAAGCTTTTTTATTCCTATGAGGGAATACTTCTCTACCTTCAGCACTCCCTGAAATGGATTTGGGCTGCCTTATTTAATTCTGAATGTTAGAGATGTTCTTGGTAAAGCGATCTCTTGTATCAGGTAAATAGTGAAAGGTTAATTTCTGCTTCAATTCTTCTGTAAAGGTGGTACGATTGGAACCTTAAGGTATCACAGTGAGTGCTCCCTAGCAGAGACAAAGTAACTTTAGTAGCTCATAACCTAGAAAGGGGAACAGACTAATTGAAAAGGCTTGTATTAGTAGAGGGAACTCTCAAATGTAAGCCTACTTTTGTGGGGGTGGTTGGGGAGGGAGGACGGCGGGTGGGTCACTTCTATTGGTCTTTCATTCATCATCCATCTTTGTTCTTTGGACCGTGTGGGTCTCCCATTGCGGTGGCCTCTGTTGTTGCAGAGTACTGGCTCTGGGCGCATGCGCTCCAGAGCTCTGGCTCGGTCATTGGACACATCGGTCCAGCTGCTTCGTGGCATGTGTGAGATCTTATTTAATTTTAGTTGAAGGATATAGCTCTACAATATTGTGTTGGTCCAAACATCAACATGAATCAGCTATAGGTATATCTATGTCCTTCCCTCTTGAATATCTCACCACCTCCTTCTCCATCTACAGAGCCCCTGTTTGAGTTCCCTGAATCACACAGCAAATTCCCATTGGGTATCTATTTTACATATGGTAATGTGTGTTTCCATGTTACTCTCTCCATACCTCTCATCATCTCCTTCCTCCCCACCCACCCTGTGTCTGTGAACAACAAAACTCTGTAAAAGTTAAAAGTAAAATAAAGGTTTAAAAAAAAAGAAAATATACTGTTTTATATAGAAAAGGAATTATTACGCAAAGCATGCCTACTTGTGTGCTAGTATATGACTTTTAGAGTTTATCCTTTCTCTGCTACTCTTAAAATAACTTTTGGGAATCCTAAAATGTTGCCAATGTTGATAAATATTAACATATAATTTGTTTATTAAATAAGTGTGTGAGATCATACAAAGAGAAAACAAAGTGCTTGACCTTGTTGGCTATGGATCCTGAAGGAAAAGCTTTTTTATTCCTATGAGGGAATACTTCTCTACCTTCAGCACTCCCTGAAATGGATTTGGGCTGCCTTATTTAATTCTGAATGTTAGAGATGTTCTTGGTAAAGCGATCTCTTGTATCAGGTAAATAGTGAAAGGTTAATTTCTGCTTCAATTCTTCTGTAAAGGTGGTACGATTGGAACCTTAAGGTATCACAGTGAGTGCTCCCTAGCAGAGACAAAGTAACTTTAGTAGCTCATAACCTAGAAAGGGGAACAGACTAATTGAAAAGGCTTGTATTAGTAGAGGGAACTCTCAAATGTAAGCCTACTTTTGTGGTGGTGGTTGGGGAGGGAGGGGGGCGGGTGGGTCACTTCTATTGGTCTTTCATTCATCATCCATCTTTGTTCTTTGGACCGTGTGGGTCTCCCATTGCGGTGGCCTCTGTTGTTGCAGAGTACTGGCTCTGGGCGCATGCGCTCCAGAGCTCTGGCTCGGTCATTGGACACATCGGTCCAGCTGCTTCGTGGCATGTGTGAGATCTTATTTAATTTTAGTTGAAGGATATAGCTCTACAATATTGTGTTGGTCCAAACATCAACATGAATCAGCTATAGGTATATCTATGTCCTTCCCTCTTGAATATCTCTCCCACCTCCTTCTCCATCTACAGAGCCCCTGTTTGAGTTCCCTGAATCACACAGCAAATTCCCATTGGGTATCTATTTTACATATGGTAATGTGTGTTTCCATGTTACTCTCTCCATACCTCTCATCATCTCCTTCCTCCCCACCCACCCCTGTGTCCATAAATCTGTTCTCTCTGTCTGTGTCTCCATTGCTGCCTTGCAAATAGGTTCTTCAGTACCATCTTTCTAGATTCTATATATATGTGTTAATATACTATATTTCTTTTTCTTTTTCTGACTTATTTCACTCTGTATAAGAGGCTCTAGGTTCATCAATCTCATTAGAACTGATTCAAATGTGTTCCTTTTAATGGCTGAGTAATATTCCATGGTGTATATATACCACAGCTTCTTTATCCATTCATCTGTTGCTTCCATGTCCTAGCTATTGTAAATAGTGCTGCAATGAATGTTGGGATGCATGTGCCTTTTTAGTTTTTGTTTCCTCAGGGTACATGCCTAGTAGTGGAATTGCTGGGTCATATGGTGGATTTATTCCTAGGTTTTTAAGGAATCTCCATAAAAGTAGCCTTATTTTCTTTCCTAAGGAACATATCCTTGACTTTGAATTTCCCTTTAAGAGCCATTACAAGACAGCAATTTCCACTCTCTATGGAGCCATGAGTCTTTTTAGACTACCACCAGTGTGTCATTAGAAATACAAATCATGCATTATGAGCTGCTCAGTTCAGGAATCCTATATCTAAATATGGGTTTCCCGAAAAGTGCATCATGAGACATGAAGAGATTGCAGGTAGTTAATTTGAGAGATAACTGTAAGAAGAACATGAAAGAAAGTAGAGAAAATGAGGGAAGAGACAGATCTACTAAAAGGGTTTTAATGAGCAGGTTATCACCATGGCCAACTGGAAGACCTCTGAGGAACCATGTGAAACAGATTTCTATATTAATATTTCAAAGGACAACAAGTGTGGTGTGTGTGTGTGTGTGTGTATGTGTGCATGCTCAATCATATCTGACTCTTTGAGACCCCATGGACTATAGCCCACTAGGCTCCTCTGTCCATGGGATTTCCCAGGCAGGAATACTGGAGTGGTTTGCTATTTCCTCCTCTAGGGGATATTCCCAACTCAGGAACTGAACCCATGTGTCTTGCATCTCCTGCACTGGCAGGTGGATTCTTTACCACTGAGCCATGTGGGAAGCCCCCTCAAATGACAAAATAAGATGAATTTTTCATCTACCATCTCTCAGTTATCATTGTTTGAGGGTGGTCCCTGTGGTGGTTAAGCCTCAGGGACTTCTGGCATCCCAGAAAGCAGACTGAGCCAGACCTCATGGTTCCAGAGAAAGCTCTTGGGTGGAGGAACATTGAGAACAGGCAATCGAAGTGGATGGAAATTGTCAGTACACCAAGAACTGGTTGTCAAACCTGCAGGTTCATCTAAATGTGGGCTGAGGGGAGAAGAGGCAGAGTATGTACAGAATGCATATGTGCTGATAATGAATTGCTATAAACTGTATTTACTTGAAAAAAGAACCCTGGTCAGTCAACATATCAAAAAGTTTTGGTCCATTGGCTGGTCCAAAATTCACTTTATTTCCTGTAGTATATTCAAAGAAAAATTATGTGCACATATGTTTATAGGCCTTCAGTGTATCACAGCAATTGTTATTTCATTAGGAGAAAAGAATTTCATATTATTATTTAATCCTTTCCCATCCATGACTTTTCTGAGGGCTAAAGGAGGAGAGATACTCCATGGAGTAGTTTGCCTCTCTGAATAGAGCCCACTGACAAAACAATTAAGGGGTGATGAATTCAGATTGGCGTCCATGCCACATTTCTTTATTGATGATAATAATACCCTTTTCTTCTTCACTAACTTCTCCCATTTGCCCTTATTGCACCCTTAGAATGTCAAAGCAGTTATCACTGACTTTATTGTACAACTAAAGAAACTTAGAATCATTAAAACCGTGAATTGTGCACTTGGGGTATGCCAAATATTGGGTTAGATATTCTTCCTCAGGATATTTCAATTAATCCCACTCAGAAACCTGAGGATATTATTGTCCTTGTTTCTTGATAAAACCCTCATCAGGGACTTCCCTGGAGGTCCAGTGGGTAAGGACATCGCCTTGCACCACCGGTTCGATCCCTGGCCTGAGAAGATCCCGCGTGCCGCGGGGCAGCTGGACAGATGTGTCCAACTACCCAGCCGGAATTCTGGAGCTCATGTGCCCAGAGCTGGTGCTCTGCAGCAATAGAGGCCACTGCAATGGGAGGCCCACAGAGGCCAAATAACAAAGATGGATGAAAATAGATAAATGAAAGACCTACAGGGGTGACAAAAAAAAAACCCTCATCGCGAACTGGCAAACTTTTCCATGTGGCAGGAAGTCTAGGGGTAAAACCAGTTTCTGGTCCTTATTTCCTTGTAACCCTTGCCCTCTCTTGATTGTCTCCAGGTTCCCCAAATGTCGAAGTGGATGGAAATTGTCAGTACACCAAGAACTGGTTGTCAAACCTGCAGGTTCATCTAAATGTGGGCTGAGGGGAGAAGAGGCAGAGTATGTACAGAATGCATATGTGCTGATAATGAATTGCTATAAACTGTATTTACTTGAAAAAAGAACCCTGGTCAGTCAACATATCAAAAAGTTTTGGTCCATTGGCTGGTCCAAAATTCACTTTATTTCCTGTAGTATATTCAAAGAAAAATTATGTGCACATATGTTTATAGGCCTTCAGTGTATCACAGCAATTGTTATTTCATTAGGAGAAAAGAATTTCATATTATTATTTAATCCTTTCCCATCCATGACTTTTCTGAGGGCTAAAGGAGGAGAGATACTCCATGGAGTAGTTTGCCTCTCTGAATAGAGCCCACTGACAAAACAATTAAGGGGTGATGAATTCAGATTGGCGTCCATGCCACATTTCTTTATTGATGATAATAATACCCTTTTCTTCTTCACTAACTTCTCCCATTTGCCCTTATTGCACCCTTAGAATGTCAAAGCAGTTATCACTGACTTTATTGTACAACTAAAGAAACTTAGAATCATTAAAACCGTGAATTGTGCACTTGGGGTATGCCAAATATTGGGTTAGATATTCTTCCTCAGGATATTTCAATTAATCCCACTCAGAAACCTGAGGATATTATTGTCCTTGTTTCTTGATAAAACCCTCATCAGGGACTTCCCTGGAGGTCCAGTGGGTAAGGACATCGCCTTGCACCACCGGTTCGATCCCTGGCCTGAGAAGATCCCGCGTGCCGCGGGGCAGCTGGACAGATGTGTCCAACTACCCAGCCGGAATTCTGGAGCTCATGTGCCCAGAGCTGGTGCTCTGCAGCAATAGAGGCCACTGCAATGGGAGGCCCACAGAGGCCAAATAACAAAGATGGATGAAAATAGATAAATGAAAGACCTACAGGGGTGACAAAAAAAAAACCCTCATCGCGAACTGGCAAACTTTTCCATGTGGCAGGGAAGTCTAGGGGTAAAAACCAGTTTCTGGTCCTTATTTCCTTGTAACCCTTGCCCTCTCTTGATTGTCTCCAGGTTCCCCCAACATTCCTGGACAGACATTTGCTCTTATATATTACAGCCTTTACAGAACCTGGCATGATACTAGATTTACTCACTGGATAAATTCTGCACACTCATGGCACATTAGAAGTCTTTTTATGTGTGCTAGCTTGATTTCCATTCAGAGGGGATTGATTTGTTCATGAGTTTCATGGGGGCAGCACCTGTCAGTAGATTTATATTTCATGTGCTGCTCCACTTTCTTCTGCCTTAGACCATATTTCACATTCTTAGTGATGCCTGAAAATTATACCTATTGACATAAGCTACAAGACAATATATGAATTCACCTTTGTCTCTATAGCCTTATGTTGCAGGACACTCCTCCTCATTCCCTTTGGTCTAGTCACACGTGCCTCATGTCCGTCTCTTACACTTGACATGCTCTGTCTCAGCAGGACAACTTTGCACATGCTGTTTGCTCCACTAAGAATGTTTTTCCCCTTTCACCATCATCAAGTAAATTCCAACTTATGCTTCAGATCTCAGCTCAAGCTAAAGGTTCCTTGGGGACTTTTCACTAACTAATTTCAGCAAATCTTCCTGTTAAAGGCTCTAATAGCACCATGTGTCTTTGTTGCTATTATCAGAGTTCTGAATGTATATATTTCTGTGTCTATGTGTGTTGATGATTTAATCAATACATGTCTCTCACACCATCTCATATGCTCAATTACAGCAAAATCTGTTTGGACTCCTACAAGTACCTCCAGCAGCTAGCACAGGGCCTCCTGTGTGGCAGACATGCTATAAGTAAGTCTTGAATAAAATATGTGAATCTAGAATGTAAATAATTTCTCAGCGTTTTACCTAGGGTGTTATTCTTAGTCCTGCTGTTCCTCAGTTGGGAAAATACAGTCCCACCACATGGGGAGATTTTGAAATGCCTAAGGGAGTTTTCTGGTTATCACAATGACTAAGTGCAGGTAATAGAGTTTGGTGGCAGGAGGAGGCAGAGGTGCTAAGAATCGTCCAATGGACAGGACAGTCTAACCAAGGAACAACTGTTGTACTCAAAATTTCAGTAACACCCTGAAAAACGCTGCAAGAACAATAATGTATTTCCCTAGTAGGCCTCTAATGCATGGGTCCCCAACCTGTGGGATCTAATACCTGATGAGCTGAGGTGGAGCTGATGTAATCATACTAGAAATAAAGAGCACAATAAATGTAATGTGCTTGTATCATCCTGAAACCATTTACCCCACCCCTGTCCATGAAAAAAAATTGTCTTCCACAAAACTGGTCCCTGGTGCCAAAAAGGTTGGGGACTGCTGCTCTAATGTGTTTCAATAATTGTTAACATGACTTTGTAGGTAATGTAGAGGTTATAAGAAGACGTATATGTGTGTGTGTGTAACTGACCTTTTTAGTTAATTTTGTATCAATTAGTACTTAGTTTATAGATTATTTTCCAAATTTGTGCCAGAAAAAAGAACTATTGGTAGGCAGTGGAAAGGGAGACAGGAAAACTGTCTGATGTATCAGAAATGTGAAACCTTGACATTGACCCAGTGCCTAGTGTTAATCTACTTTATAAGGCTGCTATTTTTCCTTTATGCTTCCTCTGTTCCTTGTTGCTTTTCTATTTCTGTCTAGCTTTTTAATTCTTCTCCAAGTTAAATCCCCAATCTGATACATTCATATGTTTACTTTCTTCCTTTTAGTTCAAATAGAAAATTGAGGTTGGTTTTCACGACTGCTGTGTGACCAGTGTCACAGTTAGCCTGTGGTTGCAGTAGAGAAGCTCAGTAAAGCCTCTTTCATTGTTTCCATTATAACATGAGAGCAGTCCAAATACCAGTGGTAAACCCTCTCTTTACTGAGACTGAAAACCATGATTTCATGATACCTTTCCTGAGGCATCAAGTGACTGGAAAAACAGAAGTCAGAAATGGAAGTTACTGTATCATAATAAGAAAAGCACTTGATGGGGATTCTCGATGTTGGACAGGGGAGGCTACCAACCAACTATGGATCATTGGATCATTGAACTCCTTTGGGCCCTGATTTTCTCATTTTAAAAGAATGAGAAGACAAGAGAAGAGGGGAGGAAGGAAAGAAGAGAAACAGTTATCTTAGACACTAGGTAGGAAGATGCCTCCCATGTACAAAATTGGAAACCATGCCTTTTTCCTTTGGAAGTGTGCAGAAGCTTATGCTTTAGAATAGAAGAGCTAGTATATGGGCAGAACTTTTCAAGGAGCAGAAATCAGCTTCCTGGAGGATTGATTCAAGAATGGTTTCAGAGGCAGTAAGCACAGAAGTAACCCCATGAGTGGTTATGTGTTTGGGCTCTGGAGACAAATCCACGCTTTCATCCCAACTCTACCACTTTCTGACTGGCCCTATAAATTGGAGATGCACTTAGCCACTGGAAGCCACTTTTTCCTTATATTTAAAATGGAAATAAAAATAACAATGTCTACTTCACAGTGTTGTTGTGATAATTAAATGAACGTATGCCTCATGAAAGCAGGTCTTAGTGTGTGGTGGGTGCTCCATAAATTTCTGATTTCTATCAGTAAGTTAAACTCATTAAGAATAGAGTGGTTTAATAAATTATTCTTTGTTAACAAGAATTCTCTGTGTATATCTCTTCCAGAATAACTAATACATCCTTATATGAACTAGGTATTCACATGACTACCACCAGTGGAATGCTAATAAAAGATGCATTTGAAAAGATATTATTTAATTACTTATTACAGATTTGCTTCTCCCCCTCAGAACTGCTTCAGATAGTATTAGTCACAGTTATCTGGAAAATGACTAAATTTCCTGTTGGACCTACTTTTTGGTATTAAAGACCTGTGGTTGCAGTAGAGAAGCTCAGTAAAGCCTCTTTCATTGTTTCCATTATAACATGAGAGCAGTCCAAATACCAGTGGTAAACCCTCTCTTTACTGAGACTGAAAACCATGATTTCATGATACCTTTCCTGAGGCATCAAGTGACTGGAAAAACAGAAGTCAGAAATGGAAGTTACTGTATCATAATAAGAAAAGCACTTGATGGGGATTCTCGATGTTGGACAGGGGAGGCTACCAACCAACTATGGATCATTGGATCATTGAACTCCTTTGGGCCCTGATTTTCTCATTTTAAAAGAATGAGAAGACAAGAGAAGAGGGGAGGAAGGAAAGAAGAGAAACAGTTATCTTAGACACTAGGTAGGAAGATGCCTCCCATGTACAAAATTGGAAACCATCCCTTTTTTCCTTTGGAAGTGTGCAGAAGCTTATGCTTTAGAATAGAAGAGCTAGTATATGGGCAGAACTTTTCAAGGAGCAGAAATCAGCTTCCTGGAGGATTGATTCAAGAATGGTTTCAGAGGCAGTAAGCACAGAAGTAACCCCATGAGTGGTTATGTGTTTGGGCTCTGGAGACAAATCCACGCTTTCATCCCAACTCTACCACTTTCTGACTGGCCCTATAAATTGGAGATGCACTTAGCCACTGGAAGCCACTTTTTCCTTATATTTAAAATGGAAATAAAAATAACAATGTCTACTTCACAGTGTTGTTGTGATAATTAAATGAACGTATGCCTCATGAAAGCAGGTCTTAGTGTGTGGTGGGTGCTCCATAAATTTCTGATTTCTATCAGTAAGTTAAACTCATTAAGAATAGAGTGGTTTAATAAATTATTCTTTGTTAACAAGAATTCTCTGTGTATATCTCTTCCAGAATAACTAATACATCCTTATATGAACTAGGTATTCACATGACTACCACCAGTGGAATGCTAATAAAAGATGCATTTGAAAAGATATTATTTAATTACTTATTACAGATTTGCTTCTCCCCCTCAGAACTGCTTCAGATAGTATTAGTCACAGTTATCTGGAAAATGACTAAATTTCCTGTTGGACCTACTGTGGATTATAGACCATCATATTGGACACACTGATAATTTACTTTTTTTTTTTTATTCTTTATTTTAAAGGTTTTACAGAGTTTTGTTGTTCACAGACATGTATGTTCCCAGATCAGTCATATGCATATCCATAGTCCCCACCCCTCCAGTTCCCCCCATCCCACCCCTCCAGACCATCGCCCCAAGCCATTGTGAGCACTCCTATTCCCTTAGCACTATGACACTAGCTATCTTTTCCACACATAACACTATAGGTTTCCATGTTACTCCCTCCATGCCTCCCCCTCCCTATTTTTTCCCCACATTGTCCCTATGTCTATGCTCTGTCTGTTTTTCCATGAGTTCACTGCGTGTGTTATCAAGACTATCCTACTAGATTCCATATATGTGTGTTAGTATACTGTTTTGGCTTTCTCTTTTTGACTTACTTCACTTTTGATGATAGGTTCTAGAGCCAGCCACTTCATTAGGACTGAGTCTTCTGCATTTCTTTTAACAGCTGAGTAGTATTCCATTGTATATATGTACCAGAGCTTCTGGATCCATTCATTCGTCGATGGACATCTAGATTGCTTCCATGTTCTGGCTATTGTATAGAGAGCTGCAATGAACATTGGGGTACAGGTGCTTCTTTCAGTTTTGATTTCGTCAGGATATAAGCCTAATAGTGGGATTGCTGGGTCATAGGGTGCTTCTATTTTTAGTTTTTTAAGGAATCTCCATACTGTCTTCCATAGCAGCTGTATCAATTGACATTCCCACCAGCAATGCAAGAGGGTTCCCTTTTCTCTGCACCCTCTCCAGTATTTATTGTCTGCAGATTTTTTGAAGATGGCCATTCTGATGAGTGTGAGGTGATATCTCATTGTAGTTTTGATTTGCATTTCTCTAATGATAAGCGAGGTTGAGCATCGTTTCATGTGCTTTTGGGCCATCTGTATGTCCTCTTTGGTGAGGAGTCTCTTTAGATCTTTTTCCCATTTTTTGATTGGGTTGTTCCTTTTCCCTGTGCTGAGTTGTCTGAGTTGCTTGTAGATTTTGGAGATTAATTCTTTGTCTGTTGTTTCATTTGCTATGATTTTCTCCCACTCTGTGGGGTGTCTGTTGAGCTTTTTTGTAATTTCTTTTGCTGTACCAAAGCTTTTAAGTTTCATGAGGTCCCACGTGTTCACTTTTCTTTTGAGTTCCACTGTTCTAGTAGGTGGGTCAGAGAAGATCTTGCTTTGATTGATGTCCTTGAGGGTTTTGCCTATATTGTTCTCTAAGAGTTTGATGGTTTCTGGTCTTACATTTAGGTCTTTAATCCATTTTGAGTTGATCTTTGTGTATGGTGTCAGGGTATGTTCCAACTTCATTTTTTTGCATGTAGCTGTCCAATTTTCCCAGCACCACTTGTTGAAAGGCTGCAGACAACATGATATTATACATAGAAAATCCCAAAGACTCTATTACGAAGCTACTAGAGCTAATCAATGAATTCAGCAAAGTCACAGGATACAAAGTCAACACACAGAAATCACTGGCATTCCTATACACAAACAATGAAAAATCAGAAAACAAAATCAAAGAGGCAGTCCCCTTCACCATTGCAACCAAAAGAATCAAATATCTAGGAATAAACCTACCCAAAGAAACAAAAGAATTGTACACAGAAAATTACAAGACACTCATGAAAGAAATTAAAGAAGACTTCAACAGATGGAGAGATATTCCATGTTCCTGGGTTGGAAGAATCAATATTGTGAAAATGACCATACTACCAAATATCATCTACAGATTCAATGCAATACCTATTCAACTTCCATTGACATTTTTCACAGAGCTAGACCAAAGATCAAACAGTTCATATGGATACACAAAAGACCTCAAATATCCAAAGCAATCCTGAGAAAGAAAAACGGAGCTGGAGGAATCAGCCTCCCTAACTTCAGACTCTACTCCAAAGCAACAGTCCTCAAGACAGTATGGTACTGGCACAAAAACAGAACTATAGACAAATGGAACAAGATCAAGAACCCAGAGATAAACCCACGCACCTATGGGTACCTTATTTTTGACAAAGGAGGAGAAACTATAAAATGGGACAGAGATAATTTACTTTTAATATTCTTTTCAGAGACATAGAAGCATCAGTGCCTTAGCTTCTACCGTGTTTTTGCCCCATTGAGTCTATGTTTTTGTGAATAGCTAGGAAGTAGTTTCACCACAGAGTCATAGGATAGGTTTCTATTTGACTTCCTATGCATTAATACCATTACCAGGGCAAACAGCTTCCTCTTTCTGTGTTTGTCTCAGAGACCTATTGTAACTTTATGCTCATCACTAATTGCTGCACTGAGCTCATCATTTTCCCTGGGTATTAACCCCTAGTTTGGAATAAGTATTGTGAGATTTTGTTTAATACCTCCATTCTCAGATTGGAATATTTTTGCATCATTCTATAAAGATGATTCAGGGTTTTCAGTGAGGAGAGTGCTTTAATATTCAGATGATTATGTGTGCATTGTTTTCTGTCCTCCCTGGCCTTAATCCATGATCATTGTTTATCATTTTTCTTTACCTCATTCACAGTTTCTTAATCATGAAAATGCTCTAACTGGTTGCACTGTGGTGTTTGAGTAGAGCTTATAGTTTTAGGCAAATCATTCTAATACTATTTCCCATTTGTACTTTAACCTATTATATTCTGCTCTAATATTTGTTTCCCAGGGCCTATTATAAGTTTAATTTTGTTGTGACATAGGGGTAATTCTGTTAGGTGCCAGGATAATGCATTTGACATCTTTAAATTGAATTGTTTCTATTAATAAATTAAATAAACACATACTTTAGTCTCAGTGTTAGTACTCTTCATAGATATATTTGAGTAAAAATAAATTGTCTGATCCAGATAATTATGCAGTAAATGAGACATATGGATTAAAATCAGTTCTTCTCACTTCTTTTAAAACTTTATTGTAATTTGGACACAGAAAACAGACTTATGGACATTGGAAGGAGGGAGGAATGTGTGAGGTGTATGGAAGGAGTTACATGGAAACTTACATTATCAAATAGATAATTAATGGAAATATGCTGTAAGATGCGGGGAACTCAAACAGGTGCTCTATAACAACCTAGAAGGATGGGATGGGAGGAAGTTCAAGAGGAGGGACATGAAAAATAAATGGGACAGAGATATTTTACTTTTATTATTCGTTTCAGATACATAGAAGCATCAGTGCCTTAGCTTCTACCGTGTTTTTGCCCCATTGAGTCTATGTTTTTGTGAATAGCTAGGAAGTAGTTTCACCACAGAGTCATAGGATAGGTTTCTATTTGACTTCCTATGCATTAATACCATTACCAGGGCAAACAGCTTCCTCTTTCTGTGTTTGTCTCAGAGACCTATTGTAACTTTATGCTCATCACTAATTGCTGCACTGAGCTCATCTTTTTCCCCTGGGTATTAACCCCTAGTTTGGAATAAGTATTGTGAGATTTTGTTTAATACCTCCATTCTCAGATTGGAATATTTTTGCATCATTCTATAAAGATGATTCAGGGTTTTCAGTGAGGAGAGTGCTTTAATATTCAGATGATTATGTGTGCATTGTTTTCTGTCCTCCCTGGCCTTAATCCATGATCATTGTTTATCATTTTTCTTTACCTCATTCACAGTTTCTTAATCATGAAAATGCTCTAACTGGTTGCACTGTGGTGTTTGAGTAGAGCTTATAGTTTTAGGCAAATCATTCTAATACTATTTCCCATTTGTACTTTAACCTATTATATTCTGCTCTAATATTTGTTTCCCAGGGCCTATTATAAGTTTAATTTTGTTGTGACATAGGGGTAATTCTGTTAGGTGCCAGGATAATGCATTTGACATCTTTAAATTGAATTGTTTCTATTAATAAATTAAATAAACACATACTTTAGTCTCAGTGTTAGTACTCTTCATAGATATATTTGAGTAAAAATAAATTGTCTGATCCAGATAATTATGCAGTAAATGAGACATATGGATTAAAATCAGTTCTTCTCACTTCTTTTAAAACTTTATTGTAATTTGGACACAGAAAACAGACTTATGGACATTGGAAGGAGGGAGGAATGTGTGAGGTGTATGGAAGGAGTTACATGGAAACTTACATTATCAAATAGATAATTAATGGAAATATGCTGTAAGATGCGGGGAACTCAAACAGGTGCTCTATAACAACCTAGAAGGATGGGATGGGAGGGAAGTTCAAGAGGGAGGGGACATGTGTATACCTATGGCTGATTTAGGTGAATGTAAAAAAAAAAAAGAAGCCTATCATGAAAAAAAAAAAAACCTTTATTGTGATTTGAAAGTGTAAGAAAATACCAATGTAATGCCATATGGCTAATTTTAGCAGTTCCATCATTTTAAGAAATAATTAGCAATATCAATATTTTGTTGAATAATGACTTCAGAGGCACTTATTCTTTATTAATGTAAAATTTCTTTTCAAATTTACCATTGCATGTACATGTTTATACTCTACCACCTCTGCTGTATCATTCACTTTCATAAGTTCATCTGCCATTTAATTGGAAAGATAAATGGAAATGTATAGTAATATATGTCATTTAATATAAAATACAAGTTTTATATTTAATTTATATTTAATAGCTATCAATGTCAATTGTTTTAATTAGATAAATTTATACCCATCTCAATTAAAGACTTGTATATAGCTTGTATTCCCCCCAACCAGATTATAAATCACATATAGGTTTGTAGAATATATTAATCCTCAGTGTTTACCACAATAACCTGTCAATTTATATTGATAAATAGATCAAGGGGGAGCAACATAAGAGTGGACTAATGAAATAAAACCAGAAGCTATCAATATAATTAGTTTAACATAAATGCCTATTATAAAATCTTATTACATTTCTAAAACTAGAATAGAGATTTGGCTTCATGTTTCCCAGTGACCAAACCGAAGAAAACAGCATAATCTGCAAGATGTACAGTTTGATATGGTTTTTAAATATTGGGTCTAGGAAAAACTCATTTTTTCCCTGTATAAGCATTAAGAGATATATTTCTCTTGAAGATTTAATAAAGTTGTTTAAGTGTATGAAACACATTGTCCTCAACATCATCTTGACCATAATTTTGAGGGCATCTTACTGCAGTTCCATCATTTTAAAAGTAATTAGTAATATCAGTATTTTGTTGGCAATAATGCAAAAACAATATTCTAATTTTACACGTTGCCAAAACAATGCAATACACATTTTTGAACAATCAAATGATCATGTTTTATCTGAGAGAAATATTTGATTAGGCTGCCCTGATGGTAAAGAATCCACCTGCCAATGCAAGAGATGCCAGTTCAATCCTCGAGTCAGAAAGATCTCCTGGAGAAGGGAATGGCAACCCACTCCAGTATTCTTGGCTGGAGAATCCCATGAACAGAGGATCCTGGCAAGCTATAGTTCATGGGGTTGCAAAGAGTCAAATTTAGCAACTAAACAAACAAGTATTTGGCTACTCTAGAGAAATTAATGATGTTGATCCTTCTTTGCACACAAATATATATTTTTATGCATATGATCTGAGTTACACGATATATGTACCTGTATATAGCTGGTATCCCCCCAACCAGATTGTAGATCACATACAGATTCATATAATATATTAATCCTCAGTATTTACCACAGTGCTTTGTCAATGGAGAACTCACAATAAATGCTAGCCGTGGCTGACAATTATCAGACTCCTCTTATATCCACCTCAAAATCTCTCAGCCCACCGTAGACTACTGCTGTAGTGACCAGCTCAGAAGAGACTTCAGTCTGACAGATGAAACCTGACTGTGCCTTGCCTCAGGCTCGCTTTATGCCCTGGGGCTTCTCCGTTGCCACAGTCAGTGACATCAACCACAGGAAACTCCTCAGCACTCATGAATGCACAATTTAGAAAGCCTTGATCCACCAAACCACGTTCAACAATGGGAAACAGGAGCCAAAGAATAATTTCCTCCTCTTTTCATCCTCAAAAAAAAAAAAAAACCCAAAAGTTTCTGAGATGGAATTCATGTTTCTCAAGGTCCATTACACTACTGATGGCCAACCTTGATAATACATCCCTGTGTCAGCTTTCCTTCCTTTCCAGGAGAGGGCCACTCACCTGTTGTTGAACCACTTTTCCATGAGATTACACTCCCAAATAAACTATTTGTACAATGGCCTTTCTTCTCAGATTCTGCTTTTAGGCGAACCAGACTAAAAGAGTTAGTGCCAAAGTGGAGTAATGATAATATCCAGCTTGCTTCTAGAAGCATCCCAGTTACTAAGACTTTAACCTCGAGTGGCTTGGGGTAAAATACAAGTAGAAGGTAAAATGCTGGGCATGTGATATCATTGTAATAAGGAAAGGATGAGAACAAATAAGAGTTATAATGGTATGATGAAGGTAAATGAATCATGCTGTATTTAAAATCGATAACCAACAAAGACCTACTGTGTAGCACAGGGATTGTTATGTGGCTTCCTGGAGGGGAGGGAAGTTTTGGGGAGAATGGATACATGTATATGTATGGCTGAGTTCTTTTGCTGTTCACCTGAAACTATCACAACATTGTTAATTAGCTATACCCCAATACAAAAAGTTTTTTTTTTTTTTTTAAAGGTTTATTTATTTTATTTATTTTGGGCGGGGGTCGGGTTGGGGAGGGAGGGGAGTGGGCGGGCCACTTCTATTGGTCTTTCATTTGTCTATTTTCATCCGTCTTTGTTCTTCGGCCCGTGTGGGCCTCCCATCACGGTGGCCTCCGTTGTCGCAGAGCACCGGCTCTGGGCGCATGCGCTCCAGAGCTCCGGCCCTGTAATTGGACACATCGGTCCAGCCGCTCCGCGGCACGTGGGATCTTCCCAGGCCAGGGATGGAACCAGCGCCTCTTGCACTGCAAGGCGGTGTCCCTACCCACTGGACCACCAGGGAAGCCCAGAAAAAGTTTTTTTAAGAAAATGTATTACTTCAGAAATATGTAAAAACAAAATAAAAATGGCAGGATAAGGTCAGCCAAACAGCAGCTCAAGAAACTGAAAGCCTTAGGATCCCTATGGCAAAAAGATGAAGAGTCTGAGAAAACTGTGCAAAAAAAACCCAAAAGTTTCTGAGATGGAATTCATGTTTCTCAAGGTCCATTACACTACTGATGGCCAACCTTGATAATACATCCCTGTGTCAGCTTTCCTTCCTTTCCAGGAGGGCCACTCACCTGTTGTTGAACCACTTTTCCATGAGATTACACTCCCAAATAAACTATTTGTACAATGGCCTTTCTTCTCAGATTCTGCTTTTAGGCGAACCAGACTAAAAGAGTTAGTGCCAAAGTGGAGTAATGATAATATCCAGCTTGCTTCTAGAAGCATCCCAGTTACTAAGACTTTAACCTCGAGTGGCTTGGGGTAAAATACAAGTAGAAGGTAAAATGCTGGGCATGTGATATCATTGTAATAAGGAAAGGATGAGAACAAATAAGAGTTATAATGGTATGATGAAGGTAAATGAATCATGCTGTATTTAAAATCGATAACCAACAAAGACCTACTGTGTAGCACAGGGATTGTTATGTGGCTTCCTGGAGGGGAGGGAAGTTTTGGGGAGAATGGATACATGTATATGTATGGCTGAGTTCTTTTGCTGTTCACCTGAAACTATCACAACATTGTTAATTAGCTATACCCCAATACAAAAAGTTTTTTTTTTTTTTTTAAAGGTTTATTTATTTTATTTATCGGGGGTAGGGGGGTGGGGAGGGAGGGGAGTGGGCGGGCCACTTCTATTGGTCTTTCATTTGTCTATTTTCATCCGTCTTTGTTCTTCGGCCCGTGTGGGCCTCCCATCACGGTGGCCTCCGTTGTCGCAGAGCACCGGCTCTGGGCGCATGCGCTCCAGAGCTCCGGCCCTGTAATTGGACACATCGGTCCAGCCGCTCCGCGGCACGTGGGATCTTCCCAGGCCAGGGATGGAACCAGCGCCTCTTGCACTGCAAGGCGGTGTCCCTACCCACTGGACCACCAGGGAAGCCCAGAAAAAGTTTTTTTAAGAAAATGTATTACTTCAGAAATATGTAAAAAAAAACAAAATAAAAAATGGCAGGATAAGGTCAGCCAAACAGCAGCTCAAGAAACTGAAAGCCTTAGGATCCCTATGGAAGCAAATAAAGAGACCTGAATCTCCTGCAGCTTCTGAGAAAACTGTGCTAGAAATCAGACCCAAGATCTAATTTTAAAAATAGCAGAGATGCAGTGAAGATGGAAAGTACAGCCTTGACAGGTGTCCTATATAAGAGTCAGTGCTCTGAGAGCAAGTGACTGTGATCGAGGTACTTGGATGGGTGCATATGGACGGAACAGCCTTAGAATATCGAACCCCAGATTCCCCTAAAGCTTTCCAGCTGGTAGGATTACCCTGCTATTTGCTGGAAGAGAGAACTTCCTGTTGCTTGGATACACTGGAAAGACCTTATCAGAGGTTTGTAACTTGAATAGGATGTCTGTCTTTCTCAAAAACTGCTCCTGCCGTTTTCAGACCTCGAGAGTGGGAACCGAGGTTAGGTCCTAGCCCAGCCCAGCCACAGCAACACAGTGCCTATTGTGTAAGCAAGTAACTTACCTCTGAAGGCATTGCAGGACCAGGTAATCAGTACTGGCAGGGACCAGGGAATCTAATGTGGGAGGGAACGATAAGGGTGTTGGACCAGGGAATCACTGATCTACAACCACTCACCTGAAGTTCAAAATGTTGGCAAGGACGCCTGATTTCTTGGATTTTGTCCTCATATACTCTGGGGGTGGTTCTTTGAAGTTCTGACACAATTAGGCACTGCAGTAAATGAGGTAATGATGCTGGGACACCTGAAAATCATAGTGAGGAAGGGAACAGAAGAATTAGGGAGATGGAATATTAGAATGGATTTATTTTGTGAGACTTGTAAACCCACCACTTGACCGTGTTCCTCCAAAAGGCCATAAGATAGTCCTTTCCTGAAGACAATAAATGTTCTGGCAGTAAGCAGTGACATCTTTGAAATGCTTAGCGTTATCCTCTGAAGGCCAGGATTGACAGAGATACTGCCATGGGGGCTTCTTACTCATGGGGAAAGGAGAAATCTGGGATGCAAGGGCCAATACCAACACTTAACCTACGGAGACAGGTGGTCTTTGTCTCAATATTGGGGAATCCCAGAATAAAACAGTGATAAAGGCAAAAAACAATTCATTTTAATGGGATATTAATGCTTTCTTTTCTGGCCAGTGTAGTAAAGGATTGCTTGATATTTACCTATTTCTTTGTGTCTGCAAGTTTGAATTCCCTTAAGATTTTATAATGCAGAAAAGCCTCCGTGTTTTTTTTCCCCCAACTCAGGAAGGCAAGTGTGAGTTCCCAGGTGCTAAAATAAGAAAACCTTTTCTCTGGACATGACGATCTTTAGTGTTTCTCCCTCCTGGGCAGTGTTACCTTATTCCTTCAGTGTGGCTGCATTCCTCTCTCTAATATCTGTATCCTCCCAGGAACTCACTCCTATCAGTGTATCACTTTGTTTGAAATGCACTTTGAGGACTTTAGCCTCAAACTAACGTTGCTTTTTTTGTTGCTGAAATTTTTTTGCTATTAAATCATAGTTACTGTACAATATTATGTAAGTTACAGGTGTACAATGTAGTGATGGACAATATTTAAAGGTAATACTCCATTACAAAGTGTTGGCTATGTTCCCCGTGTTGTAGAATATATCCTTGTAGCTTATTATATACCTAATAGTATATCTAAATCCCCTTCACCTATCTTGCCCCCCTACTTCCTTCTCCCCAGTGGTAAGCACTCATTTGTTCTCTATGTCTGTGAGTCAGCTTCGTTTTTCTTACAGCCACTAATTTACTGTATTTTTTAGATTCCCATATAAGTGATGTTATACAGCATTTGTCTTTCTCTGACTTACTTCACTTAGCATGTCCTCCTCGTCCATCCATGCTGTTGTAAATGGAGAGATTTCATTCTTTTTTTTCTTTTTTCGGATGAATATTATTCCTTTGTATATACATGCCACTTCATCTTTATTCATTCATCTGTTCATTGTAAACCCACCACTTGCCCCCAATAGTTCTGGAAAATTTTAAGCAGTGACATCTTTGAAATGCTTAGCGTTATCCTCTGAAGGCCAGGATTGACAGAGATACTGCCATGGGGGCTTCTTACTCATGGGGAAAGGAGAAATCTGGGATGCAAGGGCCAATACCAACACTTAACCTACGGAGACAGGTGGTCTTTGTCTCAATATTGGGGAATCCCAGAATAAAACAGTGATAAAGGCAAAAAACAATTCATTTTAATGGGATATTAATGCTTTCTTTTCTGGCCAGTGTAGTAAAGGATTGCTTGATATTTACCTATTTCTTTGTGTCTGCAAGTTTGAATTCCCTTAAGATTTTATAATGCAGAAAAGCCTCCGTGTTTTTTTTCCCCCAACTCAGGAAGGCAAGTGTGAGTTCCCAGGTGCTAAAATAAGAAAACCTTTTCTCTGGACATGACGATCTTTAGTGTTTCTCCCTCCTGGGCAGTGTTACCTTATTCCTTCAGTGTGGCTGCATTCCTCTCTCTAATATCTGTATCCTCCCAGGAACTCACTCCTATCAGTGTATCACTTTGTTTGAAATGCACTTTGAGGACTTTAGCCTCAAACTAACGTTGCTTTTTTTGTTGCTGAAATTTTTTTGCTATTAAATCATAGTTACTGTACAATATTATGTAAGTTACAGGTGTACAATGTAGTGATGGACAATATTTAAAGGTAATACTCCATTACAAAGTGTTGGCTATGTTCCCCGTGTTGTAGAATATATCCTTGTAGCTTATTATATACCTAATAGTATATCTAAATCCCCTTCACCTATCTTGCCCCCCTACTTCCTTCTCCCCAGTGGTAAGCACTCATTTGTTCTCTATGTCTGTGAGTCAGCTTCGTTTTTCTTACAGCCACTAATTTACTGTATTTTTTAGATTCCCATATAAGTGATGTTATACAGCATTTGTCTTTCTCTGACTTACTTCACTTAGCATGTCCTCCTCGTCCATCCATGCTGTTGTAAATGGAGAGATTTCATTCTTTTTTTTCTTTTTTCGGATGAATATTATTCCTTTGTATATACATGCCACTTCATCTTTATTCATTCATCTGTTCATGGGCCATTAGGTTGCTTCTGTATCTTGGCAAGTGTAAATAATGCTGCTGTGAACATTGAAGTGCCTTTTTGAGAAACCTCCATACTGTTTTCCACAGTGACTGCACTGATTTGCATTGCCACCAACAATGTAAGAAGATCCCTCTTTATCCCCATCCTCACCGGTATTTGTTATTTGTGTTCCTTTTAATAATAACACCCTGACAGATACAACATCATATGTCATTATGGTTTTGATTTGCATTTCCCTGGTGAT
This sequence comes from Tragulus kanchil, assembly GCA_022376925.1. NCBI lineage: Eukaryota > Metazoa > Chordata > Mammalia > Artiodactyla > Tragulidae > Tragulus > Tragulus kanchil. Next base: position 110,983,552 of record JAIOJX010000001.1, read on the forward strand.
TAGCAATGTTGACCATCTTTTCATGTACTGCATTTCCTCTTTGAATGAATCTACTTAGTACTTCTGCCCAATTTTTAATTGGGTTGTTTCTTTTTTTGATGTTGAATTGTATGAGCTGTGTATGTACAATGGATATTAATACCTTACTGGTCCTGTGATTTGCCAGTATTTTCTACCATTAATTAGGTTGTGTTCTCACTTTGTCTATGTTTTCCTTTGGTGTGCAAAAGCTTCTAAGTTTATTTAGGTCCCACTGGTTTATTTTTGCTTTCATTTCCTTTGTTTTCAGAAACAGATCCAAAAAATATTACTCAATTTATGCCAATGAGTCTTCTGCCTATGTTTTCCTCTAGAAATTTTATAGTATCTGGTCTCACATTTAGGTCTTTAATCCATGTTGAGTTTATTTTTGAATATGGTGTTAGAGAATGTACTGATTTCATTCTTTTACATAAAAAGATGCTGTTCAGTTTCCTAACATCACTTCTTGAAGAGACTGTCTTTTCTCCATTGTGTACTCTTGCCTCCTTTGTTGCAGAGTAATTGACCGTAAGTGTGTGAGTTTATTTCTGGCCTTTCTATCCTGTTCCATTGATCAATGTGTTTGTTTTTGTGCCAGGACCATACTGTTTTGTCTACTGTATTTTTTCATATAGGCTAAAGTCAGGAAATGTGATTCCTCTAGCTTTGTTATTCTTTCTCAAGATTGCTTTGTTTATTCGGGATCTTTCTTGTTTCCATGCAAATTTTAAAGTTGTTCTAGTTCTGTGAAAAATATCAGTGGTATTTTAATGGAGATTGCATTGACTCTAAAGATTAACTTGAATAGAATGATCATTTAGCAACGTTCTTCCGAGCCAAAAAAGCAGCATATTTTTCCATCTGTTTGTGCTGTGTTCAGTCACCTATTTCTTTTTGATGTGATAGTAAATGGAATTTTTCCCTTAATTTTTCTTCCTGATACTTTATAGTATATAGAAATACAGCAGATTTCTGTATATTAATGTTGTATCCTGCAACTGTACCAAATTTATAGATGAGCTCTAGTAGTTTTCTGGTGGAATTCACCTATGAAGCCATGTAGTCCTGGTCTTTTGTTTGTTGGGAGTTTTAAAATTACTGATTCAATTTCATTACTGGCAATTGATTTGTTCATAATTTCCTGGTTTAATCTTTGGGAAGGTGTACCTTTTTAGGAATCTGCCCATTTCTTTCTTTTTTTTTTTAAAAGATTTATTTATTTATTTATTTTGGGCGGGGGTCGGGTTGGGGAGGGAGGGGTGCAGGCGGGCCACTTCTATTGGTCTTTCATTTCTCTATTTTTATCCATCTTTGTTCTCTGGCCCACGTGGGCCTCCCATCGCTGTGGCGTCTGTCACTGCAGAGCACCGGCTCTGGGCGCATGCGCTCCAGAGCTCTGGCTCAGTCATTGGACACATTGGTCCAGCCGCTCCGCGGCACATGGAATCTTCCCAGGCCAGGGATCGAACTGGCGCCCCTTGCACTGCAAGGCGGTGTCCTTATCCACTGGACCACCAGGGGAAGCCCTGCCCATTTCGTTTAGGGTTTCCATGTTGCAGAAATCAGACCATCAAGAAACCAAACACCACACTCACACTCAGAGGGTTGGAGAACTCACGTTTATTATGCAGGCGGTCCCAGACGAGCTAGCGCTCAGAAATTTTAGACCCCGGGCTCTGGGTGAGCTCTTCTTTTATAGGATTAACGTATACAGAAACAGTTGTTGATCTCTGGCTACATTAAGATCAGCAGCTACAGAACACAGGAGTTGTAAGGGGTTACAGGTAAACAATTAGTAACCCATAGAAGCAGGAACAGAGCATTCTGCCCTTATCAGAGCAATGGTTTCAGCACCACAGCATACTTCATGGGGGCAAAAGGAACTTTAAAATTAATCATTATTGAGCATGAGTCTCAGTTTCTTTATCCATTTAATTGATATATAGTTGTTCATAGTAGTCTCTTATGATCCTTTGTATTTCTGTCATGCTGGTTGTAACTACTTTTTCATTTCTGAATTGAGTCCTCTCCATTTTTTTTTTTTGTATCATGATGAATCTGGCTAAAGGTTTATCTACTTTGTTTACCTTTTCAAAGGTGCTATATATTTTCATTATTATTTTGCATTACTTTACCATTAATGAAGCCTCTTTTCTGGTTCTTCTCCCTTCTCATTTTTATGAATTCCACCCACTTTATTTTTGATTTTCTCAAGCACTTAAGTGACGTCTTTCAGCTTTTAGATGAATAATTTATTTACAATAGTCATAACAAAATATACAATAAACAGCTTATTTATTTGTTTTAATGTACTCACTTTGAAGTCTGTTCTTTATCTGAGATTCTTTTGCCAGTTTAGAAGGTGAAAGTATATTCAGAAATTGATTAAATCTTAGTGACTCTTATTTAATTCTTCAGACTAGAAAGTAGCTCGGTAAATGATTCATGATGGAACTTGCTTTATTGTTAAAAATGCTCTCCTGGTGGTCCAGTGGGTAAGGACACCACCTTGCAGTGCAAGGGGCACCAGTTCGATCCCTGGCCTGGGAAGATCCCATGTGCTGTGGAGCAGCTGGACCCATGTATCCAACTACTGAGCCAGAGCTTTGGAGCACATGTGCCCAGAACTGGCACTCTGCAACGACAGAGGCCACCATGATGGGAGGCCCACACTGGCCAAAGAACAAGGATGAATGAAAATAGATGAATGAAAGACCAATAGAAGTGGCCAAAAAAGAAATGCTCTCTAGCTATTCTCAATAAAGCACTTTTATGAATCACCTAATAAGTATCCAGCACAATGCTAAACAAGAAAGAGCATTTATCCTTGACTGTTTATGATTTTGCAAAGACATCTCCCAAGATTTAAGGATGGCTTTGATTTCTGAAAAAAGGTTATTAGTTCCATCCATTTGACTCAACAGAAGTGCTTGACAATCTTTCCCCTGGCCTTAGATAAGTCTGTAAGAAGACTTTGAATACAACTGTGTAAGAATAAATAAGATGATGTGGGTGGCATAGTGATGAAGAATCAGTCCACCAGTGCAAAAAATGCAAGACCTTTGGGTTTGATCCCCATGCAGGGAGGATCCCCTGGAGAAGGGAATGGCAACCACTCCAGTATTTTTGGCTGGAGAATCCTACAGGCAGAAGATCCTGGCGCCCTACAGCCCATGGGGTTTTAAACAGTCAACACAACTGAGCACTCACGCACAAAGGAAGGCCTAGCGCTGAGAAAGTTGAGAAGAGACTCAAGTTTATCTTTAGTTCACCTCCCTCTTTCTCTTTCTGAGGATCTCAGCTTCTGAGATCCCTGCTGTCTGCCAAAAGCCTATTTTCAGTATCTCAGTACAGACCAGTCATCTCTTTAGCAAGGCTTTACATTATAATGAGTCTGTGTTAGGGCCTTGGTACCAGGCAATCCTGAAAATGAAGAGGTCTTTAAACCCCAAAGCTATGCTTCTCTAATGCTGGATGGAGAGGGAAGGATTTCTGGCATTGTAGCAAATCAGATTTTTAAGTAAGGGACGGTATTTTATGTTCCAGAATTTGTGAAACAAGAAACTTTCTTTGACCCAGGAAACTTACACAAGTATCCTATGAATTCTTAGCAGCTGATAGTGATATTCTGGTGGTTATCTTGCTTTCCTGTACAGTATACCTTTTTGAGGGCTGTGTGTGTTTTTCAGTGTGTGTATTGTTTGGAGCACAATCTTCGTAAAAAGTCCATTTGACTTGCTTGGATAAAACACAGGTGGTCAAAATCAATTTTAAAAAATGTTTCATTTGACATATTGTTGTAGATCTTTGCATGTGTGCTATAAACTATGGTCTTTGCCGTCTTTTAACCATTTCATTTTATGGGTCAAAGAGAAGGAAAGCTCTGAGTCTTCCAGGATTTGTCAGATTTATTTTTAAAAGGAATACATGGAAGAAAACCAGGGAAGAAATTTTGCATCTCCTTTTCCAAATTACATGTTTCATACTACATTTAAAATAAACATAAACAGGTTTGGATTAATATTTTTTATGCATATGTACAGCTGACCCTTCATATCAGGCGATGTGAACCTGCAGATATGTACTATATCATTTTATGTCTGGGGCTTTGGCACCCATTTTATATAAGGGACTTGAGCACCATGGACTTTGTTATCCACAGGGGTCTTGGAACTAATCCCCTGTAGATATCAACAGATGACTGCGTTAAGGAAATTAGTACCTCCTGTTTCAGATCACTTGCTTGAAAAATATCTTCTTTGCTGGAGCACTTCAAGAATGACAGAGACAGATAGATGGAGATGTTTTAAAACGGGCTTAAGCACTGGGTGACTGATTGGGCTGGCTGATCTTTAGCACCATTTCCAAACCAACTATTCTGGGAATTTATGAAACCATATGTGCAGTCTCTTATAAAAAGAGTCTTGGTTTTCTGTTCAAAGTTAATTATGTTATGTCCACAAATAATTATCCTAGCATGCTTCTCATTGTCTCATGCCATGATATACATGGAGGATGTTTAATTTAGTTTAATTGAAGCACCAGATTTTTAAAATGTATTGTTCTTAAAACTATCAGAAAAACACTAGTGACTGAAATTTTCCCTTATTAATGTGTTTAGTACCAAGAAAGTGATATAAAGAGTTAAGGAAAGATCTGGACATGTGTGCTGAGGGAGGAAAGGGGCCAAGCTAAGCAAGGACCTCTACTTAGTTTATTTTTTGAGAGACACTAGGAGAGGGTTATGATAGGAGACCATAGGTTGTAAAATGATGCTACCTGACTCAGATCTAAATATTAAAATTGAATACTGTGTTATAATGAATAATGCTGGTAAGATCTTATTGAATTAATGTGATGTTATCAAACACTATTCTTGTTCTATCTATCCTTCACTTATACAGTCAGTTAATAAAAGTCCAATAATTGGCATGTTTGTTATGAAATATCATCTTAGTAACCAGTCTTGGCATTGCTGGGCTATAGCACAGCCAAGTGAATCGTCCTTGTGACATTGAGTGCCCACAGTCTTTGCACTTGCCACTCATTTTGCAAGGTCTCTGGGGACAGACGTTTTGCAAACTCCATGAAATCTTAATAACAGCCTGAAGGAGAGTCTGCAGATGAAAATGAACAGCCACTGTCCCTTTAAACATGACTATATCACACAGCTGCTATTCATAGCAACTGAAAGCCAAATAATGGTTCTGAACAGAACATGACTAGACGATTAAGGTCACCTTTGGCAGCTTCCAAAGCAAGTTCATATTCTAATGGTGTCCTGAAATCTTTCTCCTATGCCATAATTGTTGCAAGGGGTGACACTCTCACTGACTCCTGGGGCATTTTCTTCTTTTTGCCTTTTAGTCACATGTCTGAACTTTTATATGGGGTCTGTTTTTGAGTGGATCCAATCATCAGTGAAATGGTTGAGTATAATAATGGGTCCAAAACTTATTTGAAACTCTTCCTGTTTATTCCAAGTATTTACTGCTTATTATTGGCTCTATATTTTGATTTAAGATAGAAAATTATAAAAATAGAAGAAAAAATCATGCAGAATTGTATTATGTAATGAAACTAATATTCTTTTCTTCTAATGCCTTTCAAAACCTTTCCTGTGCATATATACATAGACAAGCTTATTTACTGCAAATCATATTTTCTCTCACTGTTGCATTTATGTGATTAATTATTTCATATGCAAAAGCATATAATATACATGCAAGATATGTAAATTAGGTATTCCTGAACCAGTGGGTTTGAGAAATGAAACATTTGAAGTCTCTGTGGGCCTCCTGGATGACCCTTTTCATTCCCTTGAACTTGGTGATATAAAGTATATCAATATACAGTGTTGGATGCAAAATAAATAATATGATTTCCTTTATTCAGTCATAAATAAAAGTGAAAACATAGGGGCATGATCACTCAGTATCAGCATAAGAAGTAGATGGTAGGGAGAACTGAGGAGAGCTTAATGAATGTACTACCTTCAGTGAGTGAACAGGGTTAAGAGAAACTAACAAGGCATAATAAAGTACCCCTGAACTAGCAACATAGGGAGCCATTATTACCCTGCAGTCTGAAGATGCAGGGGCTAGAGAAGGGTTTCTGGCACACAAGAGTGACAGAAATGGAGTCCTTGTCAATTTTGTCAAACAAGAAAAGAGCCAGAGAAATAAAAACCTTCATCTCACAGTCCTTGCTGATTTCCACCAGATACTGGGTTGCCTGAAAAGTCCATTCTGGTTTCTCATGCCATTTTGTGGAAAAACCAGAACAGGCTTTTTGGCTAACCCAATATTTTGCACTGGTCACACCCAACTTAAAGTAGAGGGCCAGGAAACCCATTTGATGCAGCTCCCTAGAAGCATTTCCCCAGGTTATAAAGCAATGTGGGGAAAGTTAGAGAGTAGATCTACAAGTCCTAGGAAAGAAAACACACGATGGTTAATTCCTGTCTTTCTCCTATGCAAAGTTGGGGACACTCTCAGACCCTTTTCCCAGTGTCTGAACTTTTATATGGGGTCTGTTTTTGAGTGGATCCAATCATCAGTGAAATGGTTGAGTATAATAATGGGTCCAAAACTTATTTGAAACTCTTCCTGTTTATTCCAAGTATTTACTGCTTATTATTGGCTCTATATTTTGATTTAAGATAGAAAATTATAAAAATAGAAGAAAAAATCATGCAGAATTGTATTATGTAATGAAACTAATATTCTTTTCTTCTAATGCCTTTCAAAACCTTTCCTGTGCATATATACATAGACAAGCTTATTTACTGCAAATCATATTTTCTCTCACTGTTGCATTTATGTGATTAATTATTTCATATGCAAAAGCATATAATATACATGCAAGATATGTAAATTAGGTATTCCTGAACCAGTGGGTTTGAGAAATGAAACATTTGAAGTCTCTGTGGGCCTCCTGGATGACCCTTTTCATTCCCTTGAACTTGGTGATATAAAGTATATCAATATACAGTGTTGGATGCAAAATAAATAATATGATTTCCTTTATTCAGTCATAAATAAAAGTGAAAACATAGGGGCATGATCACTCAGTATCAGCATAAGAAGTAGATGGTAGGGAGAACTGAGGAGAGCTTAATGAATGTACTACCTTCAGTGAGTGAACAGGGTTAAGAGAAACTAACAAGGCATAATAAAGTACCCCTGAACTAGCAACATAGGGAGCCATTATTACCCTGCAGTCTGAAGATGCAGGGGCTAGAGAAGGGTTTCTGGCACACAAGAGTGACAGAAATGGAGTCCTTGTCAATTTTGTCAAACAAGAAAAGAGCCAGAGAAATAAAAACCTTCATCTCACAGTCCTTGCTGATTTCCACCAGATACTGGGTTGCCTGAAAAGTCCATTCTGGTTTCTCATGCCATTTTGTGGAAAAACCAGAACAGGCTTTTTGGCTAACCCAATATTTTGCACTGGTCACACCCAACTTAAAGTAGAGGGCCAGGAAACCCATTTGATGCAGCTCCCTAGAAGCATTTCCCCAGGTTATAAAGCAATGTGGGGAAAGTTAGAGAGTAGATCTACAAGTCCTAGGAAAGAAAACACACGATGGTTAATTAATTCACACAGATCATTTGGATTATCTCAAGTCTCAGTTGGTATGTATTATTTATTTCTAGTACAAACCAGAAGGTAGTAATGAAAGATATTAGAAGCAACGGCTTTTCAATATTGCCTAGAAAAGCATGTACTTGAATTTGTATAGGAACTAAAGTGAACTCTCAATGTAAATACTCAGTCCTTTTGCTTCACTTGCCCCATATTATCTGAGATTATGTGTATGTTATGTAACATGACCACTCCGGAACTAACTCTCAAGCCAAAGGTTTTATTTGGTTTTGTTTCTGTTTTTGTTTTGTTGGTTTCTTTATTTTCAAACCAAAAGATAGCATCTTGAATTGCTCCTTTATAACAGTTCCCAAACGTGCAGCTGGGTTGTGTGCATAGGAAAGTCTGTTCCTAGTCTGTTCCCAGCTAGTGTTAGTGATAGAGGATGAGCTTTTTAACATATTCCTGTTTCTCTTTTCAATGTCTGTGTTTGTTTTTGTACAAACGGTAGTCTGATTTTCCCAGATGGCAGTGAAAGCCTTTAATGGTCTTAAAGATAGTTATTTTCAGGGGATCACTGTTTTTCTCCAGGTATCTCTCCTTGCTAGAAAATGTATCCACAGAGCTCCATGAAGGAAGAAAGTCATTCTTTACCTGAAGGAGGAAGATAGAAAATCATTCATTTTATTAATATCTTCTTTACTAAGGTTGAGTTGCACTTTAGACCGTTCATAAAATGCTTGTCACATGTTTCTTAATTTTAGTATGAACGATGAGCACATCACTGGGCACACTGCAGAACTCTCTAAACGTTTGTTTCCTTCCTTGCATCTTTTATTAATATAAAATCTGACATTTGACAGTTATCCAGATACGTCTTTTAAAAAAAAAAAAAAAAAACATTTATTTTATTTATTTATCTTTTAGGGGGTCGGGTGGGGAGGGAGGGGGACGAGCGGGCCACTTCTATTGGTCTTTCATTTGTCTATTTTCATCCATCTTTGTTCTTTGGCTCCTGTGGGCCTCCCATCGCGGTGGCCTCTGTCGTCGCAGAGCACCAGCTCTGGGCGCATGCGCCCCAGAGCTCCGGCTCGGTAATTGGACATATCAGTTCAGCCGCTCTGTGGCACGTGGGATCTTCCCGGGCCAGGGATGGAACCGGCGTCCCTTGCACTGCAAGGCGGTGTCCTTACCCACTGGACCACCAGGGGAATCCCTCCAGATACGTCTTTACAACGATTTTACTCTCATAGATTTTCTTCCTCCTGAATTGATTAGAGGGGATTTTAAAAAAAATAGACTTTTATTTTAGAACAGTATTAAATTTGCAGAATTACTGTGAAGATAGTACAGTGAGTTGTCATAGACTTCACATTCAGTTTTGCTCATTTTCTATTTTCTATTCTAATGCACATTTGTCGCAAATGTTGAATCAGTAATGATACATTGTTATTGACTCAAAGTCCTTTATTCAGATTTCCTCATTTTTTTGCCTCACATCCTTTTCCTGCTCGAGAATCCATACAAGGTACAGATTCTGTTGAGTTGTCAGGTCTCTGGTTCCAGGCTCTTTGGTTGTGGTAGTTTCTCATGCTTTCCTTGTTATGAATGACCTTGATAGCTTTGAGGAGTGCCATTCAGACATTTTGTGGAATGTCCCACAGTTGAGAATTGTCTGCTGTTTTCTAGAGAGCATTTTTCATAAGTAAGTTCTGACTGGTGTGGGCAGGGACCTGCAATAGCAGAGTGAAGGTGTGTGTTATGTGCTCAGGATCACAGCAGAGGCCGCATCCCAGTAACAGAGACCAATACAGCCCAGAAAGGAGAGAGGAGCAAACCATCATGCAGGCACGCAAGATAAGCTACAGGGTTCATTTGGTGGAGATTCTCATCAAAGGAGAGAAAGATTCAGTCGAGTGACAAGTGTCTGAGAGCATAAATAAGAAGTCTGATGTAGGGGGCAAAAAACAGCTTTAAGGATGCATAGCCTTTGCAGGGCTCTCTGAATTCCTCTGCCCAGCCGTTTTTGTGTTTAGATCTTGTTTGTTTTAAAGGGAGTCAAATAGTGCAAAGTTTTCAGTATTTCATTTTGATGTTTCATTTGTAAGACTTCCAGAAAAGTGTCTCATAATATCCCTTCCAGAGACTCTGTGTGTGTATGTGTTATTGTTGGTGGAAAAGTAGGTTTTTGCCAGATTGGGAAGGATGCTAGATTCCCACACTCGAAGAAACTGTGGTAACAAGTGGTCGTTATGTAAGATTTTCTTTGAACAAAAGGTTCAAAGATTTTAAAATGTGTTTCAGGACTACTGGCCTATTCCAGTTTATTCCTGAAGAATGAGATGAGACTGGGTGTCAGCATACTGCAGCCTACAGGCACAAATCCGCCTTCCACATGTTGTTTTTATATGATCTGTGAGCTCAGAGTGATTGTTACATTTTAAGTGGCTGAAAAAATGAAAGATATTCATACCATGAACAGTTCTTTGATGTTTGAACTTCAGTGTTTACGAATACAGTTATATTACGATGCAGCCACACACAGATTTATTTAGGTACTGTCTGTGGCTGCTTATGCATGAGAACAGCAGGGTTGAGTAGCTGGGAGAGAGGACCTCACAGTCTTACTCTCTGACCCTTTGCACAAAGTTTGCCAACCCCAGGATAAGAGCTTTCCAACCATGTAAAAAAAAAAGTAGAAAGAAATTCCCACATACACTTTAGTCTGACTTATTTTCATCTTCTGAAGAATATGTATTTAGCCTTATTACCTCTTTTGTGGAATGTCCCACAGTTGAGAATTGTCTGCTGTTTTCTAGAGAGCATTTTTCATAAGTAAGTTCTGACTGGTGTGGGCAGGGACCTGCAATAGCAGAGTGAAGGTGTGTGTTATGTGCTCAGGATCACAGCAGAGGCCGCATCCCAGTAACAGAGACCAATACAGCCCAGAAAGGAGAGAGGAGCAAACCATCATGCAGGCACGCAAGATAAGCTACAGGGTTCATTTGGTGGAGATTCTCATCAAAGGAGAGAAAGATTCAGTCGAGTGACAAGTGTCTGAGAGCATAAATAAGAAGTCTGATGTAGGGGGCAAAAAACAGCTTTAAGGATGCATAGCCTTTGCAGGGCTCTCTGAATTCCTCTGCCCAGCCGTTTTTGTGTTTAGATCTTGTTTGTTTTAAAGGGAGTCAAATAGTGCAAAGTTTTCAGTATTTCATTTTGATGTTTCATTTGTAAGACTTCCAGAAAAGTGTCTCATAATATCCCTTCCAGAGACTCTGTGTGTGTATGTGTTATTGTTGGTGGAAAAGTAGGTTTTTGCCAGATTGGGAAGGATGCTAGATTCCCACACTCGAAGAAACTGTGGTAACAAGTGGTCGTTATGTAAGATTTTCTTTGAACAAAAGGTTCAAAGATTTTAAAATGTGTTTCAGGACTACTGGCCTATTCCAGTTTATTCCTGAAGAATGAGATGAGACTGGGTGTCAGCATACTGCAGCCTACAGGCACAAATCCGCCTTCCACATGTTGTTTTTATATGATCTGTGAGCTCAGAGTGATTGTTACATTTTAAGTGGCTGAAAAAATGAAAGATATTCATACCATGAACAGTTCTTTGATGTTTGAACTTCAGTGTTTACGAATACAGTTATATTACGATGCAGCCACACACAGATTTATTTAGGTACTGTCTGTGGCTGCTTATGCATGAGAACAGCAGGGTTGAGTAGCTGGGAGAGAGGACCTCACAGTCTTACTCTCTGACCCTTTGCACAAAGTTTGCCAACCCCAGGATAAGAGCTTTCCAACCATGTAAAAAAAAAAGAAGTAGAAAGAAATTCCCACATACACTTTAGTCTGACTTATTTTCATCTTCTGAAGAATATGTATTTAGCCTTATTACCTCATGTGGAAGAAAGGTTTAGGAATGAGATGGGAACAAACATTTTAGTATCAGCTATCAGCATGGCACCAGACTCAACACTTGAACCTGCATCAACTCGAGGAGTTTTCACAGCTACACTAAGAGAGAGGAATCTCCATTCCCATATCCTAGGCTAGGAAATGAGTTCAGAGAGGTTATATGAGCTGCATGATATTATTCAATGGATAAAGGTAGACAGGATATAAAGTCCACTCTTTATTTTCACTGTATATAGATGCTCCTAAGAGACGTATCTTCTCCATTTTCTCATTATTCTTGTGAGTTTCTAGATTCTTGACCCATCTAAATTTTTGGAGACTGAAGCTGTACCCAGTAGCCTAGATAAGCACAGAATAAACAAATGCTATCTGCTGAGTTCAACATCAGAGTACCTAGTGATATATAAGAACTTGCTAGTATCCTGTCCATTTCCATACAATTGTGGTTCATTCTCATTAATAAAAATGAAACCTATTTGTTAAGCTAAAAGGAGGATATGTTCCAGTTAGTTTTCTTTGGAATCTTTAATGTTATCACTTCAGGATCTACCATTTAAATCTTCCTTATTTTTCCTTTTTTTGATCTTCTGCTTTATTTATTGGTGTTAGTGGTCCTAGAAATAATTTTTGAATTAGATAAAATTTCTCTTCCACTTCCCTGACTTTCTATCCACTCAGTATTTCATTTCGTCTTCCTCTCTGTCACCAGTGATGATTTGGTAAATATTTAAGAACTGGCTCCCAGAGGGAAAAAGAGACCTGATTAGTAGTAAATACTACTATCCAGGTTTCCATGGATAACTATTCTCATGATGATTATTTAATTTCGATGCAGCCACACACAGATTTATTTAGGTACTGTCGGTGGCTGCTTATGGATGAGAATCGGAGTTTTGAGTAGCTGGGAGAGGGGACCTCACAGTCTTACTCTCTGACCCTTTGCACAAAGTTTGCCAACCCCAGGATAAGAGCTTTCCAACCATGTAAAAAAAAAAGAAGTAGAAAGAAATTCCCACATACACTTTAGTCTGACTTATTTTCATCTTCTGAAGAATATGTATTTAGCCTTATTACCTCATGTGGAAGAAAGGTTTAGGAATGAGATGGGAACAAACATTTTAGTATCAGCTATCAGCATGGCACCAGACTCAACACTTGAACCTGCATCAACTCGAGGAGTTTTCACAGCTACACTAAGAGAGAGGAATCTCCATTCCCATATCCTAGGCTAGGAAATGAGTTCAGAGAGGTTATATGAGCTGCATGATATTATTCAATGGATAAAGGTAGACAGGATATAAAGTCCACTCTTTATTTTCACTGTATATAGATGCTCCTAAGAGACGTATCTTCTCCATTTTCTCATTATTCTTGTGAGTTTCTAGATTCTTGACCCATCTAAATTTTTGGAGACTGAAGCTGTACCCAGTAGCCTAGATAAGCACAGAATAAACAAATGCTATCTGCTGAGTTCAACATCAGAGTACCTAGTGATATATAAGAACTTGCTAGTATCCTGTCCATTTCCATACAATTGTGGTTCATTCTCATTAATAAAAATGAAACCTATTTGTTAAGCTAAAAGGAGGATATGTTCCAGTTAGTTTTCTTTGGAATCTTTAATGTTATCACTTCAGGATCTACCATTTAAATCTTCCTTATTTTTCCTTTTTTTGATCTTCTGCTTTATTTATTGGTGTTAGTGGTCCTAGAAATAATTTTTGAATTAGATAAAATTTCTCTTCCACTTCCCTGACTTTCTATCCACTCAGTATTTCATTTCGTCTTCCTCTCTGTCACCAGTGATGATTTGGTAAATATTTAAGAACTGGCTCCCAGAGGGAAAAAGAGACCTGATTAGTAGTAAATACTACTATCCAGGTTTCCATGGATAACTATTCTCATGATGTCCCATCTCAAGCTACCAACATAATCACTTGCAAAATTTTCTGAAAATTTAACAACTGGCTCTTGTAAACTGAGATGAGCCAGCTCCAACATACCATATACCTTATCCATTATTTAAGGAGTTTGTTTGGCTTATACATTCTGTCTACCCTGTCAGTCCTTTCCTGTGTCTGATCTCTTCTACTTTTCATACACTCCATGTTCTTCCTTAGCAATTTAACTGCTGTACATCCATTTTTTTCTTCTTGACCCTGTCAAATGTCTGACAAAACAAGCTAAGAAATTGACACAAGATGAGACATTAATGAATGACAGATTTGGTGGGACACTATATGCCTCAAAAAAACACTTGTCAGAAAGAAAATGAATAATGGTCTAGAAATAACAATGGAGAATACAGATTAGGGCTAGGAGGTAGCAGGAACAGGAGAGGTTGAGATATAGAACATATTTTACCATGAAATAAGGGTCGCCATAGAACACAGTAGGAATATTTTAAGAGGAAGAAGAAATGAGGGATATGGTCATGGCAGGCTTATTATGGGCAATATGAAAATAAGAGTTTGCAAGAATTGGGATGATTCAAAAATTGTCCAACCCAGACGGTGACTGAGAATAGCAAAGATGTGACCAAGGTAAGATCAAGACTTCCAAAAGAATCAAGTGCAGCATGTTAGGAGTAGACTAGAAAGTATGGGTTGTGCACTCACAATAAAAATGAAACCTATTTGTTAAGCTAAAAGGAGGATATGTTCCAGTTAGTTTTCTTTGGAATCTTTAATGTTATCACTTCAGGATCTACCATTTAAATCTTCCTTATTTTTCCTTTTTTTGATCTTCTGCTTTATTTATTGGTGTTAGTGGTCCTAGAAATAATTTTTGAATTAGATAAAATTTCTCTTCCACTTCCCTGACTTTCTATCCACTCAGTATTTCATTTCGTCTTCCTCTCTGTCACCAGTGATGATTTGGTAAATATTTAAGAACTGGCTCCCAGAGGGAAAAAGAGACCTGATTAGTAGTAAATACTACTATCCAGGTTTCCATGGATAACTATTCTCATGATGTCCCATCTCAAGCTACCAACATAATCACTTGCAAAATTTTCTGAAAATTTAACAACTGGCTCTTGTAAACTGAGATGAGCCAGCTCCAACATACCATATACCTTATCCATTATTTAAGGAGTTTGTTTGGCTTATACATTCTGTCTACCCTGTCAGTCCTTTCCTGTGTCTGATCTCTTCTACTTTTCATACACTCCATGTTCTTCCTTAGCAATTTAACTGCTGTACATCCATTTTTTTCTTCTTGACCCTGTCAAATGTCTGACAAAACAAGCTAAGAAATTGACACAAGATGAGACATTAATGAATGACAGATTTGGTGGGACACTATATGCCTCAAAAAAACACTTGTCAGAAAGAAAATGAATAATGGTCTAGAAATAACAATGGAGAATACAGATTAGGGCTAGGAGGTAGCAGGAACAGGAGAGGTTGAGATATAGAACATATTTTACCATGAAATAAGGGTCGCCATAGAACACAGTAGGAATATTTTAAGAGGAAGAAGAAATGAGGGATATGGTCATGGCAGGCTTATTATGGGCAATATGAAAATAAGAGTTTGCAAGAATTGGGATGATTCAAAAATTGTCCAACCCAGACGGTGACTGAGAATAGCAAAGATGTGACCAAGGTAAGATCAAGACTTCCAAAAGAATCAAGTGCAGCATGTTAGGAGTAGACTAGAAAGTATGGGTTGTGCACTCACAATAAACTAACAGTGAATTCAATCAGTTCTGTTTTACAGGGAATCCTAACTTAGGGGAACAACTCTCTCATGGGATATTTCTATTTCTAGGGATATGAGTGAGAAGTAGAATCCCCCTCTTTGGAAGAGTTCAACTTTGGCATGGAGTCAGTAGTCTAGATGTGTTACATGCTTCCTTGGAATAAGCTGCATATCCCCCATTTCTCACTTAGTCCCCTGGTGTCTGTACTTGGAAACTGAATTGCTGGCTGTTTTCTATCCTTAAATTCCTTCCTTCCTTACTCTTGAGAGATTTCTTCTAGTATATCCGTGCTCTCATGTTCTTGGAGAGACAGCAATAAGAAGTCTTGAAGCAGAATTTCAGTTCCCTGCCCAGGAACTGAACCTGAGTACCCTGGATGAAAACCAGGAAACCTAGCCACTAGTCCACTAGAGCCTTGAAGTTGCCCTGGCTCTTATCCCCGTTTGAAAGGAAGAATGTTTCAAAGAGACAAAAACTGTAAAACCAGGTACAAACTTTATTATCATTAGCACAGCACAACAAGTGGGAGAGCACACAGAGAAATATGTTGTTTATTTGAGACAGAAGCGAGACAGAAATGCACACTTGGAGAGAAAGGGCATGGGCATCCTCCCTAATGAGGAGGAGTACACCATGGAGTTGATTTAAATAGGGCTTTTCTTCTGGGTCTTTGTTCTTTCTCCTCTGACCATATATCTCGCTTCTTTTGCATACCTACCCTGTGCAAGTCCCTCCTAATATGCGTGCATATTTGTTTCTGCCAAGATGGATTCCAGCACAAAGGTTCAAGGGAATATGTTCACACTTATTATGGGGTGGAGTCCTCTCCCTTTTTGATCCCCAGAGAGCATGTGCTGTCAGGGAGGATTTCTTGACCTCAAACGTGGTTGATGTGGTCCTCTTACCTCTTTACTCCAGCGGCAACCAGCTCCTGCCATTAACTTTGTCCTTGGAGTTTCCAGGGAAAAGAAAGCTCCGATTTACTCTGCTTGACAAACTCCATCTGTTTGGCCCAGGGCCCCATCTGTCTCCTACCTCACTCACTCTGGCTTCTCCTTCTGATAGCTCCTTCTTTGACTTGACGATTTTCATAATTGGGGAAATAAAGACTCTCCATTTCACTGTATTTCTCAAGCTAGCAATAGTCTGTGTGTTTCTTGTTTCTACTGTTCAAATATCCAGCATCACAAGTAAGGTTTTAAGCAGCCGTTCTCCACTTCTTTCCACTCATTCCTTTATTACTCTGAAACTCTGCTTTATTCCTTCAAAGAAACTTCTCTCTCTGAAATTTTTTTGAAAGGCCTTATTGACAAATCCAGTAGCTTAACCTCAGTCAACATTTATAAAGATTTTCTGCTGACTTTGGCATTGTTGACCGTTTCCTCTTGCACACACTTTTGTCATATTCATAAAAGAACATTCCATCATTATTCTCTTTTAGCCAGTGCAATGAAATATCTTGAATAATCCCTCTAAGTTCCTGTAATGCCAGAGGCATGGGTTCAATCCCTGGCTCAGGAAGATCCCCTGGAGTAGAGAATGCCAGCCCACTCCAGTGTTCTTGCCTGGAAAATTCCATGAACAGAGGAGCCTGGTGACTAATACTTTCACTTTCACACAGCAGAGAAAATATACATGGTAGAAGGTTGCTAGACTTCTTATTTTCTGGGTTTGATCTTGAAACCATGTAAATATTCTGCATAATTATAAAGAATTGCTTTAAAAAGAAATCCAGCAACATCATAAGAGAAATGAATATAGTGGTGTTAGTGATAATGTTTTTCCTATTATCTTGAAACTATACTGTATGTGTTGTGGGATTAAGAAAATTCATGATTACATTGATGTCATTGAGAACCCAGATACCTCTGACATGAAAAAGGAGAAGCACACATGAGTTTGATGAGATTAAATAAAAATGCCTCAATGTTATATTTGAATTGAAATTATCTGTGCATGTTCAAGATCTATTTTATCTTAACAACAACAAACAAAAAAGCATTTCCTAGCTCTTCATCATGAAAACCAGTAACAAAGAGCAATTTAAGTAACTAGATTGTGATCTCAAAATACTACTTCCTATTAAAGGAACCACAGC
Source organism: Tragulus kanchil (assembly GCA_022376925.1). Classification (NCBI taxonomy): domain Eukaryota; kingdom Metazoa; phylum Chordata; class Mammalia; order Artiodactyla; family Tragulidae; genus Tragulus; species Tragulus kanchil. Next base: position 111,000,888 of record JAIOJX010000001.1, read on the forward strand.
TACAGGGAGAAGTGCTTGATACCTGGTTTGGAACAAGGAATGTAAAAAGACAGTAAGGCATATACCTTTAAGAGAACAGGGAAGCTGTCACCGCAATTAGGGTCATATTAGAAAGAGCTAACTTGAAGAGTTTTCCAGTGACCACCTACCATAGTCTGTAGCCAGACGGTGTGGAAACAAGGGCTCTTATACATTGCTGCTAATAATGATAAATGCTTCTCGTATGGAGGAAAAGTTGTCAATGTCTAACCATATTTATTCTTTTAACTCAGGATTTCCACCCAGGTAGGAATCTCCCCTACAGATTGGCAAAAAAATCAGAACTCATGTTTGCCCAAAGTTCACTGTAGCACTGATTGTAATACAAGAAGATTAGATGTGGTTTTATTTGAAAAGAAACAACAGAATAGGCAAAAGCATTTTTTTTAATGGCTATATATGAAGGATGGAGGGAAGATGGCAAAGAATACAGAATTAGAAGCTGGGTCTCTCTGAATGTACCTTGCTGTATAATTTTGACATTGGGACCATATAAATGGTTTTCATAATTATAAAACAAAGTCAGGAAAAGAATCTTTCAAAGGAAAAACTAAACTAAAACAAATGAGCTCCATATGTCTATCTAATTGCTGACATAACCATGATGAGAAGAACTATTTCAAGTAACTAAAATCCAGTATTTTCACGCTACTTGTAGGTAGAATAAATAATTAAAACTAAATCTTAAATGTGATCATAAATTTTATTCATAATAATAATTTTTGAACTGTTATTTTTAAACTATGATACATAGAAATATAGCAGGATCGAGCATATAAATAATTATGCTCATGTCATATAGGAAACAAGATTTTAAGCATAAAAAAGATTCAGAAAATTAAATAAGTTATAAATAAAAAGCCTAGAAATCTTAAAGTTAGAATACCAGTATGAATAAAAAGAATACTAAGGGACTATTTCAAAAGAGTACACCCTAAGATAGGAAAATTTGAGTACAAAAAACCAAATCCTTCATGTGGTATTATCACATCAATTATATCATCAATTGTAAAAATTCCACGAGTTCATAGAGATACTAAAAATAGGTAAACTTCATTGGTCACTTTTGGAAGTTATTACATGAAATCACTATTTGAGAAAACTGTCAACAGTAAGGATCAATAATTTGTACTGATTTTTGTGTGCATTTCAAGATAATAGAGTAACTAATGAACATTCTCCTTGACTTAAGAATCCTAGGTAACAAATGCTTTTTTAAAAGTGATAAAATTTGAAAGTCCCTATTTGCAACACTTTGGAATAATGGAGGTACATCAAAATTATTCATAATGCTTAAACTATTAGATAAATGACGGGAAACTTTATAATAGATAAATAAGGCTTGTGAAGTCTTAACCCACTTACCGATATTCAGTTCAGTTCAGTTGAATCGCTCAATCATGTCCGACTCTTTGTGACCCCTTGGACTGCAGCACACCAGGCTTTCCAGTCCTTCGCCATCTTCTGGAGCTTGCTCAACCTCGTGTCCATTGATTCAGTGATGCCATGCAACCATCTCATCCTCTGTTGTCCTATTCCCTTTCTGCCTTCTCTTTTTCCCACCATCAGGGTCTTTTCCAGTGAGTCCTCTCTTTGCATGAGGTGACGAAAGTATTGGAACGTTAGTTTCAGCATCATTCCTTCCAGTGAATATTCAGGGTTGATTTCCTTTAGGATTGACTGGTTTGATCTCCTTTCAGTCCAAGGGACTCTCAGTAGTCTTCTCCAACATCACAATTCAAAGGCATCAATTCTTTGGTACTCATCCTTCTTTATGGTCCAACTGTCACATCCATACATGACTACTGGAAAAACCATAGCTTTGCCTATATGGACTTTTATTGGCAAAGTGCTTTTTAATATGCTGTTTAGGTTTGTCATGGTTTTTTTTTTTTTTTCCAAGGAGCAAACGTCTTTTAATTTCATGGCAGCAGTCACCATCCACAGTGATTTTGGATCCCAAGAAAATAAAGTCTGTCACTGTTTCCAAGGTTTGCCCATATATTTGCCATGAAGTGATAGGACCGGATGCCATGATCTTTGTTTTTTGAATGTTGAGTTTTAGGCCATCTTTTTCATTCTCCTCCTTTACCTTCATCAAGAAGCTCTTTGGTTCCTCTTTGCTTTCTGTCATAAAGGTGGTATTATCTGTATATTTGAAGTTCTTGATATTTTTCCTGGTAATCTTGACTCCAACTTGCCAATATTAACATCACTAAAATTGCCTCCCAGGTGATGCCATCACAACACAGCACCTATGAATATTTTCACCAAAAAAAAAGAAAGAAATTAAACCTGAATGTGATCAGCAGGCAGAGCCCACACTATAAAAAAATCCTAGATTTTTTTTTTTCCTGCAGGTATCCCTATAGTAGTTCTCAGCACCTAATAATAATAACAGTTTTAAAATTTCTCATTAATTTCAAGAATGTCTCTCCCAAACCACATTTTTGTCCACCTCAGTGTCATTATTCAATAGCTAAGTCATGTTCAACTCAACTCATGGACTGCAGCACACCAGGCTTCCCTGTTCTTCAGTATCTCCCGGAGTTTGTTCAAACTCATGTCCATTGAGTAGGTGAGACTGCCTAACTCAATTAAGAATCAACTTCATGAAGAAACTATTAAGTCTTAAGGCAAAAAATTAGTTTTCTGTGAAGAAGGAATGCTTTTGGTCTTTGAATCCTCCTGATGTTACTTGACAGCCAGCTGTTAGATGAGGAACTGTGTGCTACAAAATCTACGTAAATCCATAGGATATGGAACAAACAATGCTATAAACTTGAGGAAAAGGAGACAGGCAATTATAACCTATGCAAGGATTCATCATATGTCTCTTCTACTGTGACCCAGATGAGAAGTTAGGAAATGTTGAACATCTTGAAAGATCATCAAGTTGAATTTAAGGATCAGTTTATTTATCACATTTCCATTTTGTCACATTGAATTAAAACAAGTAGAATGATTTATTCTTATTGTCATTGATTATGAGTGATTTCTTACTACAAATCTGTTTTCAAAAAATCTATTCCATGATAAATGTATTGAACTGTCATATGAAATCAAACATTTCTCAAATCTGCTTTTCTACTTTGGTATATGTTACTTCTTTACCAATTTTTTTAGGCCATCTTTTCATTCTCCTCCTTTACCTTCATCAAGAAGCTCTTTGGTTCCTCTTTGCTTTCTGTCATAAAGGTGGTATTATCTGTATATTTGAAGTTCTTGATATTTTTCCTGGTAATCTTGACTCCAACTTGCCAATATTAACATCACTAAAATTGCCTCCCAGGTGATGCCATCACAACACAGCACCTATGAATATTTTCACCAAAAAAAAAGAAAGAAATTAAACCTGAATGTGATCAGCAGGCAGAGCCCACACTATAAAAAAATCCTAGATTTTTTTTTTTCCTGCAGGTATCCCTATAGTAGTTCTCAGCACCTAATAATAATAACAGTTTTAAAATTTCTCATTAATTTCAAGAATGTCTCTCCCAAACCACATTTTTGTCCACCTCAGTGTCATTATTCAATAGCTAAGTCATGTTCAACTCAACTCATGGACTGCAGCACACCAGGCTTCCCTGTTCTTCAGTATCTCCCGGAGTTTGTTCAAACTCATGTCCATTGAGTAGGTGAGACTGCCTAACTCAATTAAGAATCAACTTCATGAAGAAACTATTAAGTCTTAAGGCAAAAAATTAGTTTTCTGTGAAGAAGGAATGCTTTTGGTCTTTGAATCCTCCTGATGTTACTTGACAGCCAGCTGTTAGATGAGGAACTGTGTGCTACAAAATCTACGTAAATCCATAGGATATGGAACAAACAATGCTATAAACTTGAGGAAAAGGAGACAGGCAATTATAACCTATGCAAGGATTCATCATATGTCTCTTCTACTGTGACCCAGATGAGAAGTTAGGAAATGTTGAACATCTTGAAAGATCATCAAGTTGAATTTAAGGATCAGTTTATTTATCACATTTCCATTTTGTCACATTGAATTAAAACAAGTAGAATGATTTATTCTTATTGTCATTGATTATGAGTGATTTCTTACTACAAATCTGTTTTCAAAAAATCTATTCCATGATAAATGTATTGAACTGTCATATGAAATCAAACATTTCTCAAATCTGCTTTTCTACTTTGGTATATGTTACTTCTTTACCATAAACCCGTGTTTGTTGTTTTCTGTATGACTAGTGATTTCTTTTCCCATAAATGACATACAGAATTTATATATGAGGAACTAGAAAATTTAACAAAAAAAAAGAATGATTAGTTTGGGTCATAAAATCATATATAATAGAATAACATCTTGTAGGAAGAAAAAACAGTATGTTAGAGCTATCAAATTTTATTCTAAAATTTCTACAGGTATTTAGAAAATACCCTAAAGAAAAAGCTTATGTCATTTTTCTGTGGTGATAGTTAATGTTTTATAAATACTTCTGTTACTAAAACAGTTTATAGACATTTCAAGGGTGATGATAGGAAAACAAACTAACTTTAAAAGCTGAGATGCTTCTCTGCTGTTAAAGCAAAGGAAAATTCAAGAATATTCCTTGGAATAGAAGTCTAATGGGACGCTTCCCTGGTGGTCCAGTGGGTAAAGAGTCTGCCTTGCAGTGCAAGGGGCTCTGGTCGATCCCTGGCCCGAGAGGATCCCACGTGCCACAGAGTGGCTGGACTGGTGTGTCCAATTTTGAGCCAGTACTCTGGAGCACACGCACCCAGAGCTGGTGCTCTACAACAAGAGAGGCCACTGCAATGGGAGGCCCATACAGGCCAAAGAATAAAGATGGAGGAAAATAAATGAAAACCAAAAGAGGCCAAACTTAAAAAAAAAGAAGTCTAATGAAGTTTTGACTAATATATGGAAATATTTAAAGCATCTCAATTAATTGTTTTTTTAGTTCTGGAGCTTGGTTTTCCTTGTGGAAAAGAATCTAGTAAGCACTGTTTTTCATTCCCTATCTACCCTTTTGATTGTCGTGCCAATATTCTAGGACACTGCCATCATCATGGCAGCCTCAGAGGATAAACACTACTCAATAAATCCATATCCTTGTTTTCACATCTTGAATGAAGCACATATGCTATACTTTGCTTCTTTCCTATTTTAGAAAAGAACCAATCATAGAGGAAAGTCATATAAGCCTTAAAATTCTTAATACCCTATCAAAACAAATTTTCACTTCTAAGAATTGACTCTGACCAAAAAATTGGACAAATGCATAAATATATGTATAGGATTATAATATATTGCTATTATTGTCCTGCTTATATATTACCATAACACCATTTATAATGCAAAAAATGAACAACCTAAATGTGTAACAAGAGGAATTATTAAATAATTTATGATGACCCACATAATAGTATATAATAGAATAACATCTTGTATTAAATTTTACCTTTTTTTTTCATTTTTCTGTGGTGATAGTTAATGTTTTATAAATACTTCTGTTACTAAAACAGTTTATAGACATTTCAAGGGTGATGATAGGAAAACAAACTAACTTTAAAAGCTGAGATGCTTCTCTGCTGTTAAAGCAAAGGAAAATTCAAGAATATTCCTTGGAATAGAAGTCTAATGGGACGCTTCCCTGGTGGTCCAGTGGGTAAAGAGTCTGCCTTGCAGTGCAAGGGGCTCTGGTCGATCCCTGGCCCGAGAGGATCCCACGTGCCACAGAGTGGCTGGACTGGTGTGTCCAATTTTGAGCCAGTACTCTGGAGCACACGCACCCAGAGCTGGTGCTCTACAACAAGAGAGGCCACTGCAATGGGAGGCCCATACAGGCCAAAGAATAAAGATGGAGGAAAATAAATGAAAACCAAAAGAGGCCAAACTTAAAAAAAAAGAAGTCTAATGAAGTTTTGACTAATATATGGAAATATTTAAAGCATCTCAATTAATTGTTTTTTTAGTTCTGGAGCTTGGTTTTCCTTGTGGAAAAGAATCTAGTAAGCACTGTTTTTCATTCCCTATCTACCCTTTTGATTGTCGTGCCAATATTCTAGGACACTGCCATCATCATGGCAGCCTCAGAGGATAAACACTACTCAATAAATCCATATCCTTGTTTTCACATCTTGAATGAAGCACATATGCTATACTTTGCTTCTTTCCTATTTTAGAAAAGAACCAATCATAGAGGAAAGTCATATAAGCCTTAAAATTCTTAATACCCTATCAAAACAAATTTTCACTTCTAAGAATTGACTCTGACCAAAAAATTGGACAAATGCATAAATATATGTATAGGATTATAATATATTGCTATTATTGTCCTGCTTATATATTACCATAACACCATTTATAATGCAAAAAATGAACAACCTAAATGTGTAACAAGAGGAATTATTAAATAATTTATGATGACCCACATAATAGTATATAATGAGGTCATTGAAAGTAAATATCAGTGTATATTTGGTGCTAAGATCTTAATAAGTTTTGAGTTTCAGTTATACAGGATGAATACATTCTAGAAATCTGCTGCATAGCATAGTGCCTATAATTAGTGTTGCTGTTGTTATTTTAGTTTTGACATCCTTGTTTTGTTTCTGACCTTACAGGAATGTTTTCAGGTTTTTTACCATTGAGAATTATATTAGCTGTAGGTTTGTCATGGTTGGTTGGTGATGTTTTGCTGAGTTGTGTCCAACTCTCTAGCAACCCCATGGACTGTATCCTTCCAGGCTCCTGTTTTCATTGGGATTTCCCAGGCAGGAATACTAGAGCTGGTTGCCATTTCCTTCTCCAGGGCATCTTCCCAATCCAGAGATTGAACCCATGTCTGCAGCATTGACAGGGAAATTCTTTACTACCAAGCCACCAAGGAAGCCTTTAACATTACTGTATTGTACACTTAAAATTTTGTCAGGAGAGTAGATCTCATGTGCTTTTACAACAGTAAAAATTTTTAAATGATCAGAGTCATATATAGTCTTAAAAAAATAGGGTACAAATAGTATCTGCAGAATAAAATCATGTATTTTTTTCTCTGTAAATTCTAGAAGGGTGTACAATAAAATGGAAAGGTTGCTGTAAACGCCATGGGGATAGGACATTTTTAATATATTTTGTTTACTGGTGAACCTGCAGTGGCTAAAATACTGCCTGGCATATAGAACATATTCAGTAGACATTTTTAGAGTTAATGAATAAACAAATGGCCATATCTAAGTGTTGAATTACAATTAATTTTTTGTCTCTCTAATTGTCATAGTATTGATGAATATTAATCTACACTAAAAGTTCCTCAATGAAAATGTACTATATTTCATATTTCACTTTGGTTTAAAAGTCTTAGAGTTGCCATTAATCATTTTTAAGAGTCCTAAAAGTGATATTGTGTGTGTGTGTGTGTGTGTGTGTGTGTATCAAACAAAATGACAGTTATTCCAACGTGGATAAAAACTGTATGTCACAAAATTTTTGGAACATTTACTTTCTGAAAGATAGATCGTATTTATGCTGTTAATATTTGTTGACATTTAAATCATTGGAATGAACGTGTCTTTGGCAAATCACTGTGACTTTTCATTTTGAAAAGAAGGAAAACTCTTTGAGGCAGAAGTACGTGTGCTCTGTTACTGTGAAGTAGTTTCAATCAATACCCCTTACTTAACAACTCAACTTTCCTAATGGCCTTGCTTTTATGTGGTATCTCAGAGATACAGCATGCACCATTACTCTTTAAACATCTACTTTAATTGTGCTTTTAATTTTACAGACTTCACATACAGAGCTAGGTCTGTTGACAGAACAAATGAACTACAAATCCTATCCTTTGTACTTTGTCACTCTAACTGCTTGGGAAATGAGGTTCAGATTTGCGAAGGGTAATGTTGTTGCCAAAGTTCTTTAGTCATGAACTGTAACATAAATGGAATGCAAATAGTTTCAGTGCACAGTAACGAGGTTTGTCTCCTTTATTTCTGAGGTAATGTCCTTGTTAACAGTGCTCTGGTCTAAAGAATATGTAAGACACTGTAGACCCTTTTGCCCACACTTTCATTTAGAATTCTTCAGTGAAGGGAGAGATGCCAGATTTTGGGTCCTCAGGTTGGCTTGTTATTTTCCAATAGCCAACAATATCATTGAACTTGGATTATTAAATATAAAGTGAGATTTTAAATATTAGCAAAGCTTATTTTCAATTCTCCTCAAACCCATGTGTTTTAATAGCTGAAGTGCCGAAAGCAATTTATTATTGGGAACATGCTTAAAGAATGCAATTCTTTTAACTTATTATTTGGTATTGTGGTACATCCAATTAACAATGTTGTCACAGTTTCAGGTGAGCAGTGAAGGGGCTCAGCCATACATATACATGTATCCATTCTCCCCCAAACTCTTCTTCCATCCATATTGCCACATAACATTGAGCAGGGTTCCCTGTGCTGTACAGCAGATGCTTATTGGTTATCCATTCTGTATATAGCACTGTGTACACAGCCATCTCAAACTTCCTAACTATCCCTACCCACCATCTTTCCCCCACCAACAACCATATGTTTATTCTCTAAGTCTGTGAGCCTGAAAGAATGTGTTTCTTCAGTTAGACTTCGGGATATGTGAGAGGGATTTTTAGAACATGAGCCATTTACTTTAATGCTCAGGTACAGTCTGAAAAATAGCAAACTGAATTTAGAACTTACCAAGAAAGTAAATCGTAAATCCCTTTTGAAGTTCATACTTATGGGGACTTTTCATTACTTTTGTGCTTTTAATTTTAAAAAAAAAGGACTCAGAGATACAGCATGCACCATTACTCTTTAAACATCTACTTTAATTGTGCTTTTAATTTTACAGACTTCACATACAGAGCTAGGTCTGTTGACAGAACAAATGAACTACAAATCCTATCCTTTGTACTTTGTCACTCTAACTGCTTGGGAAATGAGGTTCAGATTTGCGAAGGGTAATGTTGTTGCCAAAGTTCTTTAGTCATGAACTGTAACATAAATGGAATGCAAATAGTTTCAGTGCACAGTAACGAGGTTTGTCTCCTTTATTTCTGAGGTAATGTCCTTGTTAACAGTGCTCTGGTCTAAAGAATATGTAAGACACTGTAGACCCTTTTGCCCACACTTTCATTTAGAATTCTTCAGTGAAGGGAGAGATGCCAGATTTTGGGTCCTCAGGTTGGCTTGTTATTTTCCAATAGCCAACAATATCATTGAACTTGGATTATTAAATATAAAGTGAGATTTTAAATATTAGCAAAGCTTATTTTCAATTCTCCTCAAACCCATGTGTTTTAATAGCTGAAGTGCCGAAAGCAATTTATTATTGGGAACATGCTTAAAGAATGCAATTCTTTTTAACTTATTATTTGGTATTGTGGTACATCCAATTAACAATGTTGTCACAGTTTCAGGTGAGCAGTGAAGGGGCTCAGCCATACATATACATGTATCCATTCTCCCCCAAACTCTTCTTCCATCCATATTGCCACATAACATTGAGCAGGGTTCCCTGTGCTGTACAGCAGATGCTTATTGGTTATCCATTCTGTATATAGCACTGTGTACACAGCCATCTCAAACTTCCTAACTATCCCTACCCACCATCTTTCCCCCACCAACAACCATATGTTTATTCTCTAAGTCTGTGAGCCTGAAAGAATGTGTTTCTTCAGTTAGACTTCGGGATATGTGAGAGGGATTTTTAGAACATGAGCCATTTACTTTAATGCTCAGGTACAGTCTGAGAAGCAAACTCTCAGCAAACTCTGAATTTAGAACTTACCAAGAAAGTAAATACGTAAATCCCTGAGTTCATTTATGGGAAGAAATTTCAAGAAATGATTCAGGATACTATGATGAAAGAAAAATTACTGGAGGGAAATTGTATCCGATCACTGAAGCATGGGGATAGAATGAAACCATGCATAGGTTAGGAACTGAAGAAAGAGGCTCATGAATGTATAAAAATTCAGGGAGATTCATAAAGGTTTAGGGATAGAGTTTGCCTCATACTAATATAATCTTTTTAAAGTTGGGCTTATTGAGGTATAATTTATATACAGTAAAATTCATCACTTTTAGATAAATAGTTCAGTGTGTTCTGACAAATATACCCACCACCATGTTCCAGATATGGAATCTTTTCATCACTCCCAAGAAGGTCTCTTCTTTTATATTCAGTTCCCTCCTCCCAACTGCAGCCCACAGCAACCACTGATCTACTTTCTGTCCTTATATCTTTCCCTTTACCAAAATGTCATGTAAATGGAATCATGGTTATAAAGCCTTTTTTATTTTCACTGAGTAGAATGCTTTTGACATCTACTCACGTTGTTGCATGGATTAGTAATTCATGCATTTTTATTGCTGTCATTCCATTGTATAAATGTATCCATGCACTGACTGATACACTTTTGAATTGTTTCCAGTATTTTGCAGTTGTAAATAAAACTGTTATAAACATTTCCATACAAACCTTTGTGTAGACACATTTTCACTTTTCGGGGGAAATACCTAAAAGTGAGAAACTGCCATCTGTTTTCTAAAGTAGTTGTACCATTTTGCATTCCTGTTAGCAAAGTATGAGAATTCCTGTTTCTCCCCATCTAGACAATTCTATTTGCTCCACATTTCCTTCATCACTTAGCATTGTGAAGTTTTGTTGGATTATTTTGTATTACTTTTAGCCATTCTAATAGGGCTGTAATGGAATCATATCACGGTTGTGGTTTGCATTTCCCTAATGACTAACGTTGCATGTGTTTATTTCTTATCCATATCTCTTCTTCAATGAAATGTTTGTTCAAATTTTTGGACATTTTCATTCAAGTCTATTTTCTTACTATTGAGTTGTGAGAGTTCTTCATATATTCTAGATATGTCTTTTGTCTAATAGGGGTTTCCAAATATTTTCTCCAAATCTATCTTCTGCTTAATTCTTTCAGAGAATTTTGTTACTTTTATACTACTTCATGGTGGCTCAAATGGTAAAGAATCAGCCTGAAATGCAGGAGACCCAGGTTCAATCCCTGGGCCAGGAAAATCCCTGGGAGAAGGAAGTGGCAACCCACTCCAGTGTGCTTGCCTAGAGAATTCTATAGAGAGAGGAGCCTGGCAGGCTATAGTTCATAGGATCACAAAGAATCAGACACGACTGAGCAACTTTCTTTTCACTTTCATATTGTATACAAAGACAGAAAACTGTCTTCTATGTTTTCATGTAGAACTTTTATAGTTTAAAGTGTTACATTAAGGCCTATTATCCATTTCAAGTTAATTTTTGTATATTCTATGAGAAAAGGGCTGAAGCTTCTCTTTCTCTATCTCTCTTTCCTTCTTACTTCTCTCCCACCTTCCATTTCCTCTTCCTTCCCCTCTTTGTCTTTTAGATGCCTGATTATTCCTGCACTGTTCTTCCATTTGTTGAAAATACTATCACTTATTCATTGAATTACCTTTGCTTCTTAGTCAAAAATCAATTTACCATATATGTGTAGGTCTGTTTCTGTGTGTTCCATTGATTTGTATGTCTAATGTTACAACAATACCATAAGTCTTACTCTGACCGTAACTTTAGAGTAAATCCTGAAACCAGACAGCATAAGTTATCCACCGTGTTCCTCTTTTAAAAAGTCATTTGTGGGACTTCCTTGGTGGTCCAGTGGGTAAGGACACTGCCTTGCAATGCAAGGGGCATTGGTTCGATCCCTGGCCTGGGATGATCCCATGTGCAGTGGAGCGGCTGGACCGATGTGTCCAATGACCGTGCCGGAGCTCTGGAGCACATGCGCCCAGAGCCGGTGCTCTGTGACAACAGAGGCCACTGCAATGGGAGGCCCGCACGGGCCAAAGAACAAAGCTGGATGAAAATAGATAAATGAAAGACCAATAGAAGTGGCCCGCCTGCTCCCCTCCCTCCCCAACCCACCCCCACCCACAAAAAAAAGTCATTTGTGCTGTTCTGATTCCTTGGTTTCTCCACATGTCCTTTTTAAATTGTAAAATTTAAATAATGTGTAGGCTATAGAAATCCACAGATTATTAAGAGCAATACAAACAATGCAAATATATTTGTTTATACAAACTAAAACTCTTTTAAACCAAGGGAACCAATTAAAAGAGTATAGGAGAGAAAATTTAAGGAACTATAAATCAAAGATTATATCTACATAAACATAAAAGAGAGCCCCATGGACCACAACTACTATCATAGACTACAAATTTAATTGAAATATGTTTACTCACAAATTAATCTCTTTACCTGCATTACATTTTGTTAAATATTTCTGAGAAATTAGTTTCTGTACAGTTGGGGAAAAGAAATTTCCAGATGCATAGTTACTAACAATATTGGATGTACTTTCCTCCCTATCTTGCCTTTTGTTTCGATTTTAAATGAAAGTAAATCTACACATTCCAAAATGTGCTTGAAATTTCCAAAGTATTAGGTATTTTGTAACTTATCATGATGTGTGAGCAACAGAATGCTCATTTGATGCTTGCCTGATAAGAGAATTGTCACTTTGTACTATGATATAGGTCATTGGCCAGCAAATCAGGACCCATGGGCCTAATTGTAGCCTCTGCCTGCTTTTGTAATTAAAGTTTTATTGGTATACAGCCATGCTAATTTGTTTATATATTATCTTTGGCGGCTTTCATGCCATGGGGGCAGAGCTGAGTAATTGAGACAGAGACCACATGGCCCACAGAGCCTAAAATATTTACTATCTGACCCTTTATTGAAATGAATTTTTAGAGAGGCTTTAGGATTAAGTAAGAGAAAGAAGATTGAAGAACTATCCTGGGGAAAAAATGAGGGTATCTGGGTTTCATCTACCAAGGGCAGATATAAAGGATGGAAAATCTTTAGGATGAAGCTCTAGAAAATTTTGAACCCAAGATTAAGGGACATCAATTCTGTTATTAAAGCGGTGAATAGAGACAAAGTTTCTGAGAGGCAAAGAAGCAATTAAATGTGTGGCTATAAAATATGTGCCTAATATATGGACAAGGAATTCAAAATATAGTCTTACCTTTGTCTTAAATATGAGCCAGCAGGAATTTTAAAGATATTTTGAGATGTGCTGTTCTGATTCCTTGGTTTCTCCACATGTCCTTTTTAAATTGTAAAATTTAAATAATGTGTAGGCTATAGAAATCCACAGATTATTAAGAGCAATACAAACAATGCAAATATATTTGTTTATACAAACTAAAACTCTTTTAAACCAAGGGAACCAATTAAAAGAGTATAGGAGAGAAAATTTAAGGAACTATAAATCAAAGATTATATCTACATAAACATAAAAGAGAGCCCCATGGACCACAACTACTATCATAGACTACAAATTTAATTGAAATATGTTTACTCACAAATTAATCTCTTTACCTGCATTACATTTTGTTAAATATTTCTGAGAAATTAGTTTCTGTACAGTTGGGGAAAAGAAATTTCCAGATGCATAGTTACTAACAATATTGGATGTACTTTCCTCCCTATCTTGCCTTTTGTTTCGATTTTAAATGAAAGTAAATCTACACATTCCAAAATGTGCTTGAAATTTCCAAAGTATTAGGTATTTTGTAACTTATCATGATGTGTGAGCAACAGAATGCTCATTTGATGCTTGCCTGATAAGAGAATTGTCACTTTGTACTATGATATAGGTCATTGGCCAGCAAATCAGGACCCATGGGCCTAATTGTAGCCTCTGCCTGCTTTTGTAATTAAAGTTTTATTGGTATACAGCCATGCTAATTTGTTTATATATTATCTTTGGCGGCTTTCATGCCATGGGGGCAGAGCTGAGTAATTGAGACAGAGACCACATGGCCCACAGAGCCTAAAATATTTACTATCTGACCCTTTATTGAAATGAATTTTTAGAGAGGCTTTAGGATTAAGTAAGAGAAAGAAGATTGAAGAACTATCCTGGGGAAAAAATGAGGGTATCTGGGTTTCATCTACCAAGGGCAGATATAAAGGATGGAAAATCTTTAGGATGAAGCTCTAGAAAATTTTGAACCCAAGATTAAGGGACATCAATTCTGTTATTAAAGCGGTGAATAGAGACAAAGTTTCTGAGAGGCAAAGAAGCAATTAAATGTGTGGCTATAAAATATGTGCCTAATATATGGACAAGGAATTCAAAATATAGTCTTACCTTTGTCTTAATGAGTCATTATGGAGCCAGCAGGAATTTTAAAGATATTTTTGAGATTGAGTTGACAGAATATAATGGCTCATTGGTGATGAGGGTAAGATTTTGATGTTTGAGATTGGCAAGCCCACTAACTGGAAATAGGGCAGTTTTAGATAAGTTGTTGAGTTGAGATATTTGTGACAATTCTACATGCAAGTGTCCATTAGAATTTTGGAAACAGGATAGTGGAGCTCAGCCAAAATAATAGCTCTCCTATTAGTACCTTGATACCTGTTTCTTGGCCCTGCATTTTCCTATAGACTGATGAAAGCCACAGTGATGAGTTTAGCATTAATAACAAAATGAGAAAGTAATTTAAAAGCCAATACTGGTTCACATATGGCAACAGGTTGACCATGGGCAACATTGTTACCATCAAATAGAAGGTGAAGGAAACATTGCCTTACATGTAACATTTCAGCTCGGAATACTAGTTAATGTTTATTCTGTTTTGAAGGAGATAAAGTCTTAATTTTTCATTGCTAGCAAGGTAAAGGCAATTCATGCATATGTTCCTTGAATAATATAAAAGCCAGATATGTGCTTTATTCCTAGTTCAGTCAGAATTGCTATCTTCCCTGGTAATTAATTGTAATTTTAAATTTTATCCAGTGGTTCTATTAAAGAGATGCAAGATGTCTATCCTCAGCTCATCAGCTCTGTCTATAACTGATACTAAGAATTTCTCTATTGTTTTTCTTATAAAAGCAATGGATTGTCCTCGACTGGTAGTTCTGTGAGGACCCTATACTCTAGTGATTTTTAGCAGCTGGTATAAATTCAGTGTCAAAAGTGCAAAGGATTTTCAGCTCCATATAATGTATTGTTAAAGTTTTAATTTGCATCAATTTAATTCTCTTGTCAGTTGTCATACCCTATTAAAGATGTGCTTCATCATAAGGCAAAGCAATTAAATGTGTTTGGGCTATTTGAAAATTAAGGGACATCAATTCTGTTATTAAAGCGGTGAATAGAGACAAAGTTTCTGAGAGGCAAAGAAGCAATTAAATGTGTGGCTATAAAATATGTGCCTAATATATGGACAAGGAATTCAAAATATAGTCTTACCTTTGTCTTAATGAGTCATTATGGAGCCAGCAGGAATTTTAAAGATATTTTTGAGATTGAGTTGACAGAATATAATGGCTCATTGGTGATGAGGGTAAGATTTTGATGTTTGAGATTGGCAAGCCCACTAACTGGAAATAGGGCAGTTTTAGATAAGTTGTTGAGTTGAGATATTTGTGACAATTCTACATGCAAGTGTCCATTAGAATTTTGGAAACAGGATAGTGGAGCTCAGCCAAAATAATAGCTCTCCTATTAGTACCTTGATACCTGTTTCTTGGCCCTGCATTTTCCTATAGACTGATGAAAGCCACAGTGATGAGTTTAGCATTAATAACAAAATGAGAAAGTAATTTAAAAGCCAATACTGGTTCACATATGGCAACAGGTTGACCATGGGCAACATTGTTACCATCAAATAGAAGGTGAAGGAAACATTGCCTTACATGTAACATTTCAGCTCGGAATACTAGTTAATGTTTATTCTGTTTTGAAGGAGATAAAGTCTTAATTTTTCATTGCTAGCAAGGTAAAGGCAATTCATGCATATGTTCCTTGAATAATATAAAAGCCAGATATGTGCTTTATTCCTAGTTCAGTCAGAATTGCTATCTTCCCTGGTAATTAATTGTAATTTTAAATTTTATCCAGTGGTTCTATTAAAGAGATGCAAGATGTCTATCCTCAGCTCATCAGCTCTGTCTATAACTGATACTAAGAATTTCTCTATTGTTTTTCTTATAAAAGCAATGGATTGTCCTCGACTGGTAGTTCTGTGAGGACCCTATACTCTAGTGATTTTTAGCAGCTGGTATAAATTCAGTGTCAAAAGTGCAAAGGATTTTCAGCTCCATATAATGTATTGTTAAAGTTTTAATTTGCATCAATTTAATTCTCTTGTCAGTTGTCATACCCTATTAAAGATGTGCTTCATCATATGCTGAAGGAGCAAATTAAGTCTGAGGTACAAAATGATGTGGCTTCTTGGGAAAGGTTATCTATCCATGGGTCCAAATTCAGCTATTTTGGCCTCACTGATCGTTAATTTTTATATCTCTTAGGAATCCAGAATAACATTCTCTGGGCACCAAAGATTTGTAAATGGTGTCAGAATTTTACAGTTCTCTTGAGAAAGCATAAATAACACCATTTTTAGTGTTGAAATGTTTGTCGTCTTCTTGCTGTTGTCCTTAGGGTGCTATTTTCCAGTATGTTCATTTGCATTTGCTTTTTCACCCTTACACAATAATATCTTAAAACCTAGATCAGCTAAATCATGGCACTCTTCACATTCAGTGGCTCTCCCTTATCTTAGAGTAAGAATACTTAAAAAGATACACAAGGCACTACATGATATAGGTTTTCTTTCCCTATTTGACTCCATCATCTATTTCTCTCTCCTGCTCACATTCTAACATAGCTACACTGACTGAATACCCTTGAGAATGCCTCTGAGCCTTTGCACTTGTTTTATCAAACTACCTAAAACATTTTAGTCCTTCCTATTTATATTGTTTACATACACTGTTTCTCACTGGCAGTTTTCTTGAACACATTTCAGAACCTGCACCTCCCTTTCCTCGGCACTTCCTGTCTCTCTCTCTTTGCTCTCCTTTTCAGCGCCCTGACGGTTTTCTGATATAATGTATGTTTTACCTCTATGTCTTTATATTATCTGCCACTCCCAAACTAGAATGCAAGCTCCATGAGGACAGAGATTTTTGTCTATTTTGACTTCTAAATCCATATGGCAAACAAGGCCTGATACAAAGTGAGATCTGAATCAATATTTACCAAATAAATAAAGTAATTTGAATTTGCTGTGTCTGGTTTAGTGTATACAACTTTTTCTTCCCTCTGACCTTTCTCCCTCTTTTCTCATTTTCTTCCCATGTGGGACTATTAAAAAATAGCACGTGTCTTTTACCAGGCTTATAAATTTCTGGGAAATTTTATCTCCATTTGGTTTATCTCTCAAGATAAACCAAATAAAAAGACAACTCTGTTGATTATGCTAGAGAGAATGTGGGAATATCTATCCTGGCCATGCAGGTGTCTGTTTTTAGAAAGATAGACGCTATGTATTTTCTCAAGTTAAGATGCTGTCTTTCTTCTCAGGGAGTATGCATAAACAGCCAAGCTACTGCTTGCATACACAGGCACAATCTCATGACCTATCCATGTGCTAACTATTTTATTCCCAATGCCTTGCACAAAGTCTGGCACTTATCAGGCAGTAGTCAAAAAATTGGTGAAAAAAAAAAAGGTTAAGACAACTCATTCTTTCTATTCCCACAGGCCTACCTGCCACCTCGGCAAGAGGTCTTCCTCCCCTGAAACAAGTCGAATGGCAGTGGCTGGTGGCCATGTTCAGAACCCACCCTTGATGTTGACTTCCACAATGCAAGCATTCAAGGTGGACAGCTTTCTCTGAGAATGTAAAAGGGCAGCTCCCTGTGGTGGCCTCCTGGTATACCAAATGTGAGGAAGTAAAACCAGCTAATTTGAAAGTTTTAACAGTTCTTTGAATGCCAGATTTGGTGACCTCAGAAAGTATGTAGAATATAATGAGGTCTATCGCTGTGGGAGCTGATTAGATATGCCAGGCCATGTAACTTGCATTTCATAAACCAGAAACTTTTACTGGACCTTTTTAGTTCTTTGGGTGTCCCTTCTTACCTTTCTTCCCACTATAGTTTGTTGCTCAAGTATCTCTGGCCATTGCTAATTATCCATTTGCCTCAGGCAAGACAGGATCTGACTGTCAGCCCAAGAGTAGCCTTGAGCAAAATAATTCACAACTATATTTACCCCAAATTATTCTGTTGGTTCTCTCTGCAACAACACTTTCCATCATCACAGTTACCTTGGTGCTTTTAAGGGTTTTCTCTGTTTGCAGCTGTTTGAACGGATCTGTCCCTCTGGAGGTTGAACTGTTAGATGTTAGACTCTGAGTCCCATGGGTCTGCATCTATTCTTAGCTAGCCCAGGTAATCAATGCTCCAATATTTTCCAAGATTATAGAATTAAAAATGTATTAGTCTGAATTAAGGAACATCCCAGCTACCCTCAACTTTTAGAAATGTATTGAATGACTGCATAAATATTTTATCCTTATTTGTTCCAAAAAGAAGTTTTGGCACCTGACAAGGTGAATACAGTATGACAACATAATATATTGAAAATGAGTGATGGAGATTTGACATGGAAGACTATGGAATGCATATTTGCCTCATACCCCTCTAGATTGCTTTCTAAAATAATAAGGAAACAGGCACAATCTCATGACCTATCCATGTGCTAACTATTTTATTCCCAATGCCTTGCACAAAGTCTGGCACTTATCAGGCAGTAGTCAAAAATTGGTAAAAAATAAAGGTTAAGACAACTCATTCTTTCTATTCCCACAGGCCTACCTGCCACCTCGGCAAGAGGTCTTCCTCCCCTGAAACAAGTCGAATGGCAGTGGCTGGTGGCCATGTTCAGAACCCACCCTTGATGTTGACTTCCACAATGCAAGCATTCAAGGTGGACAGCTTTCTCTGAGAATGTAAAAGGGCAGCTCCCTGTGGTGGCCTCCTGGTATACCAAATGTGAGGAAGTAAAACCAGCTAATTTGAAAGTTTTAACAGTTCTTTGAATGCCAGATTTGGTGACCTCAGAAAGTATGTAGAATATAATGAGGTCTATCGCTGTGGGAGCTGATTAGATATGCCAGGCCATGTAACTTGCATTTCATAAACCAGAAACTTTTACTGGACCTTTTTAGTTCTTTGGGTGTCCCTTCTTACCTTTCTTCCCACTATAGTTTGTTGCTCAAGTATCTCTGGCCATTGCTAATTATCCATTTGCCTCAGGCAAGACAGGATCTGACTGTCAGCCCAAGAGTAGCCTTGAGCAAAATAATTCACAACTATATTTACCCCAAATTATTCTGTTGGTTCTCTCTGCAACAACACTTTCCATCATCACAGTTACCTTGGTGCTTTTAAGGGTTTTCTCTGTTTGCAGCTGTTTGAACGGATCTGTCCCTCTGGAGGTTGAACTGTTAGATGTTAGACTCTGAGTCCCATGGGTCTGCATCTATTCTTAGCTAGCCCAGGTAATCAATGCTCCAATATTTTCCAAGATTATAGAATTAAAAATGTATTAGTCTGAATTAAGGAACATCCCAGCTACCCTCAACTTTTAGAAATGTATTGAATGACTGCATAAATATTTTATCCTTATTTGTTCCAAAAAGAAGTTTTGGCACCTGACAAGGTGAATACAGTATGACAACATAATATATTGAAAATGAGTGATGGAGATTTGACATGGAAGACTATGGAATGCATATTTGCCTCATACCCCTCTAGATTGCTTTCTAAAATAATAAGGAAAAAAGTTATCCAAGAATAATAAACCTGTAAGAGTGAAGAAAGTGGGTGAAGAGGTCATGAAAAAAATGAAAGACTTCAAAAAATGACTTCATGAAGGTATATCAATGGGAATGAGTTTTAAAGGGTCCTTGTAAAGATTACCTGGGTTTCCCAGGTGGCTCAATGGTAAAGACTCTGACTGCCAATGCAGGAAACATGGGTCTAATTCCTGGGTCGGGAAAATCTCCTGGGGAAGGAAATGGCAACCCACTCCAGTATTCTTGCCTGGGAAATCCCATGGACAGAGGAACCTGGGGCCTATGGTCCATGGTGGGCACGATTTAGTTACTAAGCAACAACAACAACATAAAGGTTATCTAAGCGGTGGCCATGTGAATAATCAGAATAGTATTAAGATTACTGAGCAACACTGCATGCATCCTAGATGATGATGGAACAATTCCTTCAAAATTATTCTCAAGTGTTCCTATAGTGAGAAAAAATGTATCAAATGTAAAGAAAGAATAAAAACATGCAAGGATTCATAAATTTTATTTCCTATACACCTTTTTTGAAAAATATCTTGAGGATGAACTTTGCCAAAAAAAGTTTTTTTCAGGGTAAACCAAGCAGGAGGAATGTATGGGAACTGGGAAACGATGGCTCCAATTCAAGTAAGTGCTGCAGTGACATCTCAATGTGACAGCAGTTTGGCAGGCATGCAGAAAAATCCATCCAGTTTGGATCTAGCAGGTATAGACTCTTGGGGGAAAGTTTCCAGGTAATAGGATGGGGGGCTGGAGAAATTGCCAGACTAGAATGTGTGATTCAGCACTTGAGAAAAAAATGGGATGATAAAGTTAAATCATGCAAGAAATAAGCAAAGGCCATTTGAAACTCCAGGGGAAAAAAGAAAGCCCAAAAACTATATAAAAAGTCATGAGTGATCTAAGTGTGAAGCAAACTAAATTGAGCTATCATATTCGGGAGTTAAAAATACATATATAGGGGCTTCCTTGGTTGTCCAGTGGGTAAGGACGCCACCTTGCAGTGCAAGGGGTGCCGTTTCGATCCCTGACCTGGGAGGATCACTGACCTGGGAGGATCCCACGTGCCGCGGAGTGGCTGGACCAATGTGTCCAACTACCGAGCTGGAGCTCTGGAGTGCATGCGCCCAGAGCCGGTGCTCTGCAGTGAGAGGGGCCACTGCAATGGGAGGCCCACACAGGCCAAAGAACAAAGATGGATGAAAACAGATAAATGAAAGACCAATAGAAGTGGCCAAAAAAAAAAAAAAAAAACATATATAGGAAAACAATACCTATTTGCACTTGAACCATTCCCCTTCACGTGGCTGGAGGATCACAGTATTGAACTCAGGGTGAAGGGAATGCAGTCTCAAAATAGAACTTGGCCTGTATTGAAGGTATTTACATTATCCCCCAAATGAAAATGCCGTTTATTGATTTTGAGGTTTTGCAATCATCCTATGAGAAAAATTCTCTAAGTTTTGGCTTTGCTTGCAAGCAATTTAAATGTTAACAATTTGGTAATATAAAAGCAAGTATGCAATTCAAATTACCTAGAACACTAATGGAGCATCCTGAGATACATAGGAGAAAGGGTCAGTATGCGCACATCCTCAAAGTAAGGGAATCTTTGCATGTGCGCTCAATTATGTCCAACTCTTAGTGACCCCTTTATCCTGCCAGACTCCTCTGTCAATGGGATTTTGCAGGCATGAATAATGGAGTGGGTTGCCATTTCCTAGTAAGTGAAAGGTCAAGAGACAGTGATGGAAGTTAGTAAAAGAGCAGGGTGGAAAATCCTGTATAATGCTACAAATGTAACTAATTAGAAGACTAAGCTCAGTAAAATATTAGGAGGAGAAAAGAGAAAGGGGAAAATTAGTAAACTAAATCCACATTTTCAAAGGTCAGAAAAATATATGTTTATTATTTACAGATAGGGAGATTACCATCATAAACTCTGTGAACAGAAACACTTAAATAAGTGGTACTGTGGTGGTGAGGTAAGGAATGAGGAACTACTGACATTGTACTTTTTCTGTTTGTTTTCCAATATATATCTCCTCCTTTTTATTTATTTCTTTTTAGTTTTATTGGAGTATAGTTGATTAAAAATGTTGTGTTAGTTTCAGGTGTACAACAAAGTAATGCAATTGTACATATACATACAATTTTTTTCAGATTGTTAACCCATATAGGTTACTAAAGAGTATTGAGTAGAGTTCCCTGTTATACACAGTAGGTCCTTGTTGGTTGTCAGTCATATATCGTAGTGTGCATGCATTAACCTCAAACTCCTTATTTATCCCTCCTCCCCCCACATTTCCCCTTTGGTAACCATAAGTTTATTTCTGATATCTGTGGGTCTGTTTCTGTTTGATAAATAAGTTCATTCATATCACTTTTGAAAATTAGATTCCACATTATAGATGATATCATACGTTTGTCTTTCTCTTTCTTCCTTCACTTAGTACAACAATCTCTAAATCCATCTGTGTTGCTGCAAATGGTATTATGTCATTCTTCTTTATGGCATTGCTTCTAGTGTTATAGCAACTAAGTGCTCCAAGGGAGTACAACATATTCAAATACAGATTCACAATATAGCAATGGACTTAAAGAAAGTAGGAGAGTATCTCAATAAGCTCTCTAGCCCAAAAAGAGGTTGGAAGTATGAGCTGGGAGTATGAAGTGGAGGATAGTTGGGAAAGAGAGACGTCCTGAATATGGATAAGAATAGAAGCACTATCAGTATGGATACTGAGCCTTGGGCCAAAACGAAGTAGGGAAACTAAAGGTAGGCTTTTGTACTAAACTGAAACTTTACTTTTTTTAAATTTGTATTTTTACTTGGAGGATAATTGGTTTACAATATTGTGTTGGTTTCTGCCGAACAACAATGCAAGTCAGCTAAGAGTGTGTGTGTGCTGAGCGGCTGTTCTAGTCTGTGCTGTCTTGAGTCACTCAGCCATGTCCTACTATTTCTACCCCCATGCACTGCAGCCTGCCAGGCTCTTCTGTCCTTTGAATTTTCCAGGCAAGAATTTTGGAGTGGGTTGCCATTTCCTACTCCAGGGCAAATCAGCTCTAAGTCTACATATATCCTCTTCCTCTTGGCCCCCCCCCCAAGGGAAATTTGAACTACTGACATTGTACTTTTTCTGTTTGTTTTCCAATATATATCTCCTCCTTTTTATTTATTTCTTTTTAGTTTTATTGGAGTATAGTTGATTAAAAATGTTGTGTTAGTTTCAGGTGTACAACAAAGTAATGCAATTGTACATATACATACAATTTTTTTCAGATTGTTAACCCATATAGGTTACTAAAGAGTATTGAGTAGAGTTCCCTGTTATACACAGTAGGTCCTTGTTGGTTGTCAGTCATATATCGTAGTGTGCATGCATTAACCTCAAACTCCTTATTTATCCCTCCTCCCCCCACATTTCCCCTTTGGTAACCATAAGTTTATTTCTGATATCTGTGGGTCTGTTTCTGTTTGATAAATAAGTTCATTCATATCACTTTTGAAAATTAGATTCCACATTATAGATGATATCATACGTTTGTCTTTCTCTTTCTTCCTTCACTTAGTACAACAATCTCTAAATCCATCTGTGTTGCTGCAAATGGTATTATGTCATTCTTCTTTATGGCATTGCTTCTAGTGTTATAGCAACTAAGTGCTCCAAGGGAGTACAACATATTCAAATACAGATTCACAATATAGCAATGGACTTAAAGAAAGTAGGAGAGTATCTCAATAAGCTCTCTAGCCCAAAAAGAGGTTGGAAGTATGAGCTGGGAGTATGAAGTGGAGGATAGTTGGGAAAGAGAGACGTCCTGAATATGGATAAGAATAGAAGCACTATCAGTATGGATACTGAGCCTTGGGCCAAAACGAAGTAGGGAAACTAAAGGTAGGCTTTTGTACTAAACTGAAACTTTACTTTTTTTAATTTGTATTTTTACTTGGAGGATAATTGGTTTACAATATTGTGTTGGTTTCTGCCGAACAACAATGCAAGTCAGCTAAGAGTGTGTGTGTGCTGAGCGGCTGTTCTAGTCTGTGCTGTCTTGAGTCACTCAGCCATGTCCTACTATTTCTACCCCCATGCACTGCAGCCTGCCAGGCTCTTCTGTCCTTTGAATTTTCCAGGCAAGAATTTTGGAGTGGGTTGCCATTTCCTACTCCAGGGCAAATCAGCTCTAAGTCTACATATATCCTCTTCCTCTTGAGTTTCCCTCCCACCCACCCTTCTAGGGCCCTGAGCTGAGTTCCCTGTGCTGTATACACAGCAACTTCCCACTAGCTATCGATATGGTTTAACTTAGTCATTGTTTAGTCAAATACATATGATAAAATTTCAAGGGTGAGCATGAATATAATTAACAAAACAGCAAAGACAAAAGGCACAATGGAGAAAATAAAAATTGAAAAAAAAGAATAAAAAGAATTTTAAAAGCATGATATATAGAAATTTTAAAGTAATATAATATAAATTAATCAATATATATTCAATAAATATAAATAAACTAAACTTACCAGTGAAAAACAGATTATCATACTGGGTAAAAATAGAAAAAAAAAATCAATTGACTCTGTGATCTTTATACTAGGCAAACCAAAAGCACATGATGCAGAAGATAGAAAACCAAAGTACAAGAAAAAAATAGACTAGGTAAATACTGACTAAAAGGTTAAGAATCCTGGGATCGTTATATCAATACCTGACCAAAAAGACTTTAAGACTAAAATCATTATTAGAAATAATATTGAAAAAATTCATTCTGCTAGGAAGATCACATAATTCTAAATTTGCATGAATCTAATATATATGTCAAAATCGGTGAGGCCAAAACATTGATTCAATTACATGGGGAAATTCATACGTTCCTCATTAAGAAACTTAGTGGAAAATTTTAATACACCTTTTTCAATGATAAAGTCAAGAAATTTTAAACATCAAATGTAATGAAAGGAAACAGGAACCCAAATATCCATTTAATAGTAAAACAGAAAAAGTGTGATAAGATCATAAAGCAGAATGCCATACAGCTATGATAGCTCCAAAAACAAATGAGTGAAAGGCACATCAATTATATGTTGAAATACCACAAACCACAAATACCATCATTATGTTTGTGATACCAAATATCATAAGCATAATGATAAACAAAAGAAAACAAACAGAAAAAAATGCATGCTGTATGATTCCACTATATAAAGTATGAAGACTATACTACATTCAACCAGTTTTTAAATATAACAGTCAAGTATTTGTCAGTCTGGGATGAGCTGTCTTTTCCAGATAACACGATTTTAAACCTCTTAGAATTAAGACAATATGGTAGTGGATATAATTAAAACAAATTGACCATTAAATTAGAACAGAGACTGAGGAAATGTGCATGTGTATAAAAAAACTTTGATTATTTGACAGTTGTGGTCTTGCTTATCACTGGGGAATAGAAGAGGACTCTTGGGTGAATGCTACTGGGAACGATTGTCTTTCCATGTAGAAAATTTTAAGCTTTTGGATAGATCCTTAAATTGCACAGTTCACAAAAAGCAATTCCAGAAGCTCTGAAGACTCAATTGTGAAATGCAAAGTTATCAAACTTTTTAGAATATAGGAGAACCCTTCTGACCTCTGTATAGTAGAGGTTATTTTAAAATATCCGACACAAAAATATTGGAGCATAAAACCAGAGATGTATATATTTAGCCACTTTATACTTAAGTACAATTATTCATTAAAAGATACTAGAAAGAAAATTGAGGCCAATAACTGGGTGAAGCTGTTTGTAAAGTATGAAACTAACAAAGGAATAGTGTCCAGAGTATGTAAAAAGCACAACTGAATAAGGAAAAAGCAACCTAAAAGGAAATTAGAATAAATAGAGAAATGAAGCAATCCACCAAAATAAAATATCTACAGCCAATGAACAGATGGAAAGACTCATAAATCTTTTACTAATGTAAATGTAAATTAAGAGTGAAATAATATAGCACTACACACCCACCAGAAAGGCAAAATATTGAGAAACTTGACAGAGGGATGTGTATCAACAGAAACACTGTTATGCTCAGCTAGTGGGAATGTAAATGAGAGGAACTTTGGAAAATGAATTTTCTCTCTCTCTCTTAAAGCAGGACATTTACATATCATATCACCAAACACTTTCATATCTAGGAATGTGATTTAGAAAAACTCTTATACATTATTACTGGAAGAACTGTATAAGAATTTTCATAGGCATACTGTTTTTAACTGTCCCAAACCGAAATCAATCTATGAGCCTAGAGATTAGAGAGTGGAAGAATATATATAGACACACACACACACACCATATACAATTGCAAATAGTGGGTTGGCCAAAAAGTTTGTTCAAGTTTTTCCATAATTGTAGCTCAGCTGGTAAAGAATCAGGCTGCAGTACAGGAGACTTGGGTTGGATCCCTGAGTTGGGATAATTCCCTAGAAATGGGAAAGGCTACCTACTCCAGTATTCTTGCCTGGAGAGTTCCATGGCTCCATGGAATTCTCCATGAGTTTCAAAGAGTCGCACACAAGTGAGTGACTTCTACATTCACTTCAATACATGTAAATCAAACCAATCAATCCTAACGTAAATTAACCCTGAATTTTCATTGGAAAGACCAATGCTGAAGGCAAAACTCCAATGCTTTGGACGCCTGATGCAGAGAGCCAACTCATTGGACATGACGCTGGTGCTGGTAAGGACCGAGGGCAAAAGGAGAAGAGTGTAGCTGAGGATGAGATGGTTACACTGACTCAGTGGAAATTAATTTGAGCAAGGCCCAGGAGATAGTCAAGGGCAGGAAAGCCTGAAGTTTTGCAGTCCGTGGTTTCACAAAGAGTCAGATACAACTGAGTGACTGAACCACAACAAAATCTAAAATAAAAGAAGCATAGTTGGAGAAGGCCCTAAATTTGTAAGTTTCTTGGCACTTGAAGCAGAGAGGGAATAATTGATTATATGAGTCATGCAATTCATGAAACCACATTTGCAGAGACAAGCAACTATTCCTGGTATTACATGTTTATTCCTGACATTGGAAGTAAAGATTTACTTCACTCCAAATACTAAACTACAGGAAACTGTTAAAACAAATGCAGGGACTTCCCTGGTGGTCCAGTGGCTGGGGCTCCACTCCCAATGCAGGGTACCCATGTTTCATTTCTTGTCGAGGAACTGGATTTTGCATGCCACAGCTGAGACTCATAGCAGGCAAATAAATACATAAATATTTTAAGAAACAAATGTATCCTAAAATTGCAACTCCCAGCACATATTGAGTTGACTAAAAGTAAGATAATGTTACAGAAAAACCTGAATGAACTTTCTGGCCAACCCAGTATTTCCTTGATATTCAACACAGTCACATAGAGTTTAGATAGTCTCAGAGTACAGAGCCCCAGAAGGAATAATGCACGGGAGCTTTGGGAAAAGCAGAGTCTGCTTTTGGCTGCACTCTCAGGTTCCTTCATGTCTCCCAGGTTAGTATTCTGGAAGTCCACATGCACCTGCCTAAAAGATGACTTAGCTAGGTAAATGATAATAGAATTGGTAAGCAACTCCCCTGGGTTTGTTGACTCACCTAGATAGCAAGAAGACACGGGAATGTGGTTTTGTATTATCCCTCTGTGTTTAGAAAGTATCACCAAATACAAAATGGAACTTGGCATAGTAAGAATTCTTTTTCTGTAGTCGGGTATTGGAACATTTGTTTCAGGATGAACTAATTATGAATAGCTTTGAATATCATTTCATTTTACATAACAGATAATGCATGTATTTAATGATCATTAGTTACTGACTTTCACATTTATGAGGAATATATGAAGTGTGAGATTTGAGAAAACTTCTAGGTCAGTCACCCCCAACACACACACATATTATATCAACGTATAGTATATGGTGAAAAATCCATTGCATGGCATAAATACCCTTTCCATTCTGACTCAAACTTATTTCTCTAACATCTCTTCATATAATATGCAGCACATTTTCACTGAAATCCCCTGTATTAGAATTCTTAATTTTTTAGAATTTCTATCCTCTGTTGCTGGTGCAATTTCTCTACCCATTGCTCTGTAACGCCCAATTAATCTCAATCTAGTAATCTCCTTTTCACCTTCCAATTTCAGCTCTAGTGTTGGCTTCCTCAACATCTTCATACCTGGTGAAGTAATTGTTCTCCTGTGGTCTCATAGCATCTTACATAGGCCTCTCAATTTTTTTTCTGTCTCTCTCTCCCTATGTCTTTGATTCTCTACTTCAGCCAATGAGAGCATTGCCAGACATTGGCATGGTTACACGAATCTCCTCTAAGGATGAATTGTTATTCATTAATTCTAATTACTTACATTTGTTTATTGCTTTACATTTTTAAAAAGGTGCTTTGATTTCCATTGTTGGTTTGATCCTACAATATTTTTGGAAGCAGGTATTACTTCTATTTTGTAAATGAAGAAGTAGGAACTTACAGATGAGTTGTTTAAGAATACACATAGGAATTTCACAATATCTGACAAAATTATATAAACATTAATTTGCCAGCAACTTCACTCCTGGAAATCTGTCTCAAGACAGAAGTGGCAAAAATATGAAATGATCCATCCCGGACTTTGCCCACTTCCCCTTGGCAACCATAAGTCTATTTTCTATATCTATGAATCTGTTTCTGTTTCAAAGATAGGTTCATTTGTGTCCTAGATTTGTGTCATTGTGTTTTAGGTTCCACATATAAGTGATATTGCATAGTATTTGTCTTTCTCTTTCTGGCCTACCTAGTATGATAATCTCTAGGTATATCTATGTTTCTGCAAATGGCATAATTTTGGTCTCCTTGTGGCTGAGTAATATTCCAGTGTTATTTTTATTTTTTGATAGAAACAATGGAAACTAAACCAGCTAATAAAAATGTTTATGTATAGGAGAAAAGGAAGAATAAATATTGGAAGGGAAAAAGATAGACTTTGTATTTCTCTGAAACTAACTTGTGCTATAATATTGAACTAGGAAATATGTACATGGTTTATTTATTTTAAAACAAAATTAAGCAGAAAATTAATCCTCACAAATTTAAAACATACTGTAAAAGGTTTTATGCATAAAGCCACAGAATAAGTGCATAAGGAAAATTATCCTCACAATTTTACAGGTTTTCCATTGCTCTGTACGAATTAATCTCAATCTAGTAATCTCCTTTTCACCTTCCAATTTCAGCTCTAGTGTTGGCTTCCTCAACATCTTCATACCTGGTGAAGTAATTGTTCTCCTGTGGTCTCATAGCATCTTACATAGGCCTCTCAATTTTTTCTGTCTCTCTCTCCCTATGTCTTTGATTCTCTACTTCAGCCAATGAGAGCATTGCCAGACATTGGCATGGTTACACGAATCTCCTCTAAGGATGAATTGTTATTCATTAATTCTAATTACTTACATTTGTTTATTGCTTTACATTTTTAAAAAGGTGCTTTGATTTCCATTGTTGGTTTGATCCTACAATATTTTTGGAAGCAGGTATTACTTCTATTTTGTAAATGAAGAAGTAGGAACTTACAGATGAGTTGTTTAAGAATACACATAGGAATTTCACAATATCTGACAAAATTATATAAACATTAATTTGCCAGCAACTTCACTCCTGGAAATCTGTCTCAAGACAGAAGTGGCAAAAATATGAAATGATCCATCCCGGACTTTGCCCACTTCCCCTTGGCAACCATAAGTCTATTTTCTATATCTATGAATCTGTTTCTGTTTCAAAGATAGGTTCATTTGTGTCCTAGATTTGTGTCATTGTGTTTTAGGTTCCACATATAAGTGATATTGCATAGTATTTGTCTTTCTCTTTCTGGCCTACCTAGTATGATAATCTCTAGGTATATCTATGTTTCTGCAAATGGCATAATTTTGGTCTCCTTGTGGCTGAGTAATATTCCAGTGTTATTTTTATTTTTTGATAGAAACAATGGAAACTAAACCAGCTAATAAAAATGTTTATGTATAGGAGAAAAGGAAGAATAAATATTGGAAGGGAAAAAGATAGACTTTGTATTTCTCTGAAACTAACTTGTGCTATAATATTGAACTAGGAAATATGTACATGGTTTATTTATTTTAAAACAAAATTAAGCAGAAAATTAATCCTCACAAATTTAAAACATACTGTAAAAGGTTTTATGCATAAAGCCACAGAATAAGTGCATAAGGAAGGATTATTTTAAGTGACTTTGAAACACAGTGTTTTGACACTGTATCTACTATTCAAAGGACAAAAAGAACTGCATAAATGTTAGACTGCAATCAAAAATCTTATTGTTAGAAATAGTATGGTATTTTTATTTTTGAATCTATATGTGGGGATTATATAAATGTCCTTAGGAACCAAGATTTTGATGATGAGGAAATAAAGATACAACCATGAAGTCAAAGGAATTAAATATAATTCCTGTCATCTTACATGTGAATTTGAAACATCACTATAAACTAAGGATTCAGTTTTCTTGTTCTACAAATTACAAATTTCCTACCTCAATTCTCTAAAGAGAAGCATAGAAGTAATGATGACCCCTAGCAGCCAAGCTGTCATCTTTAAATACAGGGTCCTATTAAATGAACCAGAATTCCTTAGAGAAATAGATGATTTCACGTCTGAGGCAAGAAATGTACAAGATGAACTTCAGAGCGTCTCATTCCAGAAATCTGAAAAGCAGTGTCATTACTATCCAGTTAAAGGAACACAGAGACATCCTACTGTCAAAGTTGAAATAATCTAAGCATCATACGACTAATAAATGCGGTGGACATGTGAACGTACGAAGATTAATAATAGTACTAAAATCAATGTAGTTATTTCAGAGTTTATTAAAGAATAAACCTCTAAAAAAAAAAAGAATCAACTTCTGATTCTCAAACTTGGTAAATAATGTGAATGAATGCAACACTTAACCTACTGCTTGTGTTCGAACTGTATTTTAGAATGAATAACCTGTAAAGAACATTTTTTTTTTTTGGAACACCAACTAATAAATTCATAAGGAATGATACTATTACAAAAATCACAATTGTGTCATTCCTAATAAAGTGCTAGATCCAGGCAACAGTCATCTCAGGCTGCTAAAATTGTTAATTGAAAGGTGGATGAGGAAATTTAAAATCAGTGGATGAGGCTGAAAGTACCTGAACACACTGATCCATCTTAGCTTGACTAAAAGGAGGCAGCCAGTCTTCATGTACCACCTGAAGGGATGCAATGGAAAGTAATATCTTTGAAATATGCAATATCCGTGACCAGATAAGAGGGAGGGGGAGAGGGTTAAATTTAATGAAACCTCTACATCTTCGAGTTTGCAGAAAATAGAAAGGATGGAGGAACATGCTAAATGATACCTGGATGATACAATCAGCCAAATCCAGAACATAGTTAAATATACAGGGAAAAAATGGTCTGCATTCCTTAACAAATTCATTTAATGTAAGGAAAAAAAAGGAGTGGAGGGACTATTATAAAATAAAAAGAAGCTTAAGAGACATAAAAGAACAAACATAGGGACCTCCCTGACATTTCAGTGATTAAGACTTTGTCTTCCACTGCAGTGGATATGTGTTCAGTCCCTAGTGGAGGAGCTAAGATCCCATATCTTCATGGCCAAAAGACCAGAAAAAAAACAAAGAACAGAAAAAGAAAAGACTAAGAAATTCAATGAAGACTTTTAAAATAGTCTACATTTTAAAAAAGAAAAGACAAGAACCAAATACAATGTGTGGGCCATGTTGAGACCCTCATTTGAACAGATCAATTGAAAAAGGCAATTTGGAGCCAATTATATGAAGTGAATGTGAATCAAGTATTAGATGCCATTTAGAAATTATTGTTAATTTTAGTTGGATTATAATTATGCTGAGGGTATGTTAAGAAAAGCATTTGTACTAAAGTGGATGAATTTTCCTGTATGTAGATTATATTTTAATAATTTTTAGAGATCTGTTTTTAAAAAAGGGGTTTTCGGTTTACATCTGATGTTTCCAGCTTGCTTCACAGTATTCAAATGGAAGGAAAAATAGGTTATATAGATGAGACATGAAGACATGACTGGCAAATTGTTTCTAAATACTAACACTGGATCATGGTTACTTGTCCATGTTTTTAAATTGTCATGATAAAAATAGTTTAAAAAAATAAGTAGAAGAAGGCACATTCTATTAGCAAAATGCCAACCTAACACTTGTAAGCCTAATGCTCTTTATAGTAACTATTGATATCTTTAAGAACTTAAACTAACATCAGACAGACTTACTAAATGTATCATTGTAATACAACATCATGACTTCTAGGGCCTTACACATGGCTTAGGAAGATAAAAATCATTCTGAAATAACTCTAATGCAAAGTACCATTCCAGGAACCCAGAGATTTAGATCTGTTTCAGGGGGAAGTCTTCTGGTTGGCTACAACATGCATAGGGTCTACAAGACATGCGTGATGGTAGGTGGCATAGGAGACAATCAGCCAAATCCAGAACATAGTTAAATATACATTTCACTTAACAAATTCATTTAATGTAGGGAAAAAAAAAGGAGTGGAGGGACTATTATAAAATAAAAAGAAGCTTAAGAGACATAAAAGAACAAACATAGGGACCTCCCTGACATTTCAGTGATTAAGACTTTGTCTTCCACTGCAGTGGATATGTGTTCAGTCCCTAGTGGAGGAGCTAAGATCCCATATCTTCATGGCCAAAAGACCAGAAAAAAAACAAAGAACAGAAAAAGAAAAGACTAAGAAATTCAATGAAGACTTTTAAAATAGTCTACATTTTAAAAAAGAAAAGACAAGAACCAAATACAATGTGTGGGCCATGTTGAGACCCTCATTTGAACAGATCAATTGAAAAAGGCAATTTGGAGCCAATTATATGAAGTGAATGTGAATCAAGTATTAGATGCCATTTAGAAATTATTGTTAATTTTAGTTGGATTATAATTATGCTGAGGGTATGTTAAGAAAAGCATTTGTACTAAAGTGGATGAATTTTCCTGTATGTAGATTATATTTTAATAATTTTTAGAGATCTGTTTTTAAAAAGGGTTGTCGGTTTACATCTGATGTTTCCAGCTTGCTTCACAGTATTCAAATGGAAGGAAAAATAGGTTATATAGATGAGACATGAAGACATGACTGGCAAATTGTTTCTAAATACTAACACTGGATCATGGTTACTTGTCCATGTTTTTAAATTGTCATGATAAAAATAGTTTAAAAAAATAAGTAGAAGAAGGCACATTCTATTAGCAAAATGCCAACCTAACACTTGTAAGCCTAATGCTCTTTATAGTAACTATTGATATCTTTAAGAACTTAAACTAACATCAGACAGACTTACTAAATGTATCATTGTAATACAACATCATGACTTCTAGGGCCTTACACATGGCTTAGGAAGATAAAAATCATTCTGAAATAACTCTAATGCAAAGTACCATTCCAGGAACCCAGAGATTTAGATCTGTTTCAGGGGGAAGTCTTCTGGTTGGCTACAACATGCATAGGGTCTACAAGACATGCGTGATGGTAGGTGGCAATGGCATTTCTCCTCCTGCTGAAATACTGGGCAGTTTAGGTGAATGGAAAAAATAGGCCCACATTTTAGTACATTAAAGAAATCTACTGAATAGTTGCCCTAAGTCTGCATTAGACCTCAAGCATTCCCCCATGTACTGGACTGCAAATGTGAGAAACATTAGCTTTGCCTTCCTATGCTGAGAGCTGACCTGCTTGTGTTCATCCCCTCCTCCATAGGAACAATCAACAGAAATTTTGGAACACAAGGCATACTTTATTTTACCCACCACCTGAGGAGCTGAGAATGAATAAGGGCAATGGCCCTCCCGTGTATGTCCTGGAAGTGTTGGTTTGGGTTGGAGTGCTAGTGAAACTGATGGCAATGACATGTATACATGTTGTGTGTTTTCTGCTCCTCTGTAAAAAAAATGAGTAGACAAAATGTTTTATCATCTCTGAAAGAGAACAGGAGTAGCAGTGGTGCTGATGAGGGGAAGAGATTAGCAGTGACATTGGAAGGGAGAAAGCAGAAAATTTTGAGAGGCTTCAGAGTTCGCTGGATGTAGCGGGGTGGGATAAGAAGAGGCTGGACCTCTTGAATGGATTATAGTAGACAATTGACTGAAAGGAGTCAAGCCAGACAGTTGATCTACTGAGAAAGTACCAAAAATATGAAAATAAATCACCACACTGAGAAAAAAAAAAGTTAACCAGGTCCTGTTGAGCAAAGAGGTACTCAAAGTGAGTCACTCTCCTTAGTTGCATAGAGAAACCAGTGGGAAGAGAGCAGAAAGAGACTGGAAGAGCTTGAGTCTTTGCCCATGAAAGACTTCTAGATGGCATGGTGGGAGCTAAGCTCTGAGAAACAACTGTGTTCCTGGAATAGGCACCTGTTTAGTTATTAAATTAACAGAAGTAAAGGAGGACTAGTCTTTTCATTATCATATCTCCAAGATTTCATTCTATTGCATTGAATGATATGTTTTACATTTTATTCATGAAAATGGCTTATGATGTATAGCTTGAACATCAGAGAAGTTTAAAGCAACAGGAAATCACTTCTTTCTTGAAGTGGAAGGAGCAGAAAGGGTTCATGGATCACAAAGAATTAGGGTTGAAACTCAAAGTATAGTGTAATAGTATGATATCTGGAACCAAGAGAATGGATACTGTCTTTGAGATAGAGTATACATAAAGGCAGTGGGTAGAGGGCTGCAGTTGTTCCACTGAGGACAAGAAGGTGAGTGGAGAGAAAAAGAGCAAGAGAAAAAGAGTGGAACAGCTCATCGTATAGTATCATGAAAGCTAAAAATGAATGAGATGGATGCGTGGTTGGTAAATGATGTCTTATTCCACAAAAGGGTCAAGAGCAGTGAGGAGGGAGGACTTGTCTGGCCAGCCTTAGACTTTGGAGGTGCACACCCATGGTTTTTGATTGATTGAGTATTGTTATTGTTCTGGAATCTCAGGCACTGTTGGTTAATGGTCATTGGCAGACCAAAGCTAGAGTACTTGCAAGTAGAAAGAGAGACAATGATGAGTTGGATTCCCTTGTAGGTCTAGGAATGGAAACCTGAGCCGAAAGTGTGAGGCCCCCTCAGAGAGCATGAGAGACTGACCATTGGAGGAAAGTGACTCTTGGAACAAGAATTAAACAGATACTATGTATGTGTTCTCTTTTGCATCTCCCAAGTGGTCAGAATGGCATTTCAGTTTTAATCCACCAGAATAAACCTTTAAAAACTACTAGAAATTGTG
The DNA here is from genome assembly GCA_022376925.1 of Tragulus kanchil. Taxonomy (NCBI): domain Eukaryota; kingdom Metazoa; phylum Chordata; class Mammalia; order Artiodactyla; family Tragulidae; genus Tragulus; species Tragulus kanchil. Next base: position 111,035,935 of record JAIOJX010000001.1, read on the forward strand.
TGCTGTGTATAGGCTGCCAGGCAACTTGTCCTGGTTAAACAAAATATTCTTCCTCTGAAGTTACCCTTCTGACAGAGCCTGCCTGCCATGTAAAGACTGCAGAGAGCCAGGCTATATGTAAAGGCTCTAAAGAAGCACATTGTTAACAGAATGCTTCTGTGTGACAGAGGGAGGGAGGATGCAGATTCAAGGTTAGCTGGGGAATATGCCAGATCTCTGGAGTTTTTCCAGCTATGAAACAACTGTGTTCTGGAATAGGCACCTGTTTAGTTATTAAATTAACAGAAGTAAAGGAGGACTAGTCTTTTCATTATCATATCTCCAAGATTTCATTCTATTGCATTGAATGATATGTTTTACATTTTATTCATGAAAATGGCTTATGATGTATAGCTTGAACATCAGAGAAGTTTAAAGCAACAGGAAATCACTTCTTTCTTGAAGTGGAAGGAGCAGAAAGGGTTCATGGATCACAAAGAATTAGGGTTGAAACTCAAAGTATAGTGTAATAGTATGATATCTGGAACCAAGAGAATGGATACTGTCTTTGAGATAGAGTATACATAAAGGCAGTGGGTAGAGGGCTGCAGTTGTTCCACTGAGGACAAGAAGGTGAGTGGAGAGAAAAAGAGCAAGAGAAAAAGAGTGGAACAGCTCATCGTATAGTATCATGAAAGCTAAAAATGAATGAGATGGATGCGTGGTTGGTAAATGATGTCTTATTCCACAAAAGGGTCAAGAGCAGTGAGGAGGGAGGACTTGTCTGGCCAGCCTTAGACTTTGGAGGTGCACACCCATGGTTTTTGATTGATTGAGTATTGTTATTGTTCTGGAATCTCAGGCACTGTTGGTTAATGGTCATTGGCAGACCAAAGCTAGAGTACTTGCAAGTAGAAAGAGAGACAATGATGAGTTGGATTCCCTTGTAGGTCTAGGAATGGAAACCTGAGCCGAAAGTGTGAGGCCCCCTCAGAGAGCATGAGAGACTGACCATTGGAGGAAAGTGACTCTTGGAACAAGAATTAAACAGATACTATGTATGTGTTCTCTTTTGCATCTCCCAAGTGGTCAGAATGGCATTTCAGTTTTAATCCACCAGAATAAACCTTTAAAAACTACTAGAAATTGTGTGCTGTGTATAGGCTGCCAGGCAACTTGTCCTGGTTAAACAAAATATTCTTCCTCTGAAGTTACCCTTCTGACAGAGCCTGCCTGCCATGTAAAGACTGCAGAGAGCCAGGCTATATGTAAAGGCTCTAAAGAAGCACATTGTTAACAGAATGCTTCTGTGTGACAGAGGGAGGGAGGGATGCAGATTCAAGGTTAGCTGGGGAATATGCCAGATCTCTGGAGTTTTTCCATGATGTAATCATTGCCAGGCTGTAGTCACTGTCTCTGACCCCCATATCTCACTGTGTTTCTTCTCACTCATGCCACTTTTCGTCACCACCATGCTATTTAGCAGAGATCCCCATTTCTGATACTTTGTGGGGGCTAATTATCTTCCATTTATCTACACAGTCCTGCATTTGCCATCTATTAGTCCAGAAACACAAATGCTGTAAATCCTTTTATATCTGGCTGCACCACCTAATTATTCCTCATTTGTTTTTATTCTCTCTCAATTTAGCATCATCTGCAAAGTTGGAAATCATGTTTTCATATCATAATTAGGGCTCTGAGAACCTCAGAGAAACTGCCTGGCAAATACGCATGCCTTTGCTTTTCATTTTAATGGTGAATTTAAAAGTTTGAAAATAAATTAGGGCTGAAGGAAATAATAGACTGAAATGAAAGTTTCTGGAATATAGATGAGGAAACATGATAGAGAAACATGGGGAGAGAAACTTCCAGCATTAGGATGCCACAACCAGCCCCCACAGCAAAGCCTGCTAGTAGTGGATGAGCAGGGTTGCTTTTCTCGTGTTCTGATGAAAATCACCTTTAGTTGTTCTACTTTGTGTTCTGGGGTAACCCAAGGGATGCACATTTTTTTAACTGAATAAACACCTTTCCTTAAATGTAGAAGATTTACTTTTTTATAGGATAGTAATCTGGATTAAATTTAATGGAGGTATGTGATTTGACCTGACATGGTCGCTAGTGAGAGAGAACAGAAAGACTCCATAGATTTGAAGGTCCCTGGGAAAAAGGAATGGGAACACAGCACCTGGTGAGGAAGTTCTTGAAATTATTCCTGTCATTCTTACAAACTGTCACTTCCTTGGAGCAGCCCCTCCAATCTTCAGAACTTTCTTCAAGGTTCATGTCTGGGATTTCCTGAAACAGCTGCACTGGTTCTAGGTCATCTAGAAATTTTGCCCTATATCCATAGCCCATTCTTGATTCTTTAATAATTTGATCTGCATTCCTGCACTGTAAGATTTGAATTTGTACCTTTAAGCATTTTTGTATATATTATTTATGCAAACATGAGTATGTGTATTTGTCCTCCATACCACATGAGTTAGCTCTCAGACCATGGGGCTAGGCAACAACCTGGGGGGGGTGAGATGGGAAGGGAGAGGGAGGGGAGTTCAAGTGGGAGGGGTCAAGGGATACCTATGGCTGATTTGGGTTTATGTATAGCTGTAAGCAACAAAGGTCTTTAAAGTAAAATAAAAATAAATTTAAGAAAAAAAGAAGTCTTAAGGGCAGGTTTGATGTATCAGTCATGCCAAAAAGCTTAGGGCCTAGTAACAACCTTCAAATAGCAACAGCTTAAAAAGATGATGTTTATTTATCACTTCTGTTTCATGTCTATTGCACATCGGCAATGGAGTTAGGGGGAGATAGGGCTCTGTTTGTCTTTTCTCACTGATCCAGATTGATGGAGGCTTCCAGATATTTGCTTATGTAATTCTTGAAGGAGGGAAAAAAAGAAATTAAGAAAACCAGGTTCTGGCTTTTAAAGTTTCTTTCTATAAGAGATACATGTCACTTCTGATAATTTACTGGCCAAAGAAACTGAGTTGAGTGGGTAGGAATATATAATTGTTGTTTAACGAGGGGTTTGGGTTATTTCTGAACAAGGCTTCCAGATATTTGCTTATGTAATTCTTGAAGGAGGGAAAAAAAGAAATTAAGAAAACCAGGTTCTGGCTTTTAAAGTTTCTTTCTATAAGAGATACATGTCACTTCTGATAATTTACTGGCCAAAGAAACTGAGTTGAGTGGGTAGGAATATATAATTGTTGTTTAACGAGGGGTTTGGGTTATTTCTGAACAATAGCACATTGATTCTAAATGGTGCGTTTTGTCTTTACTGTATCTTTTCATAGAACTTCTAAGGGTAGTTCTCTGAATGTAATGACCACCAGCGTCTTAAAAACCTAGTTGACTAAAGGAATAATTGGGGTATTTTTTTTTTTAAGACACTGCTACCTTCTCGACCGGGTAGTCTGCCTTCCAGTTCTTGCTGCCCACTAACATCTCTCTATGGGATTGTCCTAAACCAAAATACATTTCAGTACAACTGCTAATAGACAGGGAGAAGCAAAGTAAAAAGTATACATTTGACCAAAAGTGATGATGGTTCAGTGAACTTTGAAATCATTCTTTTCCCTTTTTGAGGAATCAAGCAAAGTAATTGTAATAAATTTGGACCATTGTATAAGTTGACCTTTGAATATTAATATAGTTATTATCTTTTTAATTTTTTATTTTATATTGGATTGTAGTTGATTTGCAATGTTGCGTTAGTTTCAGGTAGATAGGACAGTGATTTGGTTACACATAAATATTCATTTTCAAATTCTTTTCCCATTTAGGCTCCTATAGAATACTGAGCAGAGTTTCCTGTGATGTACATTAGGTCTTTTTTGGTTGTCTATTTTAAATAACATAGTGTGTAGCTGTCAGTCCCACTCTCCCACTTAATGTCTCCCCTTCCCCTTCCCCTCTGGTAACTCTTAAGTTTGTTCTCTAAGTCTATGAGTTCATTTGTACCATTTGTATAATTGTTTCAGATTCTGCATATTAGTGATAGCTTATGTTTGTCTTTCCATGTCTTAATACAGGGATTATATTGATTCTGTATTTTAAAACTATCAAATGTTCTGTATTTTCTTACCCATAGCTCTATCTCTGAATGTTTTGTGCCTTGCTCTAGAAGGCCTGGAAATTGAATTCAGCAGGCTTTCAAACATATTACCAGAGCTGCTGTCATCGGGAATTCTTTTCACCAAGGGAGAGCTTGTTACTGGAGGGAAAAGGAACAATACTAAGAATTTAGTGGAATATGTTAGAAAGTCGCAGACCAGGCAGAGTACTGAAGACAATTTGAGGTGCACTATACAGTTTGTGTATTGTCAAAAGACAGTTTGAGTAGATGGCACCTGTTTTCTTTCATTTTATTTGGAAATGGCTTTAATCAAACCTGGAAAGGATGGGAGATGGAGAGATTAAAAAGAAAGGAGGAGGGGCTTCCCCGGTGGTCCAGTGGGTAAGGACTCCCGCCTTGCAGTGCAAGGGGTGCCGGTTTGATCCCTGGCCTGAGAAGATCCCACGTACCGTGGAGCAGCTGAACGAATGTGTCCAGTTACCGAGCCAGAGCTCTGGAGTGCATGTGCCAAGAGCCGGTGCTCTGCAACGAGAGGCCACTGCAATGGGAGGCCCACACAGCGCAAAGAACAAAGATGGATGAAAATAAATAAATGAAAGACCAATTTTAAAAAAAAGGAGGAGAATTTTGCAATTCTATTGACCAAAAGTGTGGTTCAAACTTAACACTCTTTTCCCTTTTTGAGGAATCAAGCAAAGTAATTGTAATAAATTTGGACCATTGTATAAGTTGACCTTTGAATATTAATATAGTTATTATCTTTTTAATTTTTTATTTTATATTGGATTGTAGTTGATTTGCAATGTTGCGTTAGTTTCAGGTAGATAGGACAGTGATTTGGTTACACATAAATATTCATTTTCAAATTCTTTTCCCATTTAGGCTCCTATAGAATACTGAGCAGAGTTTCCTGTGATGTACATTAGGTCTTTTTTGGTTGTCTATTTTAAATAACATAGTGTGTAGCTGTCAGTCCCACTCTCCCACTTAATGTCTCCCCTTCCCCTTCCCTCTGGTAACTCTTAAGTTTGTTCTCTAAGTCTATGAGTTCATTTGTACCATTTGTATAATTGTTTCAGATTCTGCATATTAGTGATAGCTTATGTTTGTCTTTCCATGTCTTAATACAGGGATTATATTGATTCTGTATTTTAAAACTATCAAATGTTCTGTATTTTCTTACCCATAGCTCTATCTCTGAATGTTTTGTGCCTTGCTCTAGAAGGCCTGGAAATTGAATTCAGCAGGCTTTCAAACATATTACCAGAGCTGCTGTCATCGGGAATTCTTTTCACCAAGGGAGAGCTTGTTACTGGAGGGAAAAGGAACAATACTAAGAATTTAGTGGAATATGTTAGAAAGTCGCAGACCAGGCAGAGTACTGAAGACAATTTGAGGTGCACTATACAGTTTGTGTATTGTCAAAAGACAGTTTGAGTAGATGGCACCTGTTTTCTTTCATTTTATTTGGAAATGGCTTTAATCAAACCTGGAAAGGATGGGAGATGGAGAGATTAAAAAGAAAGGAGGAGGGGCTTCCCCGGTGGTCCAGTGGGTAAGGACTCCCGCCTTGCAGTGCAAGGGGTGCCGGTTTGATCCCTGGCCTGAGAAGATCCCACGTACCGTGGAGCAGCTGAACGAATGTGTCCAGTTACCGAGCCAGAGCTCTGGAGTGCATGTGCCAAGAGCCGGTGCTCTGCAACGAGAGGCCACTGCAATGGGAGGCCCACACAGCGCAAAGAACAAAGATGGATGAAAATAAATAAATGAAAGACCAATTTTAAAAAAAAGGAGGAGAATTTTGCAATTCTATTTTGTAAATTCTAGAATTCCTATAGTTTTAGTTTGTCTGGTTTTAGAATTCCTTTCCATTCTTTGATTGTGCTCCATTACTTAATCCTTTGAACATAATGAGCTCAATCTCTGAATCAAGTGTACTTTTGCTTAAAATGTTTAAAAGCTCTGGCAAGGAAAACATGGGAATCTTATTTTTGAGGTGTTAGAACCATTCAAAATACTAAGCCCTCCTGAAGAAATGCTGAAAAAGACTTCTTGTTTATCTCTTGATCTCTACACAGTTTGCATCTCCAGCCTTGTCCTAGCCCAACTACCTCTGGGTCCTTAGAGAGGGCTTGAGGACACAAACTCCTTCTGAGAATTCATCTTCTGCCTTTATAACCAAGGGCACCTGCAACAGCTTATGTCAGCCAGTCCAGATGCTGGGCATTTTGGGGGCCCATGTGTCAGAACTGACATCTCCAGCTTCTGCAGTCTTGGCCTTCAGCTGCTCGTGATCACAAACTATGGGACCAGCCAGCTGATCTTAGCACCAAAGAGCTGGCTGCTGCCTCCTGTCTTTTGGAGGGGAGGCAGGAGAAACACAGCTTGATTTTAAAAGTACTTGCCATTAGGTGAAAAGCAGATGGATACTTTCTGGAGAGATGCCAGAGCTTTTGTGATTAAAACCAAGAATAGGGGCCTTCCCTGGTGGTCCAGTGGGTAAAGAGTCTGTCTTGCAGTGCAAGGAGCGCCGGTTCCGTCCCTGGCTGGGAAGATCCTACGTGCCGCGGAGTGGCTGGACTGATGTGTCCAATCACCGAGCTGGAGCTCTGGAGTGCATGTGCCCAGAGCCAGTGCTCTGCTACAGGAGAGACCACTGCAATGGGAGGCCTGCACGGGCCAAAGAACAAAGATGAATGAAAAAAAATAAATGAAAGACCAATAAAAGAGGCCAAAATTAAAAAAAAAAAAAAAAACAAGAATACACACACACACACACACACACACACACACAAACTCTCTCTCTCTCTCTCTCTGTTATGTTACTACACACACATTTGTGTCTCATCGTGTTTTAGGCTCTGAGATACATAAGGTTATTCAAAACTTGAAAATAAGGTATAAACTCTTCAAAAAGTTTTTCTTTAGAAAGAACTTAGTAGTGATGTTCTAGAAGGTTAATCTCATTTCCAAAAGTAGTCAAAAACTTGACCAGGTGTGTAAAATCACTGAACTTTAAAGTTGAAAGCAACATTGGCAGCCATGCATTCTCATCCACCCATTTTACAGATAGAAAAGCAAGGCCCAAGGGATGAAATGACTTGGAAAAGTTCACACAAATTGGGAGTAGGAGGGTCAGTAGAGGAACTCAGAAACCCTTATTTCTTGTTCTTGCTCTTTCTACAACACAGTACTAAATATACCTACAAATATCTGTTTACTTTGGGAATATCCCAAGATTCTCTGAAAATCAGTTGGGTTTTTTTGGTGAATATTGAGAATTTTAGAAACATAAAGGACCTCTAGGTCAACCTCAGTGTGTATTCCTGAATTTTACAGCAGCATCAATGAAGAGGGGAGCAAGAAGCATGTTAAGTTCAGGACAAGTTGATTCATTTTAAAAAATGATGCCACGGATACTTGTTTACAGATGTATTGATATGTATTTCCTATAACATACTATTCACCCATTTAAAGTGCATAGTTGGGCTTCCCTGGTGGTCCAGTGGGTCAGGACACCGCCTTGCAGTGCAAGGGGCGCCGGTTCGAGCCCTGGCCTAGGAAGATCCCACGTGCCGTGGAGCGGCTGGACTGATGTGTCCAATCACCGAGCCGGAGCTCTGGAGCGCATGCGCCCAGAGCCGGTGCTCTGCAACGACGGACGCCACCGCGATGGGAGGCCCACAGGAGCCAAAGAACGAAGACGAATGAAAATAGAGAAATGAAAGACCGATAGAAGTGGCCCACCTGCCCCCCTCCCTCCCCACCCCACCCCCGCAAAAAAAAAATAAGTAAAGTGCATAGTTAGGTGGTTGTTGGTATATTCAGAATTGCGCAATGCTCGTCACAATTTAATTGTAAAATTTTCATTACCATCAAAGAAACCCTAGACCCATGAGAAACTATTCGCCTGCAGTCCCTGGCAACCACTCATCTACTTTTTGTCTCAATGCATTTGCCTCTTCTGCCACAGAGAATCAAATTTTGTGTGTGTTTGCAAAGACTCTTCGCTCCAGGACTTGAGATGGGACTGCTGTAGAACAAAGAGGCATTATCAGGGACAATGTCATCCTGAACAAGCAGCACCAGTGCCTACAAAGGGGTAGCCCAAAGCCCCAAGGACATTTAAGCTGAAGGACTAAGTGCTTACAAGATCAAAGTCTCACATGGAAGAGCTGGCTCGGAGACAAGACAGGCTGAACACCAGAAATTTATGTCAAAATAGAAATGGATTTCAGTATCTATTGGGTTACCTGCAGGGGCTAGGGACCAGATGAGAGAAAAGGATAAAGGGTTATTGCATTGAGATCTAGAAAAACACCACCAGACAAAGAAATATTATTAATCAGCTCCATATATCCTCCTTCCCTTAGAACATTCTTCCAGAATTATTTTATTTAAAATAGAATATGACACGGATTCTTTTGCTACCCTGTAGACTGCAGCCAACCAGGCTCTTATGCCCATGGGATTCTCCAAGAAAAAATACTGGAGTGGGCTGCCCTGCCCTCCTCCAGGCGATCTTCCAACCCAGGGAATAAACCTGGGTGTTCTGCATTTCAGGCAGATTCTTTACCACTAAGCCACCGGGGAAGCCCATATCCATAGCTACTTTTACCAAAATTAGATCACACTGGAAATGTTTTGTATCTTGCTGTTTTCTTTTAACGAAACTCATTGCTAGCACACAGAAAGAAGCTAAGGATGTTCTGGGAACCACGTGGAATCAGAGCATTTTGTCACAGGCTGTTTTATTTGTTTACTTTCCTGTACTAGCCAACCACTGTCACCGAGATGATGGCATACAAGAAAAGGGAACGAGAGGAGGAATCCTGGTTCCTGCTCTTTTTGTTTTTCAGGTCTTCCTCCCTTATTCATCAGTAAACTGAAGGTAGACAACGTCGGTAAATGTGCTTTTATCAAGAAATGAAACAAAACAACTTGGTTGTTGGTATATTCAGAATTGCGCAATGCTCGTCACAATTTAATTGTAAAATTTTCATTACCATCAAAGAAACCCTAGACCCATGAGAAACTATTCGCCTGCAGTCCCTGGCAACCACTCATCTACTTTTTGTCTCAATGCATTTGCCTCTTCTGCCACAGAGAATCAAATTTTGTGTGTGTTTGCAAAGACTCTTCGCTCCAGGACTTGAGATGGGACTGCTGTAGAACAAAGAGGCATTATCAGGGACAATGTCATCCTGAACAAGCAGCACCAGTGCCTACAAAGGGGTAGCCCAAAGCCCCAAGGACATTTAAGCTGAAGGACTAAGTGCTTACAAGATCAAAGTCTCACATGGAAGAGCTGGCTCGGAGACAAGACAGGCTGAACACCAGAAATTTATGTCAAAATAGAAATGGATTTCAGTATCTATTGGGTTACCTGCAGGGGCTAGGGACCAGATGAGAGAAAAGGATAAAGGGTTATTGCATTGAGATCTAGAAAAACACCACCAGACAAAGAAATATTATTAATCAGCTCCATATATCCTCCTTCCCTTAGAACATTCTTCCAGAATTATTTTATTTAAAATAGAATATGACACGGATTCTTTTGCTACCCTGTAGACTGCAGCCAACCAGGCTCTTATGCCCATGGGATTCTCCAAGAAAAAATACTGGAGTGGGCTGCCCTGCCCTCCTCCAGGCGATCTTCCAACCCAGGGAATAAACCTGGGTGTTCTGCATTTCAGGCAGATTCTTTACCACTAAGCCACCGGGGAAGCCCATATCCATAGCTACTTTTACCAAAATTAGATCACACTGGAAATGTTTTGTATCTTGCTGTTTTCTTTTAACGAAACTCATTGCTAGCACACAGAAAGAAGCTAAGGATGTTCTGGGAACCACGTGGAATCAGAGCATTTTGTCACAGGCTGTTTTATTTGTTTACTTTCCTGTACTAGCCAACCACTGTCACCGAGATGATGGCATACAAGAAAAGGGAACGAGAGGAGGAATCCTGGTTCCTGCTCTTTTTGTTTTTCAGGTCTTCCTCCCTTATTCATCAGTAAACTGAAGGTAGACAACGTCGGTAAATGTGCTTTTATCAAGAAATGAAACAAAAACAACTTGGTTGGTTTCATGCAGCATTTCTACTCTTCTGGTAGAAGCTTATATAAGCTATGAAAATGAATTGTGTAATTTCTGTGATTTTGTAAACAAGTTAAGTGCTCCTCTATTTGCATTTAAAAGTGGCACTGCACCATGTAAGGAGATGCATGGTAAAGTGTATGCTAATGATTAAAATTTTAAATTTTGCTTAACTTTGAATAACATTAAATAGCTAATTAAACATGCCGTGCCAAGTTCTGAGGGTGAGAGACCATAGAAGAAAGGAATAACTTTAGATTTTAATATATTTTGTGACATTTTTTTCCTCTGCTTTGTAAACAAGATGTCCTACACTTTCATTTTTCACTGGGCCCCACAGATTGTAGGTGGTGCTGCTGAGCATAGAAAATAGTAAGGAACATAGAGGTGAGTTTCTGGGCTAGAATAGATCAGGAAGCAACACATGATTGTATTGGAGAGCAGAGGATGTGAGTACTTGATCTTTGAAGGCCAAGCTGGAAAGAATAAGTCTATTACAAAAGCCAAAGGGACCAGAACCTCCTTTAGCAAAAGATGAATTCTTCCTGCAGATTATGACACACACAAATGGTATAGTTTTAAATACTGGTATCATTCTACTTTTTAAATTTTCATTTTATTATTGGAATATAATTGCCTTACAATGTTGTTAGTTTCTGCTGTGCAACCGTATGAATCAACCATATGTATTCATATATCCCTTCCCTCTCGAGCCTCCCTCAGAGCACTGAGCTGAACTCCCTGGGCTATATAGCTTCCCACTAGGTATCTGTTTACATGTGGCAGTGTATGTATGTCAGTGCTGCTCCCCCAATTTGCTCCCCACTCTCTCCATCCCCCACTGTGTCCCTAAGACTGTTCTCTATGTCTGTGTCTATTCTTGCCCTGCAAATGTGGAACCGATTTTGTCACAGGCTGTTTTATTTGTTTACTTTCCTGTACTAGCCAACCACTGTCACCGAGATGATGGCATACAAGAAAAGGGAACGAGAGGAGGAATCCTGGTTCCTGCTCTTTTTGTTTTTCAGGTCTTCCTCCCTTATTCATCAGTAAACTGAAGGTAGACAACGTCGGTAAATGTGCTTTTATCAAGAAATGAAACAAAAACAACTTGGTTGGTTTCATGCAGCATTTCTACTCTTCTGGTAGAAGCTTATATAAGCTATGAAAATGAATTGTGTAATTTCTGTGATTTTGTAAACAAGTTAAGTGCTCCTCTATTTGCATTTAAAAGTGGCACTGCACCATGTAAGGAGATGCATGGTAAAGTGTATGCTAATGATTAAAATTTTAAATTTTGCTTAACTTTGAATAACATTAAATAGCTAATTAAACATGCCGTGCCAAGTTCTGAGGGTGAGAGACCATAGAAGAAAGGAATAACTTTAGATTTTAATATATTTTGTGACATTTTTTTCCTCTGCTTTGTAAACAAGATGTCCTACACTTTCATTTTTCACTGGGCCCCACAGATTGTAGGTGGTGCTGCTGAGCATAGAAAATAGTAAGGAACATAGAGGTGAGTTTCTGGGCTAGAATAGATCAGGAAGCAACACATGATTGTATTGGAGAGCAGAGGATGTGAGTACTTGATCTTTGAAGGCCAAGCTGGAAAGAATAAGTCTATTACAAAAGCCAAAGGGACCAGAACCTCCTTTAGCAAAAGATGAATTCTTCCTGCAGATTATGACACACACAAATGGTATAGTTTTAAATACTGGTATCATTCTACTTTTTAAATTTTCATTTTATTATTGGAATATAATTGCCTTACAATGTTGTTAGTTTCTGCTGTGCAACCGTATGAATCAACCATATGTATTCATATATCCCTTCCCTCTCGAGCCTCCCTCAGAGCACTGAGCTGAACTCCCTGGGCTATATAGCTTCCCACTAGGTATCTGTTTACATGTGGCAGTGTATGTATGTCAGTGCTGCTCCCCCAATTTGCTCCCCACTCTCTCCATCCCCCACTGTGTCCCTAAGACTGTTCTCTATGTCTGTGTCTATTCTTGCCCTGCAAATAGATTCATTTTTACCATTTTTCTAGATTCCATACATATGTATTAATATACAATGCTTGTTTTTCCCTTTCAGACTTAAATTTCACTTTTAAATACTGATACCTTTCTAAATGTGGATGTGCACACAGGCAAACAAGCAAGGAAAGGGACAACGGAACAGTACCTGAAGTTCCGGAGCAGTGGATGGGGAACAGTAAATAGAGAGGAGCTGGAGACTGAGACAGTAGGTGAACGAAGGTGGCATTTGATAGAGCCTTCAAAACATTGAAGAGTCACTTAAAATCTACAAAGTGAACCTCAGCAGAGGGCCCTTTAATCGTCGAAGACCCATCATTTCACATTTAGTCTTTCTTTTAAATGTAGCTATTACCTGAGAAAATGTCTCCCTCCAGTCTCTCCTCAGAAAGGTCTGTTTGGGACAGAAAATGCCCACTTACCATTTTATTCTGTTTTAAAGGAGCATGTAGAACTGTTCCTGTGGCAGCCCGTGGGCTTGCCACTTTTCTCCGAACTCCAGCCCAGGGGCAGAGTGTGGTCAAGCTGCACTGCGTGAGACCCTGGGGACAAAAGACAAACACCCAGATATTACCACAATTACTCTGGAGACCAAACATTGTGCTGTTTGTTTTTCTGCCTTGTCTAGCCCTCTGCTCCCCATGTTGTCGTATTCATGCTTGAAGGAACAGCTGTTATTCATGCTATACAGTGCTATAAAAAGCCAGCCTTTGGCTCTCCTTGTTCATCAAGCACAGTGCATTTCAGGCTGGTGCTGGCTCCAAGGGTAATAGGTACGTTCGATCAACTGGCCAGTGTGTGACCCATGTGCCATCTCCGAGGGCAGCGCCTCTGGGCCCTGCCCTGTGTTAACAGGAGGTAGGCAAGGCCCATGAAGAGGAAACATTTTGTTATGATTGTATCTTGATTTCCAACCTTGTTCCCTTCCAGATCCCCCTGCCTCTGAACATGGGGGAATGTTCATGCCTTTCCCTCCAAAGGTAGCTTTATAGCAAGGGAACTCTAATTTATTTAGCTTCTCTTGTGCCAATATCCTAATAGTCAAACAGCAACTCCCAGTAAGTGGTTGATTACATTGAAGAAAATACACAGCTGAGCAATTAAGTGTGTGCACTTGTACCTTAAATAGATTCATTTTCTAGATTCCATACATATGTATTAATATACAATGCTTGTTTTTCCCTTTCAGACTTAAATTTCACTTTTAAATACTGATACCTTTCTAAATGTGGATGTGCACACAGGCAAACAAGCAAGGAAAGGGACAACGGAACAGTACCTGAAGTTCCGGAGCAGTGGATGGGGAACAGTAAATAGAGAGGAGCTGGAGACTGAGACAGTAGGTGAACGAAGGTGGCATTTGATAGAGCCTTCAAAACATTGAAGAGTCACTTAAAATCTACAAAGTGAACCTCAGCAGAGGGCCCTTTAATCGTCGAAGACCCATCATTTCACATTTAGTCTTTCTTTTAAATGTAGCTATTACCTGAGAAAATGTCTCCCTCCAGTCTCTCCTCAGAAAGGTCTGTTTGGGACAGAAAATGCCCACTTACCATTTTATTCTGTTTTAAAGGAGCATGTAGAACTGTTCCTGTGGCAGCCCGTGGGCTTGCCACTTTTCTCCGAACTCCAGCCCAGGGGCAGAGTGTGGTCAAGCTGCACTGCGTGAGACCCTGGGGACAAAAGACAAACACCCAGATATTACCACAATTACTCTGGAGACCAAACATTGTGCTGTTTGTTTTTCTGCCTTGTCTAGCCCTCTGCTCCCCATGTTGTCGTATTCATGCTTGAAGGAACAGCTGTTATTCATGCTATACAGTGCTATAAAAAGCCAGCCTTTGGCTCTCCTTGTTCATCAAGCACAGTGCATTTCAGGCTGGTGCTGGCTCCAAGGGTAATAGGTACGTTCGATCAACTGGCCAGTGTGTGACCCATGTGCCATCTCCGAGGGCAGCGCCTCTGGGCCCTGCCCTGTGTTAACAGGAGGTAGGCAAGGCCCATGAAGAGGAAACATTTTGTTATGATTGTATCTTGATTTCCAACCTTGTTCCCTTCCAGATCCCCCTGCCTCTGAACATGGGGGAATGTTCATGCCTTTCCCTCCAAAGGTAGCTTTATAGCAAGGGAACTCTAATTTATTTAGCTTCTCTTGTGCCAATATCCTAATAGTCAAACAGCAACTCCCAGTAAGTGGTTGATTACATTGAAGAAAATACACAGCTGAGCAATTAAGTGTGTGCACTTGTACCTTAGCAGACCTGAGGTGGTAGGGTTTTCTCATAGTAATTATGGCTGCTCCTTGCTGCCTTGCTGTGGGTGGGGAAAAGTTGGCTTTTGAAGTTGGCTTTGGGTCAAGTGGGCTGTTGCCCACTGCGTTTCTGCGTTCCTCATGTTGTTTCTGACTGAGAACTCTTAAGGTGTGTGTGTGTGTGTGTGTGTGTGTGTTTAAAAAATCAGGTTTATACTAAATGCCATGCAGGTTCTTTGCAAAATAGAGTCTTTTTCACTGAGAACACAGATCCCCATGTCACATATAGACTAAATGTGGAGATTTTGTATCTGTTTGTGTATTTTCAATCGCACAGGGTTGTTTGCAAGCATTTCATTGGGAAACAAGAGTCTCTTGGACAGAAGAGTTGAAAAACAGGAAAACAGCATATCCCAACTCTTCTACTAGTTCAGTGGATGACCTTAACAGGCCATTAATGTTGTGGGCCTCAGTTTTCCTGAATTATTACCTCCCTCAGAGGCTCGTCATGAGGTACAAATGAACAGTGTGAAAGGAAATCATGTCTAGGCTGTTGAGCACTGTGGAACTTAGATAAATACAAACCTGTTCTAAGTCTTGTTCTGCTTATGTCAGTACAAAGCTGTTTGTTTTAGGTCTTGTTCTCTCTGAGGGGTGCAACCAGTTCAACAGGAATGAATTGTTCACCTAAAGCATTTTGTTCCAAAGGAGATTAGCCAGGGCCAGATACTGTAATAATAGCTGTAGCTTACGTAACAGGAAAATGAGGGTGTGGGAGGGGAGATTAACATTTGTTAAATGCCTCGGTGTCAGTCACGTACCATACCTCCCTGAACCTTCACAATGACTCAACACAGTGTGTGTGTTACAGTCACCTTCCTGTGACTATGGCAGGAAGACACAGAAAAAAATCGGGCTACTTGGATCATTATCTTTGGATGTGAGGAAACAGAATTGGCCGAGGTAAAAAAAAAAAAAAAATGAAGAACTGCCTTAGTATCAAGGAGATGAATAGTAGAAGTGTGTGAAATCAATGGTAATAGCTAACATTTCAAAAAGAAGCAGAGTGTAAGCAGGAGCAATGGGGCCAAGGCTGAACAGAAACAAACTGAAACTATAGCAGCCAGGGAATAAACATAAAAAATAACTAGAAAAGTGATCATAAAATCTTTAATAACAATGTATATTGATTATTACTAGAAGCCTTCTGTTAGATCTTATGTTACTTTGGATGCATTCTGTAAACTGAACACAAATTAGTTTATTAGTTTTGATCTAAATAAATTGTATGCATATGTGTTGTTATATCCTCCTGACCCTCTGTTATCCATACACAGTCCTGCTGTGCCAGGTCTCTTTGTGTAGGATTTATTTATGCCTCTTTTTCAACGTGAAATCATAGAGCTTGTAGGAAACTGAGTTTCTGTTGGAACTGTATTGCTGCTCCCAAGTTTAGTGTAGTCTGCTCACCCCACAAGGCAGGCTTGTTGTAGACAAACACCAAAGGGAGGGCAACATGAGGATATAGCATTAGTAATCCAGATTCCGTTTCTCTTTGTAAAGTTTCTTCTTACAAACCTAAGCCATTTTGTCTATGATAATCACATTTATATTAATAGATAAACAACAGTAACTTTCTTGACCATTAATCTTGACCATTAATAAATCTCCATACTGTCAGTTGTTTAGCACATTGAAAGTGCTCAAAACAGATGACCACATGGTTGCTGTTGCCATTGTTACTAATATGATCCTTCCTTTTTTCTCTTTTAAAATGGATAATCACGGAATTAAATGCATTCTTTACCAGTTTATATAGTGTGTGTAAGTACTTCTTTAAGTTTTCCACCATTAGTAAATGGGTCAATAAATTAATCCGTGTCAGAATTTTAGAACTCAGACACAGGACTTCAGTGTTTGCATGGCTCATTTCTTTTCTGTTTGTTTAATTTTTATTGGAGTATAGTTGATTTACAGTGTTGTGTTAGTTTCAGGTGTACAGCAAATTGAATCAGTTATGCCTATACATATATCCACTCTTTCTTAGATTCTTTTCCCATATAGGTCATTACAGAGTATTCAGTAGAATTCCCTGTACTATACAGTGCATACTTATTATATATTTTATATAGGGTAGTATCTGTATGTCAGTGTCAATCTCCAAATTTATCCCTCAGCCCCCTTTCTTCCCTGGTAGCCATGGGTTCATTTTCAACATACATGACCCTATTTCTGTTTTGTAAATAAATTCATTTGTATCATTCTTTTAGATCCCACATACAAGCAATATCATAAGTCTATATCTTTGTGACTTACCTTGGTATGATAATCTCTAGGTCCATCTGTGTTACTGAAAATGGCATTATTTCATTCTTTTTTATGGCTGAGTAATATACCATTGTATATAGTAAGTACCACATCCCTACCCATTCATCTATGAATAAGTATTTAGATTGCTTTCATGTCTTAGCTATTATAAATAGTGCTGCTGTGAACATTGGGATGCATGTATCTTTTAGAATTAAAGTTTTCTTTGGATATATGTTCAGGAGTGGAATAGCTGGGTCATATGGTAGTTCTGTTTTTATTTTTATTTATTTATTTTTTAAATTTTGGCCTCCTTTATTGGTTATTTATGTATTTATTTTCATCCATCTTTATTCTTTGGCCTGTTTGGGCCTCCCATTGCAGTGGCCTCTCGCTGCAGAGCACCAGCTCTGGGTACATATGTTCCAGCATGCTGGCTCGCAATTGGACACACAGGTCCAGCCACTCCGCGACACACGGGATCCTTCTGGGCCAGGGATCAAATCGGTGCTCCTTGCACTGCAAGGCAGACTCTCCACCCACTGGACCACCGGGGAAGCCCTAGTTTTAGTTTTTTTAAGGAATCTCCATAATGACGGAAGCAAGTTACATTCCCACCTACGGCATAGAAGGGTTCCCTTTTCTCTACACCCTCTCTAGCATTTATTGTTTGGAGCCTTGTTGACGTGCATAGTTCATTTCCCATGGACAAGGGCACTTTAAGGCATTGTGCTCTGGTACTTAGGTCTCATGGCAGAAAAGTGCTTTGGACCCTAGTTATGAGATTCCCTTCTCCTTGTCATTCCCCACAACTAAACTGCAATCAGACCCAAATCACCACTGCCATTGTTTTATTTATTTATTTTTTAAACATTTATTTTATTTATTTATCTTTTAGGGGGTGAGGTGGGGAGGGAGGGGGATGGGCAGGCCACTTCTATTGGTCTTTCATTTATCTATTTTCATCTGTCTTTGTTCTTTGGCCTGTTTGGGCCTCCCATTGCAGTGGCCTCTCGCTGCAGAGCACCAGCTCTGGGTACATATGTTCCAGCATGCTGGCTCGCAATTGGACACACAGGTCCAGCCACTCCGCGACACACGGGATCCTTCTGGGCCAGGGATCAAATCGGTGCTCCTTGCACTGCAAGGCAGACTCTCCACCCACTGGACCACCAGGGAAGCCCTAGTTTTAGTTTTTTTAAGGAATCTCCATAATGACGGAAGCAAGTTACTTTCCCCACCTACGGCATAGAAGGGTTCCCTTTTCTCTACACCCTCTCTAGCATTTATTGTTTGGAGCCTTGTTGACGTGCATAGTTCATTTCCCATGGACAAGGGCACTTTAAGGCATTGTGCTCTGGTACTTAGGTCTCATGGCAGAAAAGTGCTTTGGACCCTAGTTATGAGATTCCCTTCTCCTTGTCATTCCCCACAACTAAACTGCAATCAGACCCAAATCACCACTGCCATTGTTTTATTTATTTATTTTTTAAACATTTATTTTATTTATTTATCTTTTAGGGGGTGAGGTGGGGAGGGAGGGGGATGGGCAGGCCACTTCTATTGGTCTTTCATTTATCTATTTTCATCTGTCTTTGTTCTTTGGCTCCTGTGGGCCTCCCATCTCAGTGGCCTCTGTCATCACAGAGCGCCAGCTCTGGGTGCATGTGCTCCAGAGCTCCAGCTCGGTAATTGGACACATCAGTCCAGCCACTCCGTGGCACGTGGGATCTTCCCAGGCCAGGGATCAAACTGGCGCCCCTTGCACTGCAAGGCGGTGTCCTTGCCCACTGGACCACCAGGGGAAGCCCCCATTGTTTTATTATTCACACTGATTACATACAGGAGCCAAACACTAGATGAGGGAAATGAGACATACAGAATCAGACATGAAGTGTATCCTTGGAAAACTTATCACTGAATAAGAGCACACTAACATAGGATGTATTCAGATGCCCACTGGATCCCCTACAAATATCAACCACCATTAAGACTATTATTATCATAACATTATTACAATAGCAATAACTTACTGTGTGTCAACACCGACACTGTCTGAGCTCAGCTAGTCCTCTGACTTTCTTTCTCTTGTGCCATTTTCTGTCATCATGTTCTTTAGACAGCCCCATTTATAACAACAGTGTGACTGAGTAGAGTGGAGGACGAGTGGCATTGTGAAGAAACCTAAGGGAATGCATGAGTCTGGGAGTACTTATGCCTCATGGGGCCTAGCAAAGAAGCAAGTTAGAAGTAATCGTGGGTTGTGTATAGAGATTTGGAATATGTTTAGTGTTGTGAGGCCACCACTGTACAGTTTCCAGAGTGATACTTGTGTGACCAGGAGTGACATGGAAGTACACACGGCTACCGGGTAAGCCTAGGTAGAGAGAGAACCTTAAACAACCTCAAGATGTTTCCTGAGAAAGAAGTGATCTGTAACCTCAAAGACAGCATGGCAGGAATTGGGACCAAGTATAGGCCTGCAGTGCAGGAGACCCAGGTTTGATCCCTTGGTTGAGAAGATTCTCTGGAGAAGGAAATAGCTACCCAGTCCAGTATTCTTGCATGGAGTATCCCATGACAGAGGAACCTGGCAGGCTATGGTCCATAGGATTGCAAAGAGTTGGACTCGCCTGAGCGACTAACATTTCACATTCACTTGCCAAAAGAATGTGTGAATGAGACCAAATTGTAGGTACAGAAAAATAGGTATGCTACAGATCATTTGTTACAAATTATTTTTCTGTTATTTATTTTGTATAGAAAGTGTTGGGCTACTCCATCCTGCTATCTTCCTCCATGTTATTTCCTATACTTCCAGTGATTTGTCTTAACATAGCAAGCACTTCTAACAGCTTATGAAATAAATATTGTCACAATGGGAAGGAAAACAAATATTTCTTCTTTCCAGCAGTTGCAGAAATGCAGACAGAATTATGCACTATAAAAGTATCCTGTAAGTGTTATTTGTGGCTCAGGAGTCTCTAAAAAGACCCTCAAACTTTAGAGAATGTTGCAGTGTCCTCTGAAGATTTCTATTTGCTTATAAAAATTTATATTTATAATTCTTATTATCTTCTTTGTAAATCTGATGCCTTGCCATTAATATTTTTGAGTATGTATGTACTTAGTTGGCTGTGCTGGTTCTCAGCCGCAGCACGCAGGCTCCTCATTGCGGCACACAGATTCTGCAGTTGTGGCACGTAGGATTAGTCATTGCCCAGCCACTCCATGGCATGTGGGATCCCAGTTTCCCAACCAGGAATTGAACCCACCTTGTCTGGCACATTGCAAGCTGTACTCCCAACCACTGGACCACCAGGGAAGTCCTCCATTAATATTTAAATTGGATTCTCTGTTTTACAAAAAGTATAAAAGCATGCAAAGCTTTTTGTTTAAAACAGAAGGGAATCTATGGCAACAGACACAGAAATAAAAAAAATAAATAAATTACTGCCACAGGTTGGGTTTCCTAAGGAGCAGACAGAATTTAGGATGCAGGATGCATATTAAGGGGTATCCTTGGGACTGCTCCCTGTGGAAGGAAGGAGTGGGGAGGAAAGCAGATCGGTGGATGGAATGGATGAGATATGGTGCTTGCCTGACCAAGCAATTGGTCACCTCAAACAGTCCCAGGAAAGCACTTTCTGAGTTGTCCTGGGTTAGCCAGGTCTTTCTACTCCCACATAACCGGTTGTTGGATACAGGCCACTATGCAGTAGTATGCTGGAGCTCCCTCACCTGGCTCCAAGCAGCTGATTGTGCATTTGCAGCTCTGCATTCAGTGAAGTCAGTCACATCAGTAGCTTGACATCAGCAATAGAGGGAGTGTTTACATCATGAAAGTTAAAAAGTGAATCAAGAAAGCTTACAAATCAGAGTTTGTTTGCTTGTTGTCTATTTATTTATTTTAATTTTTATTTTAGTTTTTACTTTTACAGAGTTTTGTTGTTTACAGATATGTATGATCCCAGATTGGTCATATGTATATCCTCCCCATCCCACCCCTCCAGGCTGTCACACAGCACCCCTGCATGATCCCTTTTTCTAACAGCGCAATGACTATAGCTATTTTTTTCACATATGATAGTATAAGTTTCCATGTTACTTCCTTTATGCCACCCACCCACTGTTCATTCCCTACAATGTCCATATGTCTACTGTCCATGTCCGTTTTTCCATTGCTTCACTGTGTGTGTTATCATTCCCATCCTACTAGATTTCACATGTATGGGTTAGTATACTGTACTTGTCCTTCTCTTTTTGACTTACTTCACTTTTTATGATAGGTTCTAGATCCAGCCACCTCATTAGGACTGATTCTTCTGCATTTATTTTTACAACTGTGTAGTATTCCATTGTATATATGTACCAGAGCTTCTATATCCATTTATTTGTCGATGGACATCTAGGTTGCTACCATGTTCTAGCTATTGTATAGAGTGCTGCAATGAACATTGGGGTACAGGTGCTTGTTTCAGTTTTGATTCCATCAGGGTATAAGCCTAAGAGTGGGATTGCTGGGTCATATGGTACTTCTATTTTTAGCTTTTTTTTTGAGGGGGAGGGGGGAGGGAGGGGGCAGGTGGGCCACTTCTATTGGTCTTTCATTTATCTATTTTCATCCATCTTTGTTCTTTGGCCCGTGTGGGCCTCCCATCGCGGTGGCATCTGTCGTTGCAGAGCTGGCTCTGGGCACATGTGCTCCAGAGCTCTGGCTCGGTAATTGGCCACATCAGTCCAGCCACTCTGCAGCACATGGGATTTTCCCAGGCCAGGGATCGAACCAGCGCCCCTTGCACTGCAAGGCAGTGTCCTTACCCACTGGACCACCAGGGAAACCCCCTATTTTTAGTTTTTTAAGGAATCTCCATACTGTCTTCCATAGTGGCTGTATCCATTTGCATTCCCACCAGCAATGCAAGAGTGTTCCCTTTTCTCCACACCCTCTCCAGCATTTATTGTCTGCAGGTTTTTTGAAGATGGCCATTCTGACGGGTCTGAGGTGATATCTCATTGTAGTTTTGATTTGCATTTCTCTAATCATAAGCGAGATTGATTATTGTTTCATGTGCTTTTTGGCCATCTATATGTCTTCTTTGGAGAAGTGTCTGTTTAGGTCCTTTTCCCATTTTTTGATTGGATTGTTCGTTTTTCCAGTGCTGAGTTGTCTGAGTTGCTTGTAGATTTTGGAGATTAATTCTTTGTCTGTTGTTTCATTTGCTGTGATTTTCTCCCATTCTGTGGGTTGTCTGTTCAGCTTTTTTGTAGTTTCCTTTGCTGTACAAAAGCTTTTAAGTTTCATTAGGTCCCACATGTTCATTTTTGGTTTTAGTTCTGCTATTCTAGTAGGTGGGTCAGAGAAGATCTTGCTTTGATTTATGTCTTGAGTGTTTTGCCTATATTCTCCTCTAAGAGTTTGATGGTTTCTGGTCTTACATTTAAGCCTTTAATCCATTTTGAGTTGATCTTTGTGTATGGTGTCAGGGAATGTTCCAACTTCATTTTTTTTGCATGTAGCTGTCCAATTTTCCCAGCACCATTTGTTGAAGAGGCTGTCTTTGTCCCATTTTATAGTTTCGCCTCCTTTGTCAAAAATAAGCTACCCATAGGTGCGTGAGTTTATCTCTGGGTTCTTGATCTTGTTCCATTGGTCTATAGTTCTGTTTTTGTGCCAGTACCATACTGTCTTGATGACTATTGCTTTGTAGTATAGTCTAAAGTTAGGGAGGCTGATTCCTCCAACTCCATTTTTCTTTCTCAGGGTTGGTTTGGCTATTCAAGATCTTTTGTCTTTCCATATGAACTGTGTTATTCTTTGGTTTAGTTCTGTGAAGAATGTCATTGGTAGTTTGATAGGGATCGCATTGAATCTATAGATGACATTTGGTAGTATGGTCATTTTCACAATATTGATTCTTCCGACCCAGGAACATGGAATATCTCTCCATCTGTTTAAGTCTTCTTTAATATCTTTCATGAGTGTCTTGTAATTTTCAGTGTACAGTTCTTTTGTTTCTTTGGGTAGGTTTATTCCTAGATATTTGATTCTTTTGGTTGCAGTGGTGAAGGGGATTGCCTCTTTGATTTCATTTTCTGATTTTTCATTGTTTGTGTATAGGAATGCCAGTGATTTCTGTATATTGATTTTGTATGCCTTGACTTAGGTGAATTTGTTGATTAGCTCTAGTAGTTTTGTAATAGTGTCTTTGGGATTTTCTATGTATAATATCATGTCGTCAGTGAATAGAGAGAATTTTACTTCTTCTTTTTCCCAGGTAGATTCCTTTGATTTCTTTCTCTTCTCTTATTGCTGTTGCTAGAACTTCCAGGACTATGTTGAATAATAGTGGTGAAAGTAGACACCCCTGTCTTGTTCCTGATCTTAGAGGGAATGCTTTGAGTTTTTCACTATTGAGGATAATGTTCGCTATGGGCTTCTCATATATGGCTTTCACTATGTTGAGATAGGATCCTCCTATGCCCATTTTTTGCAGAGTTTTTTTTTTTAATCATAAGTGGCTGTTGGATTTTGTCGAAGGCTTTTTCTGTATCTATTGAGATGATCATGTGATTTTTGTCTCTCAATTTGTTGATATGGTGTATCACATTGATTGATTTGCAGATATTGAAGAATCCTTGCATGCCTGGGATGAAACCGATTTGATCGTGATGTATGAGTTTTTTGATGTGATGTTGAATTCTGTTTGCTATGATTTTGTTAAGGATTTTGGCCTCCAAATGCAGCAGTGAAATTGGCCTATAATTTTCTTTTTTTGTGTTGTCTTTGCCTGGCTTTGGTATCAGGGTGATGGCAGCCTTGTAGAATGTGTTTGGCAGTGTTCATTCCTGTGCAATTTTTTGGAAGAGTTTTAGAAAGTAAGCTGTTGTTTAAGACTGTTGTTAAACCTTCACCAGAACACCATTGCTACCACAAAAAGGAGTTTGGTTTTGATTTATGTGTATCTCTGAAACTCAGATCTGCTGATGGGGCTAAGGGTTAAAGCATATCTTCTAATGGCTCTAACAGCAGCTGGGGCTACATGGTGTCCACCAAAACGGTAATTCTGTTGGTTTTCTATTGAAGCAAAGAGTTTAAAGAGACCCTGATTCATTTAGGTTGACAAATGACTCACCAGCTGGAGAAGTAAACTGAACAGGGAACAGATGACAGTGTGGTGAACCCACACTGAGTTCAGTTATGAGCAAAGGAAAATGGTTAACCTCCTTTGGGGACTTTGTGAAGATCACGGATACTTCTGGATTATGCCTCAAGGTTGTTGGGAACTATGTCACTGAAGAACTATTTTTGCTAGAAAATCCCTAGAAAAAATTTAATCACATACTGTAGGCTTAGATTTTTGCTGCTGTTAATGTTTTCTTGTGACTATTAGCAATTTGGGCATGGAGATGGATTCACAAAACAGTCTAACACTAAACTCAGAGAAGTGAGTTGAGCAGGTTAAAAGTGAAATGTAAATTGAAAAGAGTTGAGGCATAATTCTTTATGAAAACAGAGCTTCTTGGCACTGCAGGTGGACTCTGTTTTGTACTATCAGTGGATAGCTTGTCTTCCTCATTAACAAGTTGCTGCCACTTCGCTGGAGGATAAATACAGGGTTTAAAGTTTTGGATTCTGAAGAGTTCAGAACAGCAGGATAAATGTATTTTCTTCTCTGAATGCTTTTTCTCTCTTGCTGTGAACTAGGTTTTAGAAGCCACCACTGGCACGGGCATGTTTGTCACACAACACACAACCACTAAGGCCTGCACCCTGTGTGTTAACATTCTCAGTGGTAGTAGCGGGTATGACTTCATGTTGCAGCTGTGGCCCTCTGTGCACACTGTCAAGATGGTTGCTTGGGGTTTAGACTATGATTGGTGACCTTGGGGTGCAGGAAATCTAATCCACTCCATATGGAAGTAAATATATTGTAAACTAAAGCTTAGCCCTGTGGCATAGGCAGCTGAGATTGATGCACTCTGATATGACTTAAACTGCAGTTTCCAAACCCTTGATTGGGTATCTTTTCTGTAATCACTTGGCATCTTATATAATTTGTAACATCGCTTATAGGATCTCTGTTCTTATATCTTGGGAATTACCCTAAAAATCTGAAGTTTTGAAGTAACTGCCTATCAGTATTCTACTTCCTGGGAGTATTTGCTTCCAGTTAAACACAGAGTTTTAGGAGTGTTTTACAGTTTTTTATTTGCCCTCTTGGACATAGAGGTTACCTAATACCCAATAATGCTCATAGCTTTGTAAAATGTAAGTAATTATCATGTGCTAGCCACTGGTTCTATATGTTTTATACATCAACTCCTTTTTTCTTATAACAGACACATGAAGTAACTGCCATCAGTGTCATCGCCATTATGCTTAGAAAGTCAAGTCACACAGCTAATGTATGATGGAGCCAGAATTTGAGTCTGGAAGTTTTTATTTGGAGATCACATCCCTAACTATTGTGCTAGACTATATCTTAACATAAATTCACTTCACAAAGTACATCTCTTCATTTCATTTCTTGTTGATTACAGGAACCCAGCAAAGTGCCCCTGCCTAAAATTAAACAGTAAGATAACTGAAGGAGTATGATTGAAACTCAGAATCTAATTGTCACATAGCTAAACCGTCATACCCCCATTAAAAGAAGTTCATCTAAAAAGAGAGTGTTATCATGTGAGACGTTCCTCTTCAGTTATTTTGCTCTGTCATTGAAAAATTCTATCTAACACTGCAGTAGTCAATCAAATGCTATTGGCTTTTCTCATGAGAGACAAGGAGAAGAAAATGGTGGAGTGTAGACAGCAGTGCTTCTCCAATTTTAATGTGAAAATTAGCTGAAGGTCTCAATTAAAATGCACATCTTGATTCTGTTGACCGGGGTGGGACCAGATACT
The DNA here is from genome assembly GCA_022376925.1 of Tragulus kanchil. NCBI lineage: Eukaryota > Metazoa > Chordata > Mammalia > Artiodactyla > Tragulidae > Tragulus > Tragulus kanchil. The sequence goes on from JAIOJX010000001.1 coordinate 111,061,598, forward strand.
GCGCATGTCTACCATGTGTCCTGTTGATGCTGATGCTCTGCTTCTCCAGACCACATGTTGAGTGGCGAGGACGTAGGGTAAAAGAGCTCCCCCTAGAGGCTAATTATGATGTTAGAAAAAAAGGGACGAAAGCACCAGGGACCATCCAGTCAACTGCACAAAAGCAGGATGAGAGGAAATATGTTTGGGGGAAGTACAAGTAAATGAACACTTAATGCATTTTATTTTATTTCAAGTAGAGTGTGATGCAACATGACCACTTAGATACGTGAGCTGAGACATGTGGGCATATTGTACCCAGAGTAATATATTCACTTCTGTCTGATAAACATGTAAATATAAATGTTCCATCTCCATCCCTAAGTTTCTACGGTTATGATGGTTTGGGCAGGTGCCGTGTTTTTCACATGTTCTAAACAGGAAAATGTACTGTCAGCTTTCCATTATCTGTACATAACTAACTGATTTTGTGGATGATCCTCTAGAAACTCATTTATCGTTCATTATATTTTGGCTTGCTTTCTTCCACTCTCAGTTTTTATGTGTCTTTAGATCACTGATTAGTTTAATGTCATCTTAAATAAACACAGTAAATATTACTTCAGAGTCAAATTACATTATTATTTAATTAGAAGTTACTTGAAATTGACATATGGGGTATGAGGATAGGTCTTTGTGTGTGTAATTTCTGCAAGAACAAATATAGGTGTATAATGTTGTGTCCCTTAACAATTCAGAGCCCTTAGTCAAGGCCTTAAGATCTTTTTTGTACTGGATTCAATGAACAAAGATATGTCTAATTTCTGAAAATCCTTGAGTAAATTTAACACATCTCTGTGGAAAAAATATTCTGTCCTTAAGAATGAAAATTTTCAAAACTGCTGTTGTGACAAGTTATATCATTTGGAAAATGAGAGATTGAATGGGTAAAGAAGCCAAATGTTAGAGACACGCCCAAAGTCGACAGCTCACCTGTATCAGGCTGTCATTCAAAATGTTAACTGAAAAAGGCCATTAACACTTCATCTGTATGGGCTAATATGTTTATTCATTAGCAAGGTTAAAAACTCATTTTGTATTTTGTGGAAGATTTATGCAAATGATAGAAAGCAATTAAGATGTTTCTTGCTCAGATGTCACTATCAATTACAAGAGAGGTTCCTATAAATTGAAGATGAGCATGGGGCTTGCATAGAGCAAAGTTAAAAAATATAATCAGGTGTACATATGATAGAAAAATACTCATTTCAGAATAATAAAAAAAAAGAAACGAAACTCTGATGAGGCTGAGAGGTCTGAAGAAAACTGTTTACCACGTTCAGATAAGGTAAAGCATGTCAGAATGGTTTGAGAGGGAGAAGAGCTAGAGAAATAGGCAGGCAAATCAGGAGCCTGACAGCAGGAACCTCAAAGTGAATTTGAATGAAGCCTGGGTAAAGAGAGACTTCGAGAAGTGCTGGCACAGAACCACTGAAGTGCAAAGAGACGAAAGAAAAATGTGTAAAGGAAAGCTTAAGGTACCCATGGCACAAGTGATTTCAAGAACTCTTGAATCAGGGCGGACGAGTCCCTCTTTCTACAACCACAGCTTACAGACAAGCTGGAAATAGTTATCTGACAACTGCCTCAAGTGCCCAAGATGACTGAGAGGGGCAGTTGCTGAGAGCCTACAAGCCAGGCCGGATCCAGTCATGTCTGCAATTAAAACCAAGCAAAGAAGCTACTTCTCCAAGTTGGCCTCTGTTTCCTTTGAATGTTTGCAACTGTGGGAGAAAATCAGGCAAGCATGTCTGCCGCCCTTTTCCAGGAAAATTATTTATTCACGGAAATGGTCTTGAAATTTTCACTTGTAATTGATGATAACCGAGGCTCTTTTCCTCACAATTGAGGTCTTCATATTAGTGTGTCTGAGGATCTGTCTGGCTTGCCATTGGGAGGACTAAAGAATACATCTGTGACTTCCTAGGTTTGAGGTTGTTTTTGTTTTTTCTGTACAAGACCAAAGGTGAGCTTCTAACTTAGAAAATACACTTCATGGGAAGCACAGCTAGCTCATATTTAGGTCTCTGGCTCTCATTGCATGCTCAGACTTAGGACTTAAACACACCCGGGGAGTGTTTTACTGGTACCTTTGTCCTTTTTCTGGTAAAGTTTCATTTTATTTCCATTTATTCTTTTAAGCAAAGAGGGCCTCTTGGATGAACTCTTTTCTTTTTTTTTTTTAAATTGAATAATTAATTTCTTTGGCTGTACCAAGACTTAGTTGCAATATGCAGGATCTTTAGTTGTGGTATGTAGGATCTAGTTCCCTAACCAGAGATCAAACCCAGATGCCCTGAGTCTTAGTCACTGGACCATCAGGGAAGTGCCCAAATTTTGAGTTCATTACCATGGGGTGATGCTGGAGTTTTGGCAGTTTTGGAAAACTCTGCAAATGATTTTCATGCACAGCCAGGGTTGAGAGCCAAGGTGTAGGTATGGTGGGCACAATATCAGATAATAGCATCATAGCATATTTTTAAGGAAGAAAAAAATGAAAATTTAGAAATGAGATATTCATACCATACCATGCCAAAACTATTAAATAGTGATGGCAATGGAGAACTTCAAAGAAAGTCATAATAATCACAAGCAGCGCTTGTGCTTGGAGTGAGTGCTCATTAAGAGAAACAGGGATTTAGCTATTTTTCATAGGTCTCACTTTGATCATTTTTAAAGATTCATCTTTTCAATATGATCAACTGACTAAGGGAAAGGAAACTAACATATTCTCTTATTAAGCAGCATATTCCATTAGCAGTGGGGAAAGAAAGAGATGAATGATTATTTCCTGTCTAACAAATTGTATTCCCTATCAATGTGAAGTATAATTTATTAGGTCAGTCCTGCAGAACTTCTTAAATTTTCACAAGCATTATGCCAGTAATTCATATAATTTGCCACCAAGTGGATAATGATGCCTGGATTATGGCCTCCTCATAGAAAGCAGGGGCCAAGAAATCATTCCTGTAAAGGACCAGACAGTAAATATTTGAGGCTCTATGAGCCATACAGTCTGTTGCAGCTACTCAGCTCTGCCATACCCACTGTAGACAGTATGTCAACAAATTGAGGCGACTGTTCCAGTAACCCTTTGTTTACCAAAGCAAGGGATGGACCACATTCGTCCCATTGGCTAGAGTTTGCCATCCCCAAGCATATATAGGTCAATTATTTTCTATTGGTGCTAAATTCACACATCAATCTGTGTTTCTATCCAAAATATATAACTATCAAAATATAACAAAGAAGGCTTAAATATCATGACAAAATATAGAACAGCATGAGGGAAATATGAAACTTTAGGAGCAACTTTTCTCATGAATTCTTAACTACTTTCATTGCTGCTTAATTCAGTTTCAATTCTCTTTCCAGATCAAAGTAGAAGCCATGCTTCTCAGTAACCCAAGAACATTTTAAAAGCTAGAAGCTTATTTTGCTATATATAGACAGCAGTGGTTGGCTTTCAGTTCTTACAGTTTAGGGCTTTAGAGTTCTTGGCCTGTCCTTTTTTTCTGTTTCCCTGACTTGAACTGCCTGTTTGCAGTTATTACAGAGAAGATACTACATTTTCTTATTGCTCCCAGTAGCTTTTGTAGCACCTCCTTTGACTACCATTTTTTTTTCCCTGCCCTATGGCAAAACCATCAGGAAAAAAAAAAATGCCTTGTGGAACTGTGAGTTTGCATAAAAATCCTACACTCCATCTTCTAACTGATATTTTTCCCTGGAACCTGACTTGATAAGCTCCCTGAGTAGAGGCCCAATACCCTCCCCCTTATACACTCACTGTCAGAGCAGGGGATTGGATCACAGATATCCCAGACGACTGTGATTGGAGAAAATCCCCGATAAATTGGATTCAAGGAACCCCTGTATGTACGTATATACTCTGTATTTAATTCATTGAACAGCGATCATGGAGGTGAATCAGTGGCAGTTTGGGGGAAGAACTGGTGCCCAAATGGTCTATTAATATGAGAGTAGATACGATGCCAGGGTAGGTCTGGGTGAAAAGGGTGACCTTCTGTCTGGTTTCCTGGAGCAACAAACATGAAAGCAACATCTAACTGTTCCCTCAGTTCTTCCTTCCAAACGGCGTGGATGCAACAAAGAAGAGAGCACGAGTGAGAGCGAGATAGAGAGAAGGAATGAGAGAGCCAGCCAGCTAGCCAACCATGGGCCTAACAGTCTGACCTATTTAGAAAAACTCAGATTCTCAATCAGAACCCAAAAGAGCAACAGACATCTCTGCAGATGAAGCAGAGTTAAAGGCCAGTACCCAAAGTCAAAAGAAATGAGTTATATGCCAGCAAAAGATAATGACAGAAGATGATTGCCAACAAAAACGCCTACTCTCCTTAATGCCTGAAAGCCATGTAAACATGCACCCCTCTGTTTCTAGAACTTAGCTGTCATTTCAGAGAGACCGGGGATAAGGGGAAAAATTCTAAATTGGCTTTAAAATTATTGAAATGACGGAGTTACTCCAGATACCTAATATTTTTTTGCCACTAGCCATAATAGAAGTTCAAGATGAGAAAAAATAAGTTTAATTTTAGTAAATAATATGAAAATGTCAGAATTGGTACACTTAATGTCTGGAACTGTAAAATGTTCCTGCTACCTGTGCCCAAGGGGACGGGAAGGAGCAGATTTAGCAGGAGTAGCGTTCAAAGTAAAGAAAACTGATTCATAGGTCATAGAGCTCAACATGGAGATCCTGCCCTGAGCCCAGCCATTCTCTACTTTCCATCCCTCATCCTTTCCAGAAGGATTTCTTGGTATAGCTCATGTAGTAGAGAAGGGTTTGATACAGTCTTCATCATTTGGCACATTATAAAGACAGGCAAAGGTGAGTGTAAACAGCTGAAAAGCATCTTGGAAAGGAATATGCATAGGGCAGTAATGAATCCTGATGAGGCTGCCTAGCCTGCTGACAGTGGCAGGAGGCTGGCCACTGCTAAAGGGATTCACTTTAAAGATTTTTGAAATATCGTTAATTTACAATGTCATGTTAGCTTCAGGTGTACAGCAATGTTATATTGTATTCTCTTACACTATAGGTCATTACAAGATATTGAGTTCCCTGTGCTATACAGTAGTCCCTTGTTGGTTATATGTTTTTATAGTTAACAGTGTGTATCTGTTAATCCCAAATTCCTATTTTTATCCCTATCCCCCTTCTCTAAAGGGACTCTTGATCACCCTCAACTTAGTCAGGAGCTGCAAGTGTCTAATGAGAAGACCTAGGGCACCATACTTCTAAATCAGCCCTATAGCAGCAGCCACTCCTTGGAAAACCCATTAAAAAAACAGCTCAGCACTTAACACATGTCCAAAGAGATTAGCCCAGATGATGGCAACCAGCCAGAGGATCTCAGAGACAACTTTGTTTTCTCAACATAGGCCACAGAGACTTTGCAGTTTTCCATTAAGAGAGAAAAAAAGTACCCGAAACCATAAGCCCTCTGTTGAATGACGTTCCTTCCTAGGCAGAAAAATTTTCTCACAGGCTCACTCTTTGAGCCCAGAGTCTTGACTTTCTTTTGAACAATGGTTGTTGCTGTTGCTGTCTTCAGGTGTATAATGTAATGATTCAATATTTAGATAGATTGTATAATGACCACCACAATAAGTCCAATAACATCTGTCATCATACATACTTAATTTTTTTCCTTGTGATGAGAACTTTCAAGAGCCAATCTCCTAGAGTCAAGATGGAAAAATTTTTTTTTCAGAATTGGTACACTTAATGTCTGGAACTGTAAAATGTTCCTGCTACCTGTGCCCAAGGGGACGGGAAGGAGCAGATTTAGCAGGAGTAGCGTTCAAAGTAAAGAAAACTGATTCATAGGTCATAGAGCTCAACATGGAGATCCTGCCCTGAGCCCAGCCATTCTCTACTTTCCATCCCTCATCCTTTCCAGAAGGATTTCTTGGTATAGCTCATGTAGTAGAGAAGGGTTTGATACAGTCTTCATCATTTGGCACATTATAAAGACAGGCAAAGGTGAGTGTAAACAGCTGAAAAGCATCTTGGAAAGGAATATGCATAGGGCAGTAATGAATCCTGATGAGGCTGCCTAGCCTGCTGACAGTGGCAGGAGGCTGGCCACTGCTAAAGGGATTCACTTTAAAGATTTTTGAAATATCGTTAATTTACAATGTCATGTTAGCTTCAGGTGTACAGCAATGTTATATTGTATTCTCTTACACTATAGGTCATTACAAGATATTGAGTTCCCTGTGCTATACAGTAGTCCCTTGTTGGTTATATGTTTTTATAGTTAACAGTGTGTATCTGTTAATCCCAAATTCCTATTTTTATCCCTATCCCCCTTCTCTAAAGGGACTCTTGATCACCCTCAACTTAGTCAGGAGCTGCAAGTGTCTAATGAGAAGACCTAGGGCACCATACTTCTAAATCAGCCCTATAGCAGCAGCCACTCCTTGGAAAACCCATTAAAAAAACAGCTCAGCACTTAACACATGTCCAAAGAGATTAGCCCAGATGATGGCAACCAGCCAGAGGATCTCAGAGACAACTTTGTTTTCTCAACATAGGCCACAGAGACTTTGCAGTTTTCCATTAAGAGAGAAAAAAAGTACCCGAAACCATAAGCCCTCTGTTGAATGACGTTCCTTCCTAGGCAGAAAAATTTTCTCACAGGCTCACTCTTTGAGCCCAGAGTCTTGACTTTCTTTTGAACAATGGTTGTTGTTGCTGTTGCTGTCTTCAGGTGTATAATGTAATGATTCAATATTTAGATAGATTGTATAATGACCACCACAATAAGTCCAATAACATCTGTCATCATACATACTTAATTTTTTTCCTTGTGATGAGAACTTTCAAGAGCCAATCTCCTAGCTACTTTCAAATAGGAAATATGGTATTATTACAGTATTATTAACTGTAGTCACAATGTTGTCTATTATATCCCTATGGCTTAATCACTCTATAACTGGAGATTTGTTTCTTTTGACTTCCTTCACCCATTTTCCATTTTGTTCTCCTCCCACCTCCACTTCTGGAAACCACCAAACTCTTCTCTGTGTCTCTGAGTTCAATTTTGTTTTGTTTGATTTTAGATTCAATATGAAATCATGTGAAAGTGTTTGTCATTTTTTATCTGACTTAGTAAGCCGTCATCCTTTTTCATGGCCAAGTAATATTCTATTATAAATAAATATATATACAGACCACATTTTCTTTATTCATTAGTCTACTGATGGACATTTAGGTTGTTTTTGTATCTTGGCTATTGTAAATAACACATCAATGAAGATGGGGGTACATATGCCTTTTCAAATTAGTGTTTTCATTTTCTTCAAATAAATACCTAGATGTAGATTTGCTGATTGAATGGTAGTTCTATTTTTAATTTTTTAAGAAACCTCCATACTGGTTTCCATCCTGGATGCATCAGTTTGCATTCCTACCAGCAGTGAGCAAGGGTTACCTTTTCTCCACACCCTCACCAAGACTTGTTATTTCTTGTGTTTTTTACAATAGCTATTTTAATAGATGTGAGGTGGTGAGGATGGCTTTGATTTGCATTTCCCTGATACTGGTGTGAATTGCATGAGTTCTTTATATATTTTGGATATCAATGCTTTATTTACATATAGGATTTGCAAATATTTTCTGTAGGTTGCTTTTTCATTTTGCCAATGGCTTCCTTTGCCATGCAGAAGTGTTTCAGTTTTTTGTAGTCCTACCTGTTTATTTTTGCTTTTCCTGCCTCACTTTTGGTGTAAGATCCAAGGAAATCTTCTCTGATAACAATGAGGAGTTTACTGCCTATGTTTACTTCTAGTTTTATAGCATCATCCAAGTCTTTAACCCATTTTGAGTTGATTTTTGTAAATGGCATAAGATAGTGATCATATTTAATTCTTTTTCTTATGGCTGTTGTTTCCCCAGAACCATTTATTTATTTATTTATTTATTTATTTATTTTTATTTATTTATCTTTTGGAGGGTGGGATGGGGAGGGAGGGGGATGGGCGGGCCACTTCTATTGGGCTTTCATTTCTCTCTTTTCATCTGTCTTTGTTCTTTGGCTCCTGTGGGCCTCCCATCGCAGGGGCCACTGTTGTTGCAGAGCTCCGGCTCTGGGCGCATGTGCGCCAGAGCTCCGGCTCAGTAATTGGACACATGGGTCCAGTTGCTCCACGGCACGTTGGATCTTCCCAGGCCAGGGATCGAACTGGCGCCCCTTGCACTGCAAGGCGGTATCTTTACCCACTGGACCACCAGGGGAAGCCCCAGAACCATTTATTGAAGAGACTGTCTTTGCCCATCATATATTCTTGCCTTCTTTGTCATAAATAAATTGACCATATATGTGTGGGTTTATTTCTGGACTCTATACTCCATTCCACTGATCCATATGTCTATTTTTTATGCCAGTACCATACTGTGTTGATTATTATAGTTTTGTGTTAAACAGTTTCAAATCAAGGAGCATGATGCTTCCAGCTTTGTCCTCAAGAGTTCTTAGGCTATTCAATGTCTTTTGTGGTTTCACATGCATTGTAGGATTGTTTGTCCTATTTCTGTGAAAAGTGTCATTGAAATTTTGATCAGAATTCCATGGAACCTATAGATGGCTCTGAGTACTATGAACATTTTTATGATATGAATTCTTCAGCCCATGAGCATGAAGTATCTTTCCATTTATTTGTGTCTTCTTTGATTTTTTTTCGCTAATGTCACAGTTTTCAGTATACTGATCTTATACCTCCTTGATTAAATTTAATTCTAGGTGTTTTATTCTTTTTGATGCAGTTTTAAATGGGATTATTTTCTTAATTTCTATTTCTTACAGCTCATTGTTAGTGAATAGAGAACATTTTTTTGCATATTTATTTTATATTCTGTAACTTTGCTAAATTTATTTACAAAACTTCTGGCAGATTTTTTGTGAAGTCTTTAGGGTTTGCTATATACCATATCGTGTCATCTGAAAGTACTGACAGTTTTGCTTCTTCCTTTTCAGTTTGGATGCATTTTGTTTCTTTTTCTTACCTAATTGCTCTGTCTAGGGCTTGCATTACTATGCTACATAAAGGTGGTGATTTGCTCTGGGTAGCACTTTGACTATGCTGGATAACAGTGATAAGGGAAGAATGGAATCCTAGTCTTGCTCCTGACCTTTGTGGAAATGCTTTGAGCTTTTCAATGTTGAGTGTAATGTTAGCTGTTGGCTTGTCATACATGGCCTTTATTATGTTGAGATATGTTTTCTCTATATCCCCTTTGTGAGGAGTTTTTATCATAAGTGGATGTTGAATTTTGTAAAACACTTTCTCCGCATCTGTTGAAATAATCATATGATTTTTATCATTTGTTAATGTGATATATCACATTAACTGATGCACAGATACTTAACCATCCTTGTATCCCTGGAATATCTCCCACTTGGTCATGGCGTATGACCCTTTTAATGTAGTGCTGAATTTGGTTTGTTAATATTTCATTGAGGATTTTGGCAATTACGTTCATTGGGGATATTGGCCTATAATTTTCCTGTCCTGCGCCATCCTTGCTGGTTTTGGTATAAGGGTAATTCTGGGCTCATAAAAATGATTTCAGAAGTGCTCCCTCTTCATCTGTTTTTGGAAGAGTTTGAGAAGGATTGTTATTAATTCCTCCTTGAATGTTTGGTAGAATGATTGGGTGTTCTATAAGTCCTGTAGTATTAGGCTGTGCTGTGCTTAGTCGTGTCCAACACTTTGCAGTTCCATGGAATGTAACCCACCAGGCTCTTCTGTCCATGGAATTTTCCAGACAAGAATACTGGAATGGGTTACCATTTCCTTCTCCAGGGCATTTCTGAACAACGGACTGAACCCACATCTCTTGCGTCTTGCATCTCCTGCATTGGCAATCAAATTCTTTACTACTGCACCACCTGGGAAGTCCAAAAAGGAAGCTGCTGGAACCTGAGCTCTACATAATACAGTTTAATGGGTTTTTTTTTAATATTTAACCTCATCCTAAGAAAGAATATCTATTGTCATGGTTTTTTATATGCTGCTGCTGCTGCTTAGTCCCTTCAGTCATGTCCAACTCTGTGCAATCCTATGGACTTTAGCCTGCCAGGCTCCTTTGTCCATGGGATTCTCCAGGAAAGAATAGTGGAGTAGATTGCCATGCCCCCTCCAAAAAATTTTCCTCACCCAGGATTGAATCCAGATCTCTCTCCTGCATTGCAGGTAGATTCTTTACCACTGAGCCACCAGGAAAGCCCCTTTGCATGCTAGTTATATTCAATTTAAATGTTTGTGCACTACCTGGAATCATCACACATTGGGAAACATAAAATTATAGCACAAGTTGTAGTTTAGGGTGTTTTCAGATGGAAAACGTATGCCTACCTCTCTCTCTACCTTTCTGTTTTGGTTTACTTCATCTTTCCTATTTACCAACTCACAACCATATAAACCTAATAAGGGGAAACTATGTGGCATATGTAGATATTTAGAACCAGGATAATCGTTGATTGATGATGAACTTCAAATTGTTGACTGTGAAGATTAATTTCATGTGTCAGCTTAGCTGAACCACAGTACCCAGATGTGAGATCAAACATTATTCTGGATGTTTCTGTGAGAGTAGTTTTGATGAGATTAATATTGTAAAGATTAGACTCTGAGTAAGGCAAGTTACTCCCCTTAGTGTGGGTGTGACTCATCCAGTCAGATGAAGTCATGAATCTGAAACCTGAGATCTTTTGAAGAACAAAAGACAGAGCTCCCCCATGAAACGGAAAATTCTGCAGCAGACAGCTTTCAGACTTAAACTGAAACTTTGGCTCCTCCTGTGTCTCCAGTCCATCAGCCTCTGCCATCAGATTGTGTACTTGCCAAGCATTCACAATTACATGGGACAATTCCTTTTTTAAAAAGTATGCATACACATGTACGTATCCCATTGGTTCTGTTTCTTTGGAGAACCCCAACCAATGCAGTTGACTTGTGTTGAGTTAATAATTTTGCATTCTACCCATCAGTTAATAAATAAACACTGCTTGAGCTCTACATAATACAGTTTAATGGGTTTTTTAATATTTAACCTCATCCTAAGAAAGAATATCTATTGTCATGGTTTTTATATGCTGCTGCTGCTTAGTCCCTTCAGTCATGTCCAACTCTGTGCAATCCTATGGACTTTAGCCTGCCAGGCTCCTTTGTCCATGGGATTCTCCAGGAAAGAATAGTGGAGTAGATTGCCATGCCCCCTCCAAAAAATTTTCCTCACCCAGGATTGAATCCAGATCTCTCTCCTGCATTGCAGGTAGATTCTTTACCACTGAGCCACCAGGAAAGCCCCTTTGCATGCTAGTTATATTCAATTTAAATGTTTGTGCACTACCTGGAATCATCACACATTGGGAAACATAAAATTATAGCACAAGTTGTAGTTTAGGGTGTTTTCAGATGGAAAACGTATGCCTACCTCTCTCTCTACCTTTCTGTTTTGGTTTACTTCATCTTTCCTATTTACCAACTCACAACCATATAAACCTAATAAGGGGAAACTATGTGGCATATGTAGATATTTAGAACCAGGATAATCGTTGATTGATGATGAACTTCAAATTGTTGACTGTGAAGATTAATTTCATGTGTCAGCTTAGCTGAACCACAGTACCCAGATGTGAGATCAAACATTATTCTGGATGTTTCTGTGAGAGTAGTTTTGATGAGATTAATATTGTAAAGATTAGACTCTGAGTAAGGCAAGTTACTCCCCTTAGTGTGGGTGTGACTCATCCAGTCAGATGAAGTCATGAATCTGAAACCTGAGATCTTTTGAAGAACAAAAGACAGAGCTCCCCCATGAAACGGAAAATTCTGCAGCAGACAGCTTTCAGACTTAAACTGAAACTTTGGCTCCTCCTGTGTCTCCAGTCCATCAGCCTCTGCCATCAGATTGTGTACTTGCCAAGCATTCACAATTACATGGGACAATTCCTTTTTTAAAAAGTATGCATACACATGTACGTATCCCATTGGTTCTGTTTCTTTGGAGAACCCCAACCAATGCAGTTGACTTGTGTTGAGTTAATAATTTTGCATTCTACCCATCAGTTAATAAATAAACACTGCTTGAGGGCCTACTTGTGTATTGGATGATATCAGAAAGTACATAAGATATAGTACAGCCCCTGTCCTCTTAGTCTTACAGTAACAGATTTGATTATTATATTAAAGAGAAGATGATAAATTGGAAAATGTGGTAAAATACTGCCTTGCAGTGTTTATAAGAAGGTATCTTCCTTTAGGTTATATGAGTTTGATCTGGAAGTGGAGCCTTTTGCATCAGAAAAGTTCAGGATGAGGCAGGTTGCACAATATCAATAAAGACTTGCTAGGACTCCAGGCTTCCCTGGTGGTCCAGTGGGTAAAGAGTTAGCCTTGCAGTGCAAGGAGCACCAATTTGATCCCTGGCCCAGGAAGATCCCACATGCCGTGGGGCAGCTGGACTGGTGTGTCCAATTATGAGCCAGCGCTCTGGAGCGCATGCACCCAGGGCCCGTGCTCTGCAATGAGAGAGGCCACTGCAATTAGAGGCCCACACAGGCCAAAGAATAAAGATGGATGAAAATAAATAGGGAGAAAACCAATAAAAGAGGCCAAAATAAAAATAACCTGCTAAGATTCTGTGAACTCTGCTTATCTTGGAATATTCTACATTACTTTAGGACTACAAAATGCATAGCTGCTGAAAAAGGGGTACTAGGTTCAAAAAAGTAAAATCATGGCATCCGATCCCTTCACTTAATGGCAGATAGATGGGGAGAAACTGGAAACAGTGACAGACTTTATTTTCTTAGACTTCAAAATCACTGCAGACAGTGACTACAGCCATGAAATTAAAAGATACTCCTTGGAAGAGAAGCTGTTACAGACCTAAACAATGTATTCAAAAGCAGAGACATCACTTTGCTGACAAAGGTCCATATAGACATAGCTATGGTTTTCCAGTAGTCATGTACAGATGTGAGAGTTGGACCATAAAGAAGGCTAGGCACTGAAGAATGGACGCTTTCAAAGTGTGGTTCTGGAAAAGACTCTTGAGAGTCCCTTGGACAGCAAGGAGATCAAACCAGTCAATCCTAAAGGAAATCAACCCATTGGAAGAACTGATGCTCCAATTGTTTCTACCCATCAGTTAATAAATAAACACTGCTTGAGGGCCTACTTGTGTATTGGATGATATCAGAAAGTACATAAGATATAGTACAGCCCCTGTCCTCTTAGTCTTACAGTAACAGATTTGATTATTATATTAAAGAGAAGATGATAAATTGGAAAATGTGGTAAAATACTGCCTTGCAGTGTTTATAAGAAGGTATCTTCCTTTAGGTTATATGAGTTTGATCTGGAAGTGGAGCCTTTTGCATCAGAAAAGTTCAGGATGAGGCAGGTTGCACAATATCAATAAAGACTTGCTAGGACTCCAGGCTTCCCTGGTGGTCCAGTGGGTAAAGAGTTAGCCTTGCAGTGCAAGGAGCACCAATTTGATCCCTGGCCCAGGAAGATCCCACATGCCGTGGGGCAGCTGGACTGGTGTGTCCAATTATGAGCCAGCGCTCTGGAGCGCATGCACCCAGGGCCCGTGCTCTGCAATGAGAGAGGCCACTGCAATTAGAGGCCCACACAGGCCAAAGAATAAAGATGGATGAAAATAAATAAGGAGAAAACCAATAAAAGAGGCCAAAATAAAAATAACCTGCTAAGATTCTGTGAACTCTGCTTATCTTGGAATATTCTACATTACTTTAGGACTACAAAATGCATAGCTGCTGAAAAAGGGGTACTAGGTTCAAAAAAGTAAAATCATGGCATCCGATCCCTTCACTTAATGGCAGATAGATGGGGAGAAACTGGAAACAGTGACAGACTTTATTTTCTTAGACTTCAAAATCACTGCAGACAGTGACTACAGCCATGAAATTAAAAGATACTCCTTGGAAGAGAAGCTGTTACAGACCTAAACAATGTATTCAAAAGCAGAGACATCACTTTGCTGACAAAGGTCCATATAGACATAGCTATGGTTTTCCAGTAGTCATGTACAGATGTGAGAGTTGGACCATAAAGAAGGCTAGGCACTGAAGAATGGACGCTTTCAAAGTGTGGTTCTGGAAAAGACTCTTGAGAGTCCCTTGGACAGCAAGGAGATCAAACCAGTCAATCCTAAAGGAAATCAACCCTGAATAGTCATTGGAAGAACTGATGCTCCAATTGTTTGGCCACCTGATGTTAACAGCCAACTCTTTGGAAAAGACCCTGATACTGGGAAAGATTAAAGGCAGGAGGAGAAGGGGATGGCTGAGGATGAGGTGGTTGGATAGCATCACTGAGTCAATGAGCATGATGTTGAGCAAACTTCAGGAGACAGTGAAGGACAGGGAAGCCTGGCATGCTGCAGTCCGTAGGACTGCAAAGAGTCGGACACTACTTAGCAACTGAACAACAACAACAATAAGGTTAAGAAATAGTCAAAAGAAAACTCTGGAAGGACAAAATTCTACAGTAAAAGCCCTGGTTTTTATTCTCTGACCAAGAGAAAATGCAGAGGGGTTAGAGTTGGAGTCTCTCTGTCTCTCTTTCATTCGTGCATTCACTCACTCATACAAGAAGGACAGAGGAGAGGAAAGAACACAAATGCATAGATGCTGTGATCGTGGCCGCAGTACCAGTGCTGTATACAAAAGTGTCAGTTACCTTATTCACCCCAACCCACAGAGTCGATGGGGTTGTACAGTCTCTAATGGGATGAGCAGAGAAACTTCTCTTGAAAGGCACAGTTAGTCCCAGCTTTAAACGCTGTGGAATAGCTGTGGAGTCCCCAGGGAATAAGGCAGCCAAAAAATCGACCCCTCAAGGGATTTCTGAGACAGAGCTCAGAGCTGCCTCTGAGAGGCAGAGAGCCAAGCACAAACAGCCCCAAATAAGAGAACCCTCTTGCACAAAAGCAAAGCAGAGGCTTTCTTTTCATGTGGAAGGGTGGGGCTTCCAGGCCTCCACTGGCCTTTCACCATCGTGATCAGAAACACGAGCTGCTGATGTAAAGGTCAGCAGCGTGCAGAGCTTGTTTCTACCCTGGTGAGGAGAGTTTTCCCTGGCTGAAGGCATCTAATTGGTCGCTGATGAGTCACAGATGCTGAAGTACACAGGCAGACACATCTGATTGGCTGTCACACCGTTTCAGCATAGCCAGCCACCAGGTCTGTGAGAGTCCCTTGGACAGCAAGGAGATCAAACCAGTCAATCCTAAAGGAAATCAACCCTGAATAGTCATTGGAAGAACTGATGCTCCAATTGTTTGGCCACCTGATGTTAACAGCCAACTCTTTGGAAAAGACCCTGATACTGGGAAAGATTAAAGGCAGGAGGAGAAGGGGATGGCTGAGGATGAGGTGGTTGGATAGCATCACTGAGTCAATGAGCATGATGTTGAGCAAACTTCAGGAGACAGTGAAGGACAGGGAAGCCTGGCATGCTGCAGTCCGTAGGACTGCAAAGAGTCGGACACTACTTAGCAACTGAACAACAACAACAATAAGGTTAAGAAATAGTCAAAAGAAAACTCTGGAAGGACAAAATTCTACAGTAAAAGCCCTGGTTTTTATTCTCTGACCAAGAGAAAATGCAGAGGGGTTAGAGTTGGAGTCTCTCTGTCTCTCTTTCATTCGTGCATTCACTCACTCATACAAGAAGGACAGAGGAGAGGAAAGAACACAAATGCATAGATGCTGTGATCGTGGCCGCAGTACCAGTGCTGTATACAAAAGTGTCAGTTACCTTATTCACCCCAACCCACAGAGTAGATGGGGGTTGTACAGTCTCTAATGGGATGAGCAGAGAAACTTCTCTTGAAAGGCACAGTTAGTCCCAGCTTTAAACGCTGTGGAATAGCTGTGGAGTCCCCAGGGAATAAGGCAGCCAAAAAATCGACCCCTCAAGGGATTTCTGAGACAGAGCTCAGAGCTGCCTCTGAGAGGCAGAGAGAGCCAAGCACAAACAGCCCCAAATAAGAGAACCCTCTTGCACAAAAGCAAAGCAGAGGCTTTCTTTTCATGTGGAAGGGTGGGGCTTCCAGGCCTCCACTGGCCTTTCACCATCGTGATCAGAAACACGAGCTGCTGATGTAAAGGTCAGCAGCGTGCAGAGCTTGTTTCTACCCTGGTGAGGAGAGTTTTCCCTGGCTGAAGGCATCTAATTGGTCGCTGATGAGTCACAGATGCTGAAGTACACAGGCAGACACATCTGATTGGCTGTCACACCGTTTCAGCATTGCCAGCCACCAGGTCTGTGATGGATGATACAGAAGGAGCAAAAGCTATCATTTGGATCAGTTAATATGATGAGATGAGGTGAGGGGAGTTACCTTTTCCCACATCCCTAACTTAATAGCTATTCCTGCCATTTCATTTCCTCAGTGCTTGTTACAAGGTGCTTTTTTAAAAAATAGTTCAGTAGATAGGCAACTTTTGAATGCTGCATAAGTCAGATCACTTTATCCTGTTTTTGTTTTTGTTTTTTTCTGCTTACATCAATGAGATGAGGTTTACAAGCTGCAAGACAAATACAGAAACAGTCGTGATGAAAAGTTCAAGGAGTACTCTGATCAACAGAAAGATTAGGGGAATAGGAGATAGAGCCTCCAGGACCCAATTCTTACCTTAGGTTGGTATGGAGACTTGTCTTAGAAATCTCCAAAAGTCATCCATAAAATAGCTATCCTTTCTCCTTTTCTCTAATCTCAGTGCTGTTTATTTAGCCAGGTATTTGAACCTTGAGCTCTCGGATCACACAGTGTAGCCTCTCAGACACAGACTGCATTCCAAATGTTTATAATCACTAAATCATAAAAAAGATAATTACCATGTTCAAAGGGCTTTACATGTGATAATCATTTTGCATTCATGGCATCAGTGCAAATATATGCTATTAGCCCTACTTATGAGAGGAAGAGACTGAAAATCAGAGTGTTAAGTGGCATGTACAGAGGTATAAGAAATTAAGGGAACTAGAGGGGACCCCAGAAGCTGCCTTCTGATGGTAGCAGCACAACGAAGTGGCAATACTCATGGTCAGAGAACAGGACTTTGAGTCCTCACTTACAGATCATTGAATCCAGACTTTATCAAACACTTACTAGGCTTCCTGTGTGCCAAGCATTGTATGTGCTAGAGCTAGATGAATAACTGTCATGCGGGTTTGTGGCGTTATATGTGTACACTGCCTAACGGCACGGCTATGGGTATGGCTTCTCACTCCAGTATGGCTAGGAGGAGAGTTTTCCCTGGCTGAAGGCATCTAATTGGTCGCTGATGAGTCACAGATGCTGAAGTACACAGGCAGACACATCTGATTGGCTGTCACACCGTTTCAGCATTGCCAGCCACCAGGTCTGTGATGGATGATACAGAAGGAGCAAAAGCTATCATTTGGATCAGTTAATATGATGAGATGAGGTGAGGGGAGTTACCTTTTCCCACATCCCTAACTTAATAGCTATTCCTGCCATTTCATTTCCTCAGTGCTTGTTACAAGGTGCTTTTTAAAAAGTAGTTCAGTAGATAGGAAACTTTTGAATGCTGCATAAGTCAGATCACTTTATCCTGTTTTTGTTTTTGTTTTTTTCTGCTTACATCAATGAGATGAGGTTTACAAGCTGCAAGACAAATACAGAAACAGTCGTGATGAAAAGTTCAAGGAGTACTCTGATCAACAGAAAGATTAGGGGAATAGGAGATAGAGCCTCCAGGACCCAATTCTTACCTTAGGTTGGTATGGAGACTTGTCTTAGAAATCTCCAAAAGTCATCCATAAAATAGCTATCCTTTCTCCTTTTCTCTAATCTCAGTGCTGTTTATTTAGCCAGGTATTTGAACCTTGAGCTCTCGGATCACACAGTGTAGCCTCTCAGACACAGACTGCATTCCAAATGTTTATAATCACTAAATCATAAAAAAGATAATTACCATGTTCAAAGGGCTTTACATGTGATAATCATTTTGCATTCATGGCATCAGTGCAAATATATGCTATTAGCCCTACTTATGAGAGGAAGAGACTGAAAATCAGAGTGTTAAGTGGCATGTACAGAGGTATAAGAAATTAAGGGAACTAGAGGGGACCCCAGAAGCTGCCTTCTGATGGTAGCAGCACAACGAAGTGGCAATACTCATGGTCAGAGAACAGGACTTTGAGTCCTCACTTACAGATCATTGAATCCAGACTTTATCAAACACTTACTAGGCTTCCTGTGTGCCAAGCATTGTATGTGCTAGAGCTAGATGAATAACTGTCATGCGGATTTGGGGCTTAAGATGTGTACAGTGCCTAACGGCAAGGCTATGGGAATGGCTTCTCACTCCAGTATTCTTGCCTGGAGAGTCCCATGGACAGAGGAGCCTGGTGTATTACAGAGTGACTAACACTTTCACTTTAATGTCCAGAGTAACATGGGAGCCCAGAGAGGGAGTAACTCACCAATGTGGAATTCAAGGTTTTTAAATCATTTAACCTTTGTGGTTCCCAGTTTCACTATCTTTATTTGACATGTTTTGCCCAGGAAGAGATCCTTAATGTAGTGTCCATGGACAGGGACTGTAGATACTTCAAAGCTCTATAGATGTCTGTACATGTGATATCCATATGTGCATTTTTTGAATAAGAAAGGACCAGGTCCCCAAAGTGTTTCTTGACCCACAAAAACCTACAATCTCTGGCAAAGCCTCTTTAATCTCTTCTCCCTCTAACAATCTAGCTATTTCACCAAGTGTCAAGCCAAGAGAGGTACAAATAAAATGCATGCTCACTCAGTTGTGTCCAACTCTTTGCAACCCCATGGACTATAGCCTACCAGGCTCCTCTGTCCATGGGATTTCCCAGGTGGGAATACTGGCGTGGGTTGCCATTTCCTACTCCTGGGGATCTTCCTGATCCAGGGGATCAAACCCACATC
Organism: Tragulus kanchil; assembly: GCA_022376925.1. NCBI lineage: Eukaryota > Metazoa > Chordata > Mammalia > Artiodactyla > Tragulidae > Tragulus > Tragulus kanchil. Next base: position 111,080,637 of record JAIOJX010000001.1, read on the forward strand.
TCCTAAGTCTCCTGCAGTGGCAGGCAGATTCTCTACCACTGTGACCCTGGAAAGCCCAGAAATGAAATAATAAAATATTAATAACACTTTCTAGAAAATATAACTTACACAAAGTGGTCCATAGTTGCAGTGACAATTGTTAATCATCTTGATGTCCTTTTAGAAGCCTCATACATAGAGACTGTGTCATTGAGAAGTTTTGCTGTAGGATTACTGAAAAAGTAAAAAGAAAAGCAAAGGAAGGCAGGAAGAATGAAAGAGGAAGGAAGGAAGAAAAGAGAAAAAAGAAGGAAGGAAAGAAGGGAAGAAGGAAGAGAAATGCTGAAGGTCACACCTGGGAATTCAGAATCACTTTCTTTTCTGCAAAAGATATTAAAGGCTTTTTATTTACTTTGGAGGAGATGGTTAACCATATGATACTATCAGAGGCCAATAAACCATTGAATGCTTAAGATGTGTACAGTGCCTAACGGCAAGGCTATGGGAATGGCTTCTCACTCCAGTATTCTTGCCTGGAGAGTCCCATGGACAGAGGAGCCTGGTGTATTACAGAGTGACTAACACTTTCACTTTAATGTCCAGAGTAACATGGGAGCCCAGAGAGGGAGTAACTCACCAATGTGGAATTCAAGGTTTTTAAATCATTTAACCTTTGTGGTTCCCAGTTTCACTATCTTTATTTGACATGTTTTGCCCAGGAAGAGATCCTTAATGTAGTGTCCATGGACAGGGACTGTAGATACTTCAAAGCTCTATAGATGTCTGTACATGTGATATCCATATGTGCATTTTTTGAATAAGAAAGGACCAGGTCCCCAAAGTGTTTCTTGACCCACAAAAACCTACAATCTCTGGCAAAGCCTCTTTAATCTCTTCTCCCTCTAACAATCTAGCTATTTCACCAAGTGTCAAGCCAAGAGAGGTACAAATAAAATGCATGCTCACTCAGTTGTGTCCAACTCTTTGCAACCCCATGGACTATAGCCTACCAGGCTCCTCTGTCCATGGGATTTCCCAGGTGGGAATACTGGCGTGGGTTGCCATTTCCTACTCCTGGGGATCTTCCTGATCCAGGGGATCAAACCCACATCTCCTAAGTCTCCTGCAGTGGCAGGCAGATTCTCTACCACTGTGACCCTGGAAAGCCCAGAAATGAAATAATAAAATATTAATAACACTTTCTAGAAAATATAACTTACACAAAGTGGTCCATAGTTGCAGTGACAATTGTTAATCATCTTGATGTCCTTTTAGAAGCCTCATACATAGAGACTGTGTCATTGAGAAGTTTTGCTGTAGGATTACTGAAAAAGTAAAAAGAAAAGCAAAGGAAGGCAGGAAGAATGAAAGAGGAAGGAAGGAAGAAAAGAGAAAAAAGAAGGAAGGAAAGAAGGGAAGAAGGAAGAGAAAATGCTGAAGGTCACACCTGGGAATTCAGAATCACTTTCTTTTCTGCAAAAGATATTAAAGGCTTTTTATTTACTTTGGAGGAGATGGTTAACCATATGATACTATCAGAGGCCAATAAACCATTGAATCCAGATGAATTACCTCCATGAAAGTTAAAGAATGCACTGAGGGAGGCTACAGCACATCTGACTTGGAGTCCTTTTATAACTCTTCGTTGCAGCCAGCCCTGTTCTCCCTTGGGCAGTCATCCAGGTCTCACAGCTGGAGCCTCCTAGCTTTGACCAACAAGCTCAGCCAAGTCTGGGCACTTGGAGATGGAAAGCAAAATGTTCTCAAGTCAGGGACAAATTAAGGATCCCAGATCATGAGTTTGGAAGCTCCATGCTTTTTGACTTTGTGTCCCACTCTGACCTTGGATCAAAGCTTGAGAATCTTGGCTTCAGACTGTTGTTTAATTAATAATTGCTGGTTTTGTCATTTGATGTATAGGGCTCTGCCTTGGGTCCTGCTTGTTTTCCTAGCCGGATTCTAGAATCCTTTGTTGATTCAGTCCTTTCCTGCTGGAGACTGTGGTCTGTAAGGGAGCTGCACATGACCAATATTCATCTGCAGTCGCTGCTTCAAGACCACAAACTGACAAATATCCTTCTTAAACTGGCCCCTACTCCTTTACTCTAACCCCAGGCTCCTCTAACCTCACAACATAACTGCTCTTAGTTCTACCCTGGCTGCTTTATTTAGTACATAGGCTGTGGTTATTTCCTGTGTGGTCCTTCCCTATGCGGTCTGATTCTTCTCTGTGCCCTACAAGAGGTCAGATATGGTGTCTGGGCTGTAACCCTGGGACCGCTGTGCAGCACCGGACAGGGCGTGATAGAACAGTACGGTATTTGAAAGGATTAGTATTCGTAACATCAGTGAAAGGTCAAAAGCAAGTTCAGGAAGTTTAGAAATCAGGAAATCCATTTTGAACCATAAAGAGATGTGGAACAGTGTTCAGGGAAAGGATTACAGGGCATTAGAAACGCATAATGGTTAACAAATCATTACTGATTTATAAAAAGGAGTCCCAACTTGATAAGCATGTGTTATTTTAATAAGTACAATGCAAGAAGCAAGATAAAAGCAAATTAAGGGACCTCATTTATTTCCCCTAAAAGCTTAATGCCATTCCACCCAAAAGATTAATATGTGATGACAATCATGTACACATTTACATGGCATTAAATAAATGGCTTGAGAGCAATTACAGGGCTGAAAACCAAGAATGATGGACAAAAATCACTGTCAGATGATGCAAACTGAGAAACTAGATGCTGAAAGGACCATTATCAGTTGGCAATCATTTATCTCTGGCTGAGTAGCAACAGAATATGTAACTTTCCAAGTGGTGAAATATTTACAATCGGTGGTGGTAGGGGAGAGCTAGCTTGTGCTTAGAGTTTGGTAAGAGAACGTTTGAAAGTGACACCCTCTATTTAATCTCTTTAGAATGAAAACTAGAAGGAAGCCTGGGCCCTCTGCAAGGGTATGCTTCACTGGGATCTGTAAGGACAGATGAGTTTGCCCTTGAAGAGTAATAGCATTCATTAAAGAAAGCGCACATTAGACAGCACTGAATATGGAGAAGCAGACTAGGAAAACAGCAAACCAGGTTCTGCAATCAAGTTTACCATCTACCACCTATGTGATGTTGGGCTACTTTAGGCCTCAATTTCCCTGTCTGCAGAAAGAGATACTTGGTCACTATGGTCTGTAAATCCTCCCACCTCTGAGAGCTTACTGTTCTATAGTTCTCTGGCATGTATATGAATCCTGTGTATGTCATAAACATGCCACATTTGTGTGGTGCTCACTCTGGCATCACTACTGACTCCAGCATTGGAACGGTATTAAAGTATTAATTTTCTTATCTTTCCTCTTCTCAATAGTTGCACCCATTTCCTCCATGTTGATGATGATACCCCCACTCAGGCACCACAGCATTGTGTCTATTGGGAGAATAATTCACAGGAGGCAACTACTGGCCTCACCCTTCCATTCAACCAGCAAGCTCAGTCCATTCCACTTCCCATACATCTTTCACTGCCCCCACCACTCCCATTGCTGTTACACTAATTCACACTCCCATCTCATCTCACTTGGATTATGGCTTCAACATTCTAACATATCTCTCAGCCTTGTTTGACCTCCTTTTCATCAGTCATGGAGAGGTTAGGAAACAGAAGTTGCTCTATTTATGCTAGGCATAAAGGGTTTAACATAGGAAACGATGCTGCATAAGTGTTGGAAGAACTGTGAATAAGGAAGGTAATATTAAAGATCAGGGAGTCGGACGCCTAAAGACTCATTGTGAAGCAGCAAGCTCACCAGGAAGATGCTGTGAGTGTCACATTTCCCCTTGGGTCTTAGTGCAACTCCTTTACGAAAATAATGGCTTTGCCTTATTTTCTGCTTTAAAAATCTTCCATGACTACCTCTCATTAATCAACTGTAATGTAAAATAATAAGTTGAAGAGTACTCTGGGAAGCACAGTAATGGAGAACAGAATTTGAGCTGCGGTTGTAGTGATACTGAGTTGTCCACAGATAATCTGTCTTACCCTTCAATTCTGTTCTCTAAAATGCAGCCAGATCTTTCTATTAAAATTTGATCATACCACTCCTGCTTAATACTCCTTTATAGTTCCTCATTACTTTTAGGATCAAAAAAATACCTTAATATTGTTCACAAGACCCTTATGTGATCTTGCCCCAGCTTCTTTTTAAGTTAATGTTTATTAGAGTATAGTTGCTTTACAGTGTTGTATTAGTTTCTGCTGTACATAAAAAGTGACTTGGCTGTATGTATACACATATCTACACTTTGGGGGATTTTCTTCACATATAGGTCACCACAGAGCACTGAGCAGAGTTCCCTGTGCTATACAGTAGGAGGTTGTTGCTTAGTCACTCTGTCATGTCTATAGCCTGCTAAGATTTTCTGTCCATGGAACTTTCTAGGCAATAATACTGGAGTGGGTTCCCATTTCCTCTTCCAGGAGGATCATCCCAACCCAGGAATATACCTTGGGTCTCTTGTATTGTCAGGTGGATTCTTTGCCACTGAGTCACCAGAAAAAACGTGAAAGTTGTATCACTCACTCATATCTGACTTTTTCCAACCCTATGGACCGTAGCCCACCAGGCCCCTCCATCCATGGGATTCTCAGGCAAGAGTACTGGGCTAGGTCGCCATGCCCTTCTCCAGGGAATCTTCCCAACCTGGGATTGAACCCACGTCTCTTAAATCTACCTCCATTGACAGGGGGGTTATTTACCACGAGTGTCACCTGGGAAGCCAAGTGTGAATAGTGTATATGTGTCAGTCCTAATCTCACCAATTCATCCCACCCCATGCCTTATTTCTGTAACTTGTTTCTGTGTCTTAGGTACCTTTAAAATCTTACAATTTAGTTTTGAACAAACCCTTGAATGGGAAACCCTAAGTGAAAAAAATTATTATATTCTTGGTGAAGGAGATCAAGATTTGCCAGAGAGGAACATTGTTTTAAATCACATTTAAAAGTACAAAATTTGAATTTGAAGTGATAGTAAATAGGTTCTTAAATAAAGGGATGACTTTAGTGAAAAAAATACCTTAAAGAACTTGCTCTTGGGGTACTACAGAGTAAGGGTAGGAATCTAAAGAGACATGAAACTATGACTTTAACACAATTAATGATGACGCCAAGTAAGAAGAGGGGCAGACAGCCCAGACAGTGGTAGTAACCAAGGGGATGGCAACAAATGAGAAACCTCCTCATAAATCTTTTGCTGGCAGAATTAATTGGCTTTGGTAAGAGAATATATGAAGAGGAGGGTATAGGTAGGGTGTTTTTTTTTTTTTTTTTAATGTGAAAGGATGCTAATGTGACTGATTTTGATCAATCTGAATCAGGGAGGAAAAATGATAGACACATTAGATTTGAGGGATTGCAGGAAACAGATCCAATTATTCAGCTAAATAATGCCTCAAGAGTAGCAGCTAAACAGGCTCTAATTATCCAGTTAGTCAATTATCCATATAGAGGTACTGCTTCCCACCTTCATTCTGCCCCCTTTAAAACAGCCTTATTTTGTTTATTGCTGATTGCAAAGTGTCTTGTGAAGCAGTATTTCCCAAAGCAACAGAGTTTAAGCTCAGCATTTTCTCTCTTGTTTTAAGGACTGTGCACTCTGAACTGTTGGTGCTGTCAAAAGCTGAAGGGAAAGTCACCTGGATTTGTATGACGGGACTTGGCTTTTTGAAGCTTCTTTTCCATCCTTCAAAGAGAGGGATGTGATCCTGTGATCCTTCACAGTATCATTTTAAATAGAATCAACAATTCAAAATAAAAGGTGCAAACTTAGGAAAATAGGGTTCCTCACTGACAGAGATGTGACCTATTTTTTAAAAGTGCGTACTTACGTGTGGCAGTGCCCCTTCACTGTTCACCTGAAACTATCACAAAATTGTGAATTGATGTAAAAAAAAAAAAAAAAAAAAGTGCATGCTAAGTTGCTTCAGTCATGTCTGACTGTTAGCGACCCCATGGACTGTAGCCTGCCAGGCTCCTCTGTCCATGGGATTCTTCAGGCAGAATACTGGGGTGGGTGGCCATTTCCTCCTCCAGGGGATCTTCCTCACCCAGGGACTGAGCCCATGGCTTCTGTATCTCCTGTACTGCAGTGAATTCTTTACCAGTGAGCCCTCCTGGAAGCCCTAAGTGCTAATTAAATTTACAGCAACTTTAAGAAGGGATAAAAATGAATCTATATATAGGACAGAGACACACTTGCAGACATAGAAAACAAGTGTATGGCTACCAAAGGGGAACTGGACAGGAGAGGGAAAAATTATGAACATTAGATTAATAGGTATAAATTACTCTACATAAAATGGATAAGCAACAAAGATTTGCTGTATAGCATAGGGAATTCTATTCAAATCTTGTAATAACCTATAATGGAATAAAATCTTGGACAGATAACTGAATCAGTATGCTGTACACTTGAAACTAATACAATACTATACATGGACTATACTCCAATTTCTTTTTTTTTTTTTTAAAGATTTATTTATTTATTTACTTTGGGCGGGGGTCGGGTTGGGGAGGGACGGGAGTGGGCGGGCCACTTCTATTGGTCTTTCATTTCTCTTATTTTCATTCTTCTTCATTCCTTGGCTCCTGTGGGCCTCCCATTGCGGTGGCCTCTGTTGTCGCAGAGCACCGGCTCTGGGCTCATGCGCGCCAGAGCTCCGGCTCGGTAATTGGACACATGGGTCCAGCCGCTCCGTGGCACGTGGGATCTCCCCAGGCCAGGGCTCGAACCGGCGCCCCTTGCACTGCAAGGCAGTGTCCTTAACCACTGAACCACCAGGGGAAGCTCTATACTCCAATTTCAATTTAAGAAAAGAAAGATTATTTTGAAGGGATAAAATTCTCAATGTTTATGAGATTTGGGTAGTTTTATATTTTAAAAAAAATAATGGAATCATCCTTGGCACTGTCTCCTTCAAGATTTTGCATCAGCACGTCAAAGGGACATATGTTATTTTCTTGGGCACCGTCCTCCACTCTACGAGTATTGGTACCTTGCTCACCTGCAAGGATAAGCATCTGCCTGAACTCCTGAGGAAGTCAGAGAAGGGCAAGAGGAGACAAAGTCAGTTCTTTCTCACGCGTTGTGTCTGGGAGGCTTACTGGACTCACGCAAAGGAAGTACAGCCAGGATGTGCTTGGACTTCATTCTCAGGGCTTCTTCAACTCATGGGACAGTCTTCACTCTCTCTGCATGGCTTGGGGAGTAGATGCTCTTTTATCACAGTGGTTATATCTTAGTTTAAGTCAACTATGTGTTCTAACTTAGCCAGTCACCTTGCGGGGAAGGTGTAGTCATACCCATAAGGACACCTTCTTTCTTCCTAAGTAACCATGAGGCCACCAACAATTGAAAATATTAATACCAAAAGTCACTCATGTTGCTCATCAGGAAGGGAATAATAATATTCAGTTATGATAGTTAAAATGATAGCCTCTTATTGTTATTATTTCAGACCCACTATTAAGTCACTGTATGATCCGTGTGCATGATTTTTAACCATGTTGAGCTTTGGATTGCCATACCATCTGTACCCACTTTAAAAACAGTGACTTGGGACTTAGAGCTGTGTGGTAAACTAAGCAGTATAAATCCACAGGTTTGTAGTATTTCTTTATAGACTATAGATGATAAATTTCCCTTATAAACAGCAGTGGAGTTGGTCTTGTTGGTGCAGCCTAGGGGCTCGCTGGTCCCAGCAGGAAGCACATTGACATTTGCAGAAATATATATATTTTAAAAATTGTGCATGTCCCTGAAATACAGTTGAGGCTTTACCAAATTTCTCAAGCCTATTCTTATATAAGTGTAACATTCTTTTAAAGGAACAAAAATAGACTCTCTTTAGTGAGGAAAGCAATCATAGACTTGTTTATTCAATTCAGTTACAAATTCCCAAACAGTGGAACTGAGCTAATGTCACTTTCAGAAATAAATGCTTTAAAACATCTCGCTAAAAAAAGGGGGAAAAAAACAAAAAATAAATAGTATGTTAAAAATTCATGCTAATACCAGTGCATATCCATCACTCCATATTTTCACTATTTCATGACATTGTTTACACATGTGCTTTTTTCCAAGAGTTTAATATAGAGCCTAACATGACTGGTAGGCAAGAGGGATGAAACACAGTAGAATACAGCATGCCAGGTTGGCTTATGCCTGGTCTAGGCATCTGAAAGGGGCGTCCCAGGTGACTCAGCAATAAAGATTCAGTCTGAATGAAATGGAGATGTGAGTTCGATCCCTGGGTGGGGAAGATCCCCTGGAGAAGGAAATGGCAACCCACTCCAGTATTCTTGCCTGGAGAATCCCATGGACAGAGGAGCCTAGTGGGCTACAGTCCATGGGGTCACAAAGATTCAGACACAATGTAACGACTGAATAGCATCAACAAGGCACCCTATAGACCTGGATTCAAGTTCTGACTGAACTGCTTGACCGTGTGTAGCAGATATTCTCAGGGCCCTGCTTGTGTCTCCTCTCTTTGGCAATTGGAGTTTCTCAGCTCCACCCTCTCTACCTCACAGGAGTGGTGCAAGGATGACAAAAGCAAAAATGTAAGGTACACCTGTTGTTTATATATGGGTCCCCATAGAGAATAGCTATGTGGCTGAGCCCTGACTTCTGCATACCAGCCCTCATACCTCTTTAAAAGCGTCCTCACACACTGGCGCTCACCTCACTGCCAGTGAAGCAGGTTGGACGTGCAGAGGTGTTAATTGCCTCCTGGGAGCAACTTTCAGTCAGTGAGGATATACAAACTCCACCTCCCTCAGCCTAAGCAGGACAACTCTGAGATACATGGTCTACCCTGGCTCCCAGTTTCCCCAGGAGAAGTAAGCTCCAGTCTCCCATGGTGGAGGTTGCCTTAATAAACCACATTGTATTGGCTTCCCCCACTTTCTGTGTCTCATTTCCCTACTTCTCCTTTCTATCTGGGAGAACCCAAAATAACACATAGTTGCTGACCTTAAGAAAGTCAGTTAGTTACTTAGTATCTCATGTAATAAATGACAGAATTTGACATAGCTTCCTTCTAGTTATAAAATGCTATTACTGTTTCTCTCCCTTCTCCTTTGAGCTTGGAGAGAGGTGTCTGGAATGTATAACTGGCACTAGTGATCGATTTGTAGTTTCTCAACACCTTTCCAAATTGTAGAAACTTTGACAATGACAATGCACAAAATCAATAGCAATGGGAAGTCACATAGTACACTCTTTCCCAGAATATAGTTCCAGTTTTGAGTTTCTGCATGGTTTGATGCAAAGTTAGACCTTAACAAAAACAGTGCCTTATTCCTCGTAAACCTTGAAAAGCCCTTAAAAACCTATTTTCAGAAAATAAGACAAATATATACCCAATATGGCTACTCATATATAGACATTATGTATACTGTATCTTCTCATCTGTTAATTAACATCACCCTTGCCACATACTTGTGAACTTGAGAAGGCAAAGGTGAGTAGCAGAAATTGCCAGATGAGGAAACTGAAGCTTAAAAATGTTAAGGGACCACTCAGGAACTCAAGCTTTTCATGTTTGGGATCTGTGTATTTTCAGCCACATTTATTTCTTCCTGTTAGCAGCAGTTTTGTTATATATCGAAAGTGTCTCTTTGGTGAAGTTCCTTTTTTAGGAGCCCAATTTTCTGGATTGTAGTAATATCACTGAAAATCTCTTTTGTGGGAAAGGTCACTTCCCACTCAGGACGAGGGCTAGAAATGCATGCTCCATTAGAACTTCCTTTTGCACTGTGGGTCATAGGAAATGTCTTCTTAGCTTTATTATCTCATAGAATTACTATTTAAGCATAGTAGGCCTAACAACATTGGGCAACATACCCAGGGAAGCTAATAGACTGAAGGATTTTCACACTTGCAGAGAACAATCTTTTTACCCCTCTGCTCACTAGTAGATTTCTGAAATGAAATAAAAAATATCCTTGAGGAGTGTCACAGTGGAAGCTGTTCTAATCATTTTTACTATGAATGATCTTAGGCCCTTTTCTAAAACAGATCTAATAGAGAAAAGGGAAGCATCCACAGATTGATCATCTTAAGTGGGAAAAAAAAAGGTAGAGGAACAATGGGGACTGTGACATTGATCAGAGAAAGTGTGGAATAGTGTGGCGACACATCTGACTGCATGGTATGCCTGAGTCCTAGACAAAGAGTCACAGAAGAAATTCACTGGCCATGCTCTTCTTAAAAAAAAAAAAGTTTATTTATTTATGGTTATACTGGATCTTCATTATTGCAAGTGGGCTTTCTCTCATTACAAATAGTGAAGACTCCACTCTAGTTTCAGTGTGCGGGCTTCTCATTGCGGTGGCTTCTCTTGTTGGGGAGCAGAGGCTCTAGGGCATGTGGGTTTCAGTAGTTGTGACACATGGCCTGAGTTGTTTCAAGTCATATGGGATCTCCCTGGATCAGGGATCAAACCCATGTTCCTTGCATTGTATTCTCAACCACTGTACCACAAGGGAAGCTATCCTGTTAAGCTATAGCTGTTAACTGTACTGTTATATCCTGTGCCTCTACATGATATGATACCAAGAGGGTGGGGATCTGTCATCTATGGTAAAACTTGACCTCAATGTCTTTTCTTCTCTGAAGTGCTCCCTGATTCTGTCGTCATTGTCCTGTATGATGCCATTGGGCCTTCTTTAGAGCTCTACAGGAACAGTTATCACCCCTCCCTGAAATTGTTCTTATTTAGCCTTCTTACTCAATGAGAATTACTTGAATTGTAGAGGAGATAGTCTCTTCATTTTGTATCTTCTCTACCTAGCAAAGAATAAACACATAGGTGAGCCTCAGAAAATGTCAATAAAATGCTAATGCCTGGGGTTTTTTTAAATAGAGGCTTAAAGTGACCGTCCTTTATGCATTCAAGACAGCCAATATTGATACATGCCCTAGTATGTGCATTAGGCAACAACTTGGGCAACATACCCAGGGAAGCTAATAGACTGAAGGATTTTCACACTTGCAGAGAACAATCTTTTTACCCCTCTGCTCACTAGTAGATTTCTGAAATGAAATAAAAAATATCCTTGAGGAGTGTCACAGTGGAAGCTGTTCTAATCATTTTTACTATGAATGATCTTAGGCCCTTTTCTAAAACAGATCTAATAGAGAAAAGGGAAGCATCCACAGATTGATCATCTTAAGTGGGAAAAAAAAAGGTAGAGGAACAATGGGGACTGTGACATTGATCAGAGAAAGTGTGGAATAGTGTGGCGACACATCTGACTGCATGGTATGCCTGAGTCCTAGACAAAGAGTCACAGAAGAAATTCACTGGCCATGCTCTTCTTAAAAAAAAAAAAGTTTATTTATTTATGGTTATACTGGATCTTCATTATTGCAAGTGGGCTTTCTCTCATTACAAATAGTGAAGACTCCACTCTAGTTTCAGTGTGCGGGCTTCTCATTGCGGTGGCTTCTCTTGTTGGGGAGCAGAGGCTCTAGGGCATGTGGGTTTCAGTAGTTGTGACACATGGCCTGAGTTGTTTCAAGTCATATGGGATCTCCCTGGATCAGGGATCAAACCCATGTTCCTTGCATTGTATTCTCAACCACTGTACCACAAGGGAAGCTATCCTGTTAAGCTATAGCTGTTAACTGTACTGTTATATCCTGTGCCTCTACATGATATGATACCAAGAGGGTGGGGATCTGTCATCTATGGTAAAACTTGACCTCAATGTCTTTTCTTCTCTGAAGTGCTCCCTGATTCTGTCGTCATTGTCCTGTATGATGCCATTGGGCCTTCTTTAGAGCTCTACAGGAACAGTTATCACCCCTCCCTGAAATTGTTCTTATTTAGCCTTCTTACTCAATGAGAATTACTTGAATTGTAGAGGAGATAGTCTCTTCATTTTGTATCTTCTCTACCTAGCAAAGAATAAACACATAGGTGAGCCTCAGAAAATGTCAATAAAATGCTAATGCCTGGGGTTTTTTTAAATAGAGGCTTAAAGTGACCGTCCTTTATGCATTCAAGACAGCCAATATTGATACATGCCCTAGTATGTGCTAAGCAAGAAAGAGATACAGAAATCAAAGCAGGAAAATAAATGCCACTGGAAGGCACAGTTATATGTGTGAGCTTGTTTATCTCTTTTCCAAATATTTCCACCCAGTCAACCCAGGTCTGATTAAATTTTTATAACTCTTACGGATCTTGAGAAAAAGTGGTCTCTCTTTTTAATCTCATTTTACTCATGTGTGATAAACACTGAGGAACATGTAAATGATGAAATCTGTTTAATTTGTTCTGTACAGGCTTGGGCTGTGTTTGAATCCCTTGTTCTAAGATTCTGCATTTTGCAACACTATTTATTTCTGATGTCAAAATGAACCTATTTCAAATACACGCAAAAATCTTATTTACAGTTTGTTGCCAATACTCCCTTCAGCTGCTGATATACCTCATTGGGTAAAGGCCAGGTGTGAAGTAATTTTCTACATATTTCCACTGCACAGCAAGAAGCAGTTAATTTCCAAGCACATATTGCTTTAATTTCTGTAACTCCACTCATTTTTCAGTATAGTACCAGGGTCCTCATGCCAGAGGCTGTAATTTTATATGAGGAGAACTCTTGAAAATGTATAGGAGAGATTAGTGAGTGTGCCTAGAGTGCTTTCTTTCTCACTTTGTTCTGTGCAAAAAGCCTCAGGAGGAAGCTTTGGGAGGTAGTTTCATTTGGAGATGGTGGTCAATTCTGAAGGAACTCTGGAGAACAACTCAGGTTTTTTCCTGGGAGTGTAGTCATTGGAATTGAGAAGGGGTACCATGTTCCTGAGATGGTGTTGTGAAGAGTGTACTGGCCCCACATGCAACTACTTCCCTCCTGTGCTTCTTTTGTTTTTGTTTTTTAAGAAGGAATATTGATTCTCAGTTAGAATTGAAGTTAAAAATGAAGAGAGCCGGTTTATTCCATGCCAATCAGAACTCTAATATAAACGAGAGGAGAAGCAGAGGGCCAGTGATGGTTCTGGGAAAACAAAAACGCCAAATGCGTGTACAGACAACAAAGGGCCCATTACTGGTCCAGAACCCTAAAGACTTTACATAGTTGTCTTCAGCGGCACAATGACATGTGCCAGCAAAAGGCTGGTGTGTATTGACACCTGCTGAAATTGTAAGCAAGATGTCAGAGCCCATAGCGTATTTCTTCAGTGTGGCTTATAGGAAAGGACACATCCCAAATAAAGAGTGATCCCAAAGTCTACATTACCAAGTGACAAACACATTTGTCTCTTCATTTTTGGCAGGGAGATTGCCTGGGAGACAGGGAGAGAGACCATGAGGAAAATGTTCATGTCACAAGTGCTCATTATATTACTGAATATAATAGATAGTGCTTACTATGTGATATTTCAGTATTTTTCATTGTTTTAAGATTCACAATCAAACCTATTAGTGGGTCATAGAATCACTTTTATGGGTAACAACTGGACTTTTAATGACATAAAATTTAATAAATCTAGAGTGAATGAAAATATGGCAGATTGTAAGGATATGACTTGACACAACTTCTTTCAGTTGTATGCATGTGTGGCTGTATACATATGTGAATGTATGTCTCTCTCTCTATATATCCATTTATAAGTAGATGTATGTGCAAACTGTATATATGGGATGAATAGACTGACATGATATAAATGCATTGTTCTTACTACAGTTTATCAAAATAGTTTGAAAGCCATTGATATAGATCCTAAGAAAGATACAAATAAATATCAACCACATATAGCACCAACCCTTCAGAATCTTAAAATCTAGTTAGAAATAAGATCCATGAAGGAAAAGGCACAACTATTCATTTTATTCACTACCCACCACAATCAAGATGCATAGGTTATTCTATCTAGTTCTCACGACAGTCTCAGACACAGAGTTGTTGCTGTCATCATCTCACAGGAGAAAAAAATGAAATAACTTGATCAAGCCAATGCAACCCAGCCTCAATAGGTGGGTTCTGTATTCACTGCCTGGTCTAATGGTTGACACTAGAATTTCTTCTATATTCTCTCGCCTTCCTGAAAAGGTAGCAAATGTGTTTGGAAATGGGTAATATAAGCAGGGAGAAGCATAACATTTTAAAGAAGGGAAAGGTTACTGTTGGCTTTCAAGAGAGAAAGGGAAGGATTTCATGGAGGAGATAAGTTTTAACCTGAAATTAGGAGGAGAAAAAAGGAAGTAGGACTGAACTGCAAACAGTGACTAGGTTCTGAGCCAAGTCTTAAGAGTACTAAACCAGTCTGGCTGGAGGGAAAGATTCGTGTTTGGAAAATAAGAGAGAAAGTCTGAGTACACACTGACCCTGAGAAGGGTTGATTGTGTATCATGTATCAGACACTGTGCTAAGAGATTTTTATGTTATTTTGCAGTATTATATTTAATATTCATGACAGCTCTGGGTTGTGGATATCATGGTGTTCATTCTAAAAAGGAGTAAATGGCACTAAAGGGGTTCTATAAGTTGTTCAAGATGTTGTTATGGAGCTAGATTCAAAGACCTTTGTGTCTTAGTCCAAGGCCTGTGCTATAGCCACTCTGCCGTACGTTTGCCTTTGCTTACACTCCATGACTGTGATGCCATAAGCTCAGCTTCTCTGTACACTGGTGCCAAATCAGATCTCAGAGGCAGAGTTTTATGTGAAGTAGAAAAGCAGAGCTTCATTGTTTTGCCAGACAAAGGGGGCCACAGTGGGCTAATGCGCTCAAAGCCGTGTGTCTCACTTTGGGGAAGATAGACATTTTATAGTAATTGTTCAAAGACAGTGTGATCAGCTCGTGAACATTCTTCTGCTGGGTTGGTGGTGAGGCAAGTGGATCCAACTGGTCTAGGGTCTACATGCTTGTGGGAAGCACACCATCATTAATGATCAGCTTCTCCCACCTGAGGGGGTTTCAGTATTTGCAAAACAGCTCAAAGATATTGTTTTGTGTATCACCTGATGGGGAAGGAGGACCTTGCCCCAAGTCTGCTCTTGACTGTTTCTCTCTGCTCTCAGATCCCCTCCCTTCCCTAATTAACAATTGCTTTAATTGGCCCATTATAGCTCAGGGAAGGTCATGGAGGCAGAATGAAGGCTGCTTCCTATAATCAAAGAAATGGGGGACACGGAGTGGCCTTGTGCCCATAAGCCCCCTAGGGTCCTGCACAGTATCAACTGAACCATCTGCACATCCCATTCAAGTTTCTTTGCTGTGTCTAATCACTCCTCACTCCCTCCTGTCCAAGGCACTACATCTTACAACTAATGAATTTGCCTCCTAACTAGACCCTCTTAGTCTTACTTTGCCTTCCTTCCGTCTGCTCTCAAACTAGAACCCAGGATGACCCTGTTATAACATAAGAAGTTGAAGTCCTCCCTCTGTTCAAAACCCCGCAGAGGCTTCCCATCTTAGAGGAGAAGCCAAAGCCCATGCAGCTCTATTACAACCTGCCCTCCCTCACTTCCTACTTCTTTCTTCTTATTCACCCCCAGTTACATGGGCTCCCCCCAGTTCCTCAAATATTTCAGATACATTCCTGCCTTGAAGACTTAGCAGTTACTGTTTTTCTACCTGAGATGCCCTTCTCCAATATGTATGCGGGGCTTACTCTCTAATGAGCGTCAGATCCTTCCTCAAACATCCCATTCTCAATGAGACCTTCCAAGATCACTTATCTAAAACTACAATGGCCCCTACCCAGTGACCTTTCCTATGTCTTGCTTTGTTCTGCTTTGTTTTTCTCCTTAGCACACATTGTTCATCAACACATTATGTATTGGATTTCACATGTCTACTGTCTGTTTCCATCACTGGAATGTAAGGTCCATAATGGCATGGACATTGTGGCCTCTTTTGTTCACTACTCCATCTACAATACCTAGAACAGCACCGAACATATTTTATGCCCAGGACAAATAGTCACTGAATGAATGACTGGCCATCTGATTACAGAGACAGCACTCTTAACCCTTATGTGGAACTGCCTCTCAGAAGTTCAAGAATGGTTCTTGACAGGCAAATTTTTACTACATTTACCCAATATTAATTCTTTGTCAAGTCCAATCAAAGTTCAACTCTTTCTAGGTGGTAAATATTCAGTGCATTAAAGGCAGGTCATCTATGATATGGTGAACATTTTCTTTTGGAGTTATTAATAAATTTAGTATTATCTGGTTTATCTTATTATCACTGCAAATTTTTCAAGGCAGTTTTATTTCTCTGTATGCAGTCCCAGGAGATGGTGAAGAACAGGGAAGCCTTGTGTGCTACAGTTGAAGGAGTCACAAAGAGTTGAACACAACTGAGTGACTGAACTGAACTGATTTGCAGTGAATGTGCTGCTATGAAATATATATATAACAGATGAGGTAAGCAGACAGTATTTTAATTAGAACTTACTAGAAAAAACGGTTCACTTTTTTCCATCATGTAGAACATACAATTCACTCATTTCATGAGATATTGTCTTTGGCATGGAGTATTCTACAGAGTTTTGTATTAATTCCTTGTTAGCATCCTTTTGTATTTAAAGAAATAGATTGGTTAAAGCTCATTTGGACTTTCATAATTTTGGCATGAGTATTCTTATAGATGGGTAAGAATTGTTTGCTCAACTTCTATCTTTAAAAACAATCTATTCTTTTGGTATCTAAAATTTTTAAATACACTGTGTCATTAAATTTTCTAGAGTTCTTCTCTGAGTGTTAAAAACTCTACTTAGTGTTCTTCTAGACAGTGGGGTTATCCTTCATCTTCCAATACCTTGCTCATTTTAGACATTTTAAACCAACAGTGGAAAGCTATCTGTATTTTGTGAATCTTAAAATGTGCAAAAATATCCAGAGTCTACAGTTGGCCTTAAACCTGTGCTCCACTTTCCACATGGAATTATATCAATAGAATGTGAATAACATTCATCTATGTTCTCATCCATACTTGGTGCTAATAAGCATCTTTTTTAGAATAATAAGTTTTATATGATGAACATGTTCATTAAAAATTAGCCCAGGGCAAATTTATTAATCTAAGTCCTTATACTTGGATGCAACAAACTTTTTAAGCATTTAATCAATCTGTTAGTAAAAGAGTTCAAATGCCTCCTTCTCAGTTCTTCTATATTTAAAATGATTGATTTAATTGTATTTGATCATTCCAAGTTTCTTGATAAATGTTGAAAAGACTCATGTTCTGGCTTAGGTGAAAACAGCATTCCGCAAAGAATTTCACAGAATACGAATTCTGTAATTGTTAATTGATGGTGTTCAGGGGAAGAAAAACTGTTTGCACGGTCAGATGAATCCTAGAAATGCTCGATTAGGAACATAGTTTAATAACTTTCTTATTGTGGGGTTTCTTAGAATCTTTAATACTATTGTGGATCCCAAGAGGAGAGGTATAATTTTCAGGCATTTGAAGCTCTTTCACCATGGAAAATATTTGATGTCAGCTACCTAGCTGCAGTAGTGTTCCCTGAGATCCAGTATGGGGAACACTGGGTTAAAACCCTAGCAAAAGTAGCAAAGATACAATCATCATTTCATGAGATATTGTCTTTGGCATGGAGTATTCTACAGAGTTTTGTATTAATTCCTTGTTAGCATCCTTTTGTATTTAAAGAAATAGATTGGTTAAAGCTCATTTGGACTTTCATAATTTTGGCATGAGTATTCTTATAGATGGGTAAGAATTGTTTGCTCAACTTCTATCTTTAAAAACAATCTATTCTTTTGGTATCTAAAATTTTTAAATACACTGTGTCATTAAATTTTCTAGAGTTCTTCTCTGAGTGTTAAAAACTCTACTTAGTGTTCTTCTAGACAGTGGGGTTATCCTTCATCTTCCAATACCTTGCTCATTTTAGACATTTTAAACCAACAGTGGAAAGCTATCTGTATTTTGTGAATCTTAAAATGTGCAAAAATATCCAGAGTCTACAGTTGGCCTTAAACCTGTGCTCCACTTTCCACATGGAATTATATCAATAGAATGTGAATAACATTCATCTATGTTCTCATCCATACTTGGTGCTAATAAGCATCTTTTTTAGAATAATAAGTTTTATATGATGAACATGTTCATTAAAAATTAGCCCAGGGCAAATTTATTAATCTAAGTCCTTATACTTGGATGCAACAAACTTTTTAAGCATTTAATCAATCTGTTAGTAAAAGAGTTCAAATGCCTCCTTCTCAGTTCTTCTATATTTAAAATGATTGATTTAATTGTATTTGATCATTCCAAGTTTCTTGATAAATGTTGAAAAGACTCATGTTCTGGCTTAGGTGAAAACAGCTTTCCCATAAAGAATTTCACAGAATACGAATTCTGTAATTGTTAATTGATGGTGTTCAGGGGAAGAAAAACTGTTTGCACGGTCAGATGAATCCTAGAAATGCTCGATTAGGAACATAGTTTAATAACTTTCTTATTGTGGGGTTTCTTAGAATCTTTAATACTATTGTGGATCCCAAGAGGAGAGGTATAATTTTCAGGCATTTGAAGCTCTTTCACCATGGAAAATATTTGATGTCAGCTACCTAGCTGCAGTAGTGTTCCCTGAGATCCAGTATGGGGAACACTGGGTTAAAACCCTAGCAAAAGTAGGATGATTAATAACAGGAAGAATATCTGCATAGAGCGTAAATGACCTGTTGTTCGAGACATTGAAATTTCTGTTGTGTGTGTCACTGATAATGTTCTCAACTTGCAATTTTAAATATTTGACTCTCTGTGGGAGAGAAGAGTGACCTAGCCATGATAAAATGAGAGAACACAGAGCAATTACAAAGCATTTTTCCATTCTGATTACTCTTTTAAAAAAAAATCTTCTGATCTGTGTGCATTTTGTCTCTGTGAGATAAGGGCTCTGAATTTTAATGAGGTGCATCCCAAAGGTGATATATTTTTAATCATATCTTCAGGTAGAAACTTCCCAATCCCAGTCTTAAGTTTAGTTATCAGAATGACCACATGTCATAGTATGCTCAGTACCATCAAGATTTGCACCTGTTATTTTTGTGTAATTACTAATAAAACCTTATAGTTTTAAAATGTAGTACCATTTTGAATGGTAAATTATACAGTCACCATCCCAATTACTCATGTGTAGCAGATTATCTTTTTCCAAAGGAATTGCAGCAACATTTCCTACCCACATGCCACTCTCCCATCAAGAGATAGAGTCTAGGGGCTTCCCTGGTGGTCCAGTGGGTGGAGCGTCTGCCTGGGAGGATCCCATGTGCTGCAGAGTGGCTGGACTGGTGTGTCCAATTACTAGCCAGAACTCTGGAGTGCATGCACCCAGAGCCTGTGCTCTGTGGCGAGGGAGGCCACTGCGGTGGGAGGCCCACATGGGCCAAAGAACAGGGATGGATGAAAATAAATAAATGAAAAACCAATAAAAGTGGCCAAAATTTAAAAAAAAATAAAAATAATTTTTTTTTTTTTTTTTTTTTAAAAAAGAGAGTCTAGTTTCTCTCCCTTGGAAACTGAAAGGGCCTGTGATCCATCTCTAACTGATAGAACACTATAGAAGGGGCACCTCTGGACTTGCCAGCTGAAGACATAAGCCATTCTACTGCAATGTCACTCAGTGGAAAACCCACACTGTGTAAGCAATCTGACTTTCTGCAATGCTTTGAGGAGGCCCAAGCTCATATGTGTAGAGAGATCAAATAAAAAGTAGCCTGGAGACTACTTAGAAGGAGAGATGCCCAGCCAGCCCCAAGATGTTTCAGCTCTAGGTATCATTAACGATTGATTGATTGATTGATTGATTGAACTAGTCACCTGTACTTGCTCTTAGTTTTGGTATGCCAGATCTTTGATTATCATGGTGGCATGTGGGGCCTCTGATTGTAGCAATGTGAACTCTTAGTTGCAATGTGTGGAATCTAATTCCCTGACCAAGGAGCAAACCTGGGTCCCCTGCATTGGGAGCAGAGAGTCTTAGCCACTGGACCACCAGGAAAGTCTCCCTATATAGCATTAGACTGAAACTACATGAGAAATCCTGAGCCAGAAGTGTCCAGCCATACACTTCTTGGAGTCCTGATCCACAGAAACCATGAGAGAGAATGCAATGTTACTGTTTTAAGTTTGGGGTTGACAAAAGGTGACTGGAGCTCTGTGGAATTCAGATCAGACAAAATAAACTTGTAGTGCTAGAGGTCTGCTTAACTTGTCTTGAATTTGCAACTAGGCAGCAGATATTGAATTAAGTATCTAAAATTCAAGCATGATCTTGAGACTTTATATAAATGGAACATCTAAATACTTTATATAAATGGTACATCTAAATACTTATACTTCCCATTGGAATATAAATTTGCAAGATAATGTAAAATGGTTAAAAAAAAATGTACCAAGGGGTAAATCTTTTACTTTCAGATCTCATTTTACCTCTTCATTATTTTTGTTAAATATGTCTAGAAAATAGAATATAAAAGTTACCTGTTTAAAGACTGGTAGCCCAATAAATATTTGTGCAAGTAGAAAAACTGAACATAACTAACATCTTTGAAGTTTCCCCCAAGTCTCTCTTCCTGAATTTCATCCTTCACTCTATCCCAAAGATAATTGTGCCAAAATTTAAATTTTTCATTTGTTTACCTGTGTAGGTTTTAAAAAAAAATCCTTTTTTTTTTAATTTTGGCCTCTTTTATTGATTTTTGCTTTATTTATTTTCATCTGTCTTTATTCTTTGGCGTGTGTGGGCCTCTCATTGCAGGGGCCTCTCTCACTGCAGAGTACCGGCTCTGGGCACATGCGCTTCCAGAGCACTGGCTTGTAATTGGACACACTGGTCCAGCTGCTCTGTGGTACGTGGGATCTTCCCAGGCCAAGGATTGAACTGGTGCCCCTTGCACTGCAAGGTGGACTCTCTACCCACTGGACCAGCAGGAAAGCCCTCTGTGTAGTTTTTAAGCTTCCATACATTTCCTGAAACAAAATATCATTTATTTTGCCAGACTGTTAGCGTGGAAACATACAATATGGGTATTTATTTATGTATGCATTCATTCATTCGTTTTGCTACTTACTTCTACTCAAAGGTATATATATATATATATATATATTTTTTTTTTTTTTTTTTTAAAGATGTATTTATTTATTTATTTTGGTCGGGGGTCGGGTTGGGGAGGGAGAGGAACGGGCGGGCCACTTCTATTGGTCTTTCATTTCTCTGTTTTCATCCGTCTTTGTTCTTTGGCTCCTGTGGGCGTCCCATCGCAGTGGCATCTGTTGTCGCAGAGTACCAGCTCTGGGCGCATGCGCTCCAGAGCTCCAGCTCGGTGATTGGACACATAGGTCCAGCCACTCCGCGGCACGTGGGATCTTCCCAGGCCAGGGATCGAACCAGCACCCCTTGCACTGCAAGGTGGACTCTCTACCCACTGGACCAGCAGGAAAGCCCTCTGTGTAGTTTTTAAGCTTCCATACATTTCCTGAAACAAAATATCATTTATTTTGCCAGACTGTTAGCGTGGAAACATACAATATGGGTATTTATTTATGTATGCATTCATTCATTCGTTTTGCTACTTACTTCTACTCAAAGGTATATATATATATATATATATATTTTTTTTTTTTTTTTTTAAAGATGTATTTATTTATTTATTTTGGTCGGGGGTCGGGTTGGGGAGGGAGAGGAACGGGCGGGCCACTTCTATTGGTCTTTCATTTCTCTGTTTTCATCCGTCTTTGTTCTTTGGCTCCTGTGGGCGTCCCATCGCAGTGGCATCTGTTGTCGCAGAGTACCAGCTCTGGGCGCATGCGCTCCAGAGCTCCAGCTCGGTGATTGGACACATAGGTCCAGCCACTCCGCGGCACGTGGGATCTTCCCAGGCCAGGGATCGAACCAGCACCCCTTGCACTGCAAGGTGGTGTCCTTATCCACTGGACCACCAGGGGAAGCCCTCAAAGGTATATTTTTTTATTTGTTTTTCACATGTATATTTTTGAGATATATTCATGTTAATGTGCGTAGGTGTACTGCTCATCTTCCCCTTTTATACAGCTCTTATTCCAGGTAATTCAGTTAATGGACAATAAATGCTGCATGTTTACTTGCCTCAGACGTTTCCACAGAATAATATGAACAAAAAGGGCTAAAGCAAAAAAAAATAAAAATTAAAAAAAAACTGGGGCTTCCCCTGGTGGTCCAGTGGATAAGGACACCGCCTTGTAGTGCAAGGGGCGCTGGTTCGATCCCTGGCCTGGGAAGATCCCACGTGCCGTGGAGCGGCTGGACTGATGTGTCCAATCACCGAGGCAGAGCTCTGGAGCGCATGCGCCCAGAGCTGGTGCTCTGCGACGACAGACACCACCACGATGGGAGGCCCACAGGAGCCAAAGAACAAAGACGGATGAAAATAGAGAAATGAAGGACCAATGGAGGTGGCCCGCCTGCTCCCCTGCCTCCCCAACCCAACCCCCACCCAAAAATAAAATAAATAAATAAATCTTTTAAAAAAAACAACAAAAAAACTGAAACTGATTGAAAAGCATTTGCGATCCATAAGCAAAGAAAAATGAGCAAATGTATTCATCCAACAGTTCTAATGGACTTAAGTCCAAACAGTTGGATCTCTGACATGAGTTCCTTTGTGTCTGGATTGAGAAAGTAGGCCAATATTTGCGTGATTTTAACCCAGCAATAAAGGCTTCCCAGGTGGCTCAGTGGTAAAGAACAGGGCCCACAGAAGACGTGGGTTCAATGACTGGGTCAGAAAGATCCCCTGAAGGAAGAAATGGCAACCCACTCCAGTATTCTTGCCTGGAAAATCCCATGGACAGAGGAGCCTGGTGGGCTACAGTCCATAGGGTTGCAAAGAGTCACACACAACTGAGCACACACACGTAACCTAGCAGTAATGAAAATTTCTTAACATTCCATCATTTTCTCCTCACTGTGATCATTGTAGTAACATAGATAGCCCACATGCCCATCCGTCCTACTTTTTTCTCTTGAGTTCAGTAGTATTTGAGTCCCATGTGACCGATTCTGGCAAGTATAAGATGAGCAAATATGCCGTATCCCTCTCCAAGGCCTCACCATACAAAATTCTCTGTGAAAATCCTGAGATGGCTGTAAGATGAAAGGAGCTTGGATCCAAGAGTTACACTAGAAAGGGATCTTTAAAGGAGAGTCAGTTGCACAACTGACACTGGGATGAGAAATAACTGAGAAATAAACTTTTTTTAGAAAGTCACTTAGATTTTAGAGTTTTTTTTTTTAATCAAAGCAGCATAACCTTACCTATTCTGATCATTGCTATCATCAGTAAATGTCATAGAATGCAGTGTCCAAAACTAGATGACATGACTTTGAAGTTTCTTCTTTTTTCCTTTCTTTTTCATTGTATTTTCACAAAGGACAAGTAGATTGGGGAGGGGAGGGTTGGAAGACAGTATGAGATAAAACTCTATAGAAAGAATTGTTGTTGTTGTTGTTGTCTGTCGTTAAATCATGACTGACTCTTTGCAACCCCATGGACTGCAGCATGCCAGGCTTCCCTGTCTTTCACCATCTCCTGGAGTTTGCTCAAAGTCATGTAGTCAGTGATGGCATCCAGCCATCTCATCCTCTGCGCACCCCCTTGTCCTCTTGTCCTCAACCTTTCCCATTATCAGGGTCTTTTCCAGTGAGTCAGTTCTTCACATCAGGTGGCCAAAACATTGGAGCTTCAGCACCACTCCTTCCAAGGAATATTCAGGGTTGATTTTCTGAGGATTGACTGGTTTCATCTCCTTGTTGTCCAAGGGACTCCCAAGAGTTTTCTCCAACACCACAGTTTGGCACTCAGCTTTTTTGTGATTGACTGGTTTCATCTCCTTGTTGTCCAAGGGACTCCCAAGAGTTTTCTCCAACACCACACAGTTTGGCACTCAGCTTTTTTATGGTCCAACTCTCACATCTATACATGCCTACTGGAAAAGCCATAGCTTTGACTTCATGACTCTTTCTTGGCAAAGTGATGTCTCTGCTTTTTAAGACACTGTCTAGGTTTATCATAGCTTTCCTTCCAAGGAGCATGTGTCTTTTAATCTCATGGCTACAGTTACCTTCCACAGTGATTTTAGAGCCCAAGAAAATGAAATCTGACACTGTTTCCACTACTTCTCTATCTCTTTGCCATTAAGTGATGGGAGTAGATGCCATGATCTTAGTTTTTTGAATGTTGAGGTGTTTTTTTGTTTTTTTATTTTTAATGTTGCGTTTTAAGCCAGCTTTTTCACTCTGTACTTTCACCTTCATCAAGAGGCTTTTTAATTCTTCTTAAGATAGCAGCTATCGTTAACTGAGCTCTTACTACTTACCTGGCAATGTGCCAAGTAATGTATAAGGTTTCACTGGGTTGCTCATGGCAACCCTATCAAAGCAGTGGTGTTCAGTCATCACCTTACCTATTCTGATCATTGCTATCATCAGTAAATGTCATAGAATGCAGTGTCCAAAACTAGATGACATGACTTTGAAGTTTCTTCTTTTTTCCTTTCTTTTTCATTGTATTTTCACAAAGGACAAGTAGATTGGGGAGGGGAGGGTTGGAAGACAGTATGAGATAAAACTCTATAGAAAGAATTGTTGTTGTTGTTGTTGTCTGTCGTTAAATCATGACTGACTCTTTGCAACCCCATGGACTGCAGCATGCCAGGCTTCCCTGTCTTTCACCATCTCCTGGAGTTTGCTCAAAGTCATGTAGTCAGTGATGGCATCCAGCCATCTCATCCTCTGCGCACCCCCTTGTCCTCTTGTCCTCAACCTTTCCCATTATCAGGGTCTTTTCCAGTGAGTCAGTTCTTCACATCAGGTGGCCAAAACATTGGAGCTTCAGCACCACTCCTTCCAAGGAATATTCAGGGTTGATTTTCTGAGGATTGACTGGTTTCATCTCCTTGTTGTCCAAGGGACTCCCAAGAGTTTTCTCCAACACCACAGTTTGGCACTCAGCTTTTTTGTGATTGACTGGTTTCATCTCCTTGTTGTCCAAGGGACTCCCAAGAGTTTTCTCCAACACCACACAGTTTGGCACTCAGCTTTTTTATGGTCCAACTCTCACATCTATACATGCCTACTGGAAAAGCCATAGCTTTGACTTCATGACTCTTTCTTGGCAAAGTGATGTCTCTGCTTTTTAAGACACTGTCTAGGTTTATCATAGCTTTCCTTCCAAGGAGCATGTGTCTTTTAATCTCATGGCTACAGTTACCTTCCACAGTGATTTTAGAGCCCAAGAAAATGAAATCTGACACTGTTTCCACTACTTCTCTATCTCTTTGCCATTAAGTGATGGGAGTAGATGCCATGATCTTAGTTTTTTGAATGTTGAGGTGTTTTTTTGTTTTTTTATTTTTAATGTTGCGTTTTAAGCCAGCTTTTTCACTCTGTACTTTCACCTTCATCAAGAGGCTTTTTAATTCTTCTTAAGATAGCAGCTATCGTTAACTGAGCTCTTACTACTTACCTGGCAATGTGCCAAGTAATGTATAAGGCCTTTTCACTGGGTTGCTCATGGCAACCCTATCAAAGCAGTGGTGTTCAGTCATCACCATCTCTCTATGAGCAATTTGAGGCCTATCAATAACAAGAAGCTGAATTATTAATAAAAGTCTAGAGCAAGTGACATGATTTTAACTCAGGTCCTTGTTTCTACAGACTTGATGCTATGAGCAGTGGTGCGTGATTCAACTTTCAAGCTTCCAGGAACAAGTCAGCTTAGTAGAAATGAATTCTACCTGGAGCCAATGGTTGGCATGATTCCAGTGCTTCCCTGTCACATCCTCCACATTTTTATATTCTTACTCTGCCACAGGAAAGGGGCCGACTGAGGCAGCGTGGGATGGGAGATATCCTCATGGTGGCTATTTGCCTGTGGATACTGCACTATTGTCACTGCCAGGAAAGCAAACTGGAAAAGAGGGAGAACAGTCTGAGAACAGGCTCTGTGAGGTACATGAAATAGCTCTTGGAGCTATTCAGAGTTGTAGGCAACCCAAAGATAGTTGCATTGCTCAAGTCTCTGTGATTTTGAAAGCCCACTGCCCCTTTATAAGTGAGTGTCAAAGCATCATGGCTGTTTAGGTATTCCACATTGTATATAGGGCTTGATGTGTGATTGTCACTTAATAGAATTAGCAAATGACATATTTACTAGACATTGATGGAGAGGTTCAAGTAAGTACCCAGAGATTTTGAAACTCATCATTAGCACTTCTAAATATGTTAAGGGTTTCCCTTTTAAGTTTAAAAGCAGACTGCTTTCATTATGCCATCTGTGTGTAGACATTTCTGTTTACCAAATCTTTTCATGAATTAAAGGAAGCTAAGACTATATAGTCTGTATGAAAAGCAAGGAGTCTTTAAGGAAAATACAATGCAGTGAAAAGAAGAGTCAAAAAAAGGAGAGAGATGAAGTGGAATAGGAAAGAGACCAGAAAAAATCAGAAATAGAAGCGGAGGGGGAAAAAATACATGTAGAATGGGAGGAAGGCGTAAAGGAAGAATATTTTTAAAATATTTTTTAAAAATGGGTATTAACTCCTTTACAATTACAATGCTTAACTATTTAGAATTTCCACACAGAAATACCATGCTTAAGAACATTCTGGATTAAAGGGGGCTTAAGGAAAGATAGTCAATCTGTAAATGTTTTTCTTACTAGAGGGAAAGGTAATGATTTAATAGTTCAAAACCACATACCTTTGTAAATCAACCACACTTCAATTAAAATTTTTTTAAAAAATTGAAACAAAATGTTCACTGTGTCCTCATTGAGGGGATGCATTTAGAGATGCTGCCTTTTTACATGCACACAGAGATATGTCCATTTTGTGTTCCTTTTCTGTTCTTGGCCACTGTCAGCAAATGGATGCATGTGGAAGAATCCACTGCCACTCGTATTCCATAACGAGACAGATAAACCACTTAAGAAGGATGGAATTAATATGGTTGTCTCATAATCCTCAGTAAGATAGTAAGATTTTCTTTTTGAGAAGCAGATGAGATAATATGCCTCTGGTATCAGGATGATGGTGGCTGTCAGCAGAAGGAGAAGAGAAAGAAGAGATAAAGAAGGGAGTCCCTTTAATCTGAATTACTTTGTGACTGTAAACTCACCAGCCCAGTTTGGGAGGTCTGGAAAGCTACTGCAGTGCTGCTCACATGGTGCTGATAAGCAATGCAGTTTATTTCCATCATCTTAGGATAACTGTCGGAGGGCCACCTGCAGGCATGAAAGGGGAAGGAAGAGGAGGCAATAAACATCTGGGAATATCTCTGCTGATGGTCTGTCTTTACCACCATTTATTACTCTGACCTATTCCCAACACAATTCCTCTGTCCTCCTTACCCACATTAGTGCCCAAGTACAGGCGTTGGTAGTATAGCTGACTGAGATAAAGGGATGACGTATTTCATAGCAGTTGAGATGAATCCTGAAATCTGTACATGGATTTATGTCATGTGTCTAGCTCAATTCCAAGTACATTGTTGGTACACAAGATATTGATTTTCTTCCTTTCTTATCACCCGACTTTTTTCTAATCTCCAGATTATCAGGTTGGTTTATTTGGAGTTGGCATTTGGGAGTAGTTTAACTAGATGTCTTGTATGGTCTTCTGTCTTAGCCTTTACAATTACAATGCTTAACTATTTAGAATTTCCACACAGAAATACCATGCTTAAGAACATTCTGGATTAAAGGGGGCTTAAGGAAAGATAGTCAATCTGTAAATGTTTTTCTTACTAGAGGGAAAGGTAATGATTTAATAGTTCAAAACCACATACCTTTGTAAATCAACCACACTTCAATTAAAATTTTTTTAAAAAATTGAAACAAAATGTTCACTGTGTCCTCATTGAGGATGCATTTAGAGATGCTGCCTTTTTACATGCACACAGAGATATGTCCATTTTGTGTTCCTTTTCTGTTCTTGGCCACTGTCAGCAAATGGATGCATGTGGAAGAATCCACTGCCACTCGTATTCCATAACGAGACAGATAAACCACTTAAGAAGGATGGAATTAATATGGTTGTCTCATAATCCTCAGTAAGATAGTAAGATTTTCTTTTTGAGAAGCAGATGAGATAATATGCCTCTGGTATCAGGATGATGGTGGCTGTCAGCAGAAGGAGAAGAGAAAGAAGAGATAAAGAAGGGAGTCCCTTTAATCTGAATTACTTTGTGACTGTAAACTCACCAGCCCAGTTTGGGAGGTCTGGAAAGCTACTGCAGTGCTGCTCACATGGTGCTGATAAGCAATGCAGTTTATTTCCATCATCTTAGGATAACTGTCGGAGGGCCACCTGCAGGCATGAAAGGGGAAGGAAGAGGAGGCAATAAACATCTGGGAATATCTCTGCTGATGGTCTGTCTTTACCACCATTTATTACTCTGACCTATTCCCAACACAATTCCTCTGTCCTCCTTACCCACATTAGTGCCCAAGTACAGGCGTTGGTAGTATAGCTGACTGAGATAAAGGGATGACGTATTTCATAGCAGTTGAGATGAATCCTGAAATCTGTACATGGATTTATGTCATGTGTCTAGCTCAATTCCAAGTACATTGTTGGTACACAAGATATTGATTTTCTTCCTTTCTTATCACCCGACTTTTTTCTAATCTCCAGATTATCAGGTTGGTTTATTTGGAGTTGGCATTTGGGAGTAGTTTAACTAGATGTCTTGTATGGTCTTCTGTCTCAACAAAGCAGATTACAAACACCAGAATTATGAGAACCACTATTCTATAAAATGTGCAATAACTTACCCAAACCAAGATTATTAGTCATTTGAGCCTCTGTTTCTGCTCTTACCATTTGAAAGAATGAGAGGGAATAACTCCTTCCTCTTTTCTAACTCATTCCTAGTAAAAAGATTTTGTTACCAAGATATTTTATCTCATAAAGTTGTTGCCTTCTATTTTCTCAAAATAAATTGACATTAATAGTAACAAAAACAATGACTTGCATGCATTAAGAAATTCCAGCCATTGGTCAGTAACTGAAGTAATTTTTCATATGTAATTATTTTATACTGAGAACAGCTTTCAAAAGGGTTATTATTATCCTTAACTCATGACTTTCAGATTATAATTAGATAAACTGTGTAAGAACATTGGTAAATGATCAGGAAGAAAAAGGTTTCATACATTCCCAAACCCTACTAGAACTTCCATTAATCTTCACTGAAAAGCGAATTCAAGATTGCTATGTTGCTTTAATAAGCAGGAGCTAACCATAATATGGCTGAGCTGGAGAATATAGATGAGTCATTTTACGATTACCACCCCTCTTGCCTGCTTGTAGCTAATGCTATCAAGAACTTCCTTATGTTACCGTTTAAACTCATCCAAATAAATTAATTGATGGAAAGATATTGAAGATTTTGTAATTACTTCCTCTGACTCTGGTGGTGTTCCCATCTAACTTGCAGGCAGCAAATCGAGATCTAAATAAAATGCAAATAATTGTTCACAATTAGGAAATGAAATGCCTGGAGAGCCCCATGGTGTTTTAAACAAACTGATGTACTTGCCATTGATCAACAGTTGAGGCTTTCTAACATGTACTTGGCTTGAGTCCCAATGATGACAGTGCACATGTTATCAAAGAAGTTGATATTTCTGATATAGAAGTCCCCCTTCTATATCAGAGACAGTAATCCCCTATAGTACATCCTTCAGGAAGATGTCAACTTTTGCAGGAGTATGTACATAAAAAGTATTATTGGATAAAATTTGTCACAAGTACTATGTGGTTGATTTCAGGTCTTGCAGTGACGTGTAATATAAATGTTAGCCTAGATAATCTTTTAAGTTTATTGTATAGGACATCTCAGAGACTGATCAAGAGTTTTCTCAAGGGAAAACATGTCTAGCCTTCTCTCAGGGCATTTAAGTTGGTGGGATTTGGGTAGCTTTGTTTTTGTTCCAAGGCAAAGAAGCTGTTTATTTTTTCAGATGTTTTTCCAGATTCTTGGTGATGACCTTAATGCCACTGGATTCATCCGTACCTTTAATGACCACATCTAACCAATAAAGAGACTTCCTTGCCTTTGAACATGCCCCCAAAAAGATGCTACATTTTGAAAAGAGACAAGGGCAGAATAATGAGGGCAAAACATGAGCATGAAAGAGGAAAATGTTTCCCAAGAAAATGACCTTAATAGATGAATAGCTTAGATGGGTACAAAGGATTTTATAAACACTATTAGTGTTCATTTAGTATGGGTAGCAGACAGCAACAAGAAAATAACTTGCATGTAATCACTGAAGGGACAGGGGGAGGCAAAAAATATGTTTATTCTTGATCACAAATCTCAGTGTCACCAAAAAGCACAATTGGAATGTCCTCCTTTGGTGATTAGCAACCACCTCATCAAGGACATGGAGTGCCTGCCAGGTCTGTATCCATGACATGCCAAAAACCAGAAGGGTTTAGGCCATGGTGTGTTCAACATTTTGTATGTACCTGATAATGAAAAATTAAAAACTTATTATTTGGGGTATAGATTTTGTAATTACTTCCTCTGACTCTGGTGGTGTTCCCATCTAACTTGCAGGCAGCAAATCGAGATCTAAATAAAATGCAAATAATTGTTCACAATTAGGAAATGAAATGCCTGGAGAGCCCCATGGTGTTTTAAACAAACTGATGTACTTGCCATTGATCAACAGTTGAGGCTTTCTAACATGTACTTGGCTTGAGTCCCAATGATGACAGTGCACATGTTATCAAAGAAGTTGATATTTCTGATATAGAAGTCCCCCTTCTATATCAGAGACAGTAATCCCCTATAGTACATCCTTCAGGAAGATGTCAACTTTTGCAGGAGTATGTACATAAAAAGTATTATTGGATAAAATTTGTCACAAGTACTATGTGGTTGATTTCAGGTCTTGCAGTGACGTGTAATATAAATGTTAGCCTAGATAATCTTTTAAGTTTATTGTATAGGACATCTCAGAGACTGATCAAGAGTTTTCTCAAGGGAAAACATGTCTAGCCTTCTCTCAGGGCATTTAAGTTGGTGGGATTTGGGTAGCTTTGTTTTTGTTCCAAGGCAAAGAAGCTGTTTATTTTTTCAGATGTTTTTCCAGATTCTTGGTGATGACCTTAATGCCACTGGATTCATCCGTACCTTTAATGACCACATCTAACCAATAAAGAGACTTCCTTGCCTTTGAACATGCCCCCAAAAAGATGCTACATTTTGAAAAGAGACAAGGGCAGAATAATGAGGGCAAAACATGAGCATGAAAGAGGAAAATGTTTCCCAAGAAAATGACCTTAATAGATGAATAGCTTAGATGGGTACAAAGGATTTTATAAACACTATTAGTGTTCATTTAGTATGGGTAGCAGACAGCAACAAGAAAATAACTTGCATGTAATCACTGAAGGGACAGGGGGAGGCAAAAAATATGTTTATTCTTGATCACAAATCTCAGTGTCACCAAAAAGCACAATTGGAATGTCCTCCTTTGGTGATTAGCAACCACCTCATCAAGGACATGGAGTGCCTGCCAGGTCTGTATCCATGACATGCCAAAAACCAGAAGGGTTTAGGCCATGGTGTGTTCAACATTTTGTATGTACCTGATAATGAAAAATTAAAAACTTATTATTTGGGGTAACTAATTTAGGGGGATGAGGAGGAAGGTTCTTTTTAAATAAGGAGAAAGTCTTTTCAGAAGTTACTGCTAAAGAAGTATCCAAAGCCTCAGTGCTTATCTAAAGGTACCTAAGGTAGGGGGACATAGGGATAAGGGAGAGAAAATTCCAAACCTATATATGTGAGTACAATTACATATTTAAATGGAAGAGTTATTCAAAGAAACACTGCTATTTTTTGAATGTTAGAGGCAAGGTTTTTTTTTTTATTTCTTAATGAATAATCATCTCTTTCAGCATAAAGTCCTTCCAATGAATATTTAGGGTTTATTTCCTTTAGGATTGACTGGTTTGATCTACTTTATGTCCAAGGGACACTCAAGAGTCTTCTTCAGCACCAGAGTTAGAAAGCATCAGTTCTTTGCCACTCAGACTTCTTTATGGTCCTACTCTCACATCCATACATGACTACTGGAAAAACCATAGGTTTGCTTATACAGACCTTTGTTGGCAAAGTAATGTCTCTGCTTTTTAAAATATGCTGTCTAAATTTGTCATAGCTTTTCTTCCAAGGAACCAAGTATCTTTTAATTTCATGGCTTCAGTCACTGTCCACAGTGATTTTGGAGCCCAAGAAAACAAAATATGTCATTGTTTCCATTGCTTCTCCATCTATTTGCCATGAAAGGATGGGATCAAGATGCTATGATCTTAGGTTTTTGGATGTTGAGTTTCAAGTTAGCTTTTTTACTCTCTCTCTCTCTTTTTTTTTTTTTTTTCCAATATTTTTTGGGGCAGGGCAGGGCAGGGAGGGAGTGGGGTGGGCAGGGCACTTCTGTTGGTCTTTCATTTATCTATTTTTCATCCATCTTTTGTTCTTTGGCTCCTGTGGGCCTCCCATTGCGGTGGTGTCTGTCATTGCAGAGCGCCGGCTCTGGGCGCATGCGCTCCAGAGCTCCAGCTCGGTGATTGGACACATCGGTCCAGCCGCTCCGCGGCACCTGGGATCTTCCAGGCCAGGGATCAAACCGGCGCCCCCTGCATTGCAAAGCGGTGTCCTTTCCCACTGGACCACCAGGGAAGCCCCTACTCTCCTCTTTGACCTTCATCAAGAGGCTCTTTAGTTCCTTTTTGCCTTCTGACATTAGGGTGGTACCATCTTCATATCTGCAGTTATTGATGGGGAAATAGGTTCAGAAAGGTTAAGTTACCTTCAAGTAACTTGCCTTGGGATGTCACATAGATTCCCAACCCAAATCTGTGAGCTACATTTATTCATTCACTAATTCACTCATTTATTCATTTATAGAAATGAATGTTGACTAAGTTCTTGTGTTATTCTAGGTCTTGAGGAGTGAATGGTGGTCAAAACAAGCAAGGACCCTCTGCCTCTGGGAGGCTTATGTTTTATTGGGAGGAGACATAAAATAAGTTCATAAATAGTATGAATAATTGGATAAAATATAAAGTGATGACAGGGGCTTCCCTGGTGGATCAGTGGAAAGAATTCACCTGCTAATGCTTGAGGGGTGGGTTCAATTCCTGGTCTGGGAGGATCCCACATGCTGCAGAGTAACTAAGTCCTTGAGCCACAAATATTGAGCCTGTGTTCTAGAGCCCATGCTCTACAACAAGAGAAGCCACCACAATGTGAAGCCCATGCACTACTGCTAGAGAGTAACCCCCAATTGTTGCAAGTAGAGAAAAGGCCATGCGTTAACAAAGAGCCAACACAACCAATAAAGAAATAGATAAAATTATTTTCAAAAATAGTGGTGGCCGAGGTACAACTACCTTAGATAGGATGGTCTTGATAGGCCTTTCTATGAAGTAGCACTTGGGCTGAGACCCGAATGAGAAGAAGATGCCAAGAACATTCCAGGGAAAGTAATAAATACTACAGCTCTAAGGCAGGAATAGGTTGTTTAGTTAAAGAGTTGGACAAGACTGAGCAACTAAGCACAGTACAGCACACAGTTACAATATCAGACAGAAGAAAAAAATATAGCAGAGAGCCCATAGTCTTCCATTATGTTTCACCAAGAAGAAATGGATAAAAATGTTAAAGAAGCCTTAGAAAAGAGCTAGTGTTGTATGCAGAAGAATGCATGAAGAAAAGTATCAATAAACCAGGGCCACCTTTAGGTTGTGGTCTTCAACTTTGAAGATGCAGAAACTACATTAGCAAAAGCGTTCAAGTAGAACAGTTGGTGAGACTTGCCCAGAGTAATTCTATGTAAAGCTGGGGTCTGTAAACTGCAGTGCAAATCTAGTAGTTTGCAGTATGAAGTATCACTTCCCAGCCTGCCCTCAGTAGCTACTTGGCTGTGATCACAGAGAAAATGCATTTTCTCCTTGTTGCCATATTACATAAGGAAGCAAATTACTATTATCAGACTTCTTTGTGAGTAAGGAATCAGAAAGAAGAGAAGTGATTCAGAAATTTCCTGCAGCAATCTCAGATGGCCCATGACAGGGATAGTCCTACCAGTTGGGCGATACTCTGTTGTTTCGCATTTGGAAAAGCTTGAATAACATTAGCTTCTCACACACGTCTTTTTCTCCCTGTATTTCCAGTGCCTGGCTAGCATATTTTGAGACTTAAAGACAATCTCAATACTGCTTAAAATGAATTAATGAATGACCTCTTCAGTTGACACCCTCTTTTCAAATCTATATCTTCTTTCATTTGAAACTGTCTTTTTCTGATGAAGAAACTCTGTTCCTTTAAGTGACTTTGCATTTCTCTGTCCTAGTCCTGTGTTTGTATATGTAATATTCAAGCTGAATTCTGAGCTAAGAAATGCACTTATGGGAAGACAATCTAACAGATAGTCTAGTAGGCATTGTGGCTCAGGAAAATAATCTATAATGCAAAATGAAGATAAGACCACTCAGGGAGGCTGTCTTGATTCTCAGAAGCTCTTTGAGTTTATTTATAGGTTTTTAAAATCTTAACAGGCTGACCCTTTACATAGATCCTGCTTCAGTTCCTGTAAATTTCTCGAACAGTGGTTCAAGGATGATCTTGGGCTTCCAAGGATTACAGAATGATCTTTGTGTAGAATTACTTATTGCTTCCTCAGTTCACCTTTCAAATCTACTAGGGTCTGCATTCAGCTGGCCGCAAATTTAGACTCTTGTCCGACCTGAAAAGACCATCTAGTGAAAGTAACAATTCCTTTGCAGAATATTATGATACCCCTACTAGATTTTAACCAACATGATGATAAAATACTCCAAGGATAGAGTGAGCTGAAGCTATCCCTAAGCCCTCAAGTCCAGTCTCTGGTAGAGAACCTATGCTTTCATGTTACATCTAGATGTAAGATAGTTAAAGGGTTATGATGCCTTTTGAGGTCATGCTGTGGTCTTGGAAACAAAGCTGAATCCCAGCCTGCCTCAGTAGCTACTGTATCACAGAAAATGCATTTCTCCTTGTTGCCATATTACATAAGGAAGCAAATTACTATTATCAGACTTCTTTGTGAGTAAGGAATCAGAAAGAAGAGAAGTGATTCAGAAATTTCCTGCAGCAATCTCAGATGGCCCATGACAGGGATAGTCCTACCAGTTGGGCGATACTCTGTTGTTTCGCATTTGGAAAAGCTTGAATAACATTAGCTTCTCACACACGTCTTTTTCTCCCTGTATTTCCAGTGCCTGGCTAGCATATTTTGAGACTTAAAGACAATCTCAATACTGCTTAAAATGAATTAATGAATGACCTCTTCAGTTGACACCCTCTTTTCAAATCTATATCTTCTTTCATTTGAAACTGTCTTTTTCTGATGAAGAAACTCTGTTCCTTTAAGTGACTTTGCATTTCTCTGTCCTAGTCCTGTGTTTGTATATGTAATATTCAAGCTGAATTCTGAGCTAAGAAATGCACTTATGGGAAGACAATCTAACAGATAGTCTAGTAGGCATTGTGGCTCAGGAAAATAATCTATAATGCAAAATGAAGATAAGACCACTCAGGGAGGCTGTCTTGATTCTCAGAAGCTCTTTGAGTTTATTTATAGGTTTTTAAAATCTTAACAGGCTGACCCTTTACATAGATCCTGCTTCAGTTCCTGTAAATTTCTCGAACAGTGGTTCAAGGATGATCTTGGGCTTCCAAGGATTACAGAATGATCTTTGTGTAGAATTACTTATTGCTTCCTCAGTTCACCTTTCAAATCTACTAGGGTCTGCATTCAGCTGGCCGCAAATTTAGACTCTTGTCCGACCTGAAAAGACCATCTAGTGAAAGTAACAATTCCTTTGCAGAATATTATGATACCCCTACTAGATTTTAACCAACATGATGATAAAATACTCCAAGGATAGAGTGAGCTGAAGCTATCCCTAAGCCCTCAAGTCCAGTCTCTGGTAGAGAACCTATGCTTTCATGTTACATCTAGATGTAAGATAGTTAAAGGGTTATGATGCCTTTTGAGGTCATGCTGTGGTCTTGGAAACAAAGCTGAATTGTGAATGAAACCGTGTTGTTCGACACTTTAATTCCTAAACAATTTCTTTTTTTATTGGAGTATAATTGTTTTGCAATGCTGGAGTGATTTTTTTCTGTACAAAAAAGTGAATCAGCTATATGTATACATATATCCCCTGCATCTTGATCCTCCCTCCCAAACCCTCATCCCCTCTATCTAAGTCATCACAGAACACTAGGTTGAGCTCCCTGTGCTGTACAGCAGCTTCGCACTAGCTATCCATTTGACACATGGTAGGGTATATATGTCCGTGCTGTTCTCTCAACTCATCCCACACTCTCCTTCCCCTCCCTGTGTTAACAAGTCCATTCACTACATCAGCATCTCTATTACTGCCTTGCAAATAGATTCATCTGTACCATTTTTCTGTATTTCATATATATATATGTTAATATCTGGTATTTATTTTTCTCTTTCTAACTTCTTTTCTTACTCTGTATGACAGACTGTAGGTCTATTCACATCACTACAAATGACCTAATTTCATTCCTTTTTATGGTTGGGTAATATTCCATTGTATATATATATCCTATATCTTCTTTATCCATTCATCTGTCAGTGAACATCTAGGTTGCTTCCATGTCCTGGCTTTCATAAATGGTGCTGCAGTGTACATTGGGGTACATGTGTCTTTTTAAATTATGATTTCCTCAGGGTGTATGCCCAGTAGAGGGATTGCTGGATCATATGGTAGTTCTATTTTTAGTTTTTTTGAGGAACCTCCATACTGTTCTCCATAGAATGCAGAGGGGTTCCCTTTCCTCCACACCTTCTTCACCATTTATTTAAACTTCGTGTTTCTTAATGGTCACCTCATTTACCTATTTTTCTCAGAAGGCATGTGGGTAGTTACTCATATCCAACAGGGAAATTATTTCAGGCTTTTTTTTTTTCTCCTTTTACTCAAAATATTCATTTAAAAGATAGCACACACATGATAACTAAAAGTGCCCTAAGACAAACTTGTGTTTAATGTTATTTGCTTATCTTTTGTAAGATGCCTGAGTACATTTTATACTCTCGGCAAGGATATAGCCCAAGTATTGATTATTTTAATCCCTAGAGATAAAACACTGATTAGTTAGTTCATTAATGTTCTTAAAGTAATAACAGGCTATTTCCATGACTCTCTAATATCCAACCAAACAAATACTAGGAGACTTCTTGTGTCTTAAAGATTTATGCATAATTTCTGTCATTCTTTTTGCCTGCTTTTGTTCATTTTAGTTTCCTCTTTTCCTCAGTATTCTTCAGTCATACTTTTATCCTCTGACTTTATATTTACTAGAATGAAGTGTATCCATATCTTCTTCTCTGGCTATATTCTTATACTGTCCTGTGCACCTATAAGAAGAAACACACAACAAGCACAAGCACAAACATACTCAAAGATCTTTGGCATCTTGTCTTAAATGTTATCCTTAGAAATAGCTCCCTTAAAAACCTTCTGTATTATTATTTTTTTTAATTTTGGCCACTTTTATTGTTTGTTATTTATTTATTTATTTTCATCCATCTTTATTCCTTTGGCTTGTGTGGGCCTTCCATTGCAGTGGCCTCTCTCATTGCAGAGCACTGGCTCTGGGCACATGCGTTCCAGAGCACTGGCTCCCAATTGAATACACCGGTCCAGCCACTCCGTGGCATGTGGGATCTTCCTAGACCAGTGCCCCTTGCACTACAAGGTGCACTCTACCCATTGGACCACCAAGTAAGCCCCCTTCCTATGTTTTGAAAAGTGAGGCAAAAGAATTTCAAGAAGCTTAGCAAATACGTCAAGTAAAAATGAAGATAATATTATTTGTAGGGACATTTATCATATTTAGATGCAGAAACATTTGATCATTTTTAGTCTGCCTTCAAAGTGATTGACAAATTTCTTCCAAAGACTGTAGAATAATTATTATGGGAAATGTTTTCTGTGGCTATGTCTCAAAATGAAAAAGGGTTTTTGAAGGACAGTTTAACTCTTGAACAAATATTGAGAATCTTTTGAGTAATCTAAGGAAGAAGAAAAGTCATCCCTGAACATCGATCTGTTGGGGGAAAAAAATCCTTTTCAATTCCATCACCATGTGGTACTTTAATAGATCTGAGAGAAAAGCAAAACACGGTAATTAAAGGAAAAAAAAAAGAAATGCAAATTAAAGAATTCCAGTAATATTAGTGTAGAAATGGGTACCTTGGCGGAAGCAAGGCAGACTTGTAAATAAATGATTTTGTAATGGACCCATCTATCTGCTTTACAAAACCACCCTATAATCTCGCACATTTTTTTGTATGCTGAGCCAAAAAGAACCTAAGGAATTGGAATTTCTCATGAGCAGTAGGTAAACAGTCTTTGTTCTCATTTGCCTTGAATTATAACTGATCATGATGGGTTGAACAGTCTTGAATAATTTTCTAAGTCCAGGCTGCCAAATTTCAAAAGACAGTATTTGCAATCCATCCATTCATTTGCTTCCTCCCCCACCCCATTCCCCACCCCCATGCTTTTTTGCAAACCGAAGTTAATCGCCTGTGGTTGGTCATCCTAATGGACTGTGAGTCTCAAATTCAATCACAATTATAGGTGATGTATGGAGCCTTACAAAACATAAGAAACATTTTCTTGGTGCAAATAAATCAGCATCTTATATGTCTTCGTTTATAGGACTTCTTTCTCTGCTATCCCTTTGCAAACCACACCCCCACCATCATTTAGTCAACGATAGTCATATAGCACCTATATGCTAGTGTGTTGTCTTTTGTAACACTCCTCTGAGTAAGTCCACCTTGTTGTATGCTAGGCACTAGAACCATACAAATGACAAAGAAGGTCTGCCATCCTCAAGGAGCTACCCGTATAGAAAGACAGACATGCAAACAAATAATTATTACA
Organism: Tragulus kanchil; assembly: GCA_022376925.1. Taxonomy (NCBI): domain Eukaryota; kingdom Metazoa; phylum Chordata; class Mammalia; order Artiodactyla; family Tragulidae; genus Tragulus; species Tragulus kanchil. The sequence continues at coordinate 111,119,692 of JAIOJX010000001.1, forward strand.
GAATATTAACTGGTAGTAAAATGAAATTAGATATAAGGCCCCATGAGCACATGAAAGAGTACCAAAGAAAGGTCTAAAAGAGAAATGATGTGCTAAATAGCTGCAATTCATCGAGTACCTAATACATTTCACACACAGTGCTAATATGATTTATTTTGTTTATTTTAATGACCCAGGAGACAAATATTATCATTTCCTCCATTTACATATGAGAAAACTTGAGCGTAGAGTTCACTGTCACACAGCTTACCAGTGAAACCAAGGTTTGGATCAGAAAATATGCTCATTTCAAGGTGGTTTTTTTCTTAATTTTTTAAACTTTTTAATTTTTATTTTGAAGTAATTTAACTCTTAAAGAAACATTGGAAGAATAATAAAGAGAATTCCCATAAATCCTTATCTAGGTTCCTCAGTTGGTAATATTTACGTCATCATTTTCTTCTCCTTTTCAATATATAGGTAGATTTTATCAATTGATAGTAAGTTTTAGGCATGATACCCCATTTTGCCTGCTATAGAGTGAATGTTTGTGCCCTGCCCCAAAATCATATGTTAAATACTAATACTCAGTGTTTCTTACTAGACCCCAAATTGGCAGATATCTGGATCTTGGAATTCCAAGCCTCCAGAACTGTAAGAAATAAACTTCTTTTGCTCCATTATTTTTATTGTAGTTGCCTGTACTTACTAAGACAATTCTAAATACTTTAGGGTTTATTTCCAAAATGACAGGGACACTCTCCTCTATAATTATATTACAACCACCAAAATCAGAAAGCTAGCTTTGATACAATACTACCATCTAACCAACAGAACTTGTAGCATTATGCTAATTATCCCATAATGTGCTTCATAGTCAAAAGTGTTCTGTTCTAAGAGCCTATGGAGAACCATGTGTTTCATTTAGTTGTCATGTCTCTTTGGTCTCCTTGAATCTGGGGTAGTTTCACAGTCTTCCTTTATCTCTCATGACTGACATTTTTGAAGAACACAGGTCAGTTGTTTTGAGGACTGTCTTTCAATTCGAGTCTTTCTGCTCTTTCCTCATGATTAGATTCAGGTTGTGCATTTGGGGCTGGCATACCATAATGGTTCCTTTTCAGTGCATCGTATCAGGAGGTCATGATGCCAGATCGTTTTATTACTAGTGATGTTAACTTGGATTAGTTGGTGAAGCTGATGTCCACTGGGTTTCTCCACTGTAAGTTACTATTGCTCCCTTTATAATTATTAAGTGTTTAGGGGGAATATATAAATGTTTTATTCCTATATAAATACTTAACCATGCATTTTAGCATCATGATCCTTACCCAAGTCAATTATTACTATTATGATTGCCAAATGGTAATTTAATTCCATCAATTTTCTATGTTCATCAGTTAGCAGTCTATCATAATGAAGAGTTTGCCCTTCTCCCATACTCATTTTTATATTTATTATCTTACTGATATTTGTATGCAATCATATTAAAATTATCAGTGAAGTATTTGATACTATTCATAATTTCATTTTCTTCTCCTTTTCAATATATAGGTAGATTTTATCAATTGATAGTAAGTTTTAGGCATGATACCCCATTTTGCCTGCTATAGAGTGAATGTTTGTGCCCTGCCCCAAAATCATATGTTAAATACTAATACTCAGTGTTTCTTACTAGACCCCAAATTGGCAGATATCTGGATCTTGGAATTCCAAGCCTCCAGAACTGTAAGAAATAAACTTCTTTTGCTCCATTATTTTTATTGTAGTTGCCTGTACTTACTAAGACAATTCTAAATACTTTAGGGTTTATTTCCAAAATGACAGGGACACTCTCCTCTATAATTATATTACAACCACCAAAATCAGAAAGCTAGCTTTGATACAATACTACCATCTAACCAACAGAACTTGTAGCATTATGCTAATTATCCCATAATGTGCTTCATAGTCAAAAGTGTTCTGTTCTAAGAGCCTATGGAGAACCATGTGTTTCATTTAGTTGTCATGTCTCTTTGGTCTCCTTGAATCTGGGGTAGTTTCACAGTCTTCCTTTATCTCTCATGACTGACATTTTTGAAGAACACAGGTCAGTTGTTTTGAGGACTGTCTTTCAATTCGAGTCTTTCTGCTCTTTCCTCATGATTAGATTCAGGTTGTGCATTTGGGGCTGGCATACCATAATGGTTCCTTTTCAGTGCATCGTATCAGGAGGTCATGATGCCAGATCGTTTTATTACTAGTGATGTTAACTTGGATTAGTTGGTGAAGCTGATGTCCACTGGGTTTCTCCACTGTAAGTTACTATTGCTCCCTTTATAATTATTAAGTGTTTAGGGGGAATATATAAATGTTTTATTCCTATATAAATACTTAACCATGCATTTTAGCATCATGATCCTTACCCAAGTCAATTATTACTATTATGATTGCCAAATGGTAATTTAATTCCATCAATTTTCTATGTTCATCAGTTAGCAGTCTATCATAATGAAGAGTTTGCCCTTCTCCCATACTCATTTTTATATTTATTATCTTACTGATATTTGTATGCAATCATATTAAAATTATCAGTGAAGTATTTGATACTATCATAATTTACTTTGCCACTCCAGTTGCCACAGATTTAGTCTCAGGTGTCAACTTTGTGCTTGTCCCTGTGTTTTTGATCATTTTTTGAGCATTTGCTTTCTGATACCACAGATTATTCCAGGTCCACCCTTATACTTCCTCTGCCCCAGCCATGGAATTATCCATTTTTCTGAGTTTGACTTTTGTTCTTAACGTCTCTTTCTGGCCACTCACCAGGTCTTATTTTTATGCATATATGCAGATGAATAGTACAGGTAATTTAATATCTAGAAATCTCTATTAAGCAGCCAATTTAACAACTGCTACAGTGAAAATAAAAACTTGCTAACCTAGCTTGAAGTCACTATATAAGTTCCTAAAATGCCTTCTAAATCCTTCCAAAAAGACAACTTTGGCCCTAGGAAAATAAAAGATGATAAAGAGGAGAGCAAGAAAAGGAGAAGAAAAAAGAATAAGAAAAGTCATAAAAACAGGTTTTTTTTTAGTATCTTTTCTGTGTCAGGCACTAAGATAGTTTCACACATAACTTGTTATATCTCTGCAGCATTTCTTAGGGTAGAGATGATGATCATCACTTAACAGATAAGAAAGCAGAGCTTCAGGATTTCATTGATTTGCTCCATCCTGGTCTTCCCTGGTTGCTCAGATGGTAAAGAATCTGTCTCCAGGGGCTTTCCTGGTGGTGCAGTGGGTAAAAACACCACCTTGCAGTGCAAGGAGCACTGGTTCGATTCTTGGCCTGGGAAGATCCCACGTGCCGTGGAGTGGCTGGACCAGTGTGTCCAATTACAAGCTAGCTCTCTGGAGCGCATGCGTCCAGAGCTGGTGCTGTGCAAAGAGAGAGGCCACTGCAATGGGAGGTCCGCACAGGCCAAAGAATGAAGATGGATGAAAATAAATAAATAAATAAAACAATAAAAGAGGCCAAAATTAAAAAAAAAAAAAAAGAATCTGCCTCCAATGCAGGAGACCTAAATTCGATCCCTAGGTCAGGGAGATCTCCCGGAGGATGGCATGGCAACCCACTTCAGTATTCTTGCCTGGAAAATCCCATGGACAGAGGAGCCTGGTGGGCTGTAGTCCATAGGGTTGCAAAGAATTGGACACAACTGAGGGACTAACACACACACACACACACACACACACACACACATCCTATGCAGGAGGACAGAGAACTAGGAATCGAATCTATCTAAATCACATTTGAAACTGGTCTTCCTCCACCCAGTGCTGCCTCTATACAGTTTTAATGCGAATTCACATCCTATATTCTATTTTTGTAATTGGCCAGCCCTCCACAAACTTACATAGTAACTATTTACCCATTTCCCAAATACCAGAACACCTTATGCTCAGACAGATGACAAAGACTTTCCGTAGCTCTAAGAACAACCTGTTACAACCAACATCTTTCCTTGAATTAGGATTCACCACCTGCTTTTTAGGTTAGCTTTATTTTCTGAACTGTGAGGCACAGTACTTTATTTGACAGGCTGTTATTAATGCCTCTTGTATTAATAATAAACACTCTGCTTGGTGTCTTCATTTTTTAAAGACCATAAAATTTGGGGAGAGGAAAGCAGTTTACTCATCAGTAGACAATTTGAGAGAATAGGGAATGTTTGTTTGTCTAAGAAAACAGAAATAAAATGTCTGATTATAGAGCAAAGCAAGGTGATGGTCATGTTTATTCTATACATGAATTGATTACAGATCAAAAGCAGCGTACATCTGCATCTGTGTCCTAGCAAGTTAAAACAGTCAGGATCCAGGCAGAGTTACATGAAACCTCTGATTAAGCATGAAGAAATACTTCCTAATAGAGCAACTAAGAATACAGAATAGCTAATTCTTGCACATTTTAAACAATGTATTCACATGCATTTGGATCTTAGAATAACCCTCTGAAGGAGAGTGGGTGTATCACCTCATTTTCATTTTACATGTAAAGAATAATGAGGTTCAAAGAGATAAAGTGACTTGTCTAAGATCTCACAACTAATAAGCTGGCAGTTGATATCAAATATGGCCTACTGCTTTTTGCACCACACCATGATTAAAGTCCTACAAATTAGAGTTTTGCTAGAATCTCTCTGGGCTTAATCAAATCAATATGAACAGATGGCAAAGTAGAGGAAATCCATTCCCAGTGTATTGCTTGAAGGTTTTTAAGAAAAGATGGAAGATGCAACGTTGGGCCTTTTATTATGTTTTTCTAGTAAAAAAATTGTGTTCTGTTTTGTTGCTGTTCTTGTTTTGGGGGCCATGCCGTGAGGCATGTGTGATCCAAGATCATTTTGATCCTAGATCCCTAACCAGGGGATTGATCCTGTGCCCGCTGCATTGGGAGTGCAGAGTCTTAACCACTGGACCACCAGGGAAGTCCCATTTTCTCTTTTTGAGTAGACCACAGTATAAGGTGTGAAATATATTCTGGCCAAATTAATAACATCATACCACAGAATAATTTTGCCTCCAATGCTATATAATCAAGTGTTTCACCATAGTGATCTGGTAACTTCTTTTATCATGTGAACGGGACTAAATATAAACTAAAAAGTAAATAGGAAAGAACTGAAGAGGTGTCAAGAATTGGAGAATTTGCCTGTCTACCCACCACTACTTCCCTAGGCTAAGGTTACTAATTAGCACTTATGACAGGGGATTCAAATAAGGAACACTTTATCATATTATGTGATTTTATGTAACTATTAGTAGTATGGCCTTATGACCAACTTTTAACCAAATTCTTACAGTAAATATAGTAGTCACTGTCATGTATTGGGTATCTATCTTACATGTGTATCTGGAACACACGATACTTTACTACCATTTTATTATTTATTATTAAAATTAATCTATTGCGATATACATGTTTATTCCTAGTTTTTAAGTCATTTTATTTATTTATGGCTATGCTGGGTCTTCCTTGCTGCACACTGGGTTTCTCTAGTTGTGGTACATGGGGGCTACTCTTCATTGGGGTGTGTGGGCTTCTCATTGCAGTGGTTTCTCATATTGTGAACCATGGTCTCTGGGGCACACATGCTTCAGTAGTTGTGGCACACAGGCTCAGTAGTTGTGACTTGCAACCTCTAGAGAAGGGGCTGAATAGTTGTGGTGCCCAACTTAGTTGCTCTGAGGCATGTGGAATCTTTCTGGACAAGAGATCAAGCCCATGTCTCATGCATTGGCAGGTGGATTCTTATCCACCATGCCACCAGGAAAATCCATTTATTCCTGATTTTTAAATAAAAATACTCAAGATCAGACCACGTAGCTGATAATGAGGGAAGCCAGGGGTAGAATCTGATTGTGTAGAGTGCTAAAACCCATTCATTCCCTGATAACTTGGCTGTATTATGAAATTAGAGTCATAAATGTTATGGTAGATGTGGGTCTACTATCAACTCCCAATCTTTCTTCACAGAGGCAGTTAGTAAATTATTTGTAACCAGAAGTTCTTAGATTAATCTTTCAGTTATCTTTTCCCTGTATGTGTTACCATTTTCTCTGTTTTGTCTGTTGCAGTCTTGTTCTGGGTGTGGCGATGATTTCAATAGTCCTTTTGTAGTAACCTAGTCACTCTTTATTCTGTTTCTAGTTAGTCAGACTTTGCTGCCAACTCCTTTGCTCCCAGCTCCTACACACATGCTCTTCTGTTCTGGATTGTCTGTCTCCTGATGACTTATCTTCATCTTCTGGTCATTGCTGTTGTAGCTTCCTGATATACTATGCTCCATTTCTATCAATTGATGCTTAACACATTCACTTTTCTGACATTATGTTTCATGCAATTGTCCTGTGATGTCCATGGCCATGCAAAGTTGCCTTCTCTTCTATAAGTCAAGTCTTAGAACCTATCCATAATTAATCTTCTAAAAAGTTAAGGCTTTACTTATCTTCATCTACTCAACCTCTTTCATATGGGCACCAGGTAGAGTGTCCACAGGAGAACTATTTCCTTAAGAACAGTTCTCAAGCTTTATAAGAATCACTTGAAGGACTGGTGAAAACACAGAATGTTGAGCCCCACCCCCACAATTTCTGATTCCACAGGTCTTGGGAGAGGCATCAAGGAAGTCCTGAGACTTGACTCTTCTAACACTTTTGCAGATAAAGTTTCTACTAGAGGTCCAGAGAGCACACTTTCAAAACCACTGCCTTAGACTGAGTAGAAAGGAAAGCCCCTCTACATTTGCATCTCATATTACTCTTTTCTGGGAACTCAGCTGTTTGACAGTTAAAACCATCTACCATATGTCAGCACATTTACAGGCAGTGTGTATTAAAAGATCTTTAATTAGGATTCACTTCATGCACCATGGACAATCCATTTATTCCTGATTTTAAATAAAAATACTCAAGATCAGACCACGTAGCTGATAATGAGGGAAGCCAGGGGTAGAATCTGATTGTGTAGAGTGCTAAAACCCATTCATTCCCTGATAACTTGGCTGTATTATGAAATTAGAGTCATAAATGTTATGGTAGATGTGGGTCTACTATCAACTCCCAATCTTTCTTCACAGAGGCAGTTAGTAAATTATTTGTAACCAGAAGTTCTTAGATTAATCTTTCAGTTATCTTTTCCCTGTATGTGTTACCATTTCTTCTGTTTTGTCTGTTGCAGTCTTGTTCTGGGTGTGGCGATGATTTCAATAGTCCTTTTGTAGTAACCTAGTCACTCTTTATTCTGTTTCTAGTTAGTCAGACTTTGCTGCCAACTCCTTTGCTCCCAGCTCCTACACACATGCTCTTCTGTTCTGGATTGTCTGTCTCCTGATGACTTATCTTCATCTTCTGGTCATTGCTGTTGTAGCTTCCTGATATACTATGCTCCATTTCTATCAATTGATGCTTAACACATTCACTTTTCTGACATTATGTTTCATGCAATTGTCCTGTGATGTCCATGGCCATGCAAAGTTGCCTTCTCTTCTATAAGTCAAGTCTTAGAACCTATCCATAATTAATCTTCTAAAAAGTTAAGGCTTTACTTATCTTCATCTACTCAACCTCTTTCATATGGGCACCAGGTAGAGTGTCCACAGGAGAACTATTTCCTTAAGAACAGTTCTCAAGCTTTATAAGAATCACTTGAAGGACTGGTGAAAACACAGAATGTTGAGCCCCACCCCCACAATTTCTGATTCCACAGGTCTTGGGAGAGGCATCAAGGAAGTCCTGAGACTTGACTCTTCTAACACTTTTGCAGATAAAGTTTCTACTAGAGGTCCAGAGAGCACACTTTCAAAACCACTGCCTTAGACTGAGTAGAAAGGAAAGCCCCTCTACATTTGCATCTCATATTACTCTTTTCTGGGAACTCAGCTGTTTGACAGTTAAAACCATCTACCATATGTCAGCACATTTATAGGTAGTGTGTATTAAAAGATAAAGAAGGCTGTATCCAAGATTTCAGGGATTTCATGGCTTAATAGGAGACATGTATATCAATGAATAAATGTGTGATACTATAATAAGGCCTGTGACAGTGGGAAAACAAGATGTAGCTGGAAGAGAAAGAAGTGATGATTACTTTTTTTTTTTTTTTAGAAATTACATCAGACTTTATTAAGTGGAGGTAAAAGTTATAAGGAGCATTTAAAAAAAAGGTATAACTGGCCAATTCTAGGCAATTTGAAGTGTGATAAACCATGTAAATCTAATGTTTGGGGAGTTGTAGAGGATTGGGTTATGGTTTAAGTGTTGAATGAAGTGGAGGAAATAAGGGGATATGATTTAACAAATAATGATAGGCTTTATGTGTGATCTAGCATGCCTTTCTCCTGGGCTTGAGAGGGTGATTTGAGTGTTTCTGTCAGTCAAGAACATTATTAGACTTGAGCCTCAGAAGTATCACCATGGAAGATGGTTGGGAGGAAGGAAGATCGTGCTGACCAATAGAAAGGGTAGCTACAAAGAGAGAGACTGGTAGACTAGGATGCTACAGATATGTTCTGAAAAAAAAAAAAAAAAAACAACAACAATGTTTATTTGGCTGTGCTGGGTCTTAGCTGCAGCATATAGGATCTTCAGTATTCATGGTGGCATGTGGGATCTTTAGTTGCAATATATGAACCTATGTGGAATCTAGTTTCTGGATCAGGAATTGAACCTATGCCCCTGCATTGGGATCATGGAATCTTAACCACTGGAAAACCAGGGAAGTTCCAATATCACAGCTTTTGATACAAGGGAAAGTTCTGGTTAATTTGGAAATACTATGTAACTCTGTAGACATTATATTGTAGTAATTTCTTTATATGCTTTGTCTTAGTACACTAAAAAATCTTTTGTTCATCTTTGCATCATTAGTACCTAAGGTGGTGCATTGATTTAGTATGAGCTCAAGAAATGTCTGTATGAGTAGAAAATGAATAAAAACCAGATTATCATTTATTTTCCTTTGGATTTCAATCCAGTTTTCTACAAAATGGAAAGGAAAGGATTTGTTTCATTCTCCCCAGAATATGAGACATGAATGGATGAATAAAGTGATAAATACTTATTAGGAAGCAAGTAGAAATGGGTGGCATCCTGGTGATGGAATTTATCACACAAATGATGACCAATTGAACCTTCATTTATTTGAATAATATTTCTGAAATTATCTCCAAATTGCTTTGGTAAAGATAGCCGGACTGAATTAAAAATGTTATTACAGATGTCTTCAAATGTCCATTAATTCTGTTGCGCAAGTTGACTGATTTGCAGATTTGCCTTTCCTATGTGAAACCAAGGCATCACTGGTCCTGTCAGATAATTTTCTTAATTATATCTCTAGGCAATTAAATCAATTGCCAAAAATAGATCATTGCTTTTGGAAACTCCCATTCGAAGAGGAGTGAAATTCTTACCCTTGAGAGACTAGATGTCGCTAGTTAAAAAAAAATAATAATAACTGCATTTTAACCTTATCCATCTACTTTTCTTGTCACTCCTTTCCCTAACACTCTAACATTGGCATGACCAAGACATTTCCATATTTCTATCATTTTACTTATACCAATATAAAAGTTCAGAAGTACAGAAGTAACAAAAAAAAGAACTACATTTTTAGACACATATGTTTGTTTCTGAACCTAAAAGATAACTTCCTAGAAAAAGAGGGGGGATATATCTATAAAGGGCAAGTTTACTTTTTTTTCAGTGGGGCATACTATTTAGCAGTGGTGAGAGGTCTTCAAAAGTATAAAGGCACAGGTTTGTGTACCTTGAATTCTAGACCCATTAAATCAGAGTGGGGAAAGATTCTTAAACTTGAAAAGGATTTGGGAAATATACTAGGTGCATGTTGTCTTTTCCTGAAAAAAATAATATGACTGAAAGATACAGTCCAGTGAAACTAAAGAAGAGTTCATAAAAGAGGAAGACATCAGATACAAGAAACAGTGTGAGCAGAGAAACAAAATCCGTCCTTAAGCTGAAATCAGTTTTTCTCAGTGGAGATGGTATGGGCCTTTTGGGTGAACAAATGTTTTTTAGAGTGTCCTGCCTCTTGCAAAATATCTAGTATTTATGATCCCCAGTTTTAAAGAAAGAGTTCTAAGGAGAGTAGGGACATAATATTTGTTTAAGTGAATTAGGAAACTGGAAAAGTAATTCTGGGGGTGAGTTACTGATAATGTTTATTGCAGTACTTTGTATTATGAAATTAATATCTCAATGAAATCGATAAGAACCTGACAAAAGGCAACAAAATGTAAAGTGTGTGTCACTCAAGCCCTCATTCTCACCTCCAAGACTGTTTTCAGCTTCTTGTAAAGCTGCCATAACGTATTTTTAATTTTATATACACATATCCATCTACTGCTACCTCATCCATTCCCATCTGTAAATCTGATGAACCTTTCTATTCATACCAACTTATCTTTGCATAGTATATTCAGATTATATAAGTATGATTATTTTCCTCAATGTGGCTGGTCTAGTTGAAGTAAAAATGAATATTGGACAAAATCACTATTGTTGACTCTGAGGGAAAATATTAAAATATAATTTCCTTGCTGGCATAAGTAGCACTGTTGCACAAAATAACAAACTTGGGAGAGAAAGTTAACCATGTTCATGCTCTGTTTATATCTGCCACATCAGTGAAATATTGTTGGGAAGCACGATAGATGGTTGTCTTTAGACACATATGTTTGTTTCTGAACCTAAAAGATAACTTCCTAGAAAAAGAGGGGGGATATATCTATAAAGGGCAAGTTTACTTTTTTTTCAGTGGGGCATACTATTTAGCAGTGGTGAGAGGTCTTCAAAAGTATAAAGGCACAGGTTTGTGTACCTTGAATTCTAGACCCATTAAATCAGAGTGGGGAAAGATTCTTAAACTTGAAAAGGATTTGGGAAATATACTAGGTGCATGTTGTCTTTTCCTGAAAAAAATAATATGACTGAAAGATACAGTCCAGTGAAACTAAAGAAGAGTTCATAAAAGAGGAAGACATCAGATACAAGAAACAGTGTGAGCAGAGAAACAAAATCCGTCCTTAAGCTGAAATCAGTTTTTCTCAGTGGAGATGGTATGGGCCTTTTGGGTGAACAAATGTTTTTTAGAGTGTCCTGCCTCTTGCAAAATATCTAGTATTTATGATCCCCAGTTTTAAAGAAAGAGTTCTAAGGAGAGTAGGGACATAATATTTGTTTAAGTGAATTAGGAAACTGGAAAAGTAATTCTGGGGGTGAGTTACTGATAATGTTTATTGCAGTACTTTGTATTATGAAATTAATATCTCAATGAAATCGATAAGAACCTGACAAAAGGCAACAAAATGTAAAGTGTGTGTCACTCAAGCCCTCATTCTCACCTCCAAGACTGTTTTCAGCTTCTTGTAAAGCTGCCATAACGTATTTTTAATTTTATATACACATATCCATCTACTGCTACCTCATCCATTCCCATCTGTAAATCTGATGAACCTTTCTATTCATACCAACTTATCTTTGCATAGTATATTCAGATTATATAAGTATGATTATTTTCCTCAATGTGGCTGGTCTAGTTGAAGTAAAAATGAATATTGGACAAAATCACTATTGTTGACTCTGAGGGAAAATATTAAAATATAATTTCCTTGCTGGCATAAGTAGCACTGTTGCACAAAATAACAAACTTGGGAGAGAAAGTTAACCATGTTCATGCTCTGTTTATATCTGCCACATCAGTGAAATATTGTGAACACACATACACGGTTCTTTTCCACCTTTACAGAATGCACCTGTCAATAGATGGTTGTCTTTAGGATCTCTAAGCCCACTTTTCTCAAAGTTGTCACCTTATCCCCAACCTGTCGTTCTTTTCAATATAGTTCCAGACTTTAATATCAGATTGCCATATTGTGAGAAAAAAAATTACAGAAAGTACTAGGCGAATTTAAATCAGAATAATGTAAGGTTCTTGTACAGCTTCTCTCATTCATGTATTTGAAACCAGAAGATTCCATTTTCCATACAATTGATCATATCATATATATGCATATATGACTAGATTATCTGTAAAACTGAATGTTGAACAGGGCTGGTGGAGCAGTGAGTGTTGCCCTTTTCTTCTTACTTTTATTCATTGTGATTTTTTTTCTTATCTCAGCCATCAAATTTTATTGATCTAATAGCCCAATATAGGATATGTCTCAAGAAGCATTAAGAGAAACAACTTCAGAGAAAAAAAAGTAAAGGGACTGTTCAGAGTTAAAATAAGTGGAAGCATAAAGGGCACTGGCAACAAATAACTGCCTGCCATATTGAGACACCATGGGAGATTCCCAGGATACCCAGAGATGCTATTAAATTCACACTGCCTGACTTTGTACTGTTCTCTTAGGATTGACCCACAACTGCCAGAAGCCGCCTTAGGCTTTTCCAGGCAACTCCATATTCTTCATGTTCCCAGAAGTCATTGGAAAGGATTAGTGATAAAGGATTTAGAAGATTTTTCCTGTTTCTATGTTTGATTTCATTCCAACATAGAATGAAATAACCATGTCTGAGGGACTTTTTAGCTTCTATATGTAAATACAAAGATCTAAGTGATCTGTAAGGACCTTTTGTTCCAATGATTATAAAAACATTTTAAATTAAGATGCTGAAATAGAATTATAAGTTTAGTGAGTGCGAGGTCATACATTTTTTTAAGGAAGAAAATCAAAGCAAACTAGCATGCCAACTTTTATTTAAAAATGGTTATGCAGATGATCATGATAGGTTTTATTGGTGCACTGCTCTGTTTATATCTGCCACATCAGTGAAATATTGTGAACACACATACACGGTTCTTTTCCACCTTTACAGAATGCACCTGTCAATAGATGGTTGTCTTTAGGATCTCTAAGCCCACTTTTCTCAAAGTTGTCACCTTATCCCCAACCTGTCGTTCTTTTCAATATAGTTCCAGACTTTAATATCAGATTGCCATATTGTGAGAAAAAAAATTACAGAAAGTACTAGGCGAATTTAAATCAGAATAATGTAAGGTTCTTGTACAGCTTCTCTCATTCATGTATTTGAAACCAGAAGATTCCATTTTCCATACAATTGATCATATCATATATATGCATATATGACTAGATTATCTGTAAAACTGAATGTTGAACAGGGCTGGTGGAGCAGTGAGTGTTGCCCTTTTCTTCTTACTTTTATTCATTGTGATTTTTTTTCTTATCTCAGCCATCAAATTTTATTGATCTAATAGCCCAATATAGGATATGTCTCAAGAAGCATTAAGAGAAACAACTTCAGAGAAAAAAAAGTAAAGGGACTGTTCAGAGTTAAAATAAGTGGAAGCATAAAGGGCACTGGCAACAAATAACTGCCTGCCATATTGAGACACCATGGGAGATTCCCAGGATACCCAGAGATGCTATTAAATTCACACTGCCTGACTTTGTACTGTTCTCTTAGGATTGACCCACAACTGCCAGAAGCCGCCTTAGGCTTTTCCAGGCAACTCCATATTCTTCATGTTCCCAGAAGTCATTGGAAAGGATTAGTGATAAAGGATTTAGAAGATTTTTCCTGTTTCTATGTTTGATTTCATTCCAACATAGAATGAAATAACCATGTCTGAGGGACTTTTTAGCTTCTATATGTAAATACAAAGATCTAAGTGATCTGTAAGGACCTTTTGTTCCAATGATTATAAAAACATTTTAAATTAAGATGCTGAAATAGAATTATAAGTTTAGTGAGTGCGAGGTCATACATTTTTTTAAGGAAGAAAATCAAAGCAAACTAGCATGCCAACTATATTGGTATGAGATGCTTTGGGCAAAAGGAATTGAAAGTTTCACACGAGATGTTCAGAGGTGATCATGATAGGTTTTATTGGTGCACTGCTCTTCATTGTCATTCAAGGCCCAGATTGTTTCTTTTTGTGTTCTACCCTCTTGGGTGTGTTGACCTTCAGTCTTCATAGTCTGCCATCATGATGCCTATGGAGTTTAATCGTGACGTCTATGATCAATACAGGAAGGGGAGAAATAGCTCCTACTGCCATGCATGTCCCCTTTATCAGAAAAGCAAAATATTCTTGAAATGGCACTGCCACATAGTCCCTTAAACTCACTGCTTGAACATGGATCATATGGTCACTTAAAGCTTTATGAAGGTTGGTAAACTGATTCTCTGGCACTTTGGAAAAAAAGAAAGGGTGGAGGGTTTGAATGACTATTAGGCTACATAACCAAGAGTATCTGGTACACAAACTAGCTTAATTAGGTTTTATGAATCTTTGTCTCATGTACTATCTTGTAATTCTAGAAGATAAATTCATGACAATTGGCATTGTGGACGAAAACTTCCTGCAGAGTTCTAACATGATATTCTATTCTTTTTATGTGTAAATCCTTGGTCTGATCAATAGGAGAAAAAAGTGCCATGAATTAAAAGAGACTTATTACAAATATCAGTCATTCCATGAAAGATAAAATATAATTTCAACCCTAAAAAGAGATTTTGAGAAAATTAATGGAATTTGGTTCTTCTTTAACTTAAAAATCAGCTGCATAAGCTCTTGACCAAAATTTTCAAAAGATAAAAAAGAAAGGCTAATGCCATTGTTTGAAAAGTAATATGGTAAATAGAGATTTGAGAAATTAACTGGATGTCATTGGAATCCATAATCATTAGATTTCTAATGAGGATGGCTCAAACAAACAATTAATCAAGCTCCGATGGTTTGGATGAATCATTCTCATTCTTTGATTTTGTTATTTACAGAGCATTTTCTTCTTTAATTGCATACTGAATATATTTCAAATTATGCTGCTAATAATTATTGATGAGTGAATTGCACAGGATTGTTAAATTTGGTTTCACTTGAATAAGATAAGTCAAACAATTGAGCAATTAAATTCATTCCAATCAACTGAGCTTCTAGAAAATTGGCTTGAAATGGCCTTGAGAAATCTAATTGAATTTCTACTTATCATGTGCTAGTCTAACTGTGGGTCAAGGATTTAGCATCATTAGCTTATATTTGAAATTAAAGAAGAGTTAAAAGAATATCTCCAGTTTCCCAGTTGCTATGGTAAAAGTAAATGAAGTGTAAATTAATTCCCTTAATTCTTCAGATAAAGAATCTTAGTTTAGAAGACATTTAAGTTACTTGAACAAAATAGTGTAAGTAGTGAGTTAAATCAAGAACTGAAACCAAAGTTGCTTAAGTCTTGTGTCAGTATGCAATCCACTAGTTTTATATTCTTCTTTAAAAATAACAGCCAGGGGCTTTCCCTGGTGGTCCAGTGGATAAGGACACCGCCTTGCAGTGCAAGGGGCGCTGGTTCGATCCCTGGCCTGGGAAGATCCCACGTGCCGCGGAGCAGCTGGACTGATGTGTCCAATTACCGAGCTGGTGCTCTGCAGCGACAGAGGCCACCGCGATGGGAGGCCCACAGGAGCCAAAGAACAAAGACGGATGAAAATAGAGAAATGAAAGACCAGTAGAAGTGGCCCGCCCGCTCCCCTCCCTCCCCAACCCGACCCGCCCAAAAAATAAATAAATAAATAAATCTTTAAAAAAAAAAATAAATAACAGCCATATGACTATCTTACTTGCTACTTTACTTCCTCAGAAAACTGATAGGAATAAAATTTATGGCCAAGCCAAGATTTGTAAATTATGTTAATGTAAGATATATACATATTAATATAGCCCAACAAAGAGCAGTAATCTGTGTATCTAGAAACAAACAAAATATTGGACTTTTCTTGGAGAAAAAAAGGTATCTTATCAAAATCAGATAAGAAAATAGTGCCTCTCCATTGTGTTCCTTTTATATTGTGTTCTCCAGGAAATCAATTTGAGAGGAGGACAATAAAAATATTGGTTGCAGCCAGATGATTGAGTTCTCTTCTGGGGAATTGTAAAGGTAGTTAGAAAAAGAAAGGAGTTTTTCTGTTAACCCCATCTGTAATCTCTCATATTTGCTGGGGTCAAAGTTTCCTTGCAAGGCTAAAAATAGTTGGCCATTTTTCCCAGTATGTGTAATTCAATATTGGATAACAACAATTGCCAGCATTTAGTATGCTTTTGTGGGTGGGTGTGTGTGTGTGAGAGAGAGAGAGAGAGGAACTGTACTTCATGTTTTGAATGCTTTTTCCTTTTTTTTTTTTTTTTTTGCCCCATCATGCCTCCTCTTTTTTTTTTTTTTTTTTTTTTGATTTTGGCCTCTTTATTGGTTTTTTATTTATTTATTTTCATTCATCTTTATTCTTTGGCCTGTGTGGGCCTCCTATTTTAGTGGCCTCTTTCATTGCCTAGCTCCAGCTGTGGGCACATACGCTCCAGAGCACTGACTCATAATTGGACACACTGGTCCAGCCACTCCATGTCGCATGGGATCTTCCAGGGCCAGGGATTGAACCGGTGCCCCTTGCACTGCAAAGTAGACTCTCTACCCACTGGACCACCAGGGAAACCTTTGAATGCTTTTTCTTAATTGATATTCTCAAAAACCCTATGAGATACCGTGATGCTCAATAAAACTTTCATAAATGTTTCTTGTTCTCCTGGGCAGTGATAAGAAGCTCTTCTCTCTCTTCTTAGAGTTAAGGATGATCATATGTCTTGCTTTCAGCCAATACAATGTAAACAAAAGTGATGAGTATCCTAAGAGCCAATGTGCAATTAATCAGAATCTCTCCTCTGATGTTACAGTTAACAATGTTTCAAATAGGGGCCCTCTCTTATACTACATCTTAAAGTGAGAACCACTGGGGCACAGTTTCTTGCTGCCTTGCAGTGGAAATTTGAAAGGAGTGAGAGAGAAAATTTGTCCAAAACCATTGAGATGTTGAGGGCTGTTTTAGTAACATAGTCAGGCCCATTCTGACTGACATAGGTAATTATTTTTACTATCTTCAGTTTACAAAAGGAGGAAAATGTGGATAAGTTATTCTGTTAACCCCATCTGTAATCTCTCATATTTGCTGGGGTCAAAGTTTCCTTGCAAGGCTAAAAATAGTTGGCCATTTTTCCCAGTATGTGTAATTCAATATTGGATAACAACAATTGCCAGCATTTAGTATGCTTTTGTGGGTGGGTGTGTGTGTGAGAGAGAGAGAGAGAGGAACTGTACTTCATGTTTTGAATGCTTTTTCCTTTTTTTTTTTTTTTTTTGCCCCATCATGCCTCCTCTTTTTTTTTTTTTTTTTTTTTTGATTTTGGCCTCTTTATTGGTTTTTTATTTATTTATTTTCATTCATCTTTATTCTTTGGCCTGTGTGGGCCTCCTATTTTAGTGGCCTCTTTCATTGCCTAGCTCCAGCTGTGGGCACATACGCTCCAGAGCACTGACTCATAATTGGACACACTGGTCCAGCCACTCCATGTCGCATGGGATCTTCCAGGGCCAGGGATTGAACCGGTGCCCCTTGCACTGCAAAGTAGACTCTCTACCCACTGGACCACCAGGGAAACCTTTGAATGCTTTTTCTTAATTGATATTCTCAAAAACCCTATGAGATACCGTGATGCTCAATAAAACTTTCATAAATGTTTCTTGTTCTCCTGGGCAGTGATAAGAAGCTCTTCTCTCTCTTCTTAGAGTTAAGGATGATCATATGTCTTGCTTTCAGCCAATACAATGTAAACAAAAGTGATGAGTATCCTAAGAGCCAATGTGCAATTAATCAGAATCTCTCCTCTGATGTTACAGTTAACAATGTTTCAAATAGGGGCCCTCTCTTATACTACATCTTAAAGTGAGAACCACTGGGGCACAGTTTCTTGCTGCCTTGCAGTGGAAATTTGAAAGGAGTGAGAGAGAAACTTTGTCCAAAACCATTGAGATGTTGAGGGCTGTTTTAGTAACATAGTCAGGCCCATTCTGACTGACATAGGTAATTATTTTTACTATCTTCAGTTTACAAAAGGAGGAAAATGTGGATAAGTTATTTGTCCATAATGACACCACAACTTAAATAGACCTTACTCAAGTCAAACCAAGCAATCTGATCCCATCACTCACATGCTTAGCCACCATTTTATATGTAACTGTGGGTGATACATTTATTGTCAAGAGGGAATGTCCACTAACATAATGCGGAGCCTTGAACTTTATTTCTAGGCATAGAGAGGTGATTATATTACTTCATTGAAACTTGACATATTTTCAATATTTACAGATCACTTTCACTTGCATATAGCCCACTGTTTATTAATCCCATAGGATATGCCTGAATGCTGTTACCCTTAGAGACAAAGAATATGAAGAGGTCACCAAAGCATATCTCCAGGGATCATTTGCAAAATCCCTCTGTTAATCAGGTAGAGCTGCCCTGACAAAATTCCACAGACTGAGGCATTTTCTAAATTTTCTCACAGTTCTGGAGAGGGGAACGTCCAAGATGAAAGAGCCAGCCCATTTGGTTCCTGGCAAGGACTCTTGCTGGTTTGTAGACAACCACCTTCTCACTGTGTCCTCACATAACAGAGCAAGATTATATGTATCTCTTTCTCTTCTTTTTTTTAAAACATATTTACTTATTTAACTGTGCTGGATTTTAGTTGCCCCATGTGGGATCTTTAGTTCCAGGATGTGGACTCTTAGTTGGGGCATGTAGGATCTAGTTCCCCAACAAGGGATAGATTGCAGGGCCCCTGCACTGGAAGCACAGAGTCTTAGCCACTGGACTACCATGGAGGTCCTCTCCTTCTCTTCTTATAATAGCACTTGCTATATCAGATTAGATAGACCCATTTTGTCTTCATTTAGCCTTTATCTCCTCCTCAGAAGCCCTGTCACCAAATATAGGCACATTGGGAGTTAGGGTTTTCTGCATATGGATTTTGGAGAGACAGAAACATTTGACCCATAACAATCTCCTAGGACCCTGGAGAAGGAAATGGCAACCCACTCCAGTATTCTTGCCTGGAAACTCCATGGACAGGAGCATGGTGAGCTATAGTCCATGGGGTCAAAAGAGTCAGACATGACATTGTGACTAAACCAGTCAACCAACCAATCTCCAGAAGCCTTGAACAATTTGAGCAAGCTTTATTAATAAGTACTCACTTTACAAAAGGAGGAAAATGTGGATAAGTTATTTGTAAAACCACAACTTAAATAGACCTTACTCAAGTCAAACCAAGCAATCTGATCCCATCACATGCTTAGCCACCATTTTATATGTAACTGTGGGTGATACATTTATTGTCAAGAGGGAATGTCCACTAACATAATGCGGAGCCTTGAACTTTATTTCTAGGCATAGAGAGGTGATTATATTACTTCATTGAAACTTGACATATTTTCAATATTTACAGATCACTTTCACTTGCATATAGCCCACTGTTTATTAATCCCATAGGATATGCCTGAATGCTGTTACCCTTAGAGACAAAGAATATGAAGAGGTCACCAAAGCATATCTCCAGGGATCATTTGCAAAATCCCTCTGTTAATCAGGTAGAGCTGCCCTGACAAAATTCCACAGACTGAGGCATTTTCTAAATTTTCTCACAGTTCTGGAGAGGGGAACGTCCAAGATGAAAGAGCCAGCCCATTTGGTTCCTGGCAAGGACTCTTGCTGGTTTGTAGACAACCACCTTCTCACTGTGTCCTCACATAACAGAGCAAGATTATATGTATCTCTTTCTCTTCTTTTTTTTAAAACATATTTACTTATTTAACTGTGCTGGATTTTAGTTGCCCCATGTGGGATCTTTAGTTCCAGGATGTGGACTCTTAGTTGGGGCATGTAGGATCTAGTTCCCCAACAAGGGATAGATTGCAGGGCCCCTGCACTGGAAGCACAGAGTCTTAGCCACTGGACTACCATGGAGGTCCTCTCCTTCTCTTCTTATAATAGCACTTGCTATATCAGATTAGATAGACCCATTTTGTCTTCATTTAGCCTTTATCTCCTCCTCAGAAGCCCTGTCACCAAATATAGGCACATTGGGAGTTAGGGTTTTCTGCATATGGATTTTGGAGAGACAGAAACATTTGACCCATAACAATCTCCTAGGACCCTGGAGAAGGAAATGGCAACCCACTCCAGTATTCTTGCCTGGAAACTCCCATGGACAGGAGCATGGTGAGCTATAGTCCATGGGGTCAAAAGAGTCAGACATGACATTGTGACTAAACCAGTCAACCAACCAATCTCCAGAAGCCTTGAACAATTTGAGAAAGCTTTATTAATAAGTACTCACTTCCATCTATTTCCAAGCCTTTTATGTCTCTGCATGAGATTTAAAGAAACTTCTGTATTTCATCCATTCATTTATTCACTTAACACATATTTATTAAGCATCTGTTATGTGCCATATTATTCTAGGCACTGAGGTACAGCAATGAACAAACCAAATGTCTATCCCTCACAAAATATATGTTCTGATAGATATGTATATATTATGCCAGAGTAATAGATTATATTAATAAAAAAAAAGCATATTAAAATTATAGAGAATGATGAGGATCAGAATTTCTACTTTTCAATAGGGGTCAAATAAATCCTCTCAGATGAGGTGAGTTTTATGCAAAGACCTAATAGTTATTGCTTAAACATCTTGAATTATGAAAATTGAAAAGATAATGAGAATATATTTTCACATTCTTTCATTTCATGGATGCATAAAGTGGGATCTAAAATAGAGGTTGGCAAAATTTTTTCTTTACAGAGCCCAGTAGTAAAGTTCTTTTTTCCTTTTGTACACTTAGACAACCTGTGTCATAAGTACTCAACTGTACTGTTGTAGTACCAAAAAACAGCCATAAATAGCAAGTAAAAAAAGAGTGTGAGTGTGTTCTAATAAAACTTTATTTACAACACAGACAATGTAATGAGGACCTACTGTATAGCACAGGGAACGCTACTTATTGCTCTGTGGTGACCTAAATGGGAGGGATATCCAAAAAAAAAGGATATATATATATATATATATATATGTGTATATATATATATATATACGTATATATGTATATGTATATATATGTATATATACGTATATGTATATATCGTATATATACATATATATATGTATATATACGTATATGTATATATACGTATATATCGTATATATCGTATATATGATATATATATACATATATATATATGATTCACTTTGCTAAACAGTAGCAAACAGTCTGCAGTTTGACAGTCCCTGATCTAGACTGATGAAAATGACTTTCCCAGCATCGTACATTTGGTACTTGGTGACAATGAGGTTGAGCTATAGTCCACTAAACAAAAAGTCAACCAACCAATCTCCAGAAGCCTTGAACAATTTGAGAAAGCTTTATTAATAAGTACTCACTTCCATCTATTTCCAAGCCTTTTATGTCTCTGCATGAGATTTAAAGAAACTTCTGTATTTCATCCATTCATTTATTCACTTAACACATATTTATTAAGCATCTGTTATGTGCCATATTATTCTAGGCACTGAGGTACAGCAATGAACAAACCAAATGTCTATCCCTCACAAAATATATGTTCTGATAGATATGTATATATTATGCCAGAGTAATAGATTATATTAATAAAAATAAAGCATATTAAAATTATAGAGAATGATGAGGATCAGAATTTCTACTTTTCAATAGGGGTCAAATAAATCCTCTCAGATGAGGTGAGTTTTATGCAAAGACCTAATAGTTATTGCTTAAACATCTTGAATTATGAAAATTGAAAAGATAATGAGAATATATTTTCACATTCTTTCATTTCATGGATGCATAAAGTGGGATCTAAAATAGAGGTTGGCAAAATTTTTTCTTTACAGAGCCCAGTAGTAAAGTTCTTTTTTCCTTTTGTACACTTAGACAACCTGTGTCATAAGTACTCAACTGTACTGTTGTAGTACCAAAAAACAGCCATAAATAGCAAGTAAAAAAAGAGTGTGAGTGTGTTCTAATAAAACTTTATTTACAACACAGACAATGTAATGAGGACCTACTGTATAGCACAGGGAACGCTACTTATTGCTCTGTGGTGACCTAAATGGGAGGGATATACAAAAAAAAGGATATATATATATATATATATATATATGTGTATATATATATATATATATACGTATATATGTATATATGTATATATATGTATATATACGTATATGTATATATACGTATATATACATATATATATGTATATATACGTATATGTATATATACGTATATATACGTATATATACGTATATATGTATATATATATACATATATATATATGATTCACTTTGCTAAACAGTAGCAAACAGTCTGCAGTTTGACAGTCCCTGATCTAGACTGATGAAAATGACTTTCCCAGCATCGTACATTTGGTACTTGGTGACAATGAGGTTGACAGACATATTTCTGCTGTCTTTGAAAATAACACACAGATAAGAGACAGAGTTAAATAAACAATAGTGTATGATGGGTGGAAAACACTGTCCACCTAGTTGTTGGCACCTGAATTTCTTTTAGGAAAGGAACTGGCTTTGTTTAGGAATACATATTGGTAAATTACTTCTGGTGGAAGGTGACCTGCTGAGGGCAGAATTTAGCAAGAAACCATGAAATGAAAAGGATGATTCAGTGGCTCTGCAGAAAAGGAAAGGTCGAGAAAGGGAAGGAGGGAAGAGCCAATCAACAGAACATCATGGTAGAAGGAGGTATTTTAAGAAATACATGTCTGATCGATTTTTTATCAGTTGTATTGCTGCAAAGCAAACCATCTATTGTCCTCAAAAATAGAACACTGATGCACAATTCAGAAGCCTTTTATGAATGGGCTTCTAAAGATGTGTGTGGGAGGAAGAGGAATTAAGTCAGGAAGCTTGAGTTTTGTCTGAGCCAATTCTTTCTTTGTGTGTGTGGCATTTAATTAAATCCCAACCTTCGATAGCTCAACCATCTGTTTTCTGTGTCCTTATAGTGAAACACTACTGGGGAAGATCCTGTTTACAGGGCATGTTGGTCCAGTTATAAATTTTAAAAAATAAAGGAAAAACAACTCTAACATCAAAGGCGCCCTCAACAGTGCCCATGGTCTGTTGACGACAGTTATTTCAAACCTAATCCACTCTACTCAAAGTGTCAAGCCTTCCCCTTCCCCTCTCCACTTATCATATGATAAGCAGGCATCTTAGATAGAAACAGAAAACATCAGATGGTGACTCCCTTATCTTCCTCCCACCTAACATACTAATCAAGGAACCTCTAACTTTGGAGTGTCCTCCTTCCCTTCTGTGGAAAGAGATGAAGGGCTGTCTTTCCTCCTGCACAAGGTAGAAACTTCTGCCTCAAAAACTGTATACTCTGTTATCCCTTATCACTCTCCTACTCCAGACTCTCTGCACAACGGAATCCTTCACATCATTGCTTACATCTCTATCCTAGAAAATAAAAAAAATTAAAAAACCTACCTGTCTCCATATGCCACCACCATCTACTGCCCCTTCTCTCCTTCACCACTTAGCTTACTGAAAGAGTTGTTGGCGGAATTGTCCTCATTCTCCCAGCCTCTCTAATCTGCAATTTCCCCAGTACTGTCATCTCAATAAATCCAATGGCAAATTTAAATTCTTACCTTATTCAAGATTTCTACAGCTCTTGGGCTTCCCTGGTGGTCCAGTGGGTAAGGACACAGCCTTGCAGTGTACAGGGCACCGGTTCGATCCCTGGCCTGGGAAGATCCCACGTGCCACGGAGCGGCTGGACCCATGTGTCCAATTACCGAGCTGGAGCTCTGGAGTGCATGCGCCCAGAGCTGGTGCTCTGCGACAACAGAGGCCACAGGCCCACATGGGCCAAAGAACAAAGATGGATGAAAATAGACAAATGAAAGACCAATAAAAGTAGCCCGGCTGCTCCCCTCCCTCCCCACCCCACCCCCTACAAAATAAATAAATAAATAAATAAATCTTTAAAAAAAAAAAAAAAGATTTCTACAGCTCTTGAGAATTGTTGACTGCTCCCTTCTTGAAAAACTTTCATCCTTTATCTTAGAAGTTATCACCCTCTTTTTTTCCCCTCTACTCTAACTTCTCACTGGTTGCCTTATTTGCAAATAATTCATTATCTTCTGCTCCCAGGACACCAAGTGTTTAAGATCTCAAAACTAAAACTTAAAACTCCCTTTTATTTATACTCTGTGTTCTCTGATTAAATGATCTTGTCATTCAGGGTTTCATTTAGCACCCATAATCTGGTGATTCAGAATTTTCTTTCTATAAACAAAAATATCCTTGGAACTCTAGACCATAATTTAAAATGCCTATTTACATTTATTTTTAGATGGCTTCAGATCCATGTCAGAAATCAAAATTTTGATCTCTCTACCTGGTCCTCTTATTGAAGAGTGAATGACATCACCATCTAACTACCTGTGTAAGGGAGAAACTTGAAACTAACCCATGACACTTCCTTAAACTTCAGCCACGAATCCTTCACATCATTGCTTACATCTCTATCCTAGAAAATAAAAAAAATTAAAAAACCTACCTGTCTCCATATGCCACCACCATCTACTGCCCCTTCTCTCCTTCACCACTTAGCTTACTGAAAGAGTTGTTGGCGGAATTGTCCTCATTCTCCCAGCCTCTCTAATCTGCAATTTCCCCAGTACTGTCATCTCAATAAATCCAATGGCAAATTTAAATTCTTACCTTATTCAAGATTTCTACAGCTCTTGGGCTTCCCTGGTGGTCCAGTGGGTAAGGACACAGCCTTGCAGTGTACAGGGCACCGGTTCGATCCCTGGCCTGGGAAGATCCCACGTGCCACGGAGCGGCTGGACCCATGTGTCCAATTACCGAGCTGGAGCTCTGGAGTGCATGCGCCCAGAGCTGGTGCTCTGCGACAACAGAGGCCACAGGCCCACATGGGCCAAAGAACAAAGATGGATGAAAATAGACAAATGAAAGACCAATAAAAGTAGCCCGGCTGCTCCCCTCCCACCCCACACAAAAAAAATAAATAAATAAATAAATCTTTAAAAAAAAAAAAAAAGATTTCTACAGCTCTTGAGAATTGTTGACTGCTCCCTTCTTGAAAAACTTTCATCCTTTATCTTAGAAGTTATCACCCTCTTTTTTTCCCCTCTACTCTAACTTCTCACTGGTTGCCTTATTTGCAAATAATTCATTATCTTCTGCTCCCAGGACACCAAGTGTTTAAGATCTCAAAACTAAAACTTAAAACTCCCTTTTATTTATACTCTGTGTTCTCTGATTAAATGATCTTGTCATTCAGGGTTTCATTTAGCACCCATAATCTGGTGATTCAGAATTTTCTTTCTATAAACAAAAATATCCTTGGAACTCTAGACCATAATTTAAAATGCCTATTTACATTTATTTTTAGATGGCTTCAGATCCATGTCAGAAATCAAAATTTTGATCTCTCTACCTGGTCCTCTTATTGAAGAGTGAATGACATCACCATCTAACTACCTGTGTAAGGGAGAAACTTGAAACTAACCCATGACACTTCCTTAAACTTCAGCCCTGATATCCAGTCAATCACAAGACTAACAATTTTCTAAAAATATTATTTGTATACTTATTTTTGGCTATGTCAGGTCTTAGTCATGGGATGCAGGATCTTTGTTTTGGTACACTGGTTGCTCTCTAGTGGTGGTAGGCAGGCTCGGTTTCCCCATGACATGTGGGATTTTCATTCCCAGATTAGGGATTGAACCCACATCTCCTGCATTGGAAGGCAGACTGTTAACCACTGGACCACCAGGGAAGTCCCAAGGCTATCAATTTTGCCTTCTAAACATATATCAAATTTCCTATGTCTTTCCACATCTACTCCCACCATCCTAGCCTAAGGAAGCTATCTCTAATCCTCAAGTGGACTTTTGCAATGTGTGTATGTGTATGTATGTGCTCAGTCGTGCCTGACTTTTCTGTAACCCCATGGACTGTAGCCTGTCAGGCTCCTCTCCAGTCAAGAACGCTGGAGCGGGTTGCCATGACCTCCTCCAGGGGATCTTCCTTGAGGATTGAACCCTTGTCTCCTGAATTGGCAGGCAGATTCTTCACCACTGAGCCACTTAGGAAGCCTAGATTACTGTAGTAGCCTACTTTATTTCTTGGCCTCTCCACTTACTCATACTTCAATTTGGGATGACCAAGGTGCTGATTTGAAGTACAAACCAGATGAGACTATATCTTCATTACATCAGTGGCTTATTGTTCTTTGAACGGTGACCACAATTCATAACATGGCCTGCAATTTCCTTCATGACGTGGCTATTTTTCCAATGTCATTTCACACACAGTACCTCCTGATTTGTGTACTTCAGCCACAGTGACCTTCCTTTATGGTTTGCTTTTCACCATGGGCCTTCCTATATGGAACTCCGTTTGCATCATATGGTAACTCCCTTATATCCCTGCCCTGCAACATACCAGTAAAGGAACCTCTAACTTTAGGGTACCCTCTTTTCCTTCTGTGATAAGAGAGAGCCACCTCTCCTCCTGCACAAGGCAAAACCTTCTACCTCATGAACCTTACTTTTTCTGTTACCCTTTATTACTCTCATATTCCAAACTCTCTCATGGAACTGAATCCTTTATATTAGGGCTCTCAAGCCATTAAGTCATTAAATGAAACATGGAGTGTTCTTGACCTTTCCTTTAATTAACTCCTGCAGTTCTTTTGAATCACATATTAATGGCCTTTTTCTTTCCAAGAAAACTGTCTCTATGGGCTTCTATGGAGGCTCAGATGGTAAAGAATCTCCTTGCAATGCAGGCAGCCTGGGTTCGATCCCTGTTTCAGGAAGATTCCCCTGGAGAAGGAAATGGCTACCCACTCCAGTATTCATGCCTGGAGAATTCCATGAACAGAGAAGCCTGACGGGCTATAGTCCATGGAGTCACAAAGAATCAGACATGACTAACACACACAAACAACTTCCTAGGTTAGATTAGTGTTTCTGTAAATATTCTCTCCTCCATCATAGCACTTACCATTCACAATTTTCTAGTTATCTGATAATTGTTTAACAAATCACTAGATGGTAATCATTTAACAAATGTGTCCTCCCCATGCTAGCCTGTTGTTTGCCATGAAACCACCCCAGTGTCTCACATGTAACATGGTCTAATGAGTAAATAGGCCCTCACTAAATATCTTGTAAATGAGCAAGTGAATAAGTGATGTTATGCAGAATACACTGGATAGTAAAACACTGTATATGATGAGTAATTGAAAATAAACAGGAGATCATGAGCATTCTGAGAATGTGCAGAAGTTTAGAAAATAACATGGAACTTTCTATTAATTCAAGACATGGAATACACAAGTAAACAAATTTCTCTAAGCTATGGCCGACATCTGTATTGCAGTTAGTTTATCCAGTATGCGAAGAGTGTAATTCGAATGGAGGGATTGAGAAGTGGTGACATCATTTTTTACTTGGTGCTGTTACATGAGACCCTTATTGGGGAGCAAAATGAGATTTGTCTGTCTCCACAGTTGTAAAACAAGGACTTCACCTGCCGAGTGACTTAACAATCTTGTGAATTTCTAATAGTGTTCACCCCGTTCTGATATTGGATAAGGATAACTTCAGTGAGATTGTTAAAGTTTATCTCATGAAAAAATAAAGAGGAAATGAGTACGTTGCACCAAGTCAGGTCCAGATCCAGTTTTCACTGCAACTAACTCACAGAGGGACATCACACCTGCTACATTAAGGGCCAGTTATGCCGAGCATAGCCTACTATAAGAAGTCTTAAGATTTTTTTGGTGAGGAGGAATCATTGCTGTCATAGATGTGTCATATTTTATATATTTTATACTTTGGGTTTTATAAGCATTAGATAAAGCTATGATTCACAGGTATTAATCTGAGTCCTTCATCAATTATCTGGCAGACATCCCATGCTCCATGACTTGGTTCCCCCAATTAATCATCTTCTTTTTTGACTCAGATTGCTCACAGCTGTGATCAAATGTTGGCACAGCTCCTAAAAAAGGGGGGGAACATGAGCGCTGTTATTGGGCAAATAATAGAAGCTGTCACACAACCTGTGTTTAGTTACAAGAAGTTTGCAAACTTAGAAAATGCTTCCTGTGGGGCTAGTGAAAGATTCATAGGGAAGGGAACCCTATTATTTACACTTGTATGGCATTTTTGCCCAATCCTATAGTGTTAGAGATCATACCACTTGAGCTGTGCATCAGAAAGCAAATACCTCGTGAATGACTCTCAGTGAGAGAAAAGTGCAGGTCGAAAATATTGAGGGGATTTGACAGAAATAATTCTTATAATTAATGTACAAAAGGCCTTTGAGACAATATAGATTGACATATCTGTCTTGTTTGTTGATAATTAATCTTCAGAAACAAAGGTATAAATTTTTCTCTCTCTTCCTGCTGACTTTATTTTCTATGTATGAAGAAAACTACCAAGGCATAATAATCTGTCCTTATACTAGATTCAAGAAAATTTAAGACTTATTCCTAAATTGTGTTTTCTATTCCAGTTGATGGTAAAAGAAATCTGTGAATATTTTAGAACTCTGAACCTCAGAGAAGTTGAGTTATTTTCCTTTGTTCATATAGCTAGTTGAATGGCTAAATTAAGAAATCTTTTTGAATTTCTAATAGTGTTCACCCCGTTCTGATATTGGATAAGGATAACTTCAGTGAGATTGTTAAAGTTTATCTCATGAAAAAATAAAGAGGAAATGAGTACGTTGCACCAAGTCAGGTCCAGATCCAGTTTTCACTGCAACTAACTCACAGAGGGACATCACACCTGCTACATTAAGGGCCAGTTATGCCGAGCATAGCCTACTATAAGAAGTCTTAAGATTTTTTTGGTGAGGAGGAATCATTGCTGTCATAGATGTGTCATATTTTATATATTTTATACTTTGGGTTTTATAAGCATTAGATAAAGCTATGATTCACAGGTATTAATCTGAGTCCTTCATCAATTATCTGGCAGACATCCCATGCTCCATGACTTGGTTCCCCCAATTAATCATCTTCTTTTTTGACTCAGATTGCTCACAGCTGTGATCAAATGTTGGCACAGCTCCTAAAAAGGAGGGGAACATGAGCGCTGTTATTGGGCAAATAATAGAAGCTGTCACACAACCTGTGTTTAGTTACAAGAAGTTTGCAAACTTAGAAAATGCTTCCTGTGGGGCTAGTGAAAGATTCATAGGGAAGGGAACCCTATTATTTACACTTGTATGGCATTTTTGCCCAATCCTATAGTGTTAGAGATCATACCACTTGAGCTGTGCATCAGAAAGCAAATACCTCGTGAATGACTCTCAGTGAGAGAAAAGTGCAGGTCGAAAATATTGAGGGGATTTGACAGAAATAATTCTTATAATTAATGTACAAAAGGCCTTTGAGACAATATAGATTGACATATCTGTCTTGTTTGTTGATAATTAATCTTCAGAAACAAAGGTATAAATTTTTCTCTCTCTTCCTGCTGACTTTATTTTCTATGTATGAAGAAAACTACCAAGGCATAATAATCTGTCCTTATACTAGATTCAAGAAAATTTAAGACTTATTCCTAAATTGTGTTTTCTATTCCAGTTGATGGTAAAAGAAATCTGTGAATATTTTAGAACTCTGAACCTCAGAGAAGTTGAGTTATTTTCCTTTGTTCATATAGCTATTGTGGCAAATCAAGAGTTCACACTCAAGTTAGTGTAATCTAGAACTTAAGCCTGTGAACAGCCTCTCGATTACCCTCCTATTTTGTTTCATATATTGACAAGACTTAAATATCCTTTTATAAGAAGAAAAGAAATTATCAGGAAAGATACAAATACTGATGATAATGTCTCCTCAGTCTATATATTCCCTGGTGACTCAGATGCTTAAGAATCTGCCTACAATGCGGGAGACCTAGGCTTGGTCCCTGGGCCAGGAAGATCCCCTGGAGGAGGACATGAAAACCCACTCCAGTATTAATGGTTGCCTGGAGAATCTCATGGACTGAGGAGCTTGGCAGGTTACAGTCCATGAAGTCGCAGAGTCAGACACAACTGACTCTTTCACTAACACTTTCACTTTCACTCTATGTAACGCCATATATTTATGAAATTACTCACAAAGGAAAACTTCATACAACCCCAGAGTGATTTTTTTCAGAACTTTACATTTCATAGATTGTCATTTTACATCACAAGTCCATTAGTTTTCTCCAGTAAGAGAATATATATTTGCAAGGTTGTAGGAATTCTCACTCAGATCTGGAGTGTTCCAATACTCTTGATAGACATTTAAGAATTAAGAAAATTCTACCTTATTATGTATACAGCTGGCTGTTTTTTTCATAGTGGCTGTACCAATTTACTTGCCCATGAACAGTGCCTGAGGATTTCCTTTTCTCCACATCTTCACCAATACATGTTATCTCTTGTATATTTGATGATAACCATCCTAATAGGCTTGATATGATATTTCATTGTGGTTTTGATTTGCATTCCCTTGATGATTGAGTGATTTTGAGCATCTTTTCACATACCTGTTGACCATTTGTATATCTTCTTTGGAAAGATGTATATTCATTTCCTTTGCCATTTTTAAACTGGATTGTTAGGGGTTTTTTTTCTTTGCTATTGAATTATATGAGTTTTTTTAAAATATATTTTGGATATTACCCCCTTATCCAGATAAAGGAATTCCAAATATTTTCTCCCATTCTGTAGGTTGCATTTTATTACCCCTATAACTCTGAACCTCAGAGAAGTTGAGTTATTTTCCTTTGTTCATATAGCTATTGTGGCAAATCAAGAGTTCACACTCAAGTTAGTGTAATCTAGAACTTAAGCCTGTGAACAGCCTCTCGATTACCCTCCTATTTTGTTTCATATATTGACAAGACTTAAATATCCTTTTATAAGAAGAAAAGAAATTATCAGGAAAGATACAAATACTGATGATAATGTCTCCTCAGTCTATATTTTCCCTGGTGACTCAGATGGTAAAGAATCTGCCTACAATGCGGGAGACCTAGGCTTGGTCCCTGGGCCAGGAAGATCCCCTGGAGGAGGACATGAAAACCCACTCCAGTATTAATGGTTGCCTGGAGAATCTCATGGACTGAGGAGCTTGGCAGGTTACAGTCCATGAAGTCGCAGAGTCAGACACAACTGACTCTTTCACTAACACTTTCACTTTCACTCTATGTAACGCCATATATTTATGAAATTACTCACAAAGGAAAACTTCATACAACCCCAGAGTGATTTTTTTCAGAACTTTACATTTCATAGATTGTCATTTTACATCACAAGTCCATTAGTTTTCTCCAGTAAGAGAATATATATTTGCAAGGTTGTAGGAATTCTCACTCAGATCTGGAGTGTTCCAATACTCTTGATAGACATTTAAGAATTAAGAAAATTCTACCTTATTATGTATACAGCTGGCTGTTTTTTTCATAGTGGCTGTACCAATTTACTTGCCCATGAACAGTGCCTGAGGATTTCCTTTTCTCCACATCTTCACCAATACATGTTATCTCTTGTATATTTGATGATAACCATCCTAATAGGCTTGATATGATATTTCATTGTGGTTTTGATTTGCATTCCCTTGATGATTGAGTGATTTTGAGCATCTTTTCACATACCTGTTGACCATTTGTATATCTTCTTTGGAAAGATGTATATTCATTTCCTTTGCCATTTTTAAACTGGATTGTTAGGGGTTTTTTTTCTTTGCTATTGAATTATATGAGTTTTTTTAAAATATATTTTGGATATTACCCCCTTATCCAGATAAAGGAATTCCAAATATTTTCTCCCATTCTGTAGGTTGCATTTTCATTTTATTAATGGCTTCCTTTGATGTACAGAAGTTTTTTAGTTTGATATAGTTCCATTTATTTATTTTGAGTTTCGTTGCTTTTGCTTTCTGTGTCAAATTCAAAAAAATCATTGCCAAGAGAGACATCAAGGAGCTTGCCCCATGTATTTTCTTCTAGGACTTCTATGATTTGAGGCCTTACTTTAAGTCTTTAATCTCTTTTGGGTTGATTTTTGTGTATGGTAGAAGATAGTAGTCTAGTTTTATTCTTTTGTATGTGACTGTCCAGTTTTCTCAGCACCATTTATTGTAGATTCTAGCCTTTCCCCATTTTATATCCTTGACTTCTTTGTTGTAAATTAATTGACCATATATGAATTAGGTTCTATTTCTAGAATGTCTATTTTGTTCCA
Source organism: Tragulus kanchil (assembly GCA_022376925.1). NCBI lineage: Eukaryota > Metazoa > Chordata > Mammalia > Artiodactyla > Tragulidae > Tragulus > Tragulus kanchil. Next base: position 111,151,913 of record JAIOJX010000001.1, read on the forward strand.
TTGATCTGTGAATTGTGACATTTAGACCACTGACATTCAATTACCATACTTGGATAAAACTAATCATATTTGTGACTGTTTCCTACTTGTTGCTCTTGTTCATTTTTCTTTTATTTTTGAGTTCTACTTTTGTTTTAATTGAGCATTTACACGAGTCCATTTTTGCTCCTTTCTTAGCATATCAATTGTACTTCTATTTAACTTTTTTTTTTTTTTTGCCTTTGAGTCATCATTTATTTTTCATCCATCTTTATTTTGGGGCATGTGTGGGCCTCCCATTGCAATGGCCTCTCTCACTGCAGAGCACTGGCTCTGGGCACATGTACTCCAGAGTGCTGGCTCATAATTGAACACACTGGCCATGTTCCTTGGCATGTGGTATCTTCCAGGGTCAGGGATCAAACTCGTGCCCCTTTCACTACAAGGCAGACTCTTTATCCACTGGACCACCAGGGAAGGCCTATTTTACTTTTCTTTCAGTGGTTGCCTTAGAATTTTTTTTTTTAATAAATTTTATTTATTTATCTTTTGGGGGGTGGGGGTAGGCGGGCCACTTCCATTGGTCTTTCATTTCTCTATTTTCATCCATCTTTGTTCTTTGGCTCCTGTGGGCCTCCCATCGCGGTGAACTCTGCTGTCGCAGAGCACCGGCTCTGGGCGCACGTGCACCAGAGCTCCAGCTCGGTAATTGGACACATCGGTCCAGCCGCTCCATGGCACGTGGGATCTTCCCAGGCCAGGGATCGAACCGGCGCCCCTTGCACTGCAAGGCGGTGTCCTTACCCACTGGCCCACCAGGGGAAGCCCTGCCTTAGAATTTTTGATGTCTATTTGCAACTATTCCAATTCCACTTTTAAATAATACTTTAAGCTACTTCATGGGTAGTTTCAGTGCCTTATAGTAGTCCCAGTTTCTTCCTCTAGTCCCTTGTAAATTGATGTCATTCATTTCACTTATATATAAGAATACATGTATATCTATATGTATATATTCATATATACATGATATACATAAGTAAATATATTACTGTTAAACAAAACTGTTAACCTGTTTTATCAGTTAAGAATAAAATAAAATTATTATTTCTTTCCCACTTACTCCTTCTGCAATGCTCCTCTTGTTTATGTGGATCCAAGTTTCTGGACTGAACTATTTTCCTTCTCTCTAAAACCTTCTTTTGGTTCTTTCTTGCATGACAGGTCTACTGCCAGCAAATTCTCTCAATTTTTGCTTGTTTGAAAATGCCTTTATTACTCCTTCACTTTTGAACAAAAATTTCACAAGTACAGATTTCTGGATTGACGGTTTCTCTTTATCAGCACTACATTTCACTCCACTCTCTCCTTGCCCTCATGGTTTTTGTGGAAGAGTTTGAAGTAATTCTTATCTTTATTGTATATATTAATAAGTAAGATTTTCTCCATATGACTTTTTCAGGACTTTTCTTTATTTTTGATATTCTAATTTAGCTATAATATGCCTAGGTATGGCTTTCCTTAGCATTAATCATGCTTGGAGTTCATTTCCTTGATCTATGACTTGGTGTCTGACATTAATTTAGGGAAATTGTCAGTGATTATTGTTTCATTGTACATTATATCAAATATTGACATATTTATAATGTATCAGTATTAAATATTATGCCAATTATTTCTTCTGTTCCTTTCTCTCATCTCCTTCTTTGGCTTCTGTGGGCCTCCCATCACGGTGAACTCTGCTGTCAGAGCACCGGCTCTGGCGCGACGCTCCAGCTCGGTAATTGGACACATCAGACCAGCCGCTCCATGGCACGTGGGATCTTCCCAGGCCACGGATCGANCCGGCGCCCCTTGCACTGCAAGGCGGTGTCCTTACCCACTGGACCACCAGGAAGCCCTGCCTTAGAATTTTTGATGTCTATTTGCAACTATTCCAATTCCACTTTTAAATAATACTTTAAGCTACTTCATGGGTAGTTTCAGTGCCTTATAGTAGTCCCAGTTTCTTCCTCTAGTCCCTTGTAAATTGATGTCATTCATTTCACTTATATATAAGAATACATGTATATCTATATGTATATATTCATATATACATGATATACATAAGTAAATATATTACTGTTAAACAAAACTGTTAACCTGTTTTATCAGTTAAGAATAAAATAAAATTATTATTTCTTTCCCACTTACTCCTTCTGCAATGCTCCTCTTGTTTATGTGGATCCAAGTTTCTGGACTGAACTATTTTCCTTCTCTCTAAAACCTTCTTTTGGTTCTTTCTTGCATGACAGGTCTACTGCCAGCAAATTCTCTCAATTTTTGCTTGTTTGAAAATGCCTTTATTACTCCTTCACTTTTGAACAAAAATTTCACAAGTACAGATTTCTGGATTGACGGTTTCTCTTTATCAGCACTACATTTCACTCCACTCTCTCCTTGCCCTCATGGTTTTTGTGGAAGAGTTTGAAGTAATTCTTATCTTTATTGTATATATTAATAAGTAAGATTTTCTCCATATGACTTTTTCAGGACTTTTCTTTATTTTTGATATTCTAATTTAGCTATAATATGCCTAGGTATGGCTTTCCTTAGCATTAATCATGCTTGGAGTTCATTTCCTTGATCTATGACTTGGTGTCTGACATTAATTTAGGGAAATTGTCAGTGATTATTGTTTCATTGTACATTATATCAAATATTGACATATTTATAATGTATCAGTATTAAATATTATGCCAATTATTTCTTCTGTTCCTTTCTCTCATCTCCTTCTGACTTTCTCATTATACATATGCTGAAATTTTTGTACTGGTGTCACAGTTCTTGGGTATTCTGTTACTTTTCTTTCAGTCATCTTTGTCTGTCTGATTTTGAGTTTTCAGGATTTTTATTGATATATCCTCAAGCTCAGAGATGCTTAGCAGTCTACTAATAAGCCCATCAAAGGCACTCTTGATTTCTGTTAGTGTTTCTAAATTTTTAGCACTTTAAAAAGTATGTTTTAGTATTCTCAACCTTCTGTTTACATTGCCCATCTGTTCCTGTGCCTGATCTACTGTTCTACTCTATTCATTAGGGACCTTTGCATATTAATCATGGTTGTTTTTAACTCCTGATCTGATAATCCAGCATTCCTGTCATGTCTGGCTTTGATGCTTGTTCTGTGTCTTCAAAGTGTGTTTTAATGCCTTTTTGTATGTCTTATAAATTTTTCTTGATAGCCAAACAGATGTGCTTGGTAAAAGGAACTGTTGTAATGTTGTGGTAAGGTATGGGAACAGGATGGTGTTTGATAGTTCGTTCATGATGCCTCAGTCTTTTAGTGAGCATATGCTTATGGGCCATAAATTTCACCAGTGCTTCTCAGTGTTCTCCCCCACGTAGGTGGGATAAGATGGTTAGACTGGACTGAAGTTGCTTATTTCCGTTCCTTCAGGTCAGTTAGGCTATGATAAAACCACAGCAGGTTAAGTTTTGGTTAAGTAGTTTGTCCTGAGAACAGACCTTATTTAAGAGAATAAGGTATTCTTAAAAAAGATAAAAGAATAGGGTATGTATTTCAAACGATTCCTTTTTTGTCTTTCAAATTGCTGCATTTCAAAACCATTCCTTTTCTCCTCCCCCTGCCAGAATTGCAAGGGTATTTTTCACTGATATTTTCTGTGAGAACCTGATTGAAGTTAGCCACTAAAGTGTGGAAAGTCCCCTATGATCGGGTCCCCTGCAGTTTTCACTCTCAGTATTGTCCACTCTGAGCGCTCAGCAGTTTATCAATGATACTTCTGGTTTTCCTACCCCAGCATTTTCCCCATGGAAGTTGTAATTTATAAGCTGCTTTGATAAGTTGTGATTTCTTTGTATTTATCTATCAGTGTCTGCAGTGTTATTGTCTACAGTTTGCCCTGTGGCCTAACTTCTCTTACAGATGTGAGAATTACTGATTTTTTTAGTTTGTTCACTTTTTTACATGCTGTTAGGACAAAGTAGCATCTTTCAAAATTCCTTGCCTGCAGAACCAGAAACCAAAAGTCAAAAAATGTTTTTTTATTCTACTGTGTAACTGGACATAGATTCCTAGATTGTAAACATTTTCCCTCAAACTGAAATCAGACACACCAGTATCCGTGGATTGGGATACTTAATGTCAGCTCTTCCCAAACTGATCTATAGGTTAAAATGAATTCTTCTTTGAATATCAGCAAGGTTGTAAGTGTAGACAAGCTTATTCTAAAATTGATATGGAGAGACACAGTAATAGATTACCTAAACTAGTCTTGAAAAATAAAAATCATTCTGCCATATGCGTATGGTAAGCCAAACAGTGTGATAATAACAGAGAAATAGAAGCATAGATCAACAGAATAGAAAACAGAACCTAAAAACAAAAACCACAGTAATGTGCCTAAGATAGTTATGTAGAAAAGGGCAAGGGCAATTTAATGAAGGAAGAATATAGCCTTTTTAACAAATGGTGCAGGAACAGTCAGACATCCATATGCCAAAAAAAAAAAAAAAAAATGGACCTCAACCTAAACCGTACATTTTATATAAATATTAACTCAAAATAAACTACAGACTTAGCTGTAAAACCTAAGACTATGAAACCTTTTCAAGAAAAAAAGCAGAGACAATCTCCAGGCACTAAGACTAACCACAGAGTTCTTAACCTTGACACAAAAAAGCATGACCTGTGAAAAGGAAAAAAAAAAAAATGATGAATAGGACTTTATCAATCTTAGAAACAGTTGCTCTACAAAAAACTCTGTGAAGAGAATTAAGAGACAAAATAAGGACTGGTGAAGAACTTAAACCCTATTCTGATGAAGGATTAGTATCTAGACTGTGCAGTATTCTCAAAACTCAACATTAAGAAACAAACACTTGATTTATAAAATGGGCAAAAGACATGAACAGACATTATACTGACAAGGATATACAGATGGCAGGTCAGCACATGAAAAAATGTTCAACTTCATTAGTCATTAGAAATGCAAATTAAACTCACAATTCAACGTAACTATATGTTTATCAAAATGGCTGACATTTTTAAAGTACCACCAAATGCATTTGGAGAAACTACATGTCTCATACATGGCAAGTGGGAAACTAAAATGGCAGAGCCACTCTGGACAGCAGTCTGGCATTTTCTTATAAATTTCATGCAATTACTGCATGACTCAGCAACTGCACTCTTCAGCATTTACTTCAGAGAAATGAAATCTAGGCTCATACCAAAACCTGTATACACAAATATTAATAGATGCTTTATTCGTATTAACTCAAACTCTCTATAACCCAAATGTCCTTTAACAAGTGAATGGGTAAACAAACTGTGGTACATTCATGTCATGGAGTTCTATTCAGCATTTTTTTTAATTAGTTTATTTTTTAATTGAAGGATGATAGTTTTAGAGAGTTTTGTTGTTTACTGCCACACATCCACCTGAATCATTCATAGGTATACATATGTGCCTCCATCTTGAACTTCCCTCCATCTCCCTCCCCAGTTTATCCCTCCAGGTTGTTACAGAGCCCCTATTTGAGTTTGCTGAGTCTTACAGCAAATTTCCATTGATTATCTATTTTACATATGGTAATGCAAGTTTGCATGTTATTCTTTTCATACATCTCACCCACTCCTCCCTCCTCCCAATGTCCATAAGTCTTTTCTCTATGTCTGTTTCTCCACTGCTGCCCTGCAAATAAATTCATCAGTACCATCTTCCTAGATTCCATATATATGTGTTAGTATACAATCTTTCTTTTTCTCTTTCTTACTTCACTCTGTATAATAGGCTCTGTGCTCATCCATCCCATTAGAATGGATTCAAATGCATTCCTTTTTTTGGCTGAGTAGTATTCCATTGTATAATGTACCATAGCTTTTTTGCCCATTCATCTATTGGTGGACATCTAGGTTGCTTCAATGTTCTAGCTATTGTAAATAATGCTGCAGTGAACAGAGGCGTACATGTATCTCTTTCAATTTTGGTTTTTTCAGGGTATATGCCTGGTAGTGGGATTGCTGGGTCATATGGTGGTTCTTTTTCTAGTTTTTTAACAAATCTCCATACTGTCTTTCATAGTGACTGTATCAATTTACATTCCCACCAACAGTGCAAGAGGGTTCCCTTTTCTCCACACCCTCTCCAGCATTTATTGTTTGTAGACTTTTTGATGATGGCCATTCTGACGGGTGTGAGGTGATATTTCATTGTAGTTTTGCTTTGCATTTCTCTAATAATGAGCGATGTTGAGCATCTTTTTCATGTGTTTGTTGACCCATGTGTATGTCTTTTTTGGAGAGATGTCTGTTTAGGTCTTTTTCCCACTTTTTGATTGGGTTGTTTGCTTTTCTGATTTTGAGTTGTATGGGCTGTTTGTATATTCTGGAAATTGATCCTTTGTCAGTTGTTTTATTTGCTATTATTTTCTCCTATTCTGAGGGTTGTCCTTTCACCTTGTTTATAGTTTCCTTTGCTGTGCAAAAACTTTTAAGTTTAATTTGGTCCCACTTATTTATTTTTGTTTTTATTTCCATTACTTTAAGAGTCAGGCTATAGAAGATCTTGCTTTATGTCATCAAGTGTTTTGCCTGTGTTTTCCTCTAAGAGTTGTATAGTTTCTGGTCTTACCTTTAGGCCTTTAATCCATTTTGAATTTATCTTTGTGTATGGTGTTAGGAAGTGTTCTAATTTCACTCTTTTACATGTCACTGTCCAATTTTCCCAGCACCACTTACTGAAGAGGCTGTCTTTTCCCCATTGTATATTCTTGCCTCCTTTGTCAAAAATAAGGTACCCATAAGTGTGTGGGTTTATGTCTGGGCTCTCTATTCCATAATTTTGTAAAGGTAGTCTATTATTACACCCAATAACTTAGATCTTCAAGGAATTATGCAGTGAAAAGGTCAATTCAAAGATATGACATACTATAAGATCCAGTTTCTATAACATTTTTAAAATGATAAAGAAATGGAGAACAGACTGGTGATTTTAATGAATCAGGGACTGAGGAGAGGATAGGAAAAAACAACAGAAACTTGTGCTTATAGTGTTCTGTATCTTGACCATGGTGAAGTATACACAAACCCAAACATGATCCATTTGAATAGAATTAAATACAAGCACATACAACAAATGAGTACAAGTAAAAAATTAAACAAGAGAAAATTGAACAAGTTTGGTAAATCCTATCAATGTCAATATCCTGGTTGTGATATTGTACTATAGTGTTACCAGTTATCATTGGGGCAACTGGTTAAATGATGAGGATTTCTCTGTACACTTCTCACAACTGCATGTAAATATATCTACAACCATTTAAAAATAAAAGTTTAATTAAAACAAAAGTCCTTTTTCATCTTTTCTCAAATTTCCACTTCTACATGTGAAAAACCAAAGGCCAGTCTGATCCCTATCTGGTCCCGAGTACTTCTCTATCTTAAAGATGGTGAGATCGTCCGTGTGTGACTGTTGTAAACTGTCATGATCATGGAGATCAGTAGTCACCCCATCTGCTGGCCCCTCTGTTGATCTTTTCGATCTGGAAACTCATGTTCTTCTGTTCCGAAAGCATTTCTTGATCACTTTTGAGTATTTCTCTCCTTCTATTCTGTTTCTTCTTACGTTACTCTAGTGTTGGTTCTCTACATCTAATTTTTTTTTCCTATTTTTTCATTTCTTTTCTTTGCCCAAACTGTCAACTGTTGAACTATTTTTTTTTTCCTTTTTACTGTTATTTTTTGTTCCAAAAGTTCATTTTTGTTCTGTGAATGGTCTTTAATTTTCTTTTTTTTTTTTTAAGATTTATTTATTTATTTTGGGCGGGGGTTGGGTTGGGGAGGGAGGGGAGCGGGCGGGTCACTTCTATTGGTCTTTCATTTCTCTGTTTTCATCTGTCTTTGTTCTTTTGGCTCCTGTGGGCCTCCCATCGCTGTGGCATCTGTTTTGTAAAGGTAGTCTATTATTACACCCAATAACTTAGATCTTCAAGGAATTATGCAGTGAAAAGGTCAATTCAAAGATATGACATACTATAAGATCCAGTTTCTATAACATTTTAAAATGATAAAGAAATGGAGAACAGACTGGTGATTTTAATGAATCAGGGACTGAGGAGAGGATAGGAAAAAACAACAGAAACTTGTGCTTATAGTGTTCTGTATCTTGACCATGGTGAAGTATACACAAACCCAAACATGATCCATTTGAATAGAATTAAATACAAGCACATACAACAAATGAGTACAAGTAAAAAATTAAACAAGAGAAAATTGAACAAGTTTGGTAAATCCTATCAATGTCAATATCCTGGTTGTGATATTGTACTATAGTGTTACCAGTTATCATTGGGGCAACTGGTTAAATGATGAGGATTTCTCTGTACACTTCTCACAACTGCATGTAAATATATCTACAACCATTTAAAAATAAAAGTTTAATTAAAACAAAAGTCCTTTTTCATCTTTTCTCAAATTTCCACTTCTACATGTGAAAAACCAAAGGCCAGTCTGATCCCTATCTGGTCCCGAGTACTTCTCTATCTTAAAGATGGTGAGATCGTCCGTGTGTGACTGTTGTAAACTGTCATGATCATGGAGATCAGTAGTCACCCCATCTGCTGGCCCCTCTGTTGATCTTTTCGATCTGGAAACTCATGTTCTTCTGTTCCGAAAGCATTTCTTGATCACTTTTGAGTATTTCTCTCCTTCTATTCTGTTTCTTCTTACGTTACTCTAGTGTTGGTTCTCTACATCTAATTTTTTTTTCCTATTTTTTCATTTCTTTTCTTTGCCCAAACTGTCAACTGTTGAACTATTTTTTTTTTCCTTTTTACTGTTATTTTTTGTTCCAAAAGTTCATTTTTGTTCTGTGAATGGTCTTTAATTTTCTTTTTTTTTTTTTAAGATTTATTTATTTATTTTGGGCGGGGGTTGGGTTGGGGAGGGAGGGGAGCGGGCGGGTCACTTCTATTGGTCTTTCATTTCTCTGTTTTCATCTGTCTTTGTTCTTTTGGCTCCTGTGGGCCTCCCATCGCTGTGGCGTCTGTCGTTGCAGAGCACTGGCTCTGGGCGCATGCGCTCCAGAGCTCCGGCTCGGTAATTGGACACATCGGTCCAGCCGCTCCACGGCACGTGGAATCTTCCCAGGCCAGGGATCGAACCAGCGCCCCTTGCACTGCAAGGCGGTGTCCTTACCCACTGGACCACCAGGGGAAGCCCTCTTTAATTTTTAAAGAGCATCCTTTGTTTCATGTATACAAAATATAGTATCTATTTAACTTTTCTTCTGCTTGCATACTCATTTTCTAAAAATCACTTTTTGGTTTATTCATTTTGTCTATTTCATTATAGAGACTTTCCCCAAGTATCTTGTGCTTCTCAGTCATCTGAGCTAACTAAATGGGGTAGGGTGGCACTTACTGATTGTGGACCTCAGTGTAAACAAGTCTGACTTGGAACACTTAGGTGGACAAACCTTGATGTCATGCTTGTTCTTTCTTCTTTTCCTGGCCTGAACTGTCAGAAAATAACTCTTGAATCTAATGTATTGAGGATATAGGTCTTGATGCCAAATTTTGGAGAAATGACTGGGAGTTCCATTTCAGCTAGTAGAAATTCACTTAATTTACCTGCAATATCATTGTTTTATACTCTGTCTTTGCCCTTGGCTATGCCTCATGTTTTCCACATTCTCTGTTTTGTCTTCTTCAGATCCTAGATGATTATCCCTTTAATTTTCTCCCAAAATGCGAAAGAAATTCTTCACCAGCCCTAATGAATGGGGAATATATCTAGAGAATATAAGTGCTTTATACTTCACATATTCTTTTCTTCAGTCTCTCCTACACTCCTGGTTCTGTAACTACCAGCATTGCTTATTACTCAGTGCAAGTCAGTTGCTTCTTAGCTTTTCCCACTATAAGCCAACAATTCAGCTTTCCTGGGTTTGCTAGGAAAGAGTCTACTCATCTATCTGGTTTCCCACTTCAGAAATTTGTTTCTGTTGTCTTCTGTCGAACTCCCTTCATCTTTGTGGGTTTATGTCTTTAAAAATCCTTTACTGCAGTTTAAGTTGACTTTGGCGAAAGTAGATGTAAAGAAATACGTTAGTCTGCCATTTTACTGGGACATCTGGAAATATAATTTTCCACTCTCCAAACTGGCACCAGAAATAAAATTAAAATTTGATTAGGCCCAGTTTGGGTGAAATTGTGAAACAGTTGGAATAGTTATACAGTACTCATGGCAGTATAAGTTAGAATTAATATAAATACAAGTCAGTAAATATGTATAGTGCATAAGTATTAGTGTTAATTAGTATTACTGCTTTAGAAAATAGCATTAAGTTGGGAGATGTCTCTAACCGACAGCCCAGGAACTTTATCATAAAATATTTCCAACACAGAAAATTACATACCTGTGTAGTAAAAATTTAATAATGAAAAATACCCATGGCCCAGCTATGAAGATGAATATTAGCAAACAAGTGAAGCTCCCTGAGTGTTTATTCCTTTTCACACACATCCCTTTCCTTCAGCTGTAGGAATAACCTCCAACTTGAAAGAGGTATTATTTGTGAAAGCAGATGAGCTGAACATAAGCAGCTTTAGAATATAGTTCCCTCAAAGCAATGTTTCTGCACTTGAATGAAGAACATTAAGTTCCAATATTTTTTAATGAGTTTTTAAAATAAATCCAGCAATCCACATCCCCTTTTATTTTATATATCAAGTATAGATATTTTTTCAAGCTAGAACAGTAACAACAAATTGCCGCTTTAGCCAGCCTACAGAATGATCTTTGAGACTGGCTTTCTTGATGCAGTTGTCATGATAGGAATGTTTTTCAATCCCAGAAGACTGATGAAATCTAGTCCATGTCTTCCATCCATTAAAAACACGGAAGATGTCTGCAAGAGACTGCCTAAAGGGAAGACATCATCTGTTTTCAGTCACCAAAGCAGAAGAGTTTCCTGGAACTCCCAAGCTGTCTTCATTTATTTTATTTGCTGGTTGCTTTGAATATTCTAACACAGTAACAAAATGATTCAGGAAAGCAGAGGTAGAAACAACTGTACTCATCTATCTGGTTTCCCACTTCAGAAATTTGTTTCTGTTGTCTTCTGTCGAACTCCCTTCATCTTTGTGGGTTTATGTCTTTAAAATCCTTTACTGCAGTTTAAGTTGACTTTGGCGAAAGTAGATGTAAAGAAATCGTTAGTCTGCCATTTTACTGGGACATCTGGAAATATAATTTTCCACTCTCCAAACTGGCACCAGAAATAAAATTAAAATTTGATTAGGCCCAGTTTGGGTGAAATTGTGAAACAGTTGGAATAGTTATACAGTACTCATGGCAGTATAAGTTAGAATTAATATAAATACAAGTCAGTAAATATGTATAGTGCATAAGTATTAGTGTTAATTAGTATTACTGCTTTAGAAAATAGCATTAAGTTGGGAGATGTCTCTAACCGACAGCCCAGGAACTTTATCATAAAATATTTCCAACACAGAAAATTACATACCTGTGTAGTAAAAATTTAATAATGAAAAATACCCATGGCCCAGCTATGAAGATGAATATTAGCAAACAAGTGAAGCTCCCTGAGTGTTTATTCCTTTTCACACACATCCCTTTCCTTCAGCTGTAGGAATAACCTCCAACTTGAAAGAGGTATTATTTGTGAAAGCAGATGAGCTGAACATAAGCAGCTTTAGAATATAGTTCCCTCAAAGCAATGTTTCTGCACTTGAATGAAGAACATTAAGTTCCAATATTTTTTAATGAGTTTTTAAAATAAATCCAGCAATCCACATCCCCTTTTATTTTATATATCAAGTATAGATATTTTTTCAAGCTAGAACAGTAACAACAAATTGCCGCTTTAGCCAGCCTACAGAATGATCTTTGAGACTGGCTTTCTTGATGCAGTTGTCATGATAGGAATGTTTTTCAATCCCAGAAGACTGATGAAATCTAGTCCATGTCTTCCATCCATTAAAAACACGGAAGATGTCTGCAAGAGACTGCCTAAAGGGAAGACATCATCTGTTTTCAGTCACCAAAGCAGAAGAGTTTCCTGGAACTCCCAAGCTGTCTTCATTTATTTTATTTGCTGGTTGCTTTGAATATTCTAACACAGTAACAAAATGATTCAGGAAAGCAGAGGTAGAAACAACTGTACTGACCATTCTGGTCACATTTGCCAAACTAAATGTCAGATCATGCCCTGAACAATTTTGGTGCAAAGCTTTATTACGTAAATACCTTTAAATTATGTACAAATTGTTCACCGAAGCATTCTGAAAGGTCCAATCAAAACCCCCAGTTAGTGCTTACCTCATATGAATGGAGAAAAATGAGATAAAGTCATTATCATAAAAATTGTGCAGTTGCAGATAAACAACCTACTCATTCATTATCTTCCTCTTTGTAATTGAAAATAACATTTATTTGTTTCTTTAATTTTATTTTCCTGACTCAGAGAAGCACCAAATCTTAGGAGTTTAAACAGTTTATAGCAAATACATATTTGTTAGTTTGAAAAAGATGCTAGAAAATATTTTCTGTGTCAGTAAAAGTGATATTATAACTTTCCAATTATAACTTTCCAACTGCCTCTCTTATTTTGTCGACTCTTGAAAGGTTTCCATATCTCCAAATTAGTATGCAGAGTCCTAAGCTATATCAGCTTAGAGTTTTAGATGATGGTATTTTAATTTCCTGTGAGAGTTACATTTAATTCCTGTATACATGTACCTCATAATCCTCTTCTGGAAAGAAACCTCAGTCTGGGCAAAAGGGAAGGTATAATTCTAAGAGAGAAGGAATCTGAGTTTGGGGGCAAAATTTCTAAGTAAAGATATCAGAACATAACAGGATCATATCATCTTCCTCCTCAGGCATACAACTGCCAATAACAGTATACTACTACTAATAAATAACATTTATTCCAGTTGCATGCTCTTCCATAATTTTGTATGCATCATTTCATTGAATCATGGCAAAGCCTCTATCATGCAAGTGGGATGGATTGTCTGTTGACAGCTTGTTCATCAACACCCCCTTCTAACTTCTAGTGCATTGAAGAGGAGAAAATGGAAACTCCATTTTTCCAGAATGCCTCCTTTGTACTTGGTTCCAGGGTTGAGTATGGCAAATAGAGAAAGATTGGAGAGGTCTGGGGAGATGTGTGAGAAAACATCAAATTTTCAGAGCTTCTCGGGGGATTCCTTGAGGACCACCCTCTACTGATGCAGATTAAGGTGGTTGTTGGCATCTTCCAAGGATTCTTGAATTTGCAGCAGTCTCCAAGCCAGTTAAGAATCACCTGCTTGGATTCTTTATAGCAAGGTTTTTGCTGGCCACTTCCCTGAACTTTGCTCCCCTAGATCTTCTAACGTTTATGTAAGTTTCTCATTTCCAGTATTAAAACATTTCATGCGATTGAGAAAGTACTCAAGTGTATTTGTATAATGAATGAGTGAGTTTCCCTGCATAACCTGATAATATCTCAGTGCTAATTTTGTAACTTTCCCAAGTTTTCTATTGATATCTTCTCTAATAGTGCTGCCAGCAAAACAGAGGACAAGCAAGTCATTATGTAGCGAATTTGATTAAAATAACCCAGTCACGAACTTGATAACTAAAGCCAAGATTTTTTCCTATTAAATTGGAAATTATTTGCTTATTGCTCCAATAAAGCCCTCAGCCCTTATTGATTCATATTTGGATTATTCATTTATTTAGAAATGTAATTGACTTGGCCTCCAATGAAAATGCCTTGTCCCTTTCTCTTTGTAATCCAGGGAAATAAACAAATCTAGAATCATTCCAAGGAAATGAAATAGGAGAAGACAAGTCAGGATTGTGCTCATTATTTAGGTGAAGCAGTGTGGCTGCATTCTGGATACAGTCTGTGAGTAAGAGGTTAATGCAAAATGATCTTCAAAAATGAGATCATGGTATCTCAAAAGTCAAGTGAATGACTTTGCCAGAGGTTATTTCCAGTCATTTCAATCAGTATTTCTGGAGATCAAACATCTTGCTACCACTGTCAAACTATTGTCTAGACCTGAATGTTTAACTTGACGAAGTTAAAAGAAATGCATTTCCTACTACTGTACAGATGTGCACATAATTGGTAAAATGTGAAGAACTTAGGCAATTAGGTAAGCCTCTATAAGGAAGAATTCTGCATGCAAGCACACACATATATGCACCCGGGATTTAGTAAATTTATGCTCCATCTGACTGTGAAACATGTGACAAAGAAGGTTAACCCCTGTAAGCCTTTAAAAATCAAATTTTCAGGCCGATTCCTTGAGGACCACCCTCTACTGATGCAGATTAAGGTGGTTGTTGGCATCTTCCAAGGATTCTTGAATTTGCAGCAGTCTCCAAGCCAGTTAAGAATCACCTGCTTGGATTCTTTATAGCAAGGTTTTTGCTGGCCACTTCCCTCAACTTTGCTATCCTAGATCTTCTAACTTTTTTGTAAGTTTCTCATTTCCAGTATTAAAACATTTCATGCGATTGAGAAAGTACTCAAGTGTATTTGTATAATGAATGAGTGAGTTTCCCTGCATAACCTGATAATATCTCAGTGCTAATTTTGTAACTTTCCCAAGTTTTCTATTGATATCTTCTCTAATAGTGCTGCCAGCAAAACAGAGGACAAGCAAGTCATTATGTAGCGAATTTGATTAAAATAACCCAGTCACGAACTTGATAACTAAAGCCAAGATTTTTTCCTATTAAATTGGAAATTATTTGCTTATTGCTCCAATAAAGCCCTCAGCCCTTATTGATTCATATTTGGATTATTCATTTATTTAGAAATGTAATTGACTTGGCCTCCAATGAAAATGCCTTGTCCCTTTCTCTTTGTAATCCAGGGAAATAAACAAATCTAGAATCATTCCAAGGAAATGAAATAGGAGAAGACAAGTCAGGATTGTGCTCATTATTTAGGTGAAGCAGTGTGGCTGCATTCTGGATACAGTCTGTGAGTAAGAGGTTAATGCAAAATGATCTTCAAAAATGAGATCATGGTATCTCAAAAGTCAAGTGAATGACTTTGCCAGAGGTTATTTCCAGTCATTTCAATCAGTATTTCTGGAGATCAAACATCTTGCTACCACTGTCAAACTATTGTCTAGACCTGAATGTTTAACTTGACGAAGTTAAAAGAAATGCATTTCCTACTACTGTACAGATGTGCACATAATTGGTAAAATGTGAAGAACTTAGGCAATTAGGTAAGCCTCTATAAGGAAGAATTCTGCATGCAAGCACACACATATATGCACCCGGGATTTAGTAAATTTATGCTCCATCTGACTGTGAAACATGTGACAAAGAAGGTTAACCCCTGTAAGCCTCTGTTTCCTCATATCTAACATGTCTATCCTAGTATCTCCCTCTTAGACCTGTTTCAGGATTAGATGAATTAGGTACTTATAGCCCATAGCACACAGCTGGCACATATTAGTATGCAGTACTTGCAATTCTCGATAACCGTTAATGCTAATGGCTCAAAACAAAGATAATACTTTTTCTCACAATATCCAGATGAAGCAAGATTGGTTCTGTGAATTTCAGTGTTCTGCTAATGGCTTTACTCATAGTGCAGAGAACGAGTTGTGATTAAGACTTGTGACTGTCAGCCCACAACCCAGGCCACTCCAGTCTGATGTTACAGTCACCCTCTCCCTAGGCCACTTCATATCAGAGCAAGCTCTGGATCTGAGACAGTGAAAGGGATTTCATGTTCTCATTCCTTGATGGAGGATATCAGCACTGTTCTGCAGATATTTTCAAATTCATATTTTCATCCTTCTAGCCTCAAGGGTAATGGGGAGGGTTTCCCTGAAAGAAGACCATGGGGTCTGGTCCTGTGGTGAGTGATCGTGTTCTTTACACTGTATGGGAATATGTATAGTCATGGAGTTTAAATCTCCCTTGAGTCCTTCCTTGATCTGCTTTGGCATGCTCTATGCTGGCATTTTCCAGCTGCATAATAATGACCTCCATGATGAGGGAGGAACTCTGTTCAAGAAAGCTTTGAAAATCTCTTGCCTCTGCAGTTCTGTGACACCAATGCCTGTATCGATAACCTTTGGTTAATAAGCCCTCCCCTCCCCTCATGACTAAGTTGTGACACCAAGCATGTACCTGTGTTGAGTGAATCCCCACATCCTCCTTATTTTAAGGGAAGTTTAATTACTCTTTTGCTGTCACAAAGCATTTCAAATGACTTCTCCAATAGAAATGAACTGGCACAAATTGTATGCAGGGTTTTTATGTTGACGTCCCTCCCCAAAATGTGTATGTCCTGGAACGACACAGTTCTGATTCATGTAGAATGAGCTGTTTTACATGGCCCGGGCTCAGCTTTGAGAGAAAACAGGCTTGCTGAGTAGCTCTGGATTCTGGGAAATACAGGTTAAAAGAGTCGAGATCAGGGCCATAATTTATTTTGCTCAAGTTAGTTTCTCTTCAAATACTTTGATACTAAAAGAACAAATATGAGAGATTTTAAGACTATCAAACACGATTCTCTTTTTACCATTAACGCTAGGAAAACATACTGCAAATTAAGAACTAAAAACTAGTTTTTATTTCCAAAACCCCAAGGACATACAGCAATTTTTCAGATCAGTTTTTATGTGTCCCTCTGTATTAACTAAGTTCTCTGTAATGGCCTTTCAAGGGAGAATCAAATTCTCAGGGGCTCCTATTAGTAAAAGCTGATATTAAAGCCTGGATAACATTAGCACAAAGGTAAACTGAAGACATATATAATTTATTCATCAGTTATAACTGTTTTTCATAAAAGCCCACTACTCTTTTTATTTCTTCCAGCAGTGCTTTCTTATACGCTTTGTAAGAACCATCCATAGGAATAATGTTTTTTACCGAAATTTTGATTTCGTGGTAATGGGAGGGTTTCTGAAAGAAGACCATGGGTCTGGTCCTGTTGTGAGTGATCGTGTTCTTTACACTGTATGGGAATATGTATAGTCATGGAGTTTAAATCTCCCTTGAGTCCTTCCTTGATCTGCTTTGGCATGCTCTATGCTGGCATTTTCCAGCTGCATAATAATGACCTCCATGATGAGGGAGGAACTCTGTTCAAGAAAGCTTTGAAAATCTCTTGCCTCTGCAGTTCTGTGACACCAATGCCTGTATCGATAACCTTTGGTTAATAAGCCCTCCCCTCCCCTCATGACTAAGTTGTGACACCAAGCATGTACCTGTGTTGAGTGAATCCCCACATCCTCCTTATTTTAAGGGAAGTTTAATTACTCTTTTGCTGTCACAAAGCATTTCAAATGACTTCTCCAATAGAAATGAACTGGCACAAATTGTATGCAGGGTTTTTATGTTGACGTCCCTCCCCAAAATGTGTATGTCCTGGAACGACACAGTTCTGATTCATGTAGAATGAGCTGTTTTACATGGCCCGGGCTCAGCTTTGAGAGAAAACAGGCTTGCTGAGTAGCTCTGGATTCTGGGAAATACAGGTTAAAAGAGTCGAGATCAGGGCCATAATTTATTTTGCTCAAGTTAGTTTCTCTTCAAATACTTTGATACTAAAAGAACAAATATGAGAGATTTTAAGACTATCAAACACGATTCTCTTTTTACCATTAACGCTAGGAAAACATACTGCAAATTAAGAACTAAAAACTAGTTTTTATTTCCAAAACCCCAAGGACATACAGCAATTTTTCAGATCAGTTTTTATGTGTCCCTCTGTATTAACTAAGTTCTCTGTAATGGCCTTTCAAGGGAGAATCAAATTCTCAGGGGCTCCTATTAGTAAAAGCTGATATTAAAGCCTGGATAACATTAGCACAAAGGTAAACTGAAGACATATATAATTTATTCATCAGTTATAACTGTTTTTCATAAAAGCCCACTACTCTTTTTATTTCTTCCAGAAGTGCTTTCTTATACGCTTTGTAAGAACCATCCATAGGAATAATGTTTCATGAAGAAAGACTTTAACTGCTCCATCTAAGATAGAAGACGCTGCCTTCACCTATAATTTCCTCAGAGTTTAATTGAAGAATAATCTGGATTCTGATTAATGAATAGCCTCACTGGCTGTTGCTACTTTCCACACTTTACCTATCAGTGATTTGTCTGTGCTTTGGTTGACATACACATAACTGGATGGGAAACTGATCATTTATTTGACTGGTGTGATAGAGATGGATTCTGCAGCTACAAATTAACTTAAGAAAAGTGCTCTTCTAAAGAGATACGTCTCAGAGTCTAATTGTGTCCATGTCCTGCTTCTTCATAGGCTTTATTTTTTTTTTTTCTAAACTCACATTATACACATAAGTCAGGTACTGGGTAAAACCACCTTTAGATTTTGAAACCTTTTCTGTGGGCTTTGAATTCCAGGCAGAAATTGAAGTGTAGGGGCATAATCACCGAACCATTTGAAAGGGTAGATTTTACTCCTCCTCCTTGACAAACTTGGGTAATACTTTACCAGGGACCAAAAAAATGCTAACAAATTTCTGTGGAGGATCCATTTACATAATATATCTTTTAACAAGAGAATGAGTGAGGGCATACGTGACTGTGCTAGCATGGTGTTCTCTCCCTCCTGTCAATTATCCTTGAGTCACCCTGCAGTTTAAGCTTTAGGTCAATAAAATGAATTTCAAAGCAAAAGCCTTCAGCACCATGAAGGAATTAACTCTGTGGGGTTGCTTCAACAAAAAAAAAGAAAAGTAATGAATTTTCCATTGCTTTCACCTTATGCAGTAATATTTTTTTCCAGAAGGGTCCTTTATTCATATTTCATTTAATTTGTTGATATAAACTCATTTCTGTAAACAAATGCTTTTCTTCTCTAAATATAATAAAGTTGTAGATTTAAATTGCAGCTTTTAAAGTAAAGTACATATGTAATGATTTTGTATCAAATATTTGCAACTAACTGCTTTGCATTGAGCATCACAATATTTTGTATATTTCTTTCCAGGTTCCTATGCCATGCAATATGCTGTCTTGCCACGCTGAAAGATAGTTAATTTTGCACTGAGGGGAATCAGGGTTTAAACTGACTCTTCAGTAGATGGGAACCCTCTGAAATCATCTTGTCTGTCCCTATAACAAATTTGCTTTCTTTATCCTCTCATAAAACAATGTACGTCACTTCCGTTTTTCTTTCATTTAAAGGGTTTTTTTTTTTTAGCTTTTTATTTTAGAATAATTTTAGATTTACAGAAAAATGAAAGAGTACAGAGAGTTCTCATATATACTATACCCAGTTTTGCCTATTATTAATATATTACATGATATGGTACATTTATTACAATTAATGAACTAATATCAACAATTATTATTGAAGGTCAAACTTCATTCAGATTTCTTTCCTTTTCTGTTCCAAGGAGGTGCCACATGACATTTAGTCATCATGTCTCTTTGGGCTTCTCTAAGACATGACAGTTTCTCATGTCTTGTTTTTGATGACCTTGAGAATTTTGAAAGCTACTGATTAGATATTTATATATGATTGATGGGTTCACCGAACCGTTTGAAAGGGTAGATTTTACTCCTCCTCCTTGACAAACTTGGGTAATACTTTACCAGGGACCAAAAAAATGCTAACAAATTTCTGTGGAGGATCCATTTACATAATATATCTTTTAACAAGAGAATGAGTGAGGGCATACGTGACTGTGCTAGCATGGTGTTCTCTCCCTCCTGTCAATTATCCTTGAGTCACCCTGCAGTTTAAGCTTTAGGTCAATAAAATGAATTTCAAAGCAAAAGCCTTCAGCACCATGAAGGAATTAACTCTGTGGGGTTGCTTCAACAAAAAAAAAGAAAAGTAATGAATTTTCCATTGCTTTCACCTTATGCAGTAATATTTTTTTCCAGAAGGGTCCTTTATTCATATTTCATTTAATTTGTTGATATAAACTCATTTCTGTAAACAAATGCTTTTCTTCTCTAAATATAATAAAGTTGTAGATTTAAATTGCAGCTTTTAAAGTAAAGTACATATGTAATGATTTTGTATCAAATATTTGCAACTAACTGCTTTGCATTGAGCATCACAATATTTTGTATATTTCTTTCCAGGTTCCTATGCCATGCAATATGCTGTCTTGCCACGCTGAAAGATAGTTAATTTTGCACTGAGGGGAATCAGGGTTTAAACTGACTCTTCAGTAGATGGGAACCCTCTGAAATCATCTTGTCTGTCCCTATAACAAATTTGCTTTCTTTATCCTCTCATAAAACAATGTACGTCACTTCCGTTTTTCTTTCATTTAAAGGGTTTTTTTTTTTTAGCTTTTTATTTTAGAATAATTTTAGATTTACAGAAAAATGAAAGAGTACAGAGAGTTCTCATATATACTATACCCAGTTTTGCCTATTATTAATATATTACATGATATGGTACATTTATTACAATTAATGAACTAATATCAACAATTATTATTGAAGGTCAAACTTCATTCAGATTTCTTTCCTTTTCTGTTCCAAGGAGGTGCCACATGACATTTAGTCATCATGTCTCTTTGGGCTTCTCTAAGACATGACAGTTTCTCATGTCTTGTTTTTGATGACCTTGAGAATTTTGAAAGCTACTGATTAGATATTTTATATATATGATGTTCCCTGATTGGGATTTGTCTGATGTTTTCTTAAAATTAGTCTGAGGTTACAACTTTTCAGAAGGAAGGTCGCAGAGGTAAACTGTGATTTTCATCACATAGCATCATGCCTACAGTGTACTATTAATATCAGTATTACATCATTGTTGGTGCTGACCTTGATCCCTTGACGGAAGTAGAGTTTGCACTCTGAAGTCACTTTTCCTTTTTCTCTGTTTTCTCTAGTATGATTTTGGAAGGAAAATCATCACATGCAGCCCATACTTAAAGAGTGGTGAATAATGCTACAGTAAGTGAAGGTGAAATATTTACATAAATTCTTTGGAATTAGTCTGCATGGGAGATTTGTTTTTTCACCTCCATTTAGTTAGTTAGCTATTCGTTATGTATATTTTAGCTTGAAGATATCTATATATTTTGGGTTCTAATCCAATATTTATGTGCATATTTATATATTTGCTCAAAATGTTTCAAATTTGCAAAAGGTTCTTTGGCTCCTTTGTCCATTCGACATATCCAAATACACAAATCATTACGGGTTACTTTTTTCTTTATGAGTACTTAATTATTTTGTGAAACTATTAAGATGATCCTGCTTCATTTTTTATTTTGCCTATCCAAGTCCTAGAATCAGGACTCTAAGGATTCCTGATTCCTTTGACTTAGAAATGGTATTAGAAACCAAGATCTGAGTGTTAGGTGTGCTCATTGCTACTCAGGTATCATTGCTCCTATGTTCTCCTGACTGATAGAGTAACAGAATATATGTCTATCCCTGATCTGGGCATATACACATATTTATCACTCTTTCTATGAGAAACCATCTCTTCCTGTATTAACTTGAACATAATTCATACTGGTGTCCCCAGCTCTAATCTAACCAGAAAAATCTTTCTAACCTTCTTCCAGTGATTAACTATAAACTCCCACTCCAATGGTAAAAAACCTGGTCCCCACCATCTACTGTCAATTTGCTTCATTGTTCAACAATAGTATAAAAGTATAGTGGTATCAGAATTTTTAACCTATGCTTCCATAGTAAAACGTCTTTGTCAGCTGACATGGAGTAAGTATGTACAGTTTCTCTTGCCTTTAGTCTTACAGATTGTACTCATTTCCAAATTTACTTGGGTCACTACCATCCCCTCCACCCACTGTCGGTGAAACTGCTTCACACATTTGTAATGCAGTTAGATTATCTTGTCACATTACGTATTCTCTCTTGGGGTTCTTTGACATCCTAAATGATTTTGTTTTTAATTTGGATACTTTAAGGTTCACTCTGTGCCACAAATTTCTGTGGATTTTGACAAGTTTGTATGTCACATACCCACTATTATAGTATCTGTAATGACTACAAAGTAGTTTCACCTCCCCCTAAAAAAGTCCCCTGTGCTTTATCTCTTCAACCTTGGAAACCATTGGAAAGTTTAATGGCTCCATAATTTACCCCTTTTCAGAAAGTGATATAATTGCTAATTATGTAGGCTTTGGAATAAGTTGGCTCCTTTTAGATTCCAGTATTCATTTAAGATTCATCTGTGTATTTTCATGGCTTGATAGCTCATATCTTTTTGTCATTGGGTAATATTTTATTATATGGATGTCTCAAGGTTTATTTATCCATTCACCTACTGAAAAACATCCTGATTATTTCCAGTTTCTTGGCAGGTGTGAATAAAGCCACTATAAACCTTCACATGCCCATTTATGTGTAGATGTAAGTTTTCAAATTAATTTTATAAATGCCTAACAGTACCATAGCTGGATCATATGATAAGACTATGCTTAGCTTTGCTGTCTTCAATAGTGGCTGTAACATTATTCAGCAATGACTGAGTTCCAATTACTCTACATCCTCACCAACTGTTAGTATTACCGTTTTTTTATCAACGTGAATTAACCATAAGTGTACATATGGCCCCATCCTCTTGAATCTCCCTCCCACCCCCTGCCTATTCCACCTGTCTAGGTTATTTCAGAGCCCCAGTTTCAGTTCCCTGAGTCATATAGCAAATTTTCATTGGCTACCTATTTACACATGTTATTGTTACCATTTCTTTTATTCTACCTATTTTTTACAGCATGAGATACATTTGACCTATAACACTGCACAAGTACAATTTTGAAGTGTAAATGCAAGAATTTGATATACATTTATATTGTGAAATGATTGCCACAATAAGGTTAGTTACCCTTTTTTGTGTGCAGTGAAAACATTTAAGATACACTCTCTTAGTAACTTTCAAGTGTACAATACAATGTTACATAATTTAACCATGCTATATATGAAGTCACCAGAACATATTCATCTAGCTATTCTAACTGGTGTATAGTGGTATCACATTTTTATTTTAATTTGCATTTTCCCTAATGATAAATGATATTGAGGATCTTTTCATGTGCTTATTTGCAAACTGTATATCTTCTTTGTTAAGCTATCTCTTCAGATCTTTAGCCCAACAGTTTTTAATTTAAATTAAATCCTACTTATCAAGTTTTTCTTTAATATTACAGATTGTGATTTTTGGCTGTGTCTAAAACTGTATCACCAAACCCAAGATCACTTAAATTTTCTCCTATATTTTCTTCTAGAAGTTTTATAGGCTTTTTTATATAGGTTTTGTTTTATATTCAAGTCTGTGATTCAATTTGATTTAATTTTTGTGCAAGTTGTTGGGTCTGTGACTAGATGGAAAAAGGAAGAAATATTTATGAATATTTTATTATATGGATGTCTCAAGGTTTATTTATCCATTCACCTACTGAAAACATCCTGATTATTTCCAGTTTCTTGGCAGGTGTGAATAAAGCCACTATAAACCTTCACATGCCCATTTATGTGTAGATGTAAGTTTTCAAATTAATTTTATAAATGCCTAACAGTACCATAGCTGGATCATATGATAAGACTATGCTTAGCTTTGCTGTCTTCAATAGTGGCTGTAACATTATTCAGCAATGACTGAGTTCCAATTACTCTACATCCTCACCAACTGTTAGTATTACCGTTTTTTTATCAACGTGAATTAACCATAAGTGTACATATGGCCCCATCCTCTTGAATCTCCCTCCCACCCCCTGCCTATTCCACCTGTCTAGGTTATTTCAGAGCCCCAGTTTCAGTTCCCTGAGTCATATAGCAAATTTTCATTGGCTACCTATTTACACATGTTATTGTTACCATTTCTTTTATTCTACCTATTTTTACAGCATGAGATACATTTGACCTATAACACTGCACAAGTACAATTTTGAAGTGTAAATGCAAGAATTTGATATACATTTATATTGTGAAATGATTGCCACAATAAGGTTAGTTACCCTTTTTTGTGTGCAGTGAAAACATTTAAGATACACTCTCTTAGTAACTTTCAAGTGTACAATACAATGTTACATAATTTAACCATGCTATATATGAAGTCACCAGAACATATTCATCTAGCTATTCTAACTGGTGTATAGTGGTATCACATTTTTATTTTAATTTGCATTTTCCCTAATGATAAATGATATTGAGGATCTTTTCATGTGCTTATTTGCAAACTGTATATCTTCTTTGTTAAGCTATCTCTTCAGATCTTTAGCCCAACAGTTTTTAATTTAAATTAAATCCTACTTATCAAGTTTTTCTTTAATATTACAGATTGTGATTTTTGGCTGTGTCTAAAACTGTATCACCAAACCCAAGATCACTTAAATTTTCTCCTATATTTTCTTCTAGAAGTTTTATAGGCTTTTTTTTTATATAGGTTTTTGTTTTATATTCAAGTCTGTGATTCAATTTGATTTAATTTTTGTGCAAGTTGTTGGGTCTGTGACTAGATGGAAAAAGGAAGAAAAAACTATCCTTTCTTCATTGAATAGCTATTGACCCTTTTTCAAAGATCAATTGAGTATATTTGTATGGGTATATTTTGGGGATCTCTATTGTGTTCCATTCATCTATCTGTTTATTATAATTTTTGCCAATACCATGCTTTGTTGATTACTGTAGCTTTATAGTAGGTCTTGAAGCTAGGTAGTGTGAATCTTCCAAGTTGTTCTTGTTCTTCAGTATTATATCAGCTACTCTAGGTCTTTTGCATTTCTATATAAAATTTATTTATTTATTTGCCTCTAAGTCATCATTCAATTATTTTCATACATCTTTTTTATTCTTTGGCCTCTGTGGGCCTCCCATCACAGTGGCCTCTCTCGTTGTAGAGCACCAGCTCTGGGCACATGTGCTCCAGAGCACTGGCTCCTAATTGGACACACTGGCTCGGCTGCTCCACAGCACGTGGGAACTTCCCAGGCAAGGGATCGAACCGGTGCCCCTTGTACTGCAAGGCGGACTCTTTACCCACTGGAACACCAGGGAAGCCCCATTTCTATATAAACTTTAGAATCAAATTGTCAGTGGCTACAAGTGGCTTTGGGAGTTTTGATAGGGATTGTATTGAATCTATGGATCAATTTGAGAAGTGACATCTTAATAATATACTGGGTCTTCTAATCCCTAAACATAGAATATCTCTGCATTGATTTAAATCATTTTCATGGGCTTCCCTGGTGGTCCAGTGGGTCAGGACACAGCCTTGCAGTGCAAAGGGCGCCAGTTCAATCCCTGGCCTGGGAAGATCCCACGTGCCGCGGAGCGACTGGACTGATGTGTCCAATTACTGAGCCGGAGTTCTGGGGCGCATGCACCCAGAGCTTGTGCTCTGCGACAACAGAGGCCACCGCGATGGGAGGCCCACACAGGCCAAAGAACAAAGATGGATGTAAATAGATAAACAAAAGACCAATAGAAGTGGCCCGCCTGCCCTCTTCCCTCCCCACCCCCCCAAAATAAATAAATAAATATTTTTTTTAAAAAATCATTTTCATTTCTTTCACTAGTTTTGTATACAGTTTTCTATATCTACAGTTGTATAACTTTTTTCAGATTTATGCCTAATTATTCCACTTTTTCCTAATTTGTACTATTTCTTTTCTTCTTGTTTTAGGATTGAATTGTTCTTCTCAATTTTTAAAGTAAATACTTCTGTACATTATTGATTTTAGCATTTTCTTTTCTAATATGTACTTTTAGTGCTATGAATTTCCTTTAAGTATTGCTATATACCACAAATTTTGATAAGTTGCATTTTTATTTTCATTTAGTTCAAAATAGTTTTTCATTTCTCTTGAGTCTTTGACCTCTGTGGTATTGAGAAATATGTTGTTTAATTTCCCAATGCTGGGGGATTTTCCAACTATCTTTTTGTTACTGATTTCTAAATCAATTCCATTGTAGTCTAAATAATATAACTCAGAATAGGATACCAAGTCTTTTAAATTTGTTAATATGTGTTTTATGGCCCAAAATCTGTTCCATTTTACTAAGTTCCATGTGAGCTTGAG
The DNA here is from genome assembly GCA_022376925.1 of Tragulus kanchil. Classification (NCBI taxonomy): domain Eukaryota; kingdom Metazoa; phylum Chordata; class Mammalia; order Artiodactyla; family Tragulidae; genus Tragulus; species Tragulus kanchil. The sequence continues at coordinate 111,177,941 of JAIOJX010000001.1, forward strand.
AAGAATGCATTTTCTGGTTTTGTTGGAAGAATTTCATAAATGTCAGTTCAGTCAGGTCGAACAACCTCTCCTAACCTATTTTCTGACTGCTTGAGCTAGCAATGACTGATGGAGACAGGTGTGAAAGTCTCCACTACAATATTGGATTTCTCTATTTCTTCTCTCAGTTCTGCCAGTTTTTCCCACATAAATTTGACCCTCTCTTGTTAGGTGAATAGGCATTTAGTATTCCTATGTCTTCGTCAAGAATTTATTACTTTATCATTAGATAGTGCCCTTCTTTATCCTTGATAATTTTCTTAACTGAAGTTTGTTTTATCTAAATATAATGTAGCTACTCAATCTTTTTCTATAGTGTTCACCTAGCTTATCTATCTCCCTTACTTTACTTTTAACCTATCTGGATCTTAATTTTTGATGTGAATTTCTTAGAGACAATATAGTGTTGAGCCTTTTTTTTTTTTGTAATCCACTCTGACAATCTTTTTTTACTCTTTTTCTTTTTCAAAAGCCTTTAATTTCTAATACACAATAGGAAATTTGACACATATCCATGGAAAATACACAAGATGACAACTAAGGGTGCAGAAGCCCTAAACAGTTCATTCTCTGTTAGCTGATAAATAAATTGGCATTCGCTGAAAGTGACAGCTGTTGTTATAGACTGTTTTATAGTTTTAGGTATTTCATTTTCTTGAAGTAGAATTTTTAATTATTTAAAATATTTGCATAGTTTCAAGTCAAACTAGAGAAAAATTCACTATAATGTTGTTTCTTTCCCTGGTCTATTAATCCTTTCCCCTTACTCTCTGCAGAAGCAAAATTTTATTGGTTGTGTTGTATATTTACATGGCATCAATTTTGAAAAGTAATCAAATACATATATGTATGTATGCATGTACATATACAATACCCTTTTTCTTATACACATAGTGTCAGTCTATAAATAGTATTTGGTACCTCTTTCACTTAAAATGTATTCTAGAGTCATCTACAAGATACAGACATCTATCTCATTATTCTTTAGAGCTGTATATTACTGCCTTGAGTGAGCGTATAATGGATTATTTAACCAGTCCCCTATTGATGGATCTTTAATTAATGTCTAATAACTAATAGCCTTGCTTATAGTATATTTTGTAAATTTGCCAGATTCTACAGGTGAGATCTGTAAGTCAAAGGCTAATATTAATACATAGATAAATTAGATAAATTTTTTCAAATTATTCTACATAAGAAAGAATCATTTTGAGTTCCTGTAAATGGATGAGAGCATTTGCTTTCTAAGAACTGTCTCTACAGAGCATTTTCTGTCTTTTAGATTTTTACTGATTGAATGGTTAAACATGGTATTTCACTACAGTTTGACAATATCTGTCTTTTAATAGGTTGTATTTATACCTTTCGTATTTAAAGTGGTTATTGACATAGTTGAGTAAATATCTATTGTGTAATTGCTTTTTTAACATTTATTTATTTATTTATTTATTGGCGGGGGGAGGGCGAGTTGGGGAGGGAGGGGGTGGGCGGGCCACTTCTATTGGTCTTTCATTTGTCTATTTTCATCCGTCTTTGTTCTCTGGCTCTTGTGGGCCTCCCATCGTGGTGGCCTCTGTTGTTGCAGAGTACCGGCTCTGGGCGCATGCGCTTCAGAGCTCCGGCTCAGTAATTGGACATATCGGTCCAGCCGCTCTGCGGCACGTCGGATCTTCCCAGGCCAGGGATTGAACCACCGTCCCTTGCACTGAAAGGCTGTGTCCTTACCCGCTGGACCACCAGGGAAGCCCCTTGTGTAATTGCTTTTTTTATTGATTTACTTATTTGTTTCTTTTTCATTTTTTCTTGTCTTTTTTTCCTGCCTTTTCTGATTTTAATTTATTGTCTCACACGATTCCATTTTATCTCCACTCTTAAAGTATATGTTATACTTTTTGAAATTGGCCCACAGTTTTTGAGTATTCTATTTTCACTAGGAAAGTTTCTATGGACCTGTCTTCAAGCTCACTGATTCTCTACTCAGCCTTGACAAAGACATTTCCTGTCCATTACAATCCTTTAAAAATTTTGATAGTTTTTTTTCTTTCTGAGCACCTCTGTCTCTCTGCTTACATCACCCATGTTTCTGCATTTTATCTACTATTTTCATTAGAATCTTTATGATATCATAATTATTTTAAAGTCACTCTGTTAATACCAACATTTCTCTCATTTCTGAATGTAGTTCTGACACTTGCCTAGTCTCTTCAGAACATTATTTTGCCTTTCAGGATGCTTTATAAATTTTTCTTGTTGAAAGCAAGACATGATTTATCAAGTAATAGAAACTGAGGGAAGTAGCCATTTAGTGTGGTATTTTATGCTAATCTGGTTAGGGGTTGGGCTGTGTTTAATATTTGCTGCAGCAGTAGAGGCCAGAGGTTTCAAACTGCTCTTGTGTCTGTGTCTCTCCTGTAAATGTTAAGCTTCTCTAAATACTCCTCCTCAGAGGGAATCTGTCTTATAGTTCATTCGGCTTAATTCACTGCTGTTACACTGGATTCCTGTTTGGTGTGGTGATAAGGGGTGGGGGGAGGGAAAGCATGCTATTACTTTATGATTAACTCTCAATCTTTTACTGGACTTGTGTCCCTAGGTTGTGATCTCCACAGACGTTCCTTAGTTTACCCTCTTTGGGTGAGACAGGAAGGCTAAAGATAGCTGGAATAAGAGAACGTCCATCCCCATTGTGGGAAAAGGTCTTTGTTACAGAGAACACTATGGGTATATTTCAAAATGGTTATACTTTTCCCCCTGCCAGAGCATTAATGGCATTTTTCTCAGTACGTCACACTGGTGATTCTTTTGGAGGTAAATTCCATGAAAGTGTGGGGGTTCCCAAAGACTCCAAGATTTTCCTATGCTCATGTTAGCCCATACTCAAGCTCCAGCAATTAATGAAGATTACCTTTTGAGTGTTCATACTAGTTAATAACCCAGTGGCTTGTGTCCAAGTGAGCAAATCTTGCCAGTGACTCTCTGTATTCACCTATCCCCTCAGATTTTGGAATGGAAGTTTGTTATGTGGCCTTAGTTGCATGATGCATCCTTAAAAAGTAATTGACTGTTAGTTTGCTCAGCTGGAACGGCAAGAGTTATAAGGACAGGAATGACATCTTCCAAGATCTCTGCATTTGGGGCCTGAAACTGGAATTCTCTGCAGTTTTTCTGTAAAGGGCTATATAGTAAATATTTTCAGTTTTGCAAGCCATACGGTCACTGTTTTAACTAATCACCTCTGTTGTTGCAGCATCAAAGCAACCAGAAATGATACGTAACTGAATAAGGTTGATGGTTCAGTGGTTTTCCACAAAAATTTTATTTACCAAAACAGGAAACTGGATGGATTTGTCCTGCAGGCCATATTTTGCGAACCCCTGATTTAAAGAATAGCTGGAGAATCCTCAGTGCTGGAATCAGTTGATAGTCTAATTTGTTGAGTGGATCAATAAGTGAATGAGTCTTTCTACATGTTAAAATGTCTTCGAGAGATTTAATGATGCCAATCATATGCTTCTCTGTTAAAACTTTCAATTAGGAGACTTTTATTCTCTACCTGGCCAGAGAGTAATGTTTAAGTCTAAATAATACAAGGCAAACAGTGAGATATTTCCACTTAATTATCATGTGAAAAATGATAATCTTCCAATGTCTTCAGTAAAAAATGTATTATAACATAACCTAGAGTACCTAGGATTAAAAAAATTATATTCCTCAAGAAAGTAGTATCTTAAAAGAAAATAAGAGACCTTCACAGGGTTAAAGAGTTAAAGGTTCACAGGATAAGAGAAAAAGAGTACTGTCTAGCCTCATGAATTTAAACTATTTAAAGAGAGTTATGTGAATGAAAAGTATAAATTTTAGCAGACCAAAGTAATATAATAGGTTGAAAGAATGAGATTTAAAGAATAGGTTTGAAAAAAAATAGGATAATCCCAATTTAGGATTTCTGTTACATAAGATTAAATAGTCTAATAACTATAGTAAAAATATAGTATTTGGGAGGAAATCATTAATAGAATAAATATTCTCAAAACCTGTAAGATGAAGATGCTTTCCTCTGAAAATATATAAAACATATTCCCAAACATTTCCCTTACCGAATCTGCAAACTTCCTCTCGTATTGCAAATCCAGAAATAGACAGAACCTCAGGTGGTTAGTATTTAACTATTTAGTGTTTTATGTATGTGTTGAGTTTGTTCTCTGCCAGCTTTTTAGACCTGGATGCCACTTAGATTGATCATTCTCGGGCTTCTGGTAGCTAATCTAGCTTTCCTGAAATTGCCTAAATTCTCCCTTACTTATTCATTGCCTCAATAATTAGTTCAAGTTGCTAACATACATAGGGGCAGGTGAGAGTGTAAGTCAGCAAAGGAATATCCACTGTCTGTCTCATTGAAGCTAGGCGGTTCACTTCGGTGAGTACTTTTTTTTTTTTTTTTTTAATTTGGGTATTTTTTTTGTATAGTTTTTTAAAATTTACTTATTTATTTATTTGTTTTCATCCATCTTTATTCTTTGGCCTGTGTGGGCCTACCATTGCAGTGGCCTCTGTCATTGCAGAGCACTGGCTCTGGGCGTATGCACTCCAGAGTGCTGGTTCGTAATTAGACACACCAGCCCAGCTACTCCATGGCACGTGAAATCTTCCCAGGCCAGGAATTTAACCAGTGCCCCTTGTACTACAAGGCAGACTCTACCCACTGGACCACCAGGGAAACCCCAATGAGTACTCTTATATTTTGTCCAAGTTGGTATAAAAGAGAGAGCATAAAGGATGACATTCACTTTTGGAAAGCACAATTTAGATATTTTGGTCAAAATCAATGTCTTCTTATTTAAATTTTCTTTTAATTTTGTTGTGCCAGGTTTTAGCTGAGGCAGGTGGGATCCTCTATCTCTGTTGCAATATGTGAAATTTCTTCTTGAGGGATGGGAGCTCTTTGTTGCGGTTCTAGTTCCCTGATTAGGGTTCAGACCCCCACCCCACTCTCCCTCCACCCTCATCCCCACATTAGGAGTTCAGTCTTAACCACTGGACCACCAGGAAAGTCCATTTGTCATTTAAATTTAAAATTTTTTGTCTTACGTATTCTTGTTAATTCTTGTATCACTGACTCAATGGACAAGAATTTGAGTAGACTCCAGGAGATAGTGGAGGAAACAGAAGGTGTTGTGCTGCAGTCCATGGAGCCATAAAGAATCAGACAGGACTTAGTGACTGAGCAGTAGCATTCTTGTTAAGAATAATATTTATTTAAATTGTCTTTTTATTATTTAAATGGGTTGTACTTTTCCATTACATGTTTTAATTATTTATTGCTGGTATGTAGGTAAGTCTTTTAATGTTTATTCAGAATTACCTTATCAGTATTAAACTTTTATGTTAATTATATTTGGTTTTTTCTATAGACAATCATTATCAGTATCAGCAGAACAGAAATTGGGTGCCGAAAGTGACAGGAGATGAAAAAAAGAGAATGTTAGGTCCACAGCAGCCATGTTTTGATAAGCGAGTTCATCACCCTGGCCACAATTAACTGAACCATGTGTAGATACTTGATACACACTGAATCACTTACTCTCTTTTCCCTGGAATATAGAATTGGAACTTAAAAAATCAAACAAAATATTCTCTGCAAGTACATACAACTATAATATTTAAATTAAAAAACTTTGAGACAGTCATATAAAAAGAATATTGTGCATAGTAGAAAATCTATACAGACCCTCAGAAGAAAGGACAAAGAGTTCTGGCTGCTTTCCAGATCCTTCTTCAAACTGCCATTGAGTGTCATGAGGCAGCTCTGTATCCTTGCAACACGTGCCTCTCTTTTGCAAAGGCTAGTTTCATTTGCTTTCTGTTACTTGTGACCAAACAACCTAAGATAATCTGTCTTAACATTATCACAGCATCTTTACCAAATTCTCCTTTAATTATTTACCTCCCCATTGAGATTCTTGGAGTAAGTGGCTAAAATGTATTTTCCCCATATCCTGAGCACTGAGTCAGCACTCAGTGAATACGTGCAAAGTGAAGAAAAAGAAAAGCTTGTCTGGGTGGGAGACACAGCATGATGAAGCCTGCTCTAACAGCTTTTCCTTCTCATATGGAAATGGCTCTTCATGGACTGTGTTTTTTTAAACCCTTAGAAGAGCTTTTCACAAATTGCATTCAGTGGCTACCCATGGGCTCAAGATGGGAATAAGTGTTCACTGCAAAATGATTCCACAGTAGTTATATATGGAAAACACTGCATTACACAGTTGTTAGCAACTTTCTTTACCGTAGTAATTCTCAGAGCCTTTAGCATGATGCAGGTATACTTCAGTCTTTAAGAAGGTGATAAAACAGTCAGGGGGGTTTCCCTGTTGGTCCAGTGAGTAAGGACACTGCCTTGCAGTGCAAGGGACAGTGGTTCAATTCCTGGCCTGGAAAGATCCCATGTGCCACAGAGCAGCTGGACCAATGTGTCCAATTACTGAGCCAGAGCTCTGGAGAGCATGCACCTAGAGCCGGTGCTCTGCGACAACAGAGGCCACCGCGATGGGAGGCCCACAAGGGCCAAAGAACAAAGATGGATGAAAATAGACAAATGAAAGACCAATAGAAGTGGCCTGCCCGCCCCCCTCCCTCCCAACCCCACCCCCACCAAAAAAAATTTAAAAAAACAAAAAACAAAACAGTCAGGGTTTCCATACTTGTTTTCCATATACTGTGTCCTTTCACCACAAAAATTCACAGATAACAAGAACAGAAAACCTGACTTAAAAACAATCAAAGGACTAGAATAGACATGTCTCCAAAGAAGATACAAAAAAACCCCAAAAACCAACACACAAAGAAAAAGATGCTCAACATCATTAATCATTAGTTTAATGCCAATCAAAACCACGATGAAATACCACCTCATACCCATTAGTATGGCTACTATTAAAAAATAGTAAATAACAAATACTGATAAGGATGTAGAGAAAGTGGAACTTTTAGCACACAAAATGGTACAGTCATTATGGAAAACACATGGTGTGCAGTTTCTCAAAAAATTAAAAGTAGAATTATGATATGATCTAGCAATTCCACTTCTGAGTACATATCTAAAATAATTGAAAGCAGACTCTCAAAAAGATATTTGTATAGTCCTGTTCATAGCAGTAGTATTCACAATAGCCTAAGGAAGCAACACAACTGTCCATCTGTGGATAAATGAATAAACAAAATGTGTTATACAACAAACTTATAAGCCTTAACAAGGAAGGAAATTATGACATATATTACAGCATGAATGAACCTTGATGACATTATGTGAAATGAAATAAGACAGTCACAAAAAAGTCCAAATATTATGTAATTCTACTTACATGAGATATCTAGAATAATCAGGGTCATTGTTGTTATTGTTTAGTTGCTCAATTGTGTTTGACTCTTGTGACTTCATGGACTTTAACCTGCCAGGCTCCTCTATCCATGGGATTCTCTAGGCAAGTGTACTGCAGTGGGTTGCCGTGCCTTCCTCTGGGAGATCTTCCTGACCCAGGGATCAACCTTGCGTCTCCTGTATTGGCAGGCAGATTCTTTACCACTAAGCCAATAAGGAAACCCAATCAAAAAATAGAATGGTTGTTGGCAGGCCCTGGGAGGAGACAGGAATGGGCAGTTGTATTTTAATGAATATAGTTTCAGTTTTACCAGATGAAGAGTTCTGGAGATAGGTTGCACAATAGTGTCAATTTACTCGACACCACTGAACTGTACACTTAAAACGGTTAAGATAGTAAATTTTATGTGTATTTTACCACAATGACAAATTTTTAACTCCACAGAGCAGTATTATCAGAAAAAATATTTTTAGAAACAATGCCAAAGCAACAATGCTGAAGCAAATTCAAAGTGTTGCTCCTGAAGGCACATACATGCGAGCAAAGCCATTCTTACAGGAAAAAAATGGTGATAGTTTACTTTCCTTTTCTGTGAAATTTCCAGCAGAATACATCTTAAAGTAATTGATGGAATGGAGCACCTGGTCATTTCCTCTTACTTGAGAATGGCCAAAAATCACAGTTACAGCTTGTTTCCTGATAGGTAACTCTTAATATCATATTATTATGTTGACTTCTTCTCTTCATCCTTAAATACATGGTGTCAGGGAATGATGACACAGAGAGAAGGTTCAGGGCTGATCAACAGCAACCACCTCCTCTAATTTTGTAGCCAGAACACCAGGCCCCGAGGGGACTCTGAGGGCCAGTGTTGACTTCTAGGATCTAACCATACTGGGTAAAGTTCTAGCTACCAAGGTTTGGGCGTATCTGTCTAACCTGAGCAGAATCTTCTGAATCTCCAAACCTTTTCTCTCACTTCTGATCACATAATTCTCAGAGACAATGAAAACTCAGTTATAATCCTACTGCTGTCACTTGCAAGTTTTTATCCCATCACATAATCTTTCAGTGGCAGCTGTCATCTTCTCTGAAACCTGGGGCCAGTACCAGAAAAACCTGCTTGCATCTACCTTGAAGAGTAATGAATAGAAATAAGTTATAAATATAAAATGATGTATAAATCTTTTAGCACCAGAGACTTGGGATGTGTTAAATACACAAAGGACAGACTAATAAGACTATCAATCCTGTCTCCAATGTATAGACATTTAGAAAGTGTAATCTCATCCATCCCTGGCTCTTAGAGTCTCCGTTAAAATATATATATGTCTATAATTTCCCTCAATGTAGAGAAATGTGCCCTTTTGCCTTTCTCTCTGGAGCTAATTCAACGAATTTTCCTGTCAATGCTGTGTATGTGAGATGGGGTTATGTTTTATCTGCAGTTTAGCTAGACACATTATGGGCAGTTTTCTTACTGCAAAGAGTATTTGGTCCTAGGGAGATGTTGTTCTATCGGCATCTGGCTGCACTGAAAGCCTCAATTTGATTGAATATTAATGATAACATTGTTTGTATATTATATACTTAAAGAAAAACAATTCACATTAAAAAGGACCAAGACTGACAGTTTAAAACCTTAATGGGGTACTATTTTCCATTGTGTTGAGTTTTAATACTGAAAAACTCAGTTTTCATTTAGTTCCCAGTATTTAAAATTACTTTTCTCTGTGAGTTCTGAAAATATGATAAAAGTTGATGGTTGCTTATTTATTGAAAAGTGATTATTTTTCTGTTCAAGTAGTGTGCAACTCACAACTATGCCAAATGGCAATTATGAAACTTTTCCAAAATAATCTGTAGGCTTACACCTACCCAAATTTTACTTATGAGGAAGAAAACCATGTGAAAGATACATGTATGCTTATGTGTGACTAACTTAAGGGCCATTGGATGGAACCTTCTGGCATAGGTGTAATAAGAAAAGAAAACCATTTAACTAGTGTTTTGAAGCTAAAATCACTTTCTTAAGTCTGTAAGAAGAAATGCATATTGACCCCGTCAGCTGAATCATTACTATGCTGATTCAACCAGAAATCTGTCTTCAACACCCTACACTCTGTTTTTTAAGGTTATACAGGAAAGATAATGCACATCCCTGCAGGTCTAGTCTTGTAGTAAGATTTCCGGTATCCCTTCCAAATACATCTTCCTTTCAACTTCACATTTGTATGCTGGTCTGGAATCCTAGCGAAAATGTTTCAGCTGTTGAGGAAAATAAGAGCAATAGAGAGTTAGTTTTTCTTCCTTTTCCATTATGAGGCTGAGAAACAAACAATACTGATATAGCCTTCTTAAGTGTAAAAACATAATGAAGTAGATTAGCCACCTTTTTTTAAGTGTATATCAGAATTTTTTTAAAAAAAGTCTCCTTCCAGAAGAAAGCAGTAAAGTATTCCTCATTTCTATTTTTTCTTCTTCCTCCTTTTCCTTTTTCCTCTGCCATCTGACTAGCTTATTCACTAACAGATAGGTGGGAAGGTAAATAATATAGACAGATCATTGGCTGTAATTGAGGAAAGGACCTCAGAGAAGCCATCGTTTTACAGATAAGCAAACTTTTTCTCAGTCGCCAGGTAACTTCTTCAGGGCCTGGTTGAGCCACCTCAATTGAGTCACATCCATGTGGGCATGTACTTAGAAGTGATTCAAATCAAAGCCACACAAAAATTTCAGAATAAAAACATCATGAAATTTACTGGACCACCAGAAGGAAAGGTGTTTACTTTGTTGAACATCATCAGAGGCCATTTGGGATGAAATATATCTCATATCCGTTCCCCATTTTAGCATCTCCACCCAGATAAATGAAGCCTACCTAATTCCCAATAAATCTTCAGTGACTCTTCTTCTTTAAAAGAACAGGTCTTCTTATCATTTCAAACCAAAGAGCCTACTAAAAATACAAGGCACTTTCCTAGGGAGTAATAGCAGTAAACTCTGACCTCTAGAACTGAAAGAAGAGTTTCAATGGTGACTATAAAAAATATTTTTAATTACATAGAAAAAGCCTCCATTTGTATATGTGAGTCATCACTGCCACTTCTGTGTAAGATGTTTTCTCTAGTGACCTTTGACTGGAAAGGGTCAATGAAACACTAAGACACACACAGTCGCAAGAAACCTTACTTCTGAGCCCATAGGTATTCTGAAGACTTTTCTGGATAGTCTTAAAGACAAAAAATATTTTTAAGGCAAAAATCATCCTCACAATCCAGTTTTCTGATTATCAAGGGTTAATCCCTTCTCTTCTGACCTTATTAAAACCTCTAGCAAGAGACTTACCATCTTCCATTTAGCATGGAGCAGCCCTCTATGAGTACAGCTTTAAAATGTTTTCTAGGCTTTATATACTTGTCCAAGAAAGAGCAGTTTGGGTAATAACAATAATAAGAAGAATGTATCATTCAAAAAAATCTTTCACCTTCTAAATTCAAATTTTTGTGACTTCTCACAGAAATCTGGCTCTTTCTCACATTTTGTGGTCAAGACAAAATCAGTGTCAGTAGTGGCAACATAAACTATTTTTCAATGACCTTGGCATAGAGATGGTTCTCTCTATTTTCAAGGAGGGAATAATGCCAGGACCACAAGCACTCCCAAGTGAAAGGCTGTGCTTGATTCACTTATCAGAGGAGTTGGATAATGTTTTAGGGCACAGATGCCAGGAGTTTCATTTTGTTTTTCTCTTAATTTCATCATGCCTTTAAAACCATTTTTCTTTCTACAGATTCCCTTTAATGCCTTTGAAAAGATGCATTGTCCTGAGTCATTCAAGAGGATGGAGAACAGTGTGAGCTTGGAGCTGGACAGAAGACTCTCCCTCCTCTGCCTGGTAAGAGGAAATGGTTCTTAAGTGCCTTATATGTTCAACCTTCAGTTAATTTTACTCACCCTCTACCCACAGTGAAAATGAAGACAAATAGCACTGCAGTCTTTGGATACAGCCTCCATGCTTACTTATGGTTACAGCCAAGTATCTACCACTCAGACTCTGGGAACAATTAAAGTCATTTTGGAGAAGCAATTTTTGACTCTCTACCTCTTCTTTCTCCTTGTCACAGAGGAGGAAGGTCATAGCAGTGGTAAGAAAGCTGAAACAAGCAGGGAGGGTACACACAAACACGAATTACCCGTTAATCTGACTTCTGACATTCCATCATGTAGAGTTAATTGCAACTGTTACTTAACAAGTATGGTAGATATGCCCCACCCCCACTACCCCCACACCCATATCCTCTGAGCTCTTCTCATTTCAGTGCTTTGCCAACTGCCAGCATCTATCTATCTTTGGGCTTAAACTCCTTAGTACTTCTACTCTCCTATAGAAAAATAAGACCAGATATGTCAAGAAATAAATGGCTCCCTAAAGAGCAACCTTTGACCAGTGACTAAATGAAGTTGGTGCATAAATATCTCAGTGCCCTTGTCCCTCAGATGGGATTATCTCTGAGGTGTTGTCCTTCTGGGTCCCAAAGTCCCCTAGTGAGATTAAGTACCAGTTGCCCATAGTTATAATAACACAACATTTTATGGTCTCGATTTCATTTCCTCTTTCATTTCCCCACTCCTCTACTGTGTCTCTTAAGATTACACTCTAAATAAACTACTTGAACTTGAGTTTGTGTCTGTTGGTTGACTTGAAAGACGCAGTTTGGGGGTGTGGACCCTAAAAGCAGAAGATAAGCTGTTTTGTTACAAAAGGTCCATATTCATTAAGGCCAACCTGTTTTATATACTTCCACCAATTGCTATTGGCCTCTTATTGCAGCTTTTTCCCTTATGATTAAATTTTACTTGATTTCATCTGAATATATAATGGTCAACTGACTCCTGCTTCATACACAAGCATCTGCTTCATCTCTACCTGTTGCAGGCTCGTGGATCTTCTGATAAAGAATCCTGACCTACTCCTAGGTTTAGTTTCTGTCAACTTCTGAATCCTCATAAAGGTCTTCCAACACACACACACACACACACACACACACACACACATACATTCTTAACATTTTTTATACTTTTAAATCCTTGGTATCCTGTGGATATATCTCAGGGTGTTTTTTAATTCATAGATTTAAATATTGGGCTGACCAAGAAATTTGTTTGGATTTTTCCATACCATCTTATGGAAAAAACTGAATGAACTTTTTGACCAATCTACTATATAGGATTACAAATACAAAGAAAGTTACGATGAAATATGATTTGTAACCTGGACTCTAGGTAAGCCTAAGAAACTGCAGACTTGATCATTTCTCTTCATTTCCCTCATAAAGTTTTGTTGCTGCTTTTGAGCTGCTTAGTCATGTCTGACTCTTTATGTCTCCATGGACTTCAGCACACCAGGCTTCCCTGTCCTTCACTATCTCCCTGAGTCTTGCTTGAATACTCAAACATCTTTTTGGAACTCCTTAGTACTTCTCTCCTATAGAAAAATAAGACCAGATATGTCAAGAAATAAATGGCTCTAAAGAGCAACCTTTGACCAGTGACTAAATGAAGTTGGTGCATAAATATCTCAGTGCCCTTGTCCCTCAGATGGGATTATCTCTGAGGTGTTGTCCTTCTGGGTCCCAAAGTCCCCTAGTGAGATTAAGTACCAGTTGCCCATAGTTATAATAACACAACATTTTATGGTCTCGATTTCATTTCCTCTTTCATTTCCCCACTCCTCTACTGTGTCTCTTAAGATTACACTCTAAATAAACTACTTGAACTTGAGTTTGTGTCTGTTGGTTGACTTGAAAGACGCAGTTTGGGGGTGTGGACCCTAAAAGCAGAAGATAAGCTGTTTTGTTACAAAAGGTCCATATTCATTAAGGCCAACCTGTTTTATATACTTCCACCAATTGCTATTGGCCTCTTATTGCAGCTTTTTCCCTTATGATTAAATTTTACTTGATTTCATCTGAATATATAATGGTCAACTGACTCCTGCTTCATACACAAGCATCTGCTTCATCTCTACCTGTTGCAGGCTCGTGGATCTTCTGATAAAGAATCCTGACCTACTCCTAGGTTTAGTTTCTGTCAACTTCTGAATCCTCATAAAGGTCTTCCAACACACACACACACACACACACACACACACATACATTCTTAACATTTTTTATACTTTTAAATCCTTGGTATCCTGTGGATATATCTCAGGGTGTTTTTTAATTCATAGATTTAAATATTGGGCTGACCAAGAAATTTGTTTGGATTTTTCCATACCATCTTATGGAAAAAACTGAATGAACTTTTTGACCAATCTACTATATAGGATTACAAATACAAAGAAAGTTACGATGAAATATGATTTGTAACCTGGACTCTAGGTAAGCCTAAGAAACTGCAGACTTGATCATTTCTCTTCATTTCCCTCATAAAGTTTTGTTGCTGCTTTTGAGCTGCTTAGTCATGTCTGACTCTTTATGTCTCCATGGACTTCAGCACACCAGGCTTCCCTGTCCTTCACTATCTCCCTGAGTTTGCTGAAACTCATGTTCATTGAGTGGATGATGCCATCTCATCCTGTGGTCCCTTTCTCCTCCTGCCCTCAATCTTTCCCAGTATCAAGGTCTTTTCCAGTGAGTTGGCTCTTGGCACCAAGTGGCCAAAGTATTGGAGCTTCAGCATTAGTCTTTCCTGTGAATATTCAGGGTTGATTTCCTTTAGAATTGAGTGGTTTGATCTCTAGCTATCCATGGAACTCTCAAGAGTCTTCTCCAGCATCATAGTTTAAAGGCTATTCTTCAGTGCTCAGCCTTCTTTATGGTCCAACTTACATCCATACATAACTACTGGAAAAAGCATAGCTGTGACTAGATTGTCCTTTGCTGGCAAAGTGATGTCTCTGCTTTTTAATATGCTGTCTAGGTTCATCATAGCTTTTCTTTCAAGGAGCAAGCATCTTTTAATTTCATAAAGACTGTAAAGACTTTGTGCCCAGGAGAGAAGTCCTGCTTATACACGTTGTTCCTGATGAAATGTCTCACCTTTGCCTTTTTCCTTCATTCTAAGTAGACCCACATATCAGTCCTACCTCTGTGGATTGCTCAGTCACCTGAGTAGCTTTCTGATCTGACCTGCTATTGTTGACTACCTTAAATCCCTACTTGGTCCTTGTGGCTTCATATCTTTCAGTATTTTATCTAGCATACCTCCTCATTATACCTCTAGCTTTCCTGGATAAGGCTCTCTTAGTTAGGAACAGGGATACCATTTAAAATGCCTCAGCATAGACTGCTTGACACAAATGTATTTTCATCTTTGAGCATACTCAGTCATACCATTATAGCATCAGTGAACTTTTGGGCTGACCAAGAAATTTGTTTGGATTTTTCCATACCATCTTATGGAAAAAACTGAATGAACTTTTTGACCAATCTACTATATAGGATTACAAATACAAAGAAAGTTACGATGAAATATGATTTGTAACCTGGACTCTAGGTAAGCCTAAGAAACTGCAGACTTGATCATTTCTCTTCATTTCCCTCATAAAGTTTTGTTGCTGCTTTTGAGCTGCTTAGTCATGTCTGACTCTTTATGTCTCCATGGACTTCAGCACACCAGGCTTCCCTGTCCTTCACTATCTCCCTGAGTTTGCTGAAACTCATGTTCATTGAGTGGATGATGCCATCTCATCCTGTGGTCCCTTTCTCCTCCTGCCCTCAATCTTTCCCAGTATCAAGGTCTTTTCCAGTGAGTTGGCTCTTGGCACCAAGTGGCCAAAGTATTGGAGCTTCAGCATTAGTCTTTCCTGTGAATATTCAGGGTTGATTTCCTTTAGAATTGAGTGGTTTGATCTCTAGCTATCCATGGAACTCTCAAGAGTCTTCTCCAGCATCATAGTTTAAAGGCTATTCTTCAGTGCTCAGCCTTCTTTATGGTCCAACTTACATCCATACATAACTACTGGAAAAAGCATAGCTGTGACTAGATTGTCCTTTGCTGGCAAAGTGATGTCTCTGCTTTTTAATATGCTGTCTAGGTTCATCATAGCTTTTCTTTCAAGGAGCAAGCATCTTTTAATTTCATAAAGACTGTAAAGACTTTGTGCCCAGGAGAGAAGTCCTGCTTATACACGTTGTTCCTGATGAAATGTCTCACCTTTGCCTTTTTCCTTCATTCTAAGTAGACCCACATATCAGTCCTACCTCTGTGGATTGCTCAGTCACCTGAGTAGCTTTCTGATCTGACCTGCTATTGTTGACTACCTTAAATCCCTACTTGGTCCTTGTGGCTTCATATCTTTCAGTATTTTATCTAGCATACCTCCTCATTATACCTCTAGCTTTCCTGGATAAGGCTCTCTTAGTTAGGAACAGGGATACCATTTAAAATGCCTCAGCATAGACTGCTTGACACAAATGTATCACTTTTAATCATCCTTTAGGAGTAATCATTGATCCTAATCAAGGATCCATATACCAGGAAATGTGAGGTAAAAGTGACTATGAAAAGCCATTCTGGGAATGGCTAATACAAATGTCTTTGCTACTTATACCTTCTACCAACACTGGAAGTTTTGCTAACTAGCATAATCAATAGTAGAACTGGATTTTCTTCAGTGAAATTCATAGCTTGCTTATTTGGCTCAGGAATGTTAGAAATTAGCTGTTGTAAGTACAATTGGTGGTATTCAAGATGTATTTATTGGTTAAAATACTTTAAAGCTACCACCTGTATTTAAGTAAACAAGGTATGGGAATTTAGCAGGAGTTTTCTAGGTGACTCAGATGGTAAAGAATCTGCCCGCAATGTAGGAGACCCAAGTTCAATCCCTGGATCAGGAAGATAACCTGGAGAAAGAAATGACTGCCCACTCCAGTGTTCTTGCCTGGTGGTTGATAGTGCATGGGGTCACAAAGGAAGCCCTTTACATTTATCATTAGTTTTGACACATACTTATCCCAAAACCCAGAACCCAGTTATTGTTCTGAAATCGTCCTGATCATCCACCAACTGCTGCAGTATGATTGTATTTGTTTCAAGTGAATATTTTAAGCATATTACTTATGGACTACCAGAAAAGACAAAATCTAGGATTTCTTTAGTTTGGGACTATATGACTCTTCCTGTGTGCTTGTTAATGAATGTCTTTGTGTAGTAGGATTTGGTCTGAGACTTTCTTTTATTACCAAGTTGTTCCTGATGAAATGTCTCACCTTTGCCTTTTTCCTTCATTCTAAGTAGACCCACATATCAGTCCTACCTCTGTGGATTGCTCAGTCACCTGAGTAGCTTTCTGATCTGACCTGCTATTGTTGACTACCTTAAATCCCTACTTGGTCCTTGTGGCTTCATATCTTTCAGTATTTTATCTAGCATACCTCCTCATTATACCTCTAGCTTTCCTGGATAAGGCTCTCTTAGTTAGGAACAGGGATACCATTTAAAATGCCTCAGCATAGACTGCTTGACACAAATGTATCACTTTTAATCATCCTTTAGGAGTAATCATTGATCCTAATCAAGGATCCATATACCAGGAAATGTGAGGTAAAAGTGACTATGAAAAGCCATTCTGGGAATGGCTAATACAAATGTCTTTGCTACTTATACCTTCTACCAACACTGGAAGTTTTGCTAACTAGCATAATCAATAGTAGAACTGGATTTTCTTCAGTGAAATTCATAGCTTGCTTATTTGGCTCAGGAATGTTAGAAATTAGCTGTTGTAAGTACAATTGGTGGTATTCAAGATGTATTTATTGGTTAAAATACTTTAAAGCTACCACCTGTATTTAAGTAAACAAGGTATGGGAATTTAGCAGGAGTTTTCTAGGTGACTCAGATGGTAAAGAATCTGCCCGCAATGTAGGAGACCCAAGTTCAATCCCTGGATCAGGAAGATAACCTGGAGAAAGAAATGACTGCCCACTCCAGTGTTCTTGCCTGGTGGTTGATAGTGCATGGGGTCACAAAGGAAGCCCTTTACATTTATCATTAGTTTTGACACATACTTATCCCAAAACCCAGAACCCAGTTATTGTTCTGAAATCGTCCTGATCATCCACCAACTGCTGCAGTATGATTGTATTTGTTTCAAGTGAATATTTTAAGCATATTACTTATGGACTACCAGAAAAGACAAAATCTAGGATTTCTTTAGTTTGGGACTATATGACTCTTCCTGTGTGCTTGTTAATGAATGTCTTTGTGTAGTAGGATTTGGTCTGAGACTTTCTTTTATTACCAAGTTGTAGGAGAGATGCCAGCCTTTATCTACCTCTACAATTTGGTGATTTCTGAGAGTTTCCATAATGAGCTTAAAAAATTGTGACATTCAGACTGCCTTACCTCCTTATTCTATTCCTTAATCACAGAAGAGTATAGATTTCCCATTATGCACAAGACCATTTTGTTGAATGTCCTGGTGCCAGCTACTTTTCACAGTGAGTATTGGGATTGTCTTATCCCTCTGGGCTGTTGCCTTTGGTCCCACTCTGGATTTGGGTGTCTTCCCTAAACTTTATCTTGTTCTGGACAACAGGCTTCCGTCCTCTTATGGCTAAGTCCTTACCATTACTGGTGTCAAATTCATTTGCTTATTCTTTCAGCAACTATTAATTGAACACCTTCTGTTTACTATACATTGTTCTAAACCCAGTGGATATGTCAATCAATAAGACAGGTAAAGTCATGGGATTAAAGATGAATAAAAGTGAACAAGTCGATAAAATTATTTCAGATAGTAGTAAGTGCTGTACAAAAATAAAGACTATGAGATGTTGCATTATAGCAAGAGGTTGGCTGTTTTGGAAAGAATAGTCAAAGAAAGCCACTCTATGGGTTAATAAGAAGTACACTAAGCGGAGATCTAATAATTCTTTCCATTTGAACCATCCAGAGTTATAAGATTAGAAATTAGTGTGGTTTGTAATACAGGGTAGCCCTGTAAGCTCTAGAAGTTTCACTTGTAACCTTTTAGGATTAGCCAGATCCTCCTCAGTGTCTATACATCCCCTCAAGGTTTAACCAGAGTGTAAAAGAATCACTTTAAGAACCAAGATCCCGTTAGCTTTCTTTGAGACAATATAATGTACAATTAGCAGTTTGAATTTTTTCATTGAATTGATCAGTTTGTATAAACTGATTGGTTTAGCATTTTGTGGTCCACAAATAGATAATGAAAAGCAGTTGAAACCAAGCTTAATTAATATTGATGGAACACTGAGAAACATAAAATTTGAGATTTACAGGGTCTTTAGAAATCAGTGTACTCAGGAAGAAAATAAGTTCCAGAAAATTAACCCCAAAATGCTCAATTTGTACACCAGAAGCACTCATGTTTATGTGGCTACTTACACATAGACATTTTTCAAAGATTCTTGACATTTATATCTCACTTACTGTAAAACAGTTTATCATGAACTGTTTTAAGTTTTTTAAAAAATGAGAACATTAAAGTTAAAAATAGGAACACAAACCACCCACCAATCTAGTGCCATTGATTTTATATTTATCATTCACATTTGGTGCATTCAAATATTTACAGTATGTTAATCACAAAGTGCACAAAATTTAACATTGTACTTTTAAACCTTGTATATGCCTTTTCCATATTGGTATATAGTGTCTGTGTTTTGTTTAATGCATATAAAATATTCCATTGAGGAGTTATACTCTAATTTAACTAATGAGTCTTCTATTTTAGCTATTTGGACTGTGTTTAATTTTCATAGTTATTTGAAAAATGTATTAATGCTTAAGACTGTTCCAAAGTTTGGATTATTTCCTTAGGCTAAAGTCCCAGTAGGAAAATTACTACATCAAAGAATTTGAGTAATTTTATAGGTCTTAAAAACTAAAGCTATTGCATTCTATAAAATATAGGCTAATATTCAGAGCAGGAGTAACATAGAAGGATACCAGATTTAGTACATACCTTACTAGCATCATTTTGTTTTCTTCTTCCCTATCATGCCCCTTTTTATAATTTATATTTATTTTTATTGATCTTTTATTCTTTGACATGTATGGGCCTCCCATTGCAGTGACCTCTCTCACAGCAGAGCACCGGCTCTAGGTGCATGCACTCTAGAGTGTTAGCAAGTAATTGGACACACCCATCCAGCCATTCTGCAGCACAGGGATCGAACCCATGCCCCTTGCACTGCATGGCAGACTCTTTACCCACTAGATCACCGGGGAAGCCCTACTAGCATCATTTTTAAGGTTCTACTAATTAAGTGGGTGAAAATGTTACCCCCTTTTTATTTATACTTGTTGAATTTTCTCTTTGGTGAATTATCTGTTCAGATATTTTTCCTATTTGTTTGCTCGTCTTAGGGTTGATCCATTTGGACCCTTTACAGATTAGAGATGTTCACCCTCAGGTATTTCTGCTGCAAATATGTTTCCCAAATGGTATTTTTGTACAGAATATACAGAACTTTTTGTCCATTTCTTACTTCCTGACTATTTCTATCTCTTCTATACTTAGAAAGTCACCATCCTTTGCAGTTCCTGATAAAATATCAATGCAGTTCAATTTCTTTCCACTTTCTTTTTGCTAGATTTTGTTCCTTTATTTATATTGGAAGTTTATACATAACTTATCTTTTAAAATAATTTTTGTTTCTTTATTTGTTTGGCTATTCTGGGTTTTCACTGCTGCTACACGCTCTGTTCTAGTTGCAGGGAGTTGGGGCTACTCTTTAGTTGCAGTGAGCAGGCTTCTTGTTGTGGTGACTTCTCTTGGTGTCAAACATGGGCTTCAGCAGTTACAGTACATGGGCTCAATAGTTGCAGCTCTGAGGCTCTAGAGCATAGGCTCAACAGTTGTGGCTCATAGGCTTAGTTGCTCTATACATAACTTTTCATTCATATTTAGTGTGAGGTATTTGTTTATTGTATTGTCAATATACTAAATTATCCCAATTTTATCTGTCATCTATTTTTGTCTATCCTCTTTTTCCTGTCTTAAAGACATGAAATGACTTTGTATTTAATGTCTATACAATATGTTCTATAAATTTTAGTAGCTTTATTGAGATATACATAATACATGTCACATACATGGAATATACCACCACCATAAGCAAAATAGTGAGTATTTCCATTACCCCCCCTGTTTTTGCTTGTTCTTTTTTATGCTCCCTCTCTTTCCCCTCCTGCTCTTAGTCTCTTTCTATCAACCCCAGACAACCAGTAGCCACTATAGGTTAGATCTCATTTTTTAGAATTCTCCATATATTGCATTATACAGAATATGTCCTTTTGTTCTAGTTTATTTCACTTTTAGCATAAGTATTTGGAGATTCATCCATGTTACAGTGTGTATGAAAATAGTTCATTCATTTTAATCCTGAGTAGCGTTCCATTAGATGGTTATATCCTAGATGGCTTATCCATTCTTCTGTTGATTTACATTTGGTTTATTTCATGTTTTTGTCTATAGCAGATAAAACTATTAGGGTTATTGGTGTGTATGTTTTCATGAGGGCATACACTTTCACTTCTTTCATATTAAAGTAATTCAGTTCCTGATAAAATATCAATGCAGTTCAATTTCTTTCCACTTTCTTTTTGCTAGATTTTGTTCCTTTATTTATATTGGAAGTTTATACATAACTTATCTTTTAAAATAATTTTTGTTTCTTTATTTGTTTGGCTATTCTGGGTTTTCACTGCTGCTGCAGGCTATCCTCTAGGTGCAGGGAGTTGGGGCTACTCTTTAGTTGCAGTGAGCAGGCTTCTTGTTGTGGTGACTTCTCTTGGTGTCAAACATGGGCTTCAGCAGTTACAGTACATGGGCTCAATAGTTGCAGCTCTGAGGCTCTAGAGCATAGGCTCAACAGTTGTGGCTCATAGGCTTAGTTGCTCTATACATAACTTTTCATTCATATTTAGTGTGAGGTATTTGTTTATTGTATTGTCAATATACTAAATTATCCCAATTTTATCTGTCATCTATTTTTGTCTATCCTCTTTTTCCTGTCTTAAAGACATGAAATGACTTTGTATTTAATGTCTATACAATATGTTCTATAAATTTTAGTAGCTTTATTGAGATATACATAATACATGTCACATACATGGAATATACCACCACCATAAGCAAAATAGTGAGTATTTCCATTACCCCCCCTGTTTTTGCTTGTTCTTTTTTATGCTCCCTCTCTTTCCCCTCCTGCTCTTAGTCTCTTTCTATCAACCCCAGACAACCAGTAGCCACTATAGGTTAGATCTCATTTTTTAGAATTCTCCATATATTGCATTATACAGAATATGTCCTTTTGTTCTAGTTTATTTCACTTTTAGCATAAGTATTTGGAGATTCATCCATGTTACAGTGTGTATGAAAATAGTTCATTCATTTTAATCCTGAGTAGCGTTCCATTAGATGGTTATATCCTAGATGGCTTATCCATTCTTCTGTTGATTTACATTTGGTTTATTTCATGTTTTTGTCTATAGCAGATAAAACTATTAGGGTTATTGGTGTGTATGTTTTCATGAGGGCATACACTTTCACTTCTTTCAGGTATATATCTAAGAGTGGGATGGCTGAATCATATTGTCAATGTGTGTCCAATTTTTTAAGAAACTCTGTTTTCCAAACCACTTGCTTGATACTATATTCCCACCAGCCCTGTATGAAAGCTCCAGGTTTTCTCTACCCTCACTAATATGTGGTATGATCAGTCCTGTTCATTTTAGTCATTCTTAGTGGGTATATAATGATATCTCATTGTGGCTTTAATTTGCATTTCCCTAATAATTAATAATGTTGAGTATACTTTCATGTGCTTATTTGCCATCTGTGTTCAAAAGTTTAGAATAATAATGTTCTCTTGATGAATTGACTCCATTCTCATTACAAAATAATCATCTGTTTTCTTCGTGATATTATTTTTTTTGAAATCTTTGATATTAATATAGCCACTCAAGTGTTGAGTAGTATTAGCATGGTATACTTTTCCATTCTTTTACTGTTAACTTCTGTCTTTATATTTACAGTATATCTCTTAGGTGTTTGAATTTTTATCCACTGTAACAATCCCTAGCTTTTAATTGCAATATTTAGAACTTTATACTTTATATAATTATTGATATAGTTAGGTTGAAGCCTTCTATCTTGCTGCTTATTTTCCGTTTAAACTATTCTTTGTCCTCTTTTCCCTCATTTTCTGGTTTCTATTGGATTAATTGAATATATTTATTCTATTTTTATCTCCTTTGTTAGAGTATTAGCTTTGTCAACTAAAAAAATATGAACAATTTGAGAGTTATAGGTTAAGTTTTATTTGGGGCATAATAACCTGGGAGGAAGCCAGGCAGCATCTCAGATAGCTCTGAGACTGCTCCAAAGAGGAAGGGGAGGATTATCAGTATATAAGGATTTTGGTGAAAGGGGTGTTCAAATGCCATTATACAGAGTTTTATTTTACAAATGGTTTTTGGTCAGTAATGAGGATGTGATGTCTTCATGAAGGAATGTAGTGCTTTTCTAGGTGTGAGGAGATACAAGAATTGAGATGGTAAAATCTGTTCCTAAAAACATTTACCTATCTCCCACTGGGTTCCTTGGAGCAAAAAGTGCCTCATCCCACCCTGATCTCTTTCAGGGGGTGTTACAAGTCAGCAGCTACCAACAGTGCAGCATTCAATCTCTGCAGAGGCAGATAGCAAATGCCCTTGTTGTCCAGTCACTGGGAAGGTAATTGGTAAATGCCAATTTGTAGTTGTCAGCTTATAATACTGTTACTTTACTGATTACTTTAGGGTTTATAGAATAGATCTTTAATTTATCTCTGTTAAATGCCAACTGTATACTACTCATGTCACTGTGCAAAATCTCACATATAGGATTAAAAAAAACCTTACTGTAGTATATTTAGGTTATCCCCCTCCAGGTCTGTGTGTGTTTCCATAATACATCATTATCTTAAAAACAGTATTTTTTATTGTAGAAAATATGTATAACTTTAAAATAACTCTCTTAAGCATTTTCAAGTTTCTGGGCTTCTTTGGTGGCTCCAATAGTAAAGAATCTGCCTGCAATGCAGGAGACCCTGGGTTGAGAAGATCCCCTGGATCTGGAAGGGAATTGCTACCCACTACCAAATGGACAGAGGAGCCTGGCAGGCTACCGTTCAGGGGCTTGCATAGCTTTTAATTGTAACAATCCCTAGCTTTTAATTGCAATATTTAGAACTTTATACTTTATATAATTATTGATATAGTTAGGTTGAAGCCTTCTATCTTGCTGCTTATTTTCCGTTTAAACTATTCTTTGTCCTCTTTTCCCTCATTTTCTGGTTTCTATTGGATTAATTGAATATATTTATTCTATTTTTATCTCCTTTGTTAGAGTATTAGCTTTGTCAACTAAAAAAATATGAACAATTTGAGAGTTATAGGTTAAGTTTTATTTGGGGCATAATAACCTGGGAGGAAGCCAGGCAGCATCTCAGATAGCTCTGAGACTGCTCCAAAGAGGAAGGGGAGGATTATCAGTATATAAGGATTTTGGTGAAAGGGGTGTTCAAATGCCATTATACAGAGTTTTATTTTACAAATGGTTTTTGGTCAGTAATGAGGATGTGATGTCTTCATGAAGGAATGTAGTGCTTTTCTAGGTGTGAGGAGATACAAGAATTGAGATGGTAAAATCTGTTCCTAAAAACATTTACCTATCTCCCACTGGGTTCCTTGGAGCAAAAAGTGCCTCATCCCACCCTGATCTCTTTCAGGGGGTGTTACAAGTCAGCAGCTACCAACAGTGCAGCATTCAATCTCTGCAGAGGCAGATAGCAAATGCCCTTGTTGTCCAGTCACTGGGAAGGTAATTGGTAAATGCCAATTTGTAGTTGTCAGCTTATAATACTGTTACTTTACTGATTACTTTAGGGTTTATAGAATAGATCTTTAATTTATCTCTGTTAAATGCCAACTGTATACTACTCATGTCACTGTGCAAAATCTCACATATAGGATTAAAAAAAACCTTACTGTAGTATATTTAGGTTATCCCCCTCCAGGTCTGTGTGTGTTTCCATAATACATCATTATCTTAAAAACAGTATTTTTTATTGTAGAAAATATGTATAACTTTAAAATAACTCTCTTAAGCATTTTCAAGTTTCTGGGCTTCTTTGGTGGCTCCAATAGTAAAGAATCTGCCTGCAATGCAGGAGACCCTGGGTTGAGAAGATCCCCTGGATCTGGAAGGGAATTGCTACCCACTACAATATTCTTGCCTGGAGAATTCATGGACAGAGGAGCCTGGCAGGCTACCGTTCAGGGGGCTTGCAAAAAGTCAGATACAACTGAGCAACTAATACTTTTAAAAAATTAATTTTATTCATTTATTTATGTTTGGCTGTGCTGGGTCTTTGTTGCTGCATGGGATTTACCTGTGGTGAGCAGGGGCTACTCTCTGCTTGTGGGGCTTGGGCTTCTCATTGTGGTGGCTTTTCTTGTTACAGAGCTTGGGCTCTAGGATGCATGGACTTCAGTAGTTCAGGCTCTAGAGTGCAGGCTCAATAGTTGTGGAGGCTTAGTTGCTCCAAAGCATATGGAATCTTCCCAGAGCAGGGATCAAACCCATGTCCCCTGCATTGGCTGGAAGATTCTTAACCTCTAGACTACCTGAGAAGTCCTTTCTTAACCATTTTAAGTGCACATTTCCGTGCTTTAAGTGCATTCACATTATTATGCAATAATCACATGTATCCATGTCCAGAGCTTTTTTTTTAATCATCCCAAACTAAAACTCAGTACTTAATATTAAATAATAACTTCCCATTCCTTAACTCCTCAGACCCTTGTAATCACTATTCTTCTTGTGTCTCTATAAATTTGACTACTTTGGAATCCTCTTATAAGTAGAGTCATTTAATATTTGTCATTGTGTCTGGCTTATATCACTGACCTTACTATACTCTTTTCAAGGTCCATCCACATTGTAGCTTGTACCAGAATTTCTTTCCTTTTTAAGGCTAAATAATATCCCATTGTTTGTATATATCATACTATTCCACGGGTGATTCTCCGTTACTCATGTCACTGTGCAAAATCTCACATATAGGATTAAAAAACCTTACTGTAGTATATTTAGGTTATCCCTCCAGGTCTGTGTGTGTTTCCATAATACATCATTATCTTAAAAACAGTATTTTTTATTGTAGAAAATATGTATAACTTTAAAATAACTCTCTTAAGCATTTTCAAGTTTCTGGGCTTCTTTGGTGGCTCCAATAGTAAAGAATCTGCCTGCAATGCAGGAGACCCTGGGTTGAGAAGATCCCCTGGATCTGGAAGGGAATTGCTACCCACTACAATATTCTTGCCTGGAGAAT
This sequence comes from Tragulus kanchil, assembly GCA_022376925.1. Lineage (NCBI taxonomy): Eukaryota > Metazoa > Chordata > Mammalia > Artiodactyla > Tragulidae > Tragulus > Tragulus kanchil. The sequence goes on from JAIOJX010000001.1 coordinate 111,203,721, forward strand.
TCATGGACAGAGGAGCCTGGCAGGCTACCGTTCAGGGGGCTTGCAAAAAGTCAGATACAACTGAGCAACTAATACTTTTAAAAAATTAATTTTATTCATTTATTTATGTTTGGCTGTGCTGGGTCTTTGTTGCTGCATGGGATTTACCTGTGGTGAGCAGGGGCTACTCTCTGCTTGTGGGGCTTGGGCTTCTCATTGTGGTGGCTTTTCTTGTTACAGAGCTTGGGCTCTAGGATGCATGGACTTCAGTAGTTCAGGCTCTAGAGTGCAGGCTCAATAGTTGTGGAGGCTTAGTTGCTCCAAAGCATATGGAATCTTCCCAGAGCAGGGATCAAACCCATGTCCCCTGCATTGGCTGGAAGATTCTTAACCTCTAGACTACCTGAGAAGTCCTTTCTTAACCATTTTAAGTGCACATTTCCGTGCTTTAAGTGCATTCACATTATTATGCAATAATCACATGTATCCATGTCCAGAGCTTTTTTTTTAATCATCCCAAACTAAAACTCAGTACTTAATATTAAATAATAACTTCCCATTCCTTAACTCCTCAGACCCTTGTAATCACTATTCTTCTTGTGTCTCTATAAATTTGACTACTTTGGAATCCTCTTATAAGTAGAGTCATTTAATATTTGTCATTGTGTCTGGCTTATATCACTGACCTTACTATACTCTTTTCAAGGTCCATCCACATTGTAGCTTGTACCAGAATTTCTTTCCTTTTTAAGGCTAAATAATATCCCATTGTTTGTATATATCATATGTTGCTTACCCATTTAGCAGCCAATGGGCATTTGGGTTGATTCTCCGTTTAGGCTATTGTGAATAATGCTGCTCTGAACTTTGGTGTATAAATACCTGTTTGAGTTCCTGCATACATTTGGGTATATACCTAGAAGTAGAGCTGCTGGATTACATGGTAATTATATGAAAAATAGGTAAGCGTCTTTTGAAAAAATTTAAATAAAAATTTAAAGTATGGTCTAAATTTTAAAATCGTCTACATTCATCCATGCAGTTAACATTTCTAGAGCTCTTCGTCCCTTTGTGAGAATTCCTATTTACAAATGTATATTTACAAATGTTAGCTATTTGTTCTCAGAGTAGAACTGTAGAATACAATTCTCAACTCCTAGTAAAAAAATTATGTAAGTTTAAAAATTGAATTCAAGTTCATCTAAAACATAACTTGGAGAGAACAACATGAAACTATTCAGTCTTCCATCTGATAGTATGTCACAATTTGCCTTTTTTTTCAGGTCTTCTTTTCAATGTACAAACCAAAATTTGCATTTTTATTTAGCCAACCTCTATACATCTATGTTTATTTCTTCTGCTTTTAGGAGCATTATATTTCTATGAATGAGCCTTCTTATGTTTTAGTCCTCTTTTTTATAAAGGTACAGAGTACTACTGGCTTCTGAGATACTGTTACCTTGATTAAGCTTTCCTTAATACTAGAGATTGTTATTTTAGCAGAATGCCTTGGATTTCTATCAGTATAATAAAGTCACTTCTCTCAAAATAATACCTTTATGTATTATTTTCTTTTACTCCTATTTCTTGACATGACTTACTGCATTGATAGAATTTTCCAAAATGGTACCATATAAAAACAGTGAACATAGATATTGCTTATTATCATTCACAAGTTTACAGAACTTTCTCTAAGACTTCTGCTATCTATACTCTCTTTTCAAAAATTGCTACTTGGGAATCCTCTTATAGTAGAGTCATTTAATATTTGTCATTGTGTCTGGCTTATATCACTGACCTTACTATACTCTTTTCAAGGTCCATCCACATTGTAGCTTGTACCAGAATTTCTTTCCTTTTTAAGGCTAAATAATATCCCATTGTTTGTATATATCATATGTTGCTTACCCATTTAGCAGCCAATGGGCATTTGGGTTGATTCTCCGTTTAGGCTATTGTGAATAATGCTGCTCTGAACTTTGGTGTATAAATACCTGTTTGAGTTCCTGCATACATTTGGGTATATACCTAGAAGTAGAGCTGCTGGATTACATGGTAATTATATGAAAAATAGGTAAGCGTCTTTTGAAAAAATTTAAATAAAAATTTAAAGTATGGTCTAAATTTTAAAATCGTCTACATTCATCCATGCAGTTAACATTTCTAGAGCTCTTCGTCCCTTTGTGAGAATTCCTATTTACAAATGTATATTTACAAATGTTAGCTATTTGTTCTCAGAGTAGAACTGTAGAATACAATTCTCAACTCCTAGTAAAAAAATTATGTAAGTTTAAAAATTGAATTCAAGTTCATCTAAAACATAACTTGGAGAGAACAACATGAAACTATTCAGTCTTCCATCTGATAGTATGTCACAATTTGCCTTTTTTTTCAGGTCTTCTTTTCAATGTACAAACCAAAATTTGCATTTTTATTTAGCCAACCTCTATACATCTATGTTTATTTCTTCTGCTTTTAGGAGCATTATATTTCTATGAATGAGCCTTCTTATGTTTTAGTCCTCTTTTTTATAAAGGTACAGAGTACTACTGGCTTCTGAGATACTGTTACCTTGATTAAGCTTTCCTTAATACTAGAGATTGTTATTTTTAGCAGAATGCCTTGGATTTCTATCAGTATAATAAAGTCACTTCTCTCAAAATAATACCTTTATGTATTATTTTCTTTTACTCCTATTTCTTGACATGACTTACTGCATTGATAGAATTTTCCAAAATGGTACCATATAAAAACAGTGAACATAGATATTTCTTATTATCATTCACAAGTTTACAGAACTTTCTCTAAGACTTCTGCTATTGACTATAATGATGACAGGTTTATGATAAGGACTATTAATTATATATATTAATGGAAAAACCTTCCATCTCTTTTAAAACTACCTTTAGGTGTTCAGTTTTCACACATGCCTTCCTACAACTGTTGTATTATCAACATAATTATAGTAATGCATGTCCTTACATTTTATCATTCCTACATTTGTGTGATAAGCCCTGCTTTACCATAGTGAGTTATTCCTATATTCTATTGTTACAGTCCCTGTGTTGGTATCGTCTTTAAGGTGTTAACTAATGTGTAACATGGGTGTTTGGTATTGTCGGCAAAGAAGCGCAGAACCTCCCACCACTCCACCACTAGTGTTCAGTAGGGAGAAATCCATAAGGCAAAAATGTGTGGTGGCCTTATTAACCAGCAAAAGACAAAGGTGTTTTTTTCTTCCCCATGGAAATTTTTATTTTATAAATCAAAATAAACATCTTTTGGAGATGTGGTTGTTCTTTTTTTGTTTGATTTTACTTTTTAAAACATTTCTCTTGGAGTATATCCAATTAACAATTTTGTGATAGTTTCAGGTGAACGGTGAAGGGGCTCAGTCATATATATACATGTATTCATTCTCCTGTAAACCCTCCTCCCTTCCAGGCTGGTACAGAATATTAAGCAGGGTTGCATGTGCTATACAATAGATTTTTGGTGGTTATCCATTTCAAACATGGCAGTATGTACATAACTTTCCCAAAGTCCCCAACCACCCCCTCCCCACTGCAACCATAAGTTCGTTTTCTAATTTTATTTCTATGAATGAGCCTTCTTATGTTTTAGTCCTCTTTTTTATAAAGGTACAGAGTACTACTGGCTTCTGAGATACTGTTACCTTGATTAAGCTTTCCTTAATACTAGAGATTGTTATTTTTAGCAGAATGCCTTGGATTTCTATCAGTATAATAAAGTCACTTCTCTCAAAATAATACCTTTATGTATTATTTTCTTTTACTCCTATTTCTTGACATGACTTACTGCATTGATAGAATTTTCCAAAATGGTACCATATAAAAACAGTGAACATAGATATTTCTTATTATCATTCACAAGTTTACAGAACTTTCTCTAAGACTTCTGCTATTGACTATAATGATGACAGGTTTATGATAAGGACTATTAATTATATATATTAATGGAAAAACCTTCCATCTCTTTTAAAACTACCTTTAGGTGTTCAGTTTTCACACATGCCTTCCTACAACTGTTGTATTATCAACATAATTATAGTAATGCATGTCCTTACATTTTATCATTCCTACATTTGTGTGATAAGCCCTGCTTTACCATAGTGAGTTATTCCTATATTCTATTGTTACAGTCCCTGTGTTGGTATCGTCTTTAAGGTGTTAACTAATGTGTAACATGGGTGTTTGGTATTGTCGGCAAAGAAGCGCAGAACCTCCCACCACTCCACCACTAGTGTTCAGTAGGGAGAAATCCATAAGGCAAAAATGTGTGGTGGCCTTATTAACCAGCAAAAGACAAAGGTGTTTTTTTCTTCCCCATGGAAATTTTTATTTTATAAATCAAAATAAACATCTTTTGGAGATGTGGTTGTTCTTTTTTTGTTTGATTTTACTTTTTAAAACATTTCTCTTGGAGTATATCCAATTAACAATTTTGTGATAGTTTCAGGTGAACGGTGAAGGGGCTCAGTCATATATATACATGTATTCATTCTCCTGTAAACCCTCCTCCCTTCCAGGCTGGTACAGAATATTAAGCAGGGTTGCATGTGCTATACAATAGATTTTTGGTGGTTATCCATTTCAAACATGGCAGTATGTACATAACTTTCCCAAAGTCCCCAACCACCCCCTCCCCACTGCAACCATAAGTTCGTTTTCTAAGTTTGTGTGTCTCTTTCTGTTTTGTAAATAAGTTCATTTGTATAGTTTCTTTTTTGCAGCATTTTTCTTACCATAGTATTGTGTGCAAGTATGCATGCTCAGTCACGTCCTACTGTTTGCGAACCCATGGACTGTAGCCAACCAGACTGCTCTGGCCATAGGACTTTTCAGGCAGGAGTTGTCATTTCCTACTTCAGGGGATCTTACCGACACGGGGATCCAACCTGCATTTCTTACTGGGAAGCCCACCATAGACTTAAGACACTGAATTCCTTAAATTTTTGGTAATTAACATAATTATGGCTGGAAAATTAAGTGTAGCTTAAAAAATAGGAAACAGGTAAAAATCATTGAAAATAGATTTCTGCCTGTCTTCTTGCTGTCCCCAGCCAAAAGCAAACAAACAAAGACCATTAAATCTATGTTTAGGCCAGTAATGGACTCCCCTGTGCAATCCAACATCAATCTGTCCATAGGATCTGGGTAAGGTGGGAAGCGGTGGTAAGAAATTGTTTTGAACTTTAGAATGCACGTGTTAAAATGACTCTTTGCGACCCCATGGACGGTAGCCCACCAGGCTCCTCTGTTCATGAAATTCTCCAGGCAAAAATAGTTCAGGAGATTCTTCCCAACCTAGGGATCAAACCCGGGTCTCCTGTATCACAGGCAGATTCTCTATCATCTGAGCAACCAGTGAAACCCACCTCAAAACTCAGGTTCATAAAAACAATGTTATTGAGAAATTTCCCTCAAAGTTAAAAAGGTAACAATCCAATCTCTTAATTCACTGTTGTCCTCTATGCTGTCCTATTCTTGGTAGCAGTTGATTGGAAATAGGAATTGTAGTTTTAGGTTTGTTTTGTTTTTGTGTTCGTATACATAGAAGAGGTGGCTACTAAAGGTCAGTCATATATATACATGTATTCATTCTCCTGTAAACCCTCCTCCTTCCAGGCTGGTACAGAATATTAAGCAGGGTTGCATGTGCTATACAATAGATTTTGGTGGTTATCCATTTCAAACATGGCAGTATGTACATAACTTTCCCAAAGTCCCCAACCACCCCCTCCCCACTGCAACCATAAGTTCGTTTTCTAAGTTTGTGTGTCTCTTTCTGTTTTGTAAATAAGTTCATTTGTATAGTTTCTTTTTTGCAGCATTTTTCTTACCATAGTATTGTGTGCAAGTATGCATGCTCAGTCACGTCCTACTGTTTGCGAACCCATGGACTGTAGCCAACCAGACTGCTCTGGCCATAGGACTTTTCAGGCAGGAGTTGTCATTTCCTACTTCAGGGGATCTTACCGACACGGGGATCCAACCTGCATTTCTTACTGGGAAGCCCACCATAGACTTAAGACACTGAATTCCTTAAATTTTTGGTAATTAACATAATTATGGCTGGAAAATTAAGTGTAGCTTAAAAAATAGGAAACAGGTAAAAATCATTGAAAATAGATTTCTGCCTGTCTTCTTGCTGTCCCCAGCCAAAAGCAAACAAACAAAGACCATTAAATCTATGTTTAGGCCAGTAATGGACTCCCCTGTGCAATCCAACATCAATCTGTCCATAGGATCTGGGTAAGGTGGGAAGCGGTGGTAAGAAATTGTTTTGAACTTTAGAATGCACGTGTTAAAATGACTCTTTGCGACCCCATGGACGGTAGCCCACCAGGCTCCTCTGTTCATGAAATTCTCCAGGCAAAATAGTTCAGGAGATTCTTCCCAACCTAGGGATCAAACCCGGGTCTCCTGTATCACAGGCAGATTCTCTATCATCTGAGCAACCAGTGAAACCCACCTCAAAACTCAGGTTCATAAAAACAATGTTATTGAGAAATTTCCCTCAAAGTTAAAAAGGTAACAATCCAATCTCTTAATTCACTGTTGTCCTCTATGCTGTCCTATTCTTGGTAGCAGTTGATTGGAAATAGGAATTGTAGTTTTAGGTTTGTTTTGTTTTTGTGTTCGTATACATAGAAGAGGTGGCTACTAAAGGTCAACACAATGGAAATTGAAACACAATGTGGCTACAAGTGAAGCAATAGGGAACCTTTTTTTTTTTTTTTTGTCCTGTAAAATGAAATCAAGTGGGAAGAACATTATTTTTGTGCCATAACGTTAACCAAGTATATTAGATTGAGCCAATGTGTGTCCATTTTCTTATACTGATAATTCAGGAATGTCTTTTGTGGGTTTTGTTCCCTTTTGTTTTTTAGAATCCACATGCCAGTCCCTTTGACAATTGAAGTTGCAAGGATAACGTCTCTTTTGTTGACATAAAACATGGGAACTTCAGTTGCATGATCTCATTATCTGATTACAGCTGTGACTTTGAAGTAATCTCTCTGAATGAGCATTTTTTTTGGAAGAATTGTTGCTCCCAGGACAAGCCCAGGGTTGTGGAAGAGGATTTGCAAAGGTATTTGTGAACCCTGATCCTTTTCTTTTGCCTTTTTCCTGCTCTGTTTCATTAGTGCTTCCTTTCATTTCTCATCAGGCTAGAAACTACAGTGGGATTGATTTTAGTTCTTTACATAAAGAACACTCAGCTAATATTGCTTTACCAAGTGGTCAGTGGGAGAGCAGCAGCAGATTGTACTGTGCAAAGTTCCATGGGAACCCCTAACAGTGTGTGGTGGACAAGCCTATAAAACCCTCTTAAAAAGAAATTCCATAATGACCCTGAGAAAAGCATTATGTTTCACCTACATCTTTGAAACAGTGAATTGTTCGCACTTGGTAAGTAGCAACTTTTATTTTTAGAAAAATACGTTTGAAGCAATTATCCTAGGGTCCATGGTTTTTCACTCTGATTTATAAAACACTAGTTCATTGGACATCTCCATCAGAATCACATAGAAAGCTATTTGAAACAGTAGATTTCTGAGCTCGACCTTTAGAATTAATTCATATATCTTATCTATAGACTGACTGATAGATATGTTCTAAAATATGACAAAACTCATCATGACATAAAATTGACCATTATAACCATTTTATACTGTACAACTGAGTAGGGAGGTTTGATATTTACAGTGTTGGCATTGATCACACCATCTAATTCCAGAATATTTTCATTACCTCTAAAGAAACTGTCTCCAAATTGCTCCCTTCCCTCATCTGCTAGCAATCACTTTTGCACTTTCTGCCTGGAATCATACAGTACAAAATGGAATCATATAGTACATGGAATGGAATCATACCATCCACGATCTTTTGTGCCTAGCTTCTTTCACTTAGCATAAAGTATTCAAGATTTATCCATGCTGTAGCATGTTATCAGTGTTTCATTCCTCTTGATGGCTGAATGATATTCATTCATTTTCCTCATCCATTCATTAGTTTTCATTTGGGCTGTCTCCATTTTTTGCCTATAGTGAGTTATGTTGCTGCAAATAATTGTGTACAACTTTTTGTGTGGGCATGTTTTCAGTTCTCTTGGGCATATAACTAGTAGTAGAATTACTAAGTCATATGATAACTTTATGCTTAACTTTCAATGGCAAAACTGTTTTCAATTATGGCTGTACCATTTTACCTTCCTGCAGGGGATCAGGGAAGATGAAACTGTTCTCCACTCCCCAGCAAGAGGGAATCTTGATGGCTAAAAGGAACATAGGAACCACAGCACATGGCACAGAAAAATGTAAGAAAACCAAAACGTCGCCAGGGCACCACTCTAGCTAAAGGAAAGTGACCCACAGTACCTTTGGTACCCCAGCAAGCAGAAAGACAGGTGGCCTGAGGACCAGAAGAACCATAACATTGGGCAGGTAGAGAGTCCCTCCAGGGCACCATCAGGAGGAAATGATGTAAACAAAAGGAGCCACAGTTTCCCCGCATGAAGAGTCCTAAGAGTCCCAGGGGGCAGGCAAGCTAGTGACCGAATGGGCACTCAGGACAGCTCTGCACTACAGATAAGGCAGCTGAAAATTATCTCTGTTTGTCAGTGACCAGGAAGGCTGATGGCTAGAAGGGCAACTGGAAACAGCACAGGGGCAGGCTGGTGGTCTGATGATTCTCCAGGGAGATCAGGACAAGGATACATCTCTGAACAAAAGGAACCACTGTTCCCCAGCATGTAGACAGATCTATGGCCCAGGGAATCCTAGGGTGGAAGGCTAGGGGCTAGATAACCCTGTCCACGCCATGCATCAGTGCACTGCAGGGAAGGTGGCCAAAATTTCACCCATTTCTCCAGCAAGGGAGAAGGGTGGTAAAGGTAAGAACTAAAGGTACTCTAGCACACCTGCAAACACCAGTTCTCTGGAGACATCAGTGTGAGGGCAGGACAGTGGCTGATAGGAGTCAGGTGTTCCCAGCATGTGGATTAGCTTGAGGTCATAGGGATCTCAGAAACCTCAGGTAATAGGTAGGCGGATAAGGGGATGCCCCATCTCCCACCAACCCCACAGGAAATCAGCAGACTGCACGGAAAGAAATCCCAAATGATCTTCATTCCTCAGCAGTAGGGCAAGCTGGTGGCCTGAAAGACATAGGAGCCATAGCACATGGGTAGGCTTATGCCCAAACAGTTGCTCCAGGGCACCATTGCCAGTAAAAGGTATAACCTTAGAGAGTCACAGTTTCCCAGTAAACATGCAGACTTATAGCCCCAAAGATCTCAGAAATCCCAGGGTTATGGGCAGGCTAGTAATCACTGAAGCCCTTGGAGAATCAGTAGGGTGTAGGGAAAGAAGCTGAATGTTCACCCCTTTCCCCAGCAGAGGTAAGCAAGGTGAGCTTAAAAGCCACTGGAACGCAAGCTCAAGGACAGGATGGCACCGATAGTTCTTCAGTGAGAGGATATGAAGGTAGCCTACAGCAGCCGTTGTTCTACAGCCTGCTGACAAAATTGTGGCTGAAAGAATTGTAGAAGCCTTAACAGAAGAGTAGGTTAGTGACTCAACAGGCCCTCCCGAGAATCAGCACACCACAAGGAAGGTGACTTAAAGTGCTCTAAGTTCCCCAGCAACATGGAAGGTTGACAGACTGAAGTGTAACTGGAACCCTAGTGTTGGAGCGGTCCATACCGAGACAGTTACAGAAAGTACCATCATCAGGGTATTAGGATAGGAAAACAGTCAAGTTTCTCCCAGAATACAAGCTGGCCTAAAGTATCCTGAGAATCTCACTATGTGGTTAGGCACTGGCAGGAAAGTGGTTAAAATTCTTCTCCATTTCCCCAGTGGGTGGGCAGGGAAGCCTGGGGCGGGGCAGGGAGGGTGGCAGAGGAGTGAAGGCTAGAAGGTCCATCGGAACTTCAGTTTGAGTGCCCAGAAGGTACAGTTTGTGCACCACCGTAAGGAAACTACAATGAGCAAAAATAGTTCCCTGGGATGAAGGCAAGCATGTGGATTAAAAAAATCCCAGAAAGGTGGACAAGGTAGTTACTGGAAAGGCTGCTGGTGTGACAATGCTCTGCATGGGAAATAGCCTGACCTGCTTTCCATTCCACAGCAAAAGAAAAGCCCATGAAGGTCAGAAGAACAGTCAGAACCATAGTAAACATGTTCACATTGGTGCCCGGACACTTTCTCCAGGTGGACCAGGGAGATAACAAGGTAAGTGAAAGGAGCCACGCCTCCCTATCATGTTTGTGGTTCATAGGTTCCCAGGCAAAGGCAAGCTAGTGACTAATGGGTTCCTGAAGCACCCGTGCTGCTGAGTGAAGGTGGCTGAAAGTTCACCCTGTTATCCTGCAAGCCAGAAGGCTAGTGGCCCAAAGGGGTCTGGAACTCAGGTGCAAATGGGTCCCTGGAAGACATCCAGAAAAACCCTTGGGGCACCACTGCAAGGCACGGATGGTGACCAAACAGAATCGCTAGGTTTCCCTAGCAGAGAGGCCGTCTGATGTTTTGGAGGAGTCCATAAGTAAGGCTGCACCCAGGTAAGTGACCTGAAATGTTCCCAGGGCTTGGCCACGTTGAGGGGGAGGGTGACTGAAAGTGCTGTTTGTTCTCCAGCAAGCAGGAAGGCGTGTGTGGGCCAGAAGGAACCCCAGGTAGATTGTTTAAGTACCTACTATTCAACAAATAGCTATTTAACTATCTGAAAAAGCTTTTTCTGACTCTAGGAGGCTGCATTATGAAATGATATAAAATATTACAAAATGATACAAAAAGCCATGTAGTTGCTAACTAATGCTCTGGGAGTGCTTGTCAGTGCTTTAAAGTACATAGGAATCACCTGGGCAGCTTGTTTGAGCTTCTGCTTTGGCAGATTTGAGGTGAGGCCTGAGATTGAACATAGGGAATGTAAGATGATCAGGTGATACCGATGCTGATTGATCACTTAAACAGCAGAGACCTGGAGCGAGAGACCCACTCGCCACTTGTGCCTAGTTAATAGAATTATATTTAAATTTAAAGTCTCCTTCACTCTCACCAGGCACATTTCAAGTTCTTAGTAGATGCTTGTGGCTACCATAGTGGACAACAAAAGTATAGATGACTTTCCTCATAGGTGCATAGTTCTCCAAGGAAAAAATGACCATATATTGTTGCTTAATTCAAGGACATCTCTGTGAATTTCATCTGGACTTGAAAATGTAAGTAAGATTGTAATAGAAGAAAGATTCAATGTGGAAATAAATAGTAGAAGGCAGCTTTATGCATTGAAAAAAAAGGGGGGTTTGCATTGAAAGATGCCTAGCATTGAAACTTGCCTTTGACATTTACAAGCTTTGTAATTCTGAGAGTTACCTTAATTTTCTCAGCCTTAGTTTGCTCAGTGTGAAAATGTCTGTGTCACAAAGTATGTGAAAAATATATCTGCAAAAACATTTGCAGTGTCAGTCCCACAGGTTCCCTGACCCTATAGTGTGCCTTTTCCTTTCCACAGCTGGGGTCATTTGATCTCTGCCTGGGATCTCATCCCTGCCCTTGATCCCTGAGTTCAGAGTTGATATTTAACTAAACTTTCCATTGTAGAGTTCTGAAATCTTGGAATTGATATGGAAGACCATGAATGCCGGCTTCCACTGGGTAGACAGCAAGGAATAGTGCCTTTTAGCATGTTACTGTGAAGGGTGAGCTGTCCTCTTGGAAGGTGAAGAATAGCAGTTGACATAACCTAGATGTGAGTAATAGCTCAAGAGAAGGCAGGCGAATAGAGAGGTTGATAGGACCAGAGCAGTGGAGAGCCTTGCCTGTCTTGTTGAGGAGTTCGTACTTTATGCCATTGGTCATGGGAACTTGCTGAGAAGTTCTAATCAAGGACATATTCATAGACAGACCACATGGTTGAAGCGGAAGGAGCTATTCAAAGGGAACTATCTGTGAAGAAGTGAATGCAGTGGAGACAGAGAACTCTCTAGTGAGTCTTTCTGAGTGATAACAAGAGTTGCATAACTGTCTAGGAACTGAAAAGGAATAAACTTAAGGTAAATAGAAGCCAAGACACCCCATTATTTGAGAAGGTGGATGAACTGGGCATATTTCATTTCAAAAGTAGTCAAGGAAGGACTGTTGCCAAGAAACTTTCTCTTATTAAGTTTGAGGTGCATACAGTTCAAGCACTTGATTTTTCTGAAGTAACCTGTGATCCATCATTTGTTGCATGTCCATGCTACCTAACCATTATTATGATGAAAATCTTTCTGAGAGATAGTGTTCGTCATCATAGAAAGCACATTTTGGGGTAGGGGGAAGTACTCTGAATGATACTGGAGCATATAGTATAAGCAGGTTGACCTCTGTGCATGGATTATCTGCCACTGAGGGAAATTACAACAGATAGCTAATTTCTGTTGATCATTTAGCTGCTTTCTGAGCTGTTTGATTCTCTCCAGTGTCACCTCCAAGTTTCCTCTCCTCCACGTTAATTGAGTAGTCCTCCATGGTCATAGTGGCCTGAAAGAAATACCCCTGAAAAGAAAATCTAAAACTATAAACAGCCTGTACTGTACTTCCAAGCCAGATAATGACTTGGGGACCAATCACTAGTTGAAATGATCTACCTCACCTCTCTTCTACTATTGAAAAGTGGCTGGGTATTTCTTTCTGGCCAACGTCGTCTTTTTTGTGACCCTTGCCTCTCCCTTGTTTCTGGGCGGAATCATATCATATTGTGAGACACTAGACCACTTAAAGCAGTCCTCACTGTTAAGTTTTGATTTTGATTTTAGTAATATAAACACAAATGATGGATATTTTAGGGATTATTTGTTGTCTCAGCTTTAAAATAAATAGATACACTATTTTTCTGTTGCAATTTCTTATATGTGGGGCCTATTCCAGTTTTATATCCAGGACAATTATTTGGAATGCCTGTCTTGTTGAGGAGTTCATTTATGACATTGGTCATGGGAACTTGCTGAGAAGTTCTAATCAAGGACATATTCATAGACAGACCACATGGTTGAAGCGGAAGGAGCTATTCAAAGGGAACTATCTGTGAAGAAGTGAATGCAGTGGAGACAGAGAACTCTCTAGTGAGTCTTTCTGAGTGATAACAAGAGTTGCATAACTGTCTAGGAACTGAAAAGGAATAAACTTAAGGTAAATAGAAGCCAAGACACCCCATTATTTGAGAAGGTGGATGAACTGGGCATATTTCATTTCAAAAGTAGTCAAGGAAGGACTGTTGCCAAGAAACTTTCTCTTATTAAGTTTGAGGTGCATACAGTTCAAGCACTTGATTTTTCTGAAGTAACCTGTGATCCATCATTTGTTGCATGTCCATGCTACCTAACCATTATTATGATGAAAATCTTTCTGAGAGATAGTGTTCGTCATCATAGAAAGCACATTTTGGGGTAGGGGGAAGTACTCTGAATGATACTGGAGCATATAGTATAAGCAGGTTGACCTCTGTGCATGGATTATCTGCCACTGAGGGAAATTACAACAGATAGCTAATTTCTGTTGATCATTTAGCTGCTTTCTGAGCTGTTTGATTCTCTCCAGTGTCACCTCCAAGTTTCCTCTCCTCCACGTTAATTGAGTAGTCCTCCATGGTCATAGTGGCCTGAAAGAAATACCCCTGAAAAGAAAATCTAAAACTATAAACAGCCTGTACTGTACTTCCAAGCCAGATAATGACTTGGGGACCAATCACTAGTTGAAATGATCTACCTCACCTCTCTTCTACTATTGAAAAGTGGCTGGGTATTTCTTTCTGGCCAACGTCGTCTTTTTTGTGACCCTTGCCTCTCCCTTGTTTCTGGGCGGAATCATATCATATTGTGAGACACTAGACCACTTAAAGCAGTCCTCACTGTTAAGTTTTGATTTTGATTTTAGTAATATAAACACAAATGATGGATATTTTAGGGATTATTTGTTGTCTCAGCTTTAAAATAAATAGATACACTATTTTTCTGTTGCAATTTCTTATATGTGGGGCCTATTCCAGTTTTATATCCAGGACTATTATTTGGAATTCAGCAGGAAAATGGAGGCAGTAGAAGTTAATTTTGTTTTTTTTTTTTAACTTTATTGAAGTATAGTTGATTTACAATGTTGTGCTAATATAGCAAAGTGATTCATATATATATATATATATATGGTTCTTTTTTACATTATTTTCCATTATAGTTTATCACAAGATATTGAATATGGTTCTTTGTCCTATACAATAAAACCTTATTGTTTATCCATCTGCTAATTCCAGCTCCCAGTCTTTCCCTCCTCACCTCTCCTCTAGGCAACCACACATCTATTCTCTATGTCTGTGAGTCTGTTTCATAGATTTGTTTCATATTTTAGCTTCCACATATACATGATATCATACAGTATTTGTCTTTTTCTGACTTCACTCAGCATGATCATCTCTGGGTCCATCCATGTTACTGCATATGGCATTATTTTATTCTTTTTATGGTTGAGGAATATACCATTGTATATATGTGTCACATCTTCTTTTTTCACCTTTTCATGGGCATTTATTAATAGGTTGTTTCCGTGTCTTGGCTATTGTAAATAGTACTGCTATGAACATAAGGATGCATGAATCTTGTAAAATTAGAAGTTTTATGTAGGTATATGCCAGGAGAGGGATTGCTGGATCATATGGAAACTCTAATTGTAGTTTTTTGAGGAACCTCCATACAGCTTTATATAGATGGGGCTGCACCAATTTACATTCCTACCAGCTGTGTAAGAAGGTTCCGTTTTCTCCACGCCCTCTCTGGCATTATTTTTTGTAGCCTTTTTAATGATGACCATTCTGACTGGTGTAACATGGTACCTCATTATAGTTTTGATTTGCATTTCTCTAATAATTATCAGTGATGATATATTTTTATGTGTGTATTGGCTATCTGTATGTCCTCATTGGAGAAAAGTCTATTTAGGTGTTCTGCCCATTTTTCAATTGGGTTTTTTCCTTGTTGTTATTGAATTATATGAGTCATTTATATATTTTGGATATTAAGCCCTGTCAGCTTTAAAATAAATAGATACACTATTTTTCTGTTGCAATTTCTTATATGTGGGGCCTATTCCAGTTTTATATCCAGGACTATTATTTGGAATTCAGCAGGAAAATGGAGGCAGTAGAAGTTAATTTTGTTTTTTTTTTTTAACTTTATTGAAGTATAGTTGATTTACAATGTTGTGCTAATATAGCAAAGTGATTCATATATATATATATATATATGGTTCTTTTTTACATTATTTTCCATTATAGTTTATCACAAGATATTGAATATGGTTCTTTGTCCTATACAATAAAACCTTATTGTTTATCCATCTGCTAATTCCAGCTCCCAGTCTTTCCCTCCTCACCTCTCCTCTAGGCAACCACACATCTATTCTCTATGTCTGTGAGTCTGTTTCATAGATTTGTTTCATATTTTAGCTTCCACATATACATGATATCATACAGTATTTGTCTTTTTCTGACTTCACTCAGCATGATCATCTCTGGGTCCATCCATGTTACTGCATATGGCATTATTTTATTCTTTTTATGGTTGAGGAATATACCATTGTATATATGTGTCACATCTTCTTTTTTCACCTTTTCATGGGCATTTATTAATAGGTTGTTTCCGTGTCTTGGCTATTGTAAATAGTACTGCTATGAACATAAGGATGCATGAATCTTGTAAAATTAGAAGTTTTATGTAGGTATATGCCAGGAGAGGGATTGCTGGATCATATGGAAACTCTAATTGTAGTTTTTTGAGGAACCTCCATACAGCTTTATATAGATGGGGCTGCACCAATTTACATTCCTACCAGCTGTGTAAGAAGGTTCCGTTTTCTCCACGCCCTCTCTGGCATTATTTTTTGTAGCCTTTTTAATGATGACCATTCTGACTGGTGTAACATGGTACCTCATTATAGTTTTGATTTGCATTTCTCTAATAATTATCAGTGATGATATATTTTTATGTGTGTATTGGCTATCTGTATGTCCTCATTGGAGAAAAGTCTATTTAGGTGTTCTGCCCATTTTTCAATTGGGTTTTTTCCTTGTTGTTATTGAATTATATGAGTCATTTATATATTTTGGATATTAAGCCCTGTCATTCCCATAATTTGCAAATATTTTCTCCCAGTTCACAGGTTTTTTGTTTTGTTTATGGTTTCCTCTGCTGTGCAAAAAGCTTTTGAGTTTGATTAGGTCCCACTTGTTTATTTTTGTTTTTATTGCCTTGGTAAAAGAATATGTTGCCTGTGATTTCTTCTAGGGGTTTTCTGGTGTTATGTACCATTATTTCTGGTGTTATGTCTTATATTTAACTCCGTAAGCCATTTTGAGTTTTTTTTTTGGGTATGGTTCAAAGGTGTGTTCTGACTTCACTGATTTTCACGAGGCTGTCCAACGTTCCCAACACTACTTGCTGAAGAGACTTATTTACTCTTTGTATATTCATGTCTCCTATGTTGAAGGTTAATTGACCATAGATACGTGGTTTTGGATTTCCCAGGTGGTGCCAGTGGTAAAGAACTCATCTGCCAATTCAGGAGACATAAAAGATGTGGGTTCAATCCCTGTGTCAGGAAGATCCCCTGGAGGAGGGCATGGCAACCCACTCCAGTATTCCTGCCTAGAGAATCCCATGGACAGAGGAGCTGGTGAGCTTCAGTCTGTGGGGTTACAAAAGGTTGGACATGACTGAGAAACTAACATTACTAATGTGTGGGTTTATTACTGGCCTCTCTATTTTGATTCATTGATCCATATGTCTGTTTTTTGTGCTAATAGAATGCTGTTTTGACTATAGCTTTGTAGTATTCTCTGAAGTCTGGAAGAATTGTGGGAGGTATTAGAATTTGGATGCCAAGGTGAAACTATATACTGGCTTATTTGAATTTTTAAATGGCCAAGAAAATTTTCAAAACTTTAGCTTCCAGTTTTTATACTTTCAAAGTTTATTTTCAGCCCCTCTCAAACCCTTGACTATCACTTTCACTGAATTATTAATATGAGACATACACTTCCATGAATACTATATTTCCTACATGGTGTCAAGGCTCCTAATTCACTTGTGTTCCAGTGTAAAAGATGAAAAAAATTAAAAACAGCTTGTCTTCTCTGTGTCTCCCACGCAAAAGTCCCCGCTTCATGGAAGTTACCATCTGTAAACTAATTCTGAAATTGTTAATGGCAAGAATTAGAGCAATTGGCATGTGTTTTAAAATACACAGTTTAAGGTGACCTCTCCCACTTGTTTGTGAGAGCTGTATGACAGCATTGTGTTCTCTCTAGGAGGTGCCAGCAAAGACTTTGATTTCAATTGCTTTAACTGGCTTTTGGACCATTTTTAAGAGTGTAGGCTAACTCCTGAACACAAAGCAGATCTATGCTACTTGATTTTGTGTAAAACCGTAACACATTTTCCATTGATTTCAGGACTAGCCACAAACATTTCTTCAGACTTCCCCTCATTCCTGAGCTTGAAAAAACTTGAATAGAAAAGCAGCTGTGATGCCTGTCTTTTCCGCCCATACTGATTCCAAGTGCCGACAGGAGAAATAACAAGGAAAGGGTTCATATTTCTAGTATAATACACTTCTCGAAAAGGTACCGATATTCTCAAAGAATCCTGTACCAACTTTGTAACAATTTGTTAATAGGCAACTATTTTCCACAGCCTACAAAATATCCCGAAACAACATTTGTACACTTAATCGTGTCTCACGAAAAACATGACAAATGACTGTGAATAGTCAAGGATTAAAATAGTGTTGAACACCAAATATTTTCATTTGTTTTAAATTAAAATTTTACCTTTCTATAATTCAAGGTCCTTAGGTTTTGGTCTTTCTTTTGTTTTAAGCCCTGGAGAATATGTGCAGGGTTTTTTTTGTTGTTGTTGTTGTTTTTAAGCTCTTTTGCAAAGGAAAAACATCTTTCTGACATTGGGCAAATTAGTAGTAGCAGCACAAACAACACAGGTTATTTGTTTTACTTTTTCAGTCTGTCTTCCCTCCTTAAGCAAGTTGCAGGGGTCTTTACTAGGAGTGCACTCAAGATGATCTATCAGGATTTTTACATGTTACAATTTCAAGAAACAGAACAGGCAAGCATTTAAAGCTACAGATGTCACACAGAAAGAATATGGTACATTCAAACAGTTTTGTCAGTTTTGAACCCTAGATTTGACAATCATTAATTTGCTATTAATAAATGTTATTGTTAGGGGGACTCATTTCACCAGCCTCAGAAAGTTCATTATTTAGATACCCATTGCTTTAAGCAGCCTGTCAAATTGATTCTGACATTTAAGGTAATAAAGAGATGTAATTAAATCTTTTCAATAGACTGGCTAAGCGTTCATCTGCTACCACTGATAGATACAATTTGGGAGTTGCTGTGATTTGTCTCTGCTCTCCCTTAATACATTTTTTAATGACCTTTACTACTTTTAATGCCTATCAGCTCACAGTAGAATTGGTGTTACTTGGAAATGTGAGACATTTCTCAATTGGATGAGTAAAGAAAATTCATCTCAAGATAGCTGGAAAGTTTTTCCTAACACTAATAAGTGTGTGGCATATAGGACATGTATAGGTTGGTAAATACATTGTTGCCTTACATTTGTGGTTGGTAGACAATGGAAATGGAAAGACTAGCTTATCTGTAAGTAAGTAAGTATACATTGTTTACTCTTGACTTCTTGCCCAGGCATTGAAGATTAAGTGGAAATAGAAACTTCAGTTCAGATTTGGGGTTAGGGGTGGGAACTCTCACAGTATGATATCAACTCAGTGTTCTGTCTCCATCTCTGTTTAGATTGTCTACCTTCTGTGACCCTATGAAGCTCACCTGTGTGCAAATGCCACCTCTTCTCCCTAGCTCCCTGTTTCTCTTTCTCTCATCACCCCCTCAGATTCATTTAGCTCTGTCATAGATCCTTGACCTTCCTACCTCAGGGAAGACAGAACAAATTCCAGGACTGTGTGTCTTACTATAAATGTGTGCGAAAGGCTGGAGTGAGCACAAGCAAAGGTCACCTTGTGGCTGCCCTGCTTGATCTATGCCCTTTTGTGAAGAGTAATGGTAAATATATCAGCTCTTAGCCTTGAGGTAGCTCTAAATACCAGATTCATGGAGCAATCAATTGGGAAAACAGTACTCTCTCTATAAAGGGTTTCTCAGGCCTTGTGCCACTAAAGTCAGCTATTTTGCCTTGGGAGAAAATGGCCTTTTCATTTATGTGTGAAAGTTGATCTCGCATGAATGGAAAAAGGTCCTAAAATGCCAGCCATGGCCCCATAGGAAGGATTCTCCACTGGCTCATTTCTTCTGACTGTCCTGTGAGTGGCTTAGCCTCTGTGCTTCTGGAGCATAACTGTGAGACAGCTACTGAAATGCAGAATTTGTTGCCAAGAGCTGCCATTGGTACAGTAAAGACTTACTCCAGTGTTCAGTTCGAGGAAAACACTGGCTTCTGAAACTAGGATATATTGAGTAATTACAGTGATGTGTATTTGGGAGGCACCAAAAAAAAGGTAAAGACATGCATCAAATGGTACTAGTATCTTCCAGTCTGGCAAGAAGGCAAAATATACACAAGTGGAAAAACAGCAAAGATTTACAAAGCACTGAATAGAATACCATAGGTAATAGCCATTGTATCAGTGAGCTAGTAATACTAACCACTACAAAATCTCAGTGGCCTATGGTAAGAATTGATGCCTCAGTGATTCAGCTGATATTTGGCAGATGTAGGCTGGACTCAGCTGGGCTTGGCTCCAGGCCTTGAATTTGATTCCGACTTGTGTGTCCACTTGTGTGTCATGCTTGTTCCAAAGGGCTACCTGAACATGTTCTTGTTAGATGTGCTAACCTAACATTGGGTAAAGCATATCACTTGACCAAGGGAGTGAATCATTACTGAAGAAGTAACCCTAATCTACCACAGCTATATGGATTTTTCAGTGCAGAAGTAACATGAAAGACCAGACAAATCTGTATGGTAGGTGGGTTGCATCAGGCATTTTGAGAAATCTAGGAATTACACACGACTTCTTGGCAGTTATGGTAATAATCTGTGACTCACAGCTTATCTATAAACCATCTATAAAAAATTTTCATGGTTCATTCAGCAAGCAGATAACTTACAGTTTTCTAATCTTAAGTGAAAAGAGGAGAAATGCAGTGAGTTCTCTAAACCAGAACATATTAGAAAAAGAAAACTTATTCTTCCATCATAAAATTAGTGTGTAGATATTTTTTAGGCAGTATTTTTATGGGGAAGTCTGTTGACATTTCACGGTGCTCATGAACACCTCCTCTAGAAGAGGTTGCCAGTTGCAACCAGCCTTCAAATTGTACTCCCCCCAGATTCAAATTTGTGTTGTGACTCACCACCACTCAGATCCTCTAAATTGGTCTGTCTGAAGTTTATTTTCACTTGACACAGTCTGAACAACATATCCAGGCATGGTTACACAGGGGATTATTTCTCTAGTATTGTCACATATTCAGTTTGTCTCCACTTCAACCTCTCAGGAGCGTGTGCTTTATGAGTCTCCAGCATATAGATCATAGTGAGTGTGTGTGTGAGAAGGTTGTGGAACAAAGCTTTAACTCTTCCCTTCAAATTTCTATAATAGGATTAATTCATCTGATAACAATTAAAATGCCTTACCTAGAAGAGAACATTTGAATATACAATCAGAACACCAACGTGAAAATTTATGGTAAGGAATTATAGCTATATCTCTAACTAGCTATGTGATCTTCAGAAAGTCACATTCTCTTAGGGCACATTTATCCCCCTGGTTTTTTGTGTGTGGAAAAAGAAGCATTGGAATAGATGGACTTCAGAACTTTAGTGCTGGTTCTTTCAAGCTGAAGCAGTAACAAGTTTTAAATTCTGTAATCAGGTAAATGTCAAATAAATATAGGGGGCAAAATAAGTATAGGAAGCATAGGATCTAAGTTGACATGGTAGAAAAAAATGGGCATAATTATGAGTCTGCCATTGAAGTCAGAAGTGCAAGTCCCAGAATAAGGGAGTTTCGGAAGCAGAGTCAGACATACAGGACCAAAATTTCAAGGTGAGCCACATGACCCACCTGACGACCAGCCTGGGCATCACTGATCTGCTGCTGCTGGTGTTCTAGGTTGCTCCTAGAAGAGCATTTACCTTCAAGCACCATGGACAAGAAGATGTTGAAAACTAGGACTTTGTAGATGATAAAGCCATGTACCTCTCAAACTGGTAGTTCAGAGATGATGCTTTAAGTCCCTGGCCGTACATATCATAGACAATGTTCTTTTTTATCTGTTAGAAAAGCTTTTCTTGCTCATTGTAAAATTTGGCTAGTTTCTATCTTTGAGTCTCCCCAGAGTTATGATTTCTTAAAGAAAGAAGACATCAGTTCCGTTGAATCCTTTGAAGTATGTTGTGAAGTGTTTTCCATTGGGAGCTCCTGTCTTTGATTTTCAGTATAAACCATGACATTTGGGTTCTTTTAATGATTATAATGACTATATTTTTTAGAAAAGTCTTAAGGATTTGCTGAAGTTTAGTATGCTACTGTTTTCCTGCAGGGAAATCCAGGTTATATGATAGATGGAATGGTATCGATTTTGCAAACTGTGTGACGTTAATGAATCACTACTAATTTTGATACTGTACATATATATGGAATATTGTTTAAGGTAGTTAACAGGACCTTTATCCAGTAATCCACATTCTAGGATGTTTTGTGCAGTCTTACGAAAAAAGCAGTGACCAGACTTATGAAATATAGATAGTAGATTTCCAAATTAAAATGCCTTACCTAGAGGTTTTATCTCGTGAAAATTTATGGTAAGGAATTATAGCTATATCTCTAACTAGCTATGTGATCTTCAGAAAGTCACATTCTCTTAGGGCACATTTATCCCCCTGGTTTTTTGTGTGTGGAAAAAGAAGCATTGGAATAGATGGACTTCAGAACTTTAGTGCTGGTTCTTTCAAGCTGAAGCAGTAACAAGTTTTAAATTCTGTAATCAGGTAAATGTCAAATAAATATAGGGGGCAAAATAAGTATAGGAAGCATAGGATCTAAGTTGACATGGTAGAAAAAAATGGGCATAATTATGAGTCTGCCATTGAAGTCAGAAGTGCAAGTCCCAGAATAAGGGAGTTTCGGAAGCAGAGTCAGACATACAGGACCAAAATTTCAAGGTGAGCCACATGACCCACCTGACGACCAGCCTGGGCATCACTGATCTGCTGCTGCTGGTGTTCTAGGTTGCTCCTAGAAGAGCATTTACCTTCAAGCACCATGGACAAGAAGATGTTGAAAACTAGGACTTTGTAGATGATAAAGCCATGTACCTCTCAAACTGGTAGTTCAGAGATGATGCTTTAAGTCCCTGGCCGTACATATCATAGACAATGTTCTTTTTTATCTGTTAGAAAAGCTTTTCTTGCTCATTGTAAAATTTGGCTAGTTTCTATCTTTGAGTCTCCCCAGAGTTATGATTTCTTAAAGAAAGAAGACATCAGTTCCGTTGAATCCTTTGAAGTATGTTGTGAAGTGTTTTCCATTGGGAGCTCCTGTCTTTGATTTTCAGTATAAACCATGACATTTGGGTTCTTTTAATGATTATAATGACTATATTTTTTAGAAAAGTCTTAAGGATTTGCTGAAGTTTAGTATGCTACTGTTTTCCTGCAGGGAAATCCAGGTTATATGATAGATGGAATGGTATCGATTTTGCAAACTGTGTGACGTTAATGAATCACTACTAATTTTGATACTGTACATATATATGGAATATTGTTTAAGGTAGTTAACAGGACCTTTATCCAGTAATCCACATTCTAGGATGTTTTGTGCAGTCTTACGAAAAAAGCAGTGACCAGACTTATGAAATATAGATAGTAGATTTCTCTGAATGGAATTATTTTTTTTTTCCATTTGAAACATGTCTTTAAGACATCCTTCATGTTAAGGTCAGTAACCATTAATTTTGAAAATGTGAATGTTAATTAAAGGCATGGTTTCAGAAGAAACCTTTTAAACATTTGGCTCATACTGTTTAGAAGGACAAAAATTATTCCATTGTATAAATATAGGGACAGTTTATTCTTCCCAGTAATGTGTATACATGCCTGTTTGGGTTGTATGAAAAGGAGGAAATCATTAGACAAGTGAAACAAGTAAGGTGGCATTGACTTTGAGGTTTTAAATTATTTCCATATTAGGCTTTATGGAGCTATACCCCTGTACCTGGTCCTTATACAATAACTAAAGTTACAAAAGTATGGAAAAAATGGAACTATAAACCATGGTTTTTTATTTGTAGGTAAATGCAAACCTATAATTAATGTTACAGAACTGCTCTTGCTTCCTTTTCATACACCCTAAAATGTGAGACATCTATGGATAGTTAAGATTTTAAATAAAGTCTTAAAACCTTCTCCACATGTCTGTCATGAGGCAGAGGCACCCGAAATAACCCAGGGAAATTGTATTTGGTTGTGAAAATTGCAGCATGCTATATTATTGCTGTGTGTGTGTGTGTGCTCATGCAAGTGAGTTACACTCATAGGCTTTTCTTGCTCATTGTAAAATTTGGCTAGTTTCTATCTTTGAGTCTCCCCAGAGTTATGATTTCTTAAAGAAAGAAGACATCAGTTCCGTTGAATCCTTTGAAGTATGTTGTGAAGTGTTTTCCATTGGGAGCTCCTGTCTTTGATTTTCAGTATAAACCATGACATTTGGGTTCTTTTAATGATTATAATGACTATATTTTTTAGAAAAGTCTTAAGGATTTGCTGAAGTTTAGTATGCTACTGTTTTCCTGCAGGGAAATCCAGGTTATATGATAGATGGAATGGTATCGATTTTGCAAACTGTGTGACGTTAATGAATCACTACTAATTTTGATACTGTACATATATATGGAATATTGTTTAAGGTAGTTAACAGGACCTTTATCCAGTAATCCACATTCTAGGATGTTTTGTGCAGTCTTACGAAAAAAGCAGTGACCAGACTTATGAAATATAGATAGTAGATTTCTCTGAATGGAATTATTTTTTTTTTCCATTTGAAACATGTCTTTAAGACATCCTTCATGTTAAGGTCAGTAACCATTAATTTTGAAAATGTGAATGTTAATTAAAGGCATGGTTTCAGAAGAAACCTTTTAAACATTTGGCTCATACTGTTTAGAAGGACAAAAATTATTCCATTGTATAAATATAGGGACAGTTTATTCTTCCCAGTAATGTGTATACATGCCTGTTTGGGTTGTATGAAAAGGGAGGAAATCATTAGACAAGTGAAACAAGTAAGGTGGCATTGACTTTGAGGTTTTAAATTATTTCCATATTAGGCTTTATGGAGCTATACCCCTGTACCTGGTCCTTATACAATAACTAAAGTTACAAAAGTATGGAAAAAATGGAACTATAAACCATGGTTTTTTATTTGTAGGTAAATGCAAACCTATAATTAATGTTACAGAACTGCTCTTGCTTCCTTTTCATACACCCTAAAATGTGAGACATCTATGGATAGTTAAGATTTTAAATAAAGTCTTAAAACCTTCTCCACATGTCTGTCATGAGGCAGAGGCACCCGAAATAACCCAGGGAAATTGTATTTGGTTGTGAAAATTGCAGCATGCTATATTATTGCTGTGTGTGTGTGTGTGCTCATGCAAGTGAGTTACACTCATAGGATCTGTTACACTCACCTGAGAGACTCCTGAGGCCCTTCCTAGGAGAACATAACATATCATACTGATTCAGTGTGTTCCCTGCTCACCACTCTATCCTAAAGAGGTAAAAATCTGCTCAAAGTAGCATTCAGGGCAGTAGTGCCAAGGATAAAGCTGAGGAGATCATGGCTGTAATGCTCAAATAATGATCAGGGTGTGGTTGTGAATTGATGAAATGTACTGTCTTACAGTAGTGAGTTCTTTTCTGTTCTTATCTGTATACCAACCGCCTTCATTCTGAGTCATCAGGACACTCTGCCTGCTTTCCAAAGAAGGGGCCCTGTTAAAATTATCTGAATGTTCCAATTTGTCATAATTTAGACATAATGGCTAAGAACCAATTTCCATTCTAACCAGCCTGCATTTTTAAATTCACAACTATCTGTGATATATATAGCCACTGAGTAGAAGTTAGAGAGCCTACCCATGTCTATTTTGAATACCTTTCTTTCTGACAAGTTGAGCTTTAAATCTAAATCTTACGTTTTTGTAAACATTTATTTATTTATTTATTATTTTCACCTATCTTTATTCTTTGGCCTGTGTGGGCCTCCCATTGCTGTGGCCTCTCTTGTTGCAGAGCACTGGGTCTGGACGCATGCACTCCAGAGCACTGGCTCATAATTGGACACACAGGCCCTATATACCGGCTCCGCAGCACATGGGATCTTCCTGGGTCAGGGATCAAACTGGTGCCCCTTTCACTGCAAGGCGGACTCTTTATCCCCTGGATCAGCAAGGAAGCCCTAAATCTTATGATTTTT
This sequence comes from Tragulus kanchil, assembly GCA_022376925.1. NCBI lineage: Eukaryota > Metazoa > Chordata > Mammalia > Artiodactyla > Tragulidae > Tragulus > Tragulus kanchil. Next base: position 111,229,291 of record JAIOJX010000001.1, read on the forward strand.
GAGTGAGTTATACTCAAGTTTGGATGATTTTTGGCAATATACATTACATATTTAAAAGGACATATTCCAATAATTGAAATATGCTCTAAACCTATATTTTAAAACATACCCATTAAAATCATATATATATATTAATGTATTTTAAAAGCTCACTTGATCCTAGAAAAACATTCCATATATTTTATTCCTTCAGTAATAGCATTTTAAAAGGTTGTGCTGATAAACTTTTTTAAACCCTTATATTGGTTAATAGACATATTTTAAAAGTGAGTTACACTCATAGGATCTGTTACACTCACCTGAGAGACTCCTGAGGCCCTTCCTAGGAGAACATAACATATCATACTGATTCAGTGTGTTCCCTGCTCACCACTCTATCCTAAAGAGGTAAAAATCTGCTCAAAGTAGCATTCAGGGCAGTAGTGCCAAGGATAAAGCTGAGGAGATCATGGCTGTAATGCTCAAATAATGATCAGGGTGTGGTTGTGAATTGATGAAATGTACTGTCTTACAGTAGTGAGTTCTTTTCTGTTCTTATCTGTATACCAACCGCCTTCATTCTGAGTCATCAGGACACTCTGCCTGCTTTCCAAAGAAGGGGCCCTGTTAAAATTATCTGAATGTTCCAATTTGTCATAATTTAGACATAATGGCTAAGAACCAATTTCCATTCTAACCAGCCTGCATTTTTAAATTCACAACTATCTGTGATATATATAGCCACTGAGTAGAAGTTAGAGAGCCTACCCATGTCTATTTTGAATACCTTTCTTTCTGACAAGTTGAGCTTTAAATCTAAATCTTACGTTTTTGTAAACATTTATTTATTTATTTATTATTTTCACCTATCTTTATTCTTTGGCCTGTGTGGGCCTCCCATTGCTGTGGCCTCTCTTGTTGCAGAGCACTGGGTCTGGACGCATGCACTCCAGAGCACTGGCTCATAATTGGACACACAGGCCCTATATACCGGCTCCGCAGCACATGGGATCTTCCTGGGTCAGGGATCAAACTGGTGCCCCTTGCACTGCAAGGCGGACTCTTTATCCACTGGATCAGCAAGGAAGCCCTAAATCTTATGATTTTTGAGTGAGTTATACTCAAGTTTGGATGATTTTTTTGGCAATATACATTACATATTTAAAAGGACATATTCCAATAATTGAAATATGCTCTAAACCTATATTTTAAAACATACCCATTAAAATCATATATATATATTAATGTATTTTAAAAGCTCACTTGATCCTAGAAAAACATTCCATATATTTTATTCCTTCAGTAATAGCATTTTAAAAGGTTGTGCTGTGAGGAGGGGAAAAAAATAAAGCATTTTTTTCATTATGATTCCCATCCTCTATAATTCTATTAATAGTTGACAGGAATTATGAGAAATTTGGTCTGAAGGAGGGCATGGCAACCCACTCCAGTATTCTTGCCTGGAGAATCCCATGGACAGAGGAGCCTGGTGGGCTACAGTCCATGGGGTCGCAAGAGCTGGACGTGACTTAGCAACTAAGCCACCACTACCACCGGATGAATTTTATACTGGTAATAATTTATTTGCTTATTCGTATAATAAATAAATACAATGTTGTTCTTAATTCAGGTATAAAATGATTATTATATAAAGACAACAAATATTTTTTAAAATTTAAAGAATGATCTGAATGTCTTAATCATTTGATAAAACAGTAGGGTTTCTTGGTTGTGTTCTGATATGAAATCAAATGGTTTTTTCCTGTTGAGTTCTGTTACATAAGATCCCAGGCTAAATACATCATGGTGAGTCTTGAGTTAAAGGGGAGTCTTCCCATCCTATGAGTTAGAAAGGGAGGCATCAAGGTAGTCCTTGGGTAATTATGAGGTTCTGATATTACACCCTTGAGACCATTCTGCATTCATGCAAAGTCATTTGCATATCTAATTTATTTTTAGACATGTGCACACTGCTATATTATTTTTTTTTGCTTTATTTTTGGCTACACTGAGTCTTCGTTGCTGCATGCAGGCTTTATCTAGTTACGTGCATGGGTTTCTCATTGCGCTGACTTCTCTAGTTGTGGAGCACAGGTTCAGTAGTTGTGGCACTAGGGCCCAGCTGCTTCATGGTATGTAGAATGTTCGTGGACCAGAGATTGAACCTGTGTCCTCTGCATTGGCAGGCAGATTCTTATGTACTGCATCACCAGGGAATTTACCTGAATTATTTTAATGAATCATCCAGGTAAACAAGTTGAGCCTAGTGAGGGGTAGGTTTTAGAAAGGGAACATTTCTGTAAATATATTGAAAACTTGTGCTTTATCATATTATTAGTGCATCATAAAAATTCTAAGGGCATATGTGAATTCATAAAACTTGTCAGGGGTGATGTATGCTCATAAAAAAAGCAGGTGCAGTTATTACTGAGTGTTTATGGTATTTCATGAGTAATGGAAAATAAAGCATTTTTCATTATGAAAAAGGGAATTATGAAATTTGGTCTGAAGGAGGGCATGGCAACCCACTCCAGTATTCTTGCCTGGAGAATCCCATGGACAGAGGAGCCTGGTGGGCTACAGTCCATGGGGTCGCAAGAGCTGGACGTGACTTAGCAACTAAGCCACCACTACCACCGGATGAATTTTATACTGGTAATAATTTATTTGCTTATTCGTATAATAAATAAATACAATGTTGTTCTTAATTCAGGTATAAAATGATTATTATATAAAGACAACAAATATTTTTTAAAATTTAAAGAATGATCTGAATGTCTTAATCATTTGATAAAACAGTAGGGTTTCTTGGTTGTGTTCTGATATGAAATCAAATGGTTTTTTCCTGTTGAGTTCTGTTACATAAGATCCCAGGCTAAATACATCATGGTGAGTCTTGAGTTAAAGGGGAGTCTTCCCATCCTATGAGTTAGAAAGGGAGGCATCAAGGTAGTCCTTGGGTAATTATGAGGTTCTGATATTACACCCTTGAGACCATTCTGCATTCATGCAAAGTCATTTGCATATCTAATTTATTTTTAGACATGTGCACACTGCTATATTATTTTTTTTTGCTTTATTTTTGGCTACACTGAGTCTTCGTTGCTGCATGCAGGCTTTATCTAGTTACGTGCATGGGTTTCTCATTGCGCTGACTTCTCTAGTTGTGGAGCACAGGTTCAGTAGTTGTGGCACTAGGGCCCAGCTGCTTCATGGTATGTAGAATGTTCGTGGACCAGAGATTGAACCTGTGTCCTCTGCATTGGCAGGCAGATTCTTATGTACTGCATCACCAGGGAATTTACCTGAATTATTTTTAATGAATCATCCAGGTAAACAAGTTGAGCCTAGTGAGGGGTAGGTTTTAGAAAGGGAACATTTCTGTAAATATATTGAAAACTTGTGCTTTATCATATTATTAGTGCATCATAAAAAAATTCTAAGGGCATATGTGAATTCATAAAACTTGTCAGGGGTGATGTATGCTCATAAAAAAAGCAGGTGCAGTTATTACTGAGTGTTTATGGTATTTCATGAGTAATGGAAAAATAACTGTACAAATATTAATGTGGCCAAATGAAACTCAATTTGAGCAGAGCAAGAAACCATAGCAACTCATCTTTTCCACTCTGAATTCACAGAAAAATTGTTAGCTGACAGTGATCTCAAAACAACATATTCCTGCTCAAGTATTACTTGATTATTTTTATCATGTATACTCAGTATAATCCTTCAATCACAGTCTAGATTTTCTAAATGTTTTTCCTCTTGCAACTTTATGGAAAAAAGGGAAAGATCTGTGGTTTGTTTTGATTACTTCTGATAGGAAAGCACATATTTTAGTATTAATACTTTTCCCCCAAGGAATACCTAAAGTTCTGTATAGTAAAAAAAATTGAAAAAGAAGTGATTTTATATAAAACACTAGGAAATAAAGATGGCAGGACATATTTAGGGGTTTTAAAACCCACATGGAGAAGCCAGTGTAGGTTCTCATGCTATGTCAGGAAAGACAAAAAGCCTGCTTCAAATGCTTATTTAGCTCATGTAAACATACAGAAATTCACATTTGCCCTACCGACTATATCTCTGAGAGCAAACTTGCGTTGCCTTGAGACTAGGAAAATGGTCCTGATTCTCAGGGCAAGAAGGATTGTCCCCTTCATTGGCACAGTATTCCCCTTAGCTTACTGGCCTTCCAGGGAATTTCTTCTCCCACCACGTCCTCAACTCAAACGACTCAGAATCTTCATACAGCCTTTCCTAGTCAACTCTGCTTTAAATAAAGCATTCTAACCAAAAATATGTAAATCCTGTGAACCAGGATAGCAGCTCATTCCCTTCTTTCCCCTGGAATTCTTTCCTTACAAGTACTAATAAACATATTGTTATAAAACACTGTATAAAAGGCACCCTTTCATTTAATTTCAGGGTTTAAGTATAAATATTTTCAGAGGTGAATTTGAATAGAAATTAAAATATGAAAGGCTAGAGATATTTTTTATTACCTCAAATATAAGTTAGCTCACAAAAGCTGATGTACAGCTTTCTGAATGATGGGTATGTATGGGTTGCAGACGTAGTTTGTCTCTCCAGCCTTCCCGTCTATTCATATAAATATTTTAAGAGCAAGTATCACATGGCTATAGAAAAATAGATTCTGGTTATGTTATGCATAGAAGTTAAGCTTTAAAGTACCATATGCACTATAAGGTTTTAAATTATAATTATTGCTTAGATTTTTATTCTTTTATTTTAAACCTTTATTTTGCTTTTAACTTTTACAGTTTTGTTGTTTACAGATATGTATGTTCCCAGATTAGTCATATGTATATCCCCCCCTTCCCACCCCTCCCAACCATCACATAGCACCCCCGAAGGATCCCCTTTTCTCACAGAGCAATGACTAGAGCTATTTTCTTCACTTATGATAGTACAGGCCTTCATGCAACTTCCTTTACACCTCCCACCTTCTGTTCCTTCCCCACAATGATCATATGTCCACTGTCCATGTCTGTCTTTCTGTTGCTTCACTGCGTGTGCCATCATCACCATCCTACTAGATTCCATATATATGTGTTAATATACTGTATTTGTCCTTCTCTTTCTGACTGACTTCACTTTTGATGATACGTTCTAGATCCAGCCACGTCATTAGGGCTGATTCTTCTGCATTCTCTTTACAGCTGTGTAGTATTCCATTGTATATATGTACCAGTGCTTTTGAATCCATTCATTCATCGATGGGCATCTAGGTTCCTTCCATGTTCTAGCTATTGTATAGAGAGCTGCAATGAACATTGGGGTACAGGTGCTTCTTTCAGATTTGATTTCATCAGGGTATAAGCCTAAGAGTGGGATTGCTGGGTCATATGGAGCTTCTAGTTTTAGTTTTTTAAGAAATCTCCAGACTGTCTTCCATAGAGGCTGTATCAATTTACACTCCCACCAGCAATGCAGGAGTGTTCCCTTTTCTCCACAGCCTCTCCAGCATTTATTGTCTGTCGATTTGTGGATGATGGCCATTCTGACAGGTGTGAGGTGATATCTCATTGTAGTTTTGATTTGCATTTCTCTAATTATTAGTGAAGTTGAGCATCGTTTCATGTGTTTTGGGTCTGTCCCCAAATTTGCTAGAGATATTTTTATTACCTCAAATATAAGTTAGCTCACAAAAGCTGATGTACAGCTTTCTGAATGATGGTATGTATGGGTTGCAGGCGTAGTTTGTCTCTCCAGCCTTCCCGTCTATTCATATAAATATTTTAAGAGCAAGTATCACATGGCTATAGAAGAATAGATTCTGGTTATGTTATGCATAGAAGTTAAGCTTTAAAGTACCATATGCACTATAAGGTTTTAAATTATAATTATTGCTTAGATTTTTATTCTTTTATTTTAAACCTTTATTTTGCTTTTAACTTTTACAGTTTTGTTGTTTACAGATATGTATGTTCCCAGATTAGTCATATGTATATCCCCCCCTTCCCACCCCTCCCAACCATCACATAGCACCCCTGAAGGATCCCCTTTTCTCACAGAGCAATGACTAGAGCTATTTTCTTCACTTATGATAGTACAGGCCTTCATGCAACTTCCTTTACACCTCCCACCTTCTGTTCCTTCCCCACAATGATCATATGTCCACTGTCCATGTCTGTCTTTCTGTTGCTTCACTGCGTGTGCCATCATCACCATCCTACTAGATTCCATATATATGTGTTAATATACTGTATTTGTCCTTCTCTTTCTGACTGACTTCACTTTTGATGATACGTTCTAGATCCAGCCACGTCATTAGGGCTGATTCTTCTGCATTCTCTTTACAGCTGTGTAGTATTCCATTGTATATATGTACCAGTGCTTTTGAATCCATTCATTCATCGATGGGCATCTAGGTTCCTTCCATGTTCTAGCTATTGTATAGAGAGCTGCAATGAACATTGGGGTACAGGTGCTTCTTTCAGATTTGATTTCATCAGGGTATAAGCCTAAGAGTGGGATTGCTGGGTCATATGGAGCTTCTAGTTTTAGTTTTTTAAGAAATCTCCAGACTGTCTTCCATAGAGGCTGTATCAATTTACACTCCCACCAGCAATGCAGGAGTGTTCCCTTTTCTCCACAGCCTCTCCAGCATTTATTGTCTGTCGATTTGTGGATGATGGCCATTCTGACAGGTGTGAGGTGATATCTCATTGTAGTTTTGATTTGCATTTCTCTAATTATTAGTGAAGTTGAGCATCGTTTCATGTGTTTTTGGGCCATCTGTATGTCATCGTTGGAGAGGTGTCTGTTTAGGTCCTTTTCCCATTTTTTGATTGGGTTGTTCGTTTTTCCAGTGCTGAGTTGTCTGAGTTGCCTGTAGATTTTGGAGATTAATTCTTTGTCTGTTGTTTCATTTGCTATGATTTTCTCCCACTCTGTGGGCTGTCTGTTCAGCTTTTTTGTAATTTCTTTTGCTGTACCAAAGCTTTTAAGTTTCATTAGGTCCCACATGTTCATTTGTCTTTTTAGTTCTGCTATTCTAGTAGGTGGGTCAGAGAAGATCTTGCTTTGATTTATGTCCTAGAGGGTTTTGCCTATATTCTCCTCTAAGAGTTTGATGGTTTCTGGCCTTACATTTAAGTCTTTAATCCATTTTGAGTTGATCTTTGTGCATGGTGTCAGGGAATGTTCCAACTTCATTTTTTTGTATGTAGCTGTCCAATTTTCCCAGCACCATTTGTTGAAGAGGCTGTCTTTGTCCCATTTTATAGTTTCGCCTCCTTTGTCAAAAATAAAGTACCCATAGGTGCATGGGTTTATCTCTGGGTTCTCGTTCTTGTTCCATTGGTCTATGGTTCTGTTTTTGTGCCAGTACCATACTGTCTTGAGGACTGTTGCTTTGTAGTAGAGTCTGAAGTTGGGGAGGCTGATCCCTCCAGCTCTATTCTTCTTCCTCAGGATTGCTTTGGCTATTCGAGGTCTTTTGTGTTTCCATATGAACTGTGTTATTCTTTGGTCTAGTTCTGTGAAGAATGTTATTGGAAGTTTGATAGGGATCACATTGAATCTATAGATGACATTTGGTAGTATGGTCATTTTCACAATATTGATTCTTCCAACCCAGGAACATGGAATATCTCTCCATCTGTTTAAGTCTTCTTTAATGTCTCTCATGAGTGTCTTGTAATTCTCTGACAGGTGTGAGGATGCTGGGTCATATGGCTTCTATTTTAGTTTTTAAGAAATCTCCAGACTGTCTTCCATAGATTTTGCATTGCAGGGGTGTTCCCTTTTCTCCACAGCCTCTCCAGCATTTATTGTCTGTCGATTTGTGGATGATGGCCATTCTGACAGGTGTGAGGTGATATCTCATTGTAGTTTTGATTTGCATTTCTCTAATTATTAGTGAAGTTGAGCATCGTTTCATGTGTTTTTGGGCCATCTGTATGTCATCGTTGGAGAGGTGTCTGTTTAGGTCCTTTTCCCATTTTTTGATTGGGTTGTTCGTTTTTCCAGTGCTGAGTTGTCTGAGTTGCCTGTAGATTTTGGAGATTAATTCTTTGTCTGTTGTTTCATTTGCTATGATTTTCTCCCACTCTGTGGGCTGTCTGTTCAGCTTTTTTGTAATTTCTTTTGCTGTACCAAAGCTTTTAAGTTTCATTAGGTCCCACATGTTCATTTGTCTTTTTAGTTCTGCTATTCTAGTAGGTGGGTCAGAGAAGATCTTGCTTTGATTTATGTCCTAGAGGGTTTTGCCTATATTCTCCTCTAAGAGTTTGATGGTTTCTGGCCTTACATTTAAGTCTTTAATCCATTTTGAGTTGATCTTTGTGCATGGTGTCAGGGAATGTTCCAACTTCATTTTTTTGTATGTAGCTGTCCAATTTTCCCAGCACCATTTGTTGAAGAGGCTGTCTTTGTCCCATTTTATAGTTTCGCCTCCTTTGTCAAAAATAAAGTACCCATAGGTGCATGGGTTTATCTCTGGGTTCTCGTTCTTGTTCCATTGGTCTATGGTTCTGTTTTTGTGCCAGTACCATACTGTCTTGAGGACTGTTGCTTTGTAGTAGAGTCTGAAGTTGGGGAGGCTGATCCCTCCAGCTCTATTCTTCTTCCTCAGGATTGCTTTGGCTATTCGAGGTCTTTTGTGTTTCCATATGAACTGTGTTATTCTTTGGTCTAGTTCTGTGAAGAATGTTATTGGAAGTTTGATAGGGATCACATTGAATCTATAGATGACATTTGGTAGTATGGTCATTTTCACAATATTGATTCTTCCAACCCAGGAACATGGAATATCTCTCCATCTGTTTAAGTCTTCTTTAATGTCTCTCATGAGTGTCTTGTAATTCTCTGTGTACAGTTCTTTTGTTTCTTTGGGTAGGTTTATTCCTAGATTATTTTTTTGGTTGCAGTGCTGAAGGGGATTGCCTCTTTGATTTCATTTTCTGATTTTTCATTGTTTGTGTATAGGAATGCCAGTGATTTCTCTGTATTGATTTTGTATCCTGAGACTTTGCTGAATTCGCTGATAGCTCTAGTAGTTTTGTAATAGGGTCTTTGGGATTTTCTATGTATAATATCATGTCATCTGCAAATAGAGAGAGTTTGACTTCTTTTCCAATCTGGATTCCTTTGATTTCTTTCTCTTCTCTTATTGCTATTGCTAGAACTTCCAGGACTATGTTGAATAAGAGTGGTGAAAGTGGACACCCTTGTCTTGTTCCTGATCTTAGAGGAAATGCTTTGACTTTTTCACCATTGAGGATAATGTTTGCTGTGGGCTTCTCATACATGACTTTCACTATGTTAAGATAAGTTCCTTTTATGCCCATTTTTTGAAGAGTTTTTATCATAAATGGATGCTGTACTTTGTCAAAGGCTTTTTCTGCATCTATTGAGATGATCATGTGGTTTTTGTCTCTCAATTTGTTGATATGGTGTATCACATTGATTGATTTGTGGATGTTGAAGAATCCTTGCATGCCTGGAATGAACCCAACTTGATCGTGATGAATGAGCTTTTTGATGTGTTGTTGAATTCTGTTTGCTAGGATTTTGTTGAGGATTTTGGCATCTAGATTCATCAGTGAAATTGGCCTATAATTTTCTTTTTTTGTGATGTCTTTGCCTGGCTTTGGTATCAGCGTGATGGTGGCCTCGTAGAATGTGTTTGGAAGTGTTCCTTCCTGTGCAATAGTTTGGAAGAGTTTTAGAAGGACAGGCATTAGCTCTTCTTTAAATGTTTGGTAGAATTCACTTGTGAAACCATCTGGCCCTGGGCTTTTATTTTTGGGTAGATTTTTGATCACAAGGTCGATTTCTGAGCTTGTGATTGGCTTGTTCATAGTTTCTATTTCTTCCTGGTTGAGTCTTGGGAGATTAATCTTCTCTAAGAAACTGTCCATTTCTTCCAGGTTGTCCAGTTTGTTGCCATATAGCTGTTCATAATAGTCTCTTAGAATCCTTTGAATTTCTGCATTGTCTGTTGTAATCTCTCCTTTTTCATTTTTGATTTTGGTGATCTGGTTCTTCTCTCTCTTTTTCTTGATGAGTCTGGCCAGTGGTGTGTCGATTTTATTTACCTTTTCGAAGAACCAGCTTTTTGTTTTATTTATCTTTACTATTGTTCCTTTCGTTTCTTTTTCATTTATTTCTGCTCTGATCTTTATGATTTCTCTTCTCTTATTGCTGTTGCTAGAACTTCCAGGACTATGTTGAATAAGAGTGGTGAAAGTGGACACCCTTGTCTTGTTCCTGATCTTAGAGGAAATGCTTTGACTTTTTCACCATTGAGGATAATGTTTGCTGTGGGCTTCTCATACATGACTTTCACTATGTTAAGATAAGTTCCTTTTATGCCCATTTTTTGAAGAGTTTTTATCATAAATGGATGCTGTACTTTGTCAAAGGCTTTTTCTGCATCTATTGAGATGATCATGTGGTTTTTGTCTCTCAATTTGTTGATATGGTGTATCACATTGATTGATTTGTGGATGTTGAAGAATCCTTGCATGCCTGGAATGAACCCAACTTGATCGTGATGAATGAGCTTTTTGATGTGTTGTTGAATTCTGTTTGCTAGGATTTTGTTGAGGATTTTGGCATCTAGATTCATCAGTGAAATTGGCCTATAATTTTCTTTTTTTGTGATGTCTTTGCCTGGCTTTGGTATCAGCGTGATGGTGGCCTCGTAGAATGTGTTTGGAAGTGTTCCTTCCTGTGCAATAGTTTGGAAGAGTTTTAGAAGGACAGGCATTAGCTCTTCTTTAAATGTTTGGTAGAATTCACTTGTGAAACCATCTGGCCCTGGGCTTTTATTTTTGGGTAGATTTTTGATCACAAGGTCGATTTCTGAGCTTGTGATTGGCTTGTTCATAGTTTCTATTTCTTCCTGGTTGAGTCTTGGGAGATTAATCTTCTCTAAGAAACTGTCCATTTCTTCCAGGTTGTCCAGTTTGTTGCCATATAGCTGTTCATAATAGTCTCTTAGAATCCTTTGAATTTCTGCATTGTCTGTTGTAATCTCTCCTTTTTCATTTTTGATTTTGGTGATCTGGTTCTTCTCTCTCTTTTTCTTGATGAGTCTGGCCAGTGGTGTGTCGATTTTATTTACCTTTTCGAAGAACCAGCTTTTTGTTTTATTTATCTTTACTATTGTTCCTTTCGTTTCTTTTTCATTTATTTCTGCTCTGATCTTTATGATTTCCCTTCTTCTGCTGGCTTTGGGGTGTTTTTATTCTTCTTTCTCCAGTTGTTTTAAGCATAAGGTAAGGTCGTCTGTGTGAGATTTTCCTAGTTTCTTGAGGTGGGATTGAATTGCTATAAACTTCCCTCTTAGAACTGCTTTTGCAGTATCCCATAGGTTTTGCACTGTCGTGTGTTCATTGTCGTTTTCTTCTAGGAATTTTTTTATTTCTCCTTTGATTTCCTCAATGATCAGTTGGTTTTTTAGGTACGTGTTGTTTAATCTCAATGTGCTTGTGTTTTTAGCGGTTTTTTTTCCTGTAGTTGATCTCTAGTCTCACTGCATTGTGGTCCGAGAAGATGGTTGATAGAACTTCGGTTTTCTTGAATTGACTGAGGTTTGATTTGTGGCCCAAGATGTGGTCTATCCTGGAGAATGTTCCGTGAGCACTTGAGAAGCAAGTGTATTCTTCTGCTTTTGGATGGAAAGTCCTAAAGATATCAGTGAGGTCCATTTCTTCTAGTGTGGCATTTAAGGCTTGTGTTTCTTTATTAATTTTCTGTTTGGATGATCTGTCCATTGGTGTGAGAGGAGTGTTAAAGTCTCCTACTATGATTGTGTTGCTGTCAATGTCTTCTTTTATGTCTGAAAGTGTTTGTCTTATGTATTGGGGTGCTCCTGTGTTAGGTGCATAGATATTTATGATTGTTAGGTCTTCTTGGATGGATCCCTTAATCATGATGTAATGACCTGCCTTGTCTCTTAGAATCTTCTTTATTTTAAAATCTATTTTGTCTGATATGAGGATTGCTACTCCAGCTTTCTTTTGATTTCCATTTGCATGGAATATCTTTTTCCAGCCTCTCACTTTCAGTCTATGAGTGTCTCTAGGTCTGAAATGAGTTTCCTGGAGGCACATATGTATGGGTCGTGTTTTGGATCCATTCAGCTACTCTGTGTCTTTTGGTTGGGGCATTTAGTCCATTTACATTCAAAGTAATTATTGATACAAATGATCCTTGTCCATTTCTTCCAGGTTGTCCAGTTTGTTGCCATATAGCTGTTCATAATAGTCTCTTAGAATCCTTTGAATTTCTGCATTGTCTGTTGTAATCTCTCCTTTTTCATTTTTGATTTTGGTGATCTGGTTCTTCTCTCTCTTTTTCTTGATGAGTCTGGCCAGTGGTGTGTCGATTTTATTTACCTTTTCGAAGAACCAGCTTTTTGTTTTATTTATCTTTACTATTGTTCCTTTCGTTTCTTTTTCATTTATTTCTGCTCTGATCTTTATGATTTCCCTTCTTCTGCTGGCTTTGGGGTGTTTTTATTCTTCTTTCTCCAGTTGTTTTAAGCATAAGGTAAGGTCGTCTGTGTGAGATTTTCCTAGTTTCTTGAGGTGGGATTGAATTGCTATAAACTTCCCTCTTAGAACTGCTTTTGCAGTATCCCATAGGTTTTGCACTGTCGTGTGTTCATTGTCGTTTTCTTCTAGGAATTTTTTTATTTCTCCTTTGATTTCCTCAATGATCAGTTGGTTTTTTAGGTACGTGTTGTTTAATCTCAATGTGCTTGTGTTTTTAGCGGTTTTTTTTCCTGTAGTTGATCTCTAGTCTCACTGCATTGTGGTCCGAGAAGATGGTTGATAGAACTTCGGTTTTCTTGAATTGACTGAGGTTTGATTTGTGGCCCAAGATGTGGTCTATCCTGGAGAATGTTCCGTGAGCACTTGAGAAGCAAGTGTATTCTTCTGCTTTTGGATGGAAAGTCCTAAAGATATCAGTGAGGTCCATTTCTTCTAGTGTGGCATTTAAGGCTTGTGTTTCTTTATTAATTTTCTGTTTGGATGATCTGTCCATTGGTGTGAGAGGAGTGTTAAAGTCTCCTACTATGATTGTGTTGCTGTCAATGTCTTCTTTTATGTCTGAAAGTGTTTGTCTTATGTATTGGGGTGCTCCTGTGTTAGGTGCATAGATATTTATGATTGTTAGGTCTTCTTGGATGGATCCCTTAATCATGATGTAATGACCTGCCTTGTCTCTTAGAATCTTCTTTATTTTAAAATCTATTTTGTCTGATATGAGGATTGCTACTCCAGCTTTCTTTTGATTTCCATTTGCATGGAATATCTTTTTCCAGCCTCTCACTTTCAGTCTATGAGTGTCTCTAGGTCTGAAATGAGTTTCCTGGAGGCAGCATATGTATGGGTCGTGTTTTTGGATCCATTCAGCCACTCTGTGTCTTTTGGTTGGGGCATTTAGTCCATTGACATTCAAAGTAATTATTGATACAAATGATCCTATTGTCATCTTCTTAGATGTTATGATGGGCTTGTTTTGTAGATCTTCTTCTTCTCTTATGCTTGTTGTCTATATAAGTCCCTTTAACTTGTTGTGAGGCTGATTTTGTGTTAGTAAATTCTTTTACGTTTTGCTTATCTGTAGAGCTTTTGATTTCTCCATCAATTTTGAATGAGATCCTTGAAGGGTAGAGGATTCTTGGTTGCAGATTATTCTGTTTCAGTGCTTTAAATGTGTCTTGCCATTCCCTTCTGGTCTGCAGAGTTTCTGTTGAAAGATCAGCAGTTAAACGTATGGGCTTTCCCTTGTATGTCACTAGTTGCTTTTCCCTTGCTGCTTTGAGAATTCTGTCTTTGTGTTTTATTTGTGTTAGCTTCATTAAGATGTGTCTTGGTGTGTTTCTTCTCAGATTGATTCTGTATGGTACTCTTTGTGCTTCTTGGACTTGATTGACTATTTCTTTTCCCTTGTTGGGGAAATTTTCAACTAGAATCTCTTCAAAAATTTTCTCATAGCCTTTCTTTTTTTCTTCTTCTTCTGGAACCCCTATAATTTGAATATTGGTGCATTTGATATTATCCCAGAGGTCTCTGAGGCTATCCTCTGCTCTTTTCATTCTTTGAGCTAGAGTCTGTTTTTCAGCAGTTCCTTCCACCATTTTATCTTCCAGCTCACTTATCCGGTCTTCTGTCTCAGATACTCTGCTCTTGATTCCTTCTACAGTGTTTTTCAGTTCAGCAATTGAGTTGTTTGTCTCTGTTACTTTTTTGGTAAGTTCTTGTATTTCTTTATTCAGTGTGTTAGTTGTGTCTTGCCATTTCTCTGAAATTCTGTTTTCAATGTCTTTGATCACCTTTACTATCATTCTTCTGAAATCGCTTTCAGAAAGTTTGTCCAAATTCTCTTCATTGATTTGATCTTGTATGTTTGTGAATTGTTCCTTCGCTTGTGTGGTATTTCTCTGCCATTTCATTGTTATTATTAATTTTTTAGCTGACTCTGTTTGGAATTTCCTTTCCCCAGACTTTGAGTTACATCTGTTGGTGTTTGTTGTTTGGATGGGGCTTCTTATTCTGGGTCATGCTGGTGATTGGGTGATGTCAGGACTTGCATACAAGTGATTACCTTTGTTGGCGTTCTCCCTTGTATACTGCTCTTTAGTGTTAGGCATTCTCTAGTATTGTAGAGTTTTGGAGTCAGTGCTCCCTCCTTAAAGCCCTGGGACTTGTTGCCTGACCAGGGAATGAAGATTTGACAGCTGGTTTGTTATGGCATTAAATGATATTAAAACATATATATGCAAATGAGAAACAGAAGGTATACCTTTGACAAATGGCAATTAAAAAATTATGCAAATACTATCTAGCATATTGAATTATACACATAAACATATACAGCTATAACATAACCCAAGCATTCCAACCAAAAATACAGTACAATACGTTAGCACGGCGAATAGAGAAAATAAAGAATGATACCCACCAGTTAATAACCAAACTAAGTAGAGCACCAATTGGAGAATAATGCTAGAGTAGGGTCCCTGTTGGGGATAAGGCAATGAGGACAGAACAGACTTAAGAAATGTGGTGGGAAAAGGGAAAAAGAGAAAGGGAGGATAGAAGAGAAATATAGAATAATATTGCAAAGTTAAATATAGGGAGATAAAGATTTGTATGTATTAGAATTTAGTGCTATAGGAAAGGAGCTTCACAGAAAGCAAAGAATTATAGAGGAAGTGGTAGTACAAATGAAAAATTTTTTTAAATTCTGTTTTGAGTGTGTTCAGCTTCGTGTCTTGCCATTCTCTCTGAACAGTGTTTCAGTTCAGCAATTGAGTTGTTTGTCTCTGTTACTTTTTTGGTAAGTTCTTGTATTTCTTTATTCAGTGTGTTAGTTGTGTCTTGCCATTTCTCTGAAATTCTGTTTTCAATGTCTTTGATCTCCTTTACTATCATTCTTCTGAAATCGCTTTCAGAAAGTTTGTCCAAATTCTCTTCATTGATTTGATCTTGTATGTTTGTGAATTGTTCCTTCGCTTGTGTGGTATTTCTCTGCCATTTCATTGTTATTATTAATTTTTTAGCTGACTCTGTTTGGAATTTCCTTTCCCCAGACTTTGAGTTACATCTGTTGGTGTTTGTTGTTTGGATGGGGCTTCTTATTCTGGGTCATGCTGGTGATTGGGTGATGTCAGGACTTGCATACAAGTGATTACCTTTGTTGGCGTTCTCCCTTGTATACTGCTCTTTAGTGTTAGGCATTCTCTAGTATTGTAGAGTTTTGGAGTCAGTGCTCCCTCCTTAAAGCCCTGGGACTTGTTGCCTGACCAGGGAATGAAGATTTGACAGCTGGTTTGTTATGGCATTAAATGATATTAAAACATATATATGCAAATGAGAAACAGAAGGTATACCTTTGACAAATGGCAATTAAAAAATTATGCAAATACTATCTAGCATATTGAATTATACACATAAACATATACAGCTATAACATAACCCAAGCATTCCAACCAAAAATACAGTACAATACGTTAGCACGGCGAATAGAGAAAATAAAGAATGATACCCACCAGTTAATAACCAAACTAAGTAGAGCACCAATTGGAGAATAATGCTAGAGTAGGGTCCCTGTTGGGGATAAGGCAATGAGGACAGAACAGACTTAAGAAATGTGGTGGGAAAAGGGAAAAAGAGAAAGGGAGGATAGAAGAGAAATATAGAATAATATTGCAAAGTTAAATATAGGGAGATAAAGATTTGTATGTATTAGAATTTAGTGCTATAGGAAAGGAGCTTCACAGAAAGCAAAGAATTATAGAGGAAGTGGTAGTACAAATGAAAAATTTTTTTAAATTAAAAGAGCTAATTATATAGAAAAACAAAGCAAAAATAATAAAAACAAACAAAACCCCCACAGAAGCTTAAAAGACCAGTGGGGAACCAGAAGTTTATACCAAAATAAAATGTATGGTTTAAAAGGAAAAAGAAAATAAAATTATGTAAACTTGAATATATTCAGTCTTACTGATAAGATTAGTAGCTTCAATAGAATTCAGTGAAGGAAATGAACACACCCACTCTCTCTCTCACACACACACACCCAAAAAATAAAAAGGCAGGGGGTGCACTGAGTAGGTTTGGGAAAAAGAGAAAAAAAAAATTGAAACAAAGTGATACAATACAAAAAATGAAATTTTAAAGTCCAGCAGTAACTCCAGCTTCAGACAAAACGTGAATATAGTGTTTATGTTCTTCTGTCTCTTGCTGACTATTCAGGAATTATCAGTCTTTTTCTTGCCTCTGTCAGGCAAGATTTGACAGATCTTGCCTGAATAGATCTTCAGATCTGGCTGGATCTGAAGACCTCTTTGACTGCTTGTTTCTTTCGGCCTATTCCAGAACTAAAAGGCCCGCCCAGGCTGGCCCTGGGAGTTTCTTAATCCAAATACCTTTTCTTGCTGGGTGGAGCTAAATTCCCTCCCTGTAGCTTGCCCAACAGCCAAACTACAGTATTCTGATTTATTCTGATTTAGATTATTTTGACAGTGATTTTTCCATCTGAGTTACATTTTAGTATTTCTTTTGTTTCTTTTTTGAAATATTTAATTGGAATGTAATTGTTTTACAATGTTGTGTTTCTGCTATACAAAGTCGTGAACTCATTAACTTTTAATAAGATGTATACTTTTCAACCGCTTGCCTTACTCTCAAGAAAATGGCATTCAGTGTGGAGGGAATGAAGGAAAACACAAATGGAGAGAAAGCATAAAACTTCAGTGTTTACGAGTATGCCTGTGTGTCTAGGGCAGATAATTTGCATGAGGAAACAGTAAGGTGAAAGACTGGAAAGAGAGTTGAGAGACAAAAAGTGAAATCACTGTCTTTCAAAATTAGAAGAATCTGAAAGATCATTTATTTATCCCTTTTCTCTGAAAAGCCCCCAAACCCTCCGTCATTATATAGAAAACAAAACATAAATAATTAATACAAACAAAACCCACAGAAGCTTAAAAGACCAGTGGGGAACCAGAAGTTTATACCAAAATAAAATGTATGGTTTAAAAGGAAAAAGAAAATAAAATTATGTAAACTTGAATATATTCAGTCTTACTGATAAGATTAGTAGCTTCAATAGAATTCAGTGAAGGAAATGAACACACCCACTCTCTCTCTCACACACACACACAAAAAATAAAAAGGCAGGGGGTGCACTGAGTAGGTTTGGGAAAAAGAGAAAAAAAAAATTGAAACAAAGTGATACAATACAAAAAATGAAATTTTAAAGTCCAGCAGTAACTCCAGCTTCAGACAAAACGTGAATATAGTGTTTATGTTCTTCTGTCTCTTGCTGACTATTCAGGAATTATCAGTCTTTTTCTTGCCTCTGTCAGGCAAGATTTGACAGATCTTGCCTGAATAGATCTTCAGATCTGGCTGGATCTGAAGACCTCTTTGACTGCTTGTTTCTTTCGGCCTATTCCAGAACTAAAAGGCCCGCCCAGGCTGGCCCTGGGAGTTTCTTAATCCAAATACCTTTTCTTGCTGGGTGGAGCTAAATTCCCTCCCTGTAGCTTGCCCAACAGCCAAACTACAGTATTCTGATTTATTCTGATTTAGATTATTTTGACAGTGATTTTTCCATCTGAGTTACATTTTAGTATTTCTTTTGTTTCTTTTTTGAAATATTTAATTGGAATGTAATTGTTTTACAATGTTGTGTTTCTGCTATACAAAGTCGTGAACTCATTAACTTTTAATAAGATGTATACTTTTCAACCGCTTGCCTTACTCTCAAGAAAATGGCATTCAGTGTGGAGGGAATGAAGGAAAACACAAATGGAGAGAAAGCATAAAACTTCAGTGTTTACGAGTATGCCTGTGTGTCTAGGGCAGATAATTTGCATGAGGAAACAGTAAGGTGAAAGACTGGAAAGAGAGTTGAGAGACAAAAAGTGAAATCACTGTCTTTCAAAATTAGAAGAATCTGAAAGATCATTTATTTATCCCTTTTCTCTGATGCACAAACTCCGTCTCCAGCAGCACTAATAAGCAATCACCCAGTCAGTTATACTCCCATGTCAGCGAATGCATGACTTCAAAGCCTTCATTGTTTGACAGCTGCAATGACTAAAAGTTCTTCCTTGTGTCAGAACTGAAACTTCTACCATCGGTCTTAGTTTTGCCTCGAATGCAAAAGAATCTTTTTTCTAAGTCAGTTCTTTTGAAGGTTTAAAGTCTTTAAAAGGAATACTCTGATACACTTCCTTTGTGATTCGTGGCAGTCACAATCCATAAGCTATGACAATTTGCTCTTCACCCAGAAGACAAATATACAAGCTTAATATTAACACTAACAAACTAAGGTATATTTTTTATTATGTGTTAGGTACTTTAATTTACATGTTGTTGTTGCTTAGCCCAACTCTTTGTGATCCCATGGATTGTAGCCTGCCAGGCTCCTCTGTCCATGGGATTTCCCAGGCAAGAGTACCTGAGTGGGTTGCCATTCCCATCTCCAGGGGATCTTCCCAACCTTGGGATCGAACCTGGGTCTCTTGCATTGCAGGAAGGTTCTTTACTGACTGAGCCATACAGGACAGTCAACCAGTAACAAACTAAAATTGCTGGATTAGTATCTTCTTTGCCACTCAGATGGGGTAATGCTGAGGCATGTTCTATACTGTCTTGCAGAGCTCCTTAGTAAGATTGAACCACTGGTTGCCCACAGTGGTGATCACTCATGAACAAGGTCTGTATTGTCAGCTTTCACTTTTCTTTCTCACGTCTCTGTTCCTTTCTGTAATCACCTCCTAAATGTGTGCTAAAACTTTTGTCTGAGGGTCTTAATTACAGGGAAGCCAGGCAGATGTTCTTTTTACACAAGGAGGAAGCTTTGTGTAAAAGGAAGCTCTATATGGGTAAAGTTGCCTAGAGAGAGACCACTGCCTTGGAGACAATGCTGTCTCGGTTTTTCTTGCTGGCATTTGGCACCTGTATTTGTGTGACTATTACCTTTCGAGATATGTCTTCTCTCTTGCCATCATCTGTCAGTATCATCCCAAATTTGCTTCATTTTCTTTTTGGCCACTTCTGTTGGTCTTTCATTTATTTATTTTCATCCATCTTTGTTCTTTGGCCCGTGTGGGCCTCCCATTGCCGTGGCCTCTCTTGTTGCAGAGCAACGGCTCTGGTCGCATGTACTCTAGAGCGCTGGCTCAGTAGTTGGACACATCCATCCAGCCTCTCCACGGCACGTGGAATCTTCCCAGGCCAGGGATCAAACCAGAACCCCTTGTTCTCCTCTTTATCTTTCCTATTATAGTCAACTCAGCCCCTAAACTGAGCCTCTGTCTCCTCTTTCTCTGTTACAGTTAAGTTCTATCAGCTAAACCACACAGGTATGTCCTTAACAATTCAATTCCCTGCCCTCACACACTCCCAGCTGTAGAGCTCATCATTTCTTGAAAACCACAATGCCTACACCAGCCTCTCAAATCTCTCTGTACCCTCACTCTCTCCATTTTGATCCATCATCTACCCTGATGTCAGAATACTTTTCAGTGTTGTAAATTTGTCTCAGAACCCTTCAGTGGTTCCATATTACCTTGAGAGCTGCCCATACTCCTTAGCATGGAACACAACATTCTTCAGTATCTGTCTCCCAACCACGTCTGCAGACATGCCACTGTCCACACTCAGCATGTGCTCTGCCATCCAGTCATGGTGAGCCATTTGCTGTTCCCTGAACACATGGTGACCTTTCCATGGGCCTTCCAAGCATGCCTGAGTCTAAACCCTGTTCCATTTTCCCCTATACCACAATGCCTCCCATGCACCTGATTGCACCTTTAAGCAAAAATTTCCTGGGAGTAAGAATGAGAAAGGAAGGCATATTATGTCAGACCCTTTACAAAATAATTGTGGACACTTCATTTGGGAATTTCTAAGTGTGATAGAAATCTGGGTGAGTAGGTAAAATAGCTACATAAATAAAATGCACACCTTTTAGATCACACCAGGAGATTGCCTTGAGGTTTAAATGGCTGAGATCATTTTCACGTTCCTCACAGCTAGCCATCTATAATTAAACAGCAGCGCCAGTTGGCACACATTTATCATCTGCACAGAAACAGAAAGTCACCTCCATTCATCTCAAAAGATGAGATATTAAAAGTTTGTTTTTATAATAGCTGGTACACAGCAATTTGTGCTAACATCTGCTTAACCTGAATCCATATCCCAAGATTCAGGATTTACTCATGTAAGAAAGAAAATCTGCTAGTTTTTTCTTTGCTAAAAGCAAGTAAAAATAAACTGTAATAATTTAAATGATTTTTTAAACTTAAACAAGTTTGGATTTTGACCAGCACTAGTAAATTTACTTTGTATTATAAAGGGTACCAATCAGCTTATGACAAACACTTCTCAGTGTGCCCTCCTCCCAGTTCATACCTTGTTGATGTTTAGTCGCTAAGTCATGTCCAACTCTTTGTGACCGCCATGGACTTTAGCATGCCAGGCTTCCCTGTCTTCTGCTGACTCCTGGAGTTTGCTCCACATTTTACCTCATGCTATTCTCCCCCTCATTCCCTTGATTGATTGTAGTTAAAAAAACCCTCTATTTTTTTTGATGTCAGAATACTTTTCAGTGTTGTAAATTTGTCTCAGAACCCTTCAGTGGTTCCATATTACCTTGAGAGCTGCCCATACTCCTTAGCATGGAACACAACATTCTTCAGTATCTGTCTCCCAACCACGTCTGCAGACATGCCACTGTCCACACTCAGCATGTGCTCTGCCATCCAGTCATGGTGAGCCATTTGCTGTTCCCTGAACACATGGTGACCTTTCCATGGGCCTTCCAAGCATGCCTGAGTCTAAACCCTGTTCCATTTTCCCCTATACCACAATGCCTCCCATGCACCTGATTGCACCTTTAAGCAAAAATTTCCTGGGAGTAAGAATGAGAAAGGAAGGCATATTATGTCAGACCCTTTACAAAATAATTGTGGACACTTCATTTGGGAATTTCTAAGTGTGATAGAAATCTGGGTGAGTAGGTAAAATAGCTACATAAATAAAATGCACACCTTTTAGATCACACCAGGAGATTGCCTTGAGGTTTAAATGGCTGAGATCATTTTCACGTTCCTCACAGCTAGCCATCTATAATTAAACAGCAGCGCCAGTTGGCACACATTTATCATCTGCACAGAAACAGAAAGTCACCTCCATTCATCTCAAAAGATGAGATATTAAAAGTTTGTTTTTATAATAGCTGGTACACAGCAATTTGTGCTAACATCTGCTTAACCTGAATCCATATCCCAAGATTCAGGATTTACTCATGTAAGAAAGAAAATCTGCTAGTTTTTTCTTTGCTAAAAGCAAGTAAAAATAAACTGTAATAATTTAAATGATTTTTTAAACTTAAACAAGTTTGGATTTTGACCAGCACTAGTAAATTTACTTTGTATTATAAAGGGTACCAATCAGCTTATGACAAACACTTCTCAGTGTGCCCTCCTCCCAGTTCATACCTTGTTGATGTTTAGTCGCTAAGTCATGTCCAACTCTTTGTGACCGCCATGGACTTTAGCATGCCAGGCTTCCCTGTCTTCTGCTGACTCCTGGAGTTTGCTCCACATTTTACCTCATGCTATTCTCCCCCTCATTCCCTTGATTGATTGTAGAATAACTCTCCTAAATATAATCCCCCTTCTGAAGTTGTTCAGTCATCAGGTCATGTCCAACTCTGCAATCCCATAGACTGTAGCAGGCCAGGCCTCCCTGTCCCTCTGGAGTTTGACCAAGTTCATATCCATTGAATCGGTGATGCCATCCAACCATCTCATCCTCTGTTGCCCTCTTCTCTTCCTGCTGTCAGTCTTCCCCAGTATCAGGGTCTTTTCCAATGAGTCAGTTGTTCACATCAGGTGGCCAAAATATTGAAGCTTCAGCTTTAGCATCATTGCTTCTAAACTACCCAACTCTACTACTGTAGTATAAAATAGTACAAAGGCAGACACAGATAAAATATAAAAGACTGTATCTGTGTTCCAATAAAACTTTATTTATAAAACAGGCATCAAACATGTTTAGACTATGAGTTATAGCTTGCTGATCACTGATCAGCCCCCTATGTCCTCTGAATCCTCTGAGGACAGTAGCAAAAGGATTATTTGATTTATTTTAATATAATTTTGTTGAGCAAAACACAAAAACAGTCCTCTTTCTCTGAGAACTCTGAACATCAAAATCAGATAAGGTAAATATACTAATGCTAGTTATGTCTAAAGCATTTGAAATCATTAGAAACAAGACAATAAAGAGATAGTTTAAACCATGAATTGCAGGTTAAAGAGAATATATGTTTAGAGACAGGATAGAGACTGGGAGGGCTAATTCTGGCTCTTCCCTGTCAAGAGTGAAGTGGAGCAGGTATGAGGTCAGATTCCAGGTATCGGTTCTTTAAGTTATCAATGGCCATCAGAGTTTGAATAAGTCATAATGTCTCTCAGACATCCATGTTTTTATCTGTAAAATGCAGATAATACCTACCCTGATATCTTTCTTAAGGTTGTTGAAAGATTGTGTATGTGAAAAGCCTCTTCAAGAAGTAACTTTATGGTATGAATGCTCACTTTAAAAACTCAAAGTGTGAAGGGATCTATAGATCTGATGATTCTTTTGAAGACTTTTCTTTGACTCCAATATGCTGTGGAAGCCCAGTTTGCTCCACATTTTACCTCATGCTATTCTCCCCTCATTCCCTTGATTGATTGTAGAATAACTCTCTAAATATAATCCCCCTTCTGAAGTTGTTCAGTCATCAGGTCATGTCCAACTCTGCAATCCCATAGACTGTAGCAGGCCAGGCCTCCCTGTCCCTCTGGAGTTTGACCAAGTTCATATCCATTGAATCGGTGATGCCATCCAACCATCTCATCCTCTGTTGCCCTCTTCTCTTCCTGCTGTCAGTCTTCCCCAGTATCAGGGTCTTTTCCAATGAGTCAGTTGTTCACATCAGGTGGCCAAAATATTGAAGCTTCAGCTTTAGCATCATTGCTTCTAAACTACCCAACTCTACTACTGTAGTATAAAATAGTACAAAGGCAGACACAGATAAAATATAAAAGACTGTATCTGTGTTCCAATAAAACTTTATTTATAAAACAGGCATCAAACATGTTTAGACTATGAGTTATAGCTTGCTGATCACTGATCAGCCCCCTATGTCCTCTGAATCCTCTGAGGACAGTAGCAAAAGGATTATTTGATTTATTTTAATATAATTTTGTTGAGCAAAACACAAAAACAGTCCTCTTTCTCTGAGAACTCTGAACATCAAAATCAGATAAGGTAAATATACTAATGCTAGTTATGTCTAAAGCATTTGAAATCATTAGAAACAAGACAATAAAGAGATAGTTTAAACCATGAATTGCAGGTTAAAGAGAATATATGTTTAGAGACAGGATAGAGACTGGGAGGGCTAATTCTGGCTCTTCCCTGTCAAGAGTGAAGTGGAGCAGGTATGAGGTCAGATTCCAGGTATCGGTTCTTTAAGTTATCAATGGCCATCAGAGTTTGAATAAGTCATAATGTCTCTCAGACATCCATGTTTTTATCTGTAAAATGCAGATAATACCTACCCTGATATCTTTCTTAAGGTTGTTGAAAGATTGTGTATGTGAAAAGCCTCTTCAAGAAGTAACTTTATGGTATGAATGCTCACTTTAAAAACTCAAAGTGTGAAGGGATCTATAGATCTGATGATTCTTTTGAAGACTTTTCTTTGACTCCAATATGCTGTGGAAGCCCTTGATCATTTTAGTTACCACTCTCTTGAAATCTTTCCACTTTTTTTCCTACATGTTCCTCTAGGAACAATATCCAGAACTCAAACATAATACAAACAGACTTTTCTTTCAAAAATAGAAGAATCTTTTAGGAATTACCAGTTTTTAAAGGTTTGCCCAAAGTCAATTTGCAGTTATTCTTGCTAAATAAGAAGAGATTGGGTAACTCTAAGACTACTGCCAAGACAGCAGTTTTTGCACAAAGGAATAAGAGAGAGTAAAGACTATGATATCATCCTCTCTTCATCCACTGTAGTTTTAAGTCTTATTCAGTTCAATTCAGTCACTCAGTTGTGTCCGACTCTTTGCGACCCCATGGACTGCAGCACACCAGGCTTCCTTGTCCCAGAGCTTGGTCAGTCTCATGTCCATTGACTCAGTGATGCCATCTAACCATCTCGTCCTCTGTCATCTCCTTCTCCTTCTGCCTTCTCTTTTTCCCAACATCAGGATGTTTTCCAGTGAGTTGTCTCTTCACATCAGGTGGCCAAAGTTTTGGAGCTTCAGTTTTAGCATCAGTCCTTTCAATGAATATTCAGGGTTGATTTCCTTTAAGACTGATTAATTTGATGTCCTTGCAGACCAAGGGACTCTTAAGAGTCTTCTCCAACACCACAATTCAAAGGCATCAGTTCTTCAGCACTCAGCCTTCTTTATGGTTCAACTCTCACATCCATACATGACTACTGGGAAAACCATAGCTTTGACTACACAGACTTTTGTCGGCAAAATGTCTCTGCTTTTGAATATGTTGTCTAGGTTTGTCATAGCTTTTTGTTGTCTAGCTTTTCTTCCAGGGAGCAACCACCTTTTAATTTCATGGTGCAGTCACCATCCTCAGTAATTTTGGAGCCCAAGAAAATAAAGTCTGTCACTGTTTCCATTATTTACCCATCTATTTGCCATGAAGTGATGGGACCAGATGCCATGATCTGTTGAGTTTTAAGCCAACTTTTTCACTCTCCTCTCTCACCTTCATCAAGAGCCTTATTAGGGCTTCCTCTGGTGGTCCAGTGGGTAAGGACACCGCCTTACAGTGCAAGAGCCTTATTAGCCAAAACTAATTTGGTTAGCTATAGGAAGATCAATTTCTGGTACATAATGGTTGCTTTAAAGAAAGTTACATGAAGGTCTGGAGGTCCAATGCTACCTAATCATTGAGCATCTATGTTAGGATTACTTGACAAACAAGGATGAGGTATAAAATTGGAGAGATGGGGAAAGATGGTAAACTAAACAGTAGTGTTCTTCCATTCAGCTTATTGTTAAGCACATTTGGCCATATCAGACCCCACCGGTTTTGCCACTGCTTTCATCTGACACAGAAAAGATCTGTGGCTCAACCAAAATAGTTCATTGTTGGTGAAGCCAGTGCTTGAAGCAAGCTAGATCGATAGAAATCTTAATTAATTCAGCCATTCATTCATGTCTCACAACATTTACTGTGGTAAAACCTGAAGTAAATAATTCAGCAGGTTACTTTACTATCTTTTTTAATCTTGAGTGCCTCTTTTTCATTATATAGTCTCAGTGATTATCTCTGCATATCATTAAAAACATCATATTTAAGGGTCTCTTGAAAATATTTTTTTGATTCACCTAATTTCTGGTTCATTCACACCTGCAACCAATTCTGAGCTTCCATGTTCCTTACTTGAAGAAATCTTTTAAAAAGGAAAAAAAAGTGAACTTCTTTGGGTTGAGTTATTCTTCCACCAGTGATCTTTGACCAGGTGGAGAAATTTCATGTGATATTAATTCCTCAGCTCAAAACAGAATTCTGTTGTTACATCCTTATGTCTATAAGTAAACAGTCTCTTTCATCACAAGATGCTGAGCTAAAATATAAAATGAAAGGAGATGGTGTCTTAGAAATCTTCAGTATGGTTCTAGGGTCATCTGTATCTGGAAAAGGCAGGTTCAGTAAGTAGTCATGGGAGACTACTAAGGGTTCTTTAATAAAACACCATTTAGACTTATATGTAGAGAAGGAAATGGCAACCCACTCCAGTATTCTTGTCTGGAGAATTCCATGAACAGAGGAGTCTAGCAGGCTATCATCTGTGGGGTCAGAAAGAGTTGGACATGTCTGAGCGACTAACATTGACTTTCACTTTAGACTTATATGAATTATATTTCCATCTTATTTAACTATATACATTAGCAGTGTATGTGAGAAAGTGCTAGGCAGTTTTTATTCTGAAATGTGATAAATAGATCTAAATAGGACATGCATGGACCTAGAGATTCTCATACTGAGTGAGGTAAGTCAGAGAAAGATAAATATCATATGATATTGTATATATGTGTAATCTCAAAAAGGGCTACAAATTAACTTATGTGCAAAACAAATAGAGTCACAGATATAGAACATAAACATATGGTTACTACGGGATATGGGTGATAGGGATAAATTGGGAGATTAGGACTGACATATATGCACCACTCTATATAAGATAGATAACTGTAAGAACCTACTGTATAGCACAGGGAGCTCAATACTCTATAATGGCCTACATGCGGAAAGAATCTAAAACAGAGTGGATTTATGTATTTGTATAACAGACTTAGTTTGCTGTACACCTTAGACTAATACAACATTGTAAATTAATTATATCCCTATCAAAATATTTAAAAAATAAAAACAAATTTAAATATATTTAAAAATAAATGTATTTAAAATGTATTTTAAAATAAATACATTTACCAGTTCTTATGTTATGTTAAAAGGCAAATCCATCTTAAATTCTATTCAGTGGGTTTAATAACTGAAGTACCAAAATGATATAACTATCAACAATACCATGTATAAAAGCATAGTTTGAGATCTAAAAAACAAATATCCTGATAGTCCATATGTTTCAATTTTCTGTCTTCACCATTTCACTATATTATCAACTATTTTGTTTTATTACGTTTTGGATTCTTCTTTAAAATTTTGCCCCAACCTTTTCTTTCTGTTGGGGGCTCAAGGACCAACAGTTTATAAAAGCATTATCTTCACATCTGTTCACTGTGCGGTTACAGAATGAGCCTAACTGGCATAATCTGGATGGCATATACTCATACAGATCATCTCCATCTTGACGTCAGTGTATTTCAGCGGCTTAAAGGGATATTAAAACTTTCCATGAACAGAGGAGTCTAGCAGGCTATCATCTGTGGGGTCAGAAAGAGTTGGACATGTCTGAGCGACTAACATTGACTTTCACTTTAGACTTATATGAATTATATTTCCATCTTATTTAACTATATACATTAGCAGTGTATGTGAGAAAGTGCTAGGCAGTTTTTATTCTGAAATGTGATAAATAGATCTAAATAGGACATGCATGGACCTAGAGATTCTCATACTGAGTGAGGTAAGTCAGAGAAAGATAAATATCATATGATATTGTATATATGTGTAATCTCAAAAAGGGCTACAAATTAACTTATGTGCAAAACAAATAGAGTCACAGATATAGAACATAAACATATGGTTACTACGGGATATGGGTGATAGGGATAAATTGGGAGATTAGGACTGACATATATGCACCACTCTATATAAGATAGATAACTGTAAGAACCTACTGTATAGCACAGGGAGCTCAATACTCTATAATGGCCTACATGCGGAAAGAATCTAAAACAGAGTGGATTTATGTATTTGTATAACAGACTTAGTTTGCTGTACACCTTAGACTAATACAACATTGTAAATTAATTATATCCCTATCAAAATATTTAAAAAATAAAAACAAATTTAAATATATTTAAAAATAAATGTATTTAAAATGTATTTTAAAATAAATACATTTACCAGTTCTTATGTTATGTTAAAAGGCAAATCCATCTTAAATTCTATTCAGTGGGTTTAATAACTGAAGTACCAAAATGATATAACTATCAACAATACCATGTATAAAAGCATAGTTTGAGATCTAAAAAACAAATATCCTGATAGTCCATATGTTTCAATTTTCTGTCTTCACCATTTCACTATATTATCAACTATTTTGTTTTATTACGTTTTGGATTCTTCTTTAAAATTTTGCCCCAACCTTTTCTTTCTGTTGGGGGCTCAAGGACCAACAGTTTATAAAAGCATTATCTTCACATCTGTTCACTGTGCGGTTACAGAATGAGCCTAACTGGCATAATCTGGATGGCATATACTCATACAGATCATCTCCATCTTGACGTCAGTGTATTTCAGCGGCTTAAAGGGATATTAAAATCTTTGTCACCAACCCCTCACCCCCAAAATTCTGCTGCTGGCCGAAGAATACATTACGAGTGATGAAAGAGTCTTATTTTGCTCTTCCTTATGGGATACACCTGGGATATTATCTTGTAAACTGAGTGAAAGAGCTGCCAGACCATCTCCTGGAAATGTCTGGAAGAGACATGAGCTAAAAGGAAAACAGCAAACCTTGAAAGAGAGATCTGCCAACCTGCATCAAATCACCCACCTCCTCAACCTGAGCTCCTCGCACTGACTCAGTAAGTTCATTCTACTGGTGAATCGTAAACCATAATTAACTGTCCTTAATTCTGATGAACATTTTATGGGCCCACAGGGTCCGAAGAGAAAATCGTTAGTTTCACTGACTAATTTTAAGTTAATCAGCAACAGTTCATTCAACAGAACACTAATAAGGCAGCCTTGATTAGAAGTATAGGGATATGATATTAATTGGCTTCTTGTAACAGGGATGAGGATGCTAAATGGCAAAGACCATCTGTACTTCTGCAAAGGGAAACACTTGAAAAACACTTTTGAAGGTGAATGGTAAAAGAGAAACATTTTTTAACTTTTCAATTCTGTCTACAAAATATTTTCTTTTGTCATTATTTCTTTGATTGTTCCCTTCATAGAAAAACTTCTTTGAAAAATATGGTTTTAAGTGACATTTACAAATTTTGAAAGTATGAGCTCTTCAAATATTTGAGTTTTTTGACTTGAGGATACAGTTTAGAAATATTGAATATATATAGAGATAAAAATTATATACATACATATGTATATTTGTGTATGTTCCTGGAAGAACATAAATAGCATTTCTTGGGCAAATTACTTGATAAAGATGGGGTGAAGGCACTCTTTCTCATGGTGGTTTATTAGATGTATCTGAAAAAATTTAAAATAGAAATTAGTGCTTATTCAATGCTGTGAATAAGAATACAGGAGAAATCTCTTACTCAGAAATAGAAATTTTTGTTTGCTTTTTTCAGTGTTACAGAATGAGCCTAACTGGCATAATCTGGATGGCATATACTCATACAGATCATCTCCATCTTGACGTCAGTGTATTTCAGCGGCTTAAAGGGATATTAAAATCTTTGTCACCAACCCCTCACCCCCAAAATTCTGCTGCTGGCCGAAGAATACATTACGAGTGATGAAAGAGTCTTATTTTGCTCTTCCTTATGGGATACACCTGGGATATTATCTTGTAAACTGAGTGAAAGAGCTGCCAGACCATCTCCTGGAAATGTCTGGAAGAGACATGAGCTAAAAGGAAAACAGCAAACCTTGAAAGAGAGATCTGCCAACCTGCATCAAATCACCCACCTCCTCAACCTGAGCTCCTCGCACTGACTCAGTAAGTTCATTCTACTGGTGAATCGTAAACCATAATTAACTGTCCTTAATTCTGATGAACATTTTATGGGCCCACAGGGTCCGAAGAGAAAATCGTTAGTTTCACTGACTAATTTTAAGTTAATCAGCAACAGTTCATTCAACAGAACACTAATAAGGCAGCCTTGATTAGAAGTATAGGGATATGATATTAATTGGCTTCTTGTAACAGGGATGAGGATGCTAAATGGCAAAGACCATCTGTACTTCTGCAAAGGGAAACACTTGAAAAACACTTTTGAAGGTGAATGGTAAAAGAGAAACATTTTTTAACTTTTCAATTCTGTCTACAAAATATTTTCTTTTGTCATTATTTCTTTGATTGTTCCCTTCATAGAAAAACTTCTTTGAAAAATATGGTTTTAAGTGACATTTACAAATTTTGAAAGTATGAGCTCTTCAAATATTTGAGTTTTTTGACTTGAGGATACAGTTTAGAAATATTGAATATATATAGAGATAAAAATTATATACATACATATGTATATTTGTGTATGTTCCTGGAAGAACATAAATAGCATTTCTTGGGCAAATTACTTGATAAAGATGGGGTGAAGGCACTCTTTCTCATGGTGGTTTATTAGATGTATCTGAAAAAATTTAAAATAGAAATTAGTGCTTATTCAATGCTGTGAATAAGAATACAGGAGAAATCTCTTACTCAGTGAAATGCAGTCTGAATTAATTTTCTATAGTAAAATTTCAGTTAACAAGTTGTTGTTATTCAGTTGCTCAGCTGTGTCTGGCTGTTTCTGACCCCATGGACTGCAGCTCTCAGGCTTTCCTATTCTTCATCATCCTCTGCAGTTTGCTCAAACAAATGTCCATTGAGTCGATGATGCCATTGAACCATCTCATCATCTGTCACCCTCTTCTGTTCATGCCCTCAGTCTTCCCCTGCATCAGGGTCTTTTCCAACAAGTCAGCTCTTCGTATCATGTGGCCAAAATATTGGAGCTTCAGCTTCAGCATCCGTCCTTCCAATGAATATTCAGGGTTGATTTCGTTTAGGACTGACTCCTTTGATCTCTTTGCATTCCACTGGACTCTCAAGAATTTCTTGAACACCACAGTTCAAAGGCATGAATTTTTTGACACTCAACCTTCTTAATGTTTCAACTCTCACATCTATACATGACTACTGGGAAAACAATAGCTCTGACTATATGGGCCTTCATCAGCAAAGTGATGTCTCTGCTTCTTAATACACTGTCTAGGTTGGTCATAGCATTTCTTCCAAGGAGCAAGGTTCTTCTAATTTCATGGCTGCAGTCACTGTCCAGAGTGATTTTGGAGCTCAAGAAAATAAAGTCTGTCCCCATTTCCATTACTTGCCCATCTATTTGCCATGAACTGATGGGACTGAATGCCATGATCTTAGTTTTTGGAATGGTGAGTTTTAACCCATCTTTTTCACTCTCCTCTTTCACCTTCATCAAGAGACTAATTCTTCTTTGCTTTCTGCCATAAAGGTGGTGTCATCCACTTATGAGGTTACTGATATTTCTCCCCACAATCTGGGCTTTTTTTTTTTTTTTTTTTTGGTCACTTCTATTGGTCTTTCATTTATCCATTTTCATCCATCTTTGTTCTCTGGCTTGTGTGGGCCTCCCATCGCAGTGGCCTCTGTTGCTGCAGAGCACCAGCTCTGGGCACATGCGCTCCAGAGCTCCAGCTCAGTAATTAGACACATCAGTCCAGCTACTCCACAGCACATGGGATCTTCTCAGGCCAGGGATTGAACTGGCGCCCCTTGCACTGCAAAGTGGTGTCCTTACTCACTGGACCACCAAGGAATCCCCTCCCCACAATCTTAATTCCAGCTTGTGAGTCATCCAGCCTAGAATTTCACATGATATACTCTGCATATAAGTTAAATAAGCAGGGTGAGAATATATAGCCTTGATGTACTCCTTTCCCAATTTGGAGCCAGTCCAGTGTTCAACGTTCATTTCTAAATGTTGCTTCTTGACCTGCTTACAGATTTCACAGGAGACAGGTTAGGTGGTCTGGTATTCTCATGTCTTTAAGAATTTTCCACAGTTTGTTGTTATCCACACAGTCAAAGGCTTTGGTGTAGTCAATGAAGCAGACGTTTTTCTGGAATTCTCTAGCTTTTTCTGTGATTCAGCAGATGTTGGCAATGTGTTCTCTGGCTCCTCTGCATTTTCTAAAGCCAGCTTGTACATTTGGAAGTTCTCAGTTCACATATCGTTGAAAGCTAGCTTGAAGAATTTTGAGCATTACCTTGCTAGCAGGTGAAATGACTGCAATTGTGCGATAGTTCGAATATTCATTGGCATGGCCCTTCTTTGGTATTGGAATGAAAACCAACCTTTTCCTGTCCTGTGGCCACTGCTGAGTTTTCCAAATTTGCTGGCATACTGAGTGTAGCACTTTAGCAGCAGCATCTTTTAGGATCTGAAATAGCTCAGCTGGAATTCCATTACCTCCACTAGCTTTTGTTTATAGTGATGCTTCCTAAGGCCAACTTCACTTCACACTCCAGGTTGTCTGGCTATAGGTGAGTGAGCATACCATTGTGGTTATCTGTGTCATTAAGATCTTTTTTTTTAGTTTTTCTGTGTATTCTTTCCACCTCTTCTTAAAGTCTTCTACTTCTGTTAGGTCTTTACCATTTCCATTCTCTATTGTGCTCATCTGTACATGAAATGTTCCCTTGGTATCTATAATTTTCTTGAAGAGATCACTGGTCTTTCCCATTCTATTGTTTTCCTCTGTTTCTTTGCATTGTTCACTTAGGAAGGCTCTCATCTCTCCTTGCTATTTTCTGGAACTCTACATTCAGATGTATCTATCTTTCCTTTTCTCCTTTGCCTTTCACTTCTCTTCTTTTCTCAACCATTTCTAAGACACCCTCAGACCACCATTTTGCCTTTTTTACATTTCTTTTTCTTGGGATGGTTTTGATCACCAACTCCTGTACAATGTTATGAACCTCCATCCATAGTTCTTCAGGCACTGTGTCTATCAGATAATCCCTTGAATCTGTCACTTTCACTGTATAATCAGAAAGCATGTAAGTCATACCTGAATTGCATAGTGGTTTCTCCTATGTTCTTCAATTTAAGTCTAAAATTTTGCAATAAGGAATTCATGATCTGAGTCACAGTCAGCTCC
This sequence comes from Tragulus kanchil, assembly GCA_022376925.1. NCBI lineage: Eukaryota > Metazoa > Chordata > Mammalia > Artiodactyla > Tragulidae > Tragulus > Tragulus kanchil. The sequence continues at coordinate 111,262,374 of JAIOJX010000001.1, forward strand.
CTGTCTTGTTTTTTTGCTGCCTGTATAGAGCTTCTCCATCTTTGACTGCAAAGAATATACTCAATCTGATTTCAATATTGACCATCCGGTGAGGTCCATGTGTAGAGTCATCTGTTGTGTTGTTTGAAGAAGGTGTTTGCTATGAGCAGTGTGTTCTCTTGGCAAAACTGTTAGCTTTTGTCCTGCTTCATTTTGTACTCCAAGACCAAACTTGTGTGTTACTCCATTTGCCATTCCAGGTATGTCTTCACTTCCTACTTTTGCATTCCAATCCCCTATGGTGAAAAGCACATCTTTTGGGGGTATTAATCTTACAAGGTCTTGTAGCTCTTCATCAAACCATTCAACTTTAGCTTCTTCAGCATTAGTAGTGGGGGCATAGATGTGGATTACTGTGATATTGAATGGTTTGCCTTGGAAATGAACTGAATTCATTCTGTCATTTTTGAGATTGCACCCAAATACTGCATTTTGGTTCTTTGTTGTCTATGAGTGCTACTCCATTTCTTCTAAGGGATTCTTGCCCATGATAGTAGATATAGTGGTCATCTGAATTAAATTCGCCCATCCCTGTTCATTTTACTTCACTGATTCCTAAAATGTCGATTTTCAGAGATGACGATTGACTACTTCCAATTTACCTTGATTTTTGGACCCAACACTTCAGGTTCCTATGCACTATTGTTTGTTACATCATCAGACTTTGCTTTCACCATCAGACATGTCCACAACTGGGCATTGTTTCTGCTTTGGCTCAGCTTCTTCATTCCTTCTGGTGCTATTTCTCCAGTAGCATATTGGACGCCTACTGACCTGGGGGGTTCAGCTTTCAGTGTCATATCTTTTTGCCTTTTCATACTGTTCATGGGGTTCTCAAATAAGAATGCTGAATTGGTTTGCCATTCCTTCTCCAGTGGACCATGTTTTGTCAGAACTCTGCACCATGACCTGTCCGTCTTGTGTGGCCCTACATGGCATGGCTCATAGTTTCATTGAGTTAAGCAAGGCACTTAACCACAGTACCTCAAGAATAAGGATTTAATTTTCCTACTAATTAAGATTTAAATCTAATCCCTCCTAATTCTGATCCTTATTGCTGAAATGTCTTTTGAAATAAAATGAAATATTTTATTTTCTTAGTGTAGTAAGTTGAGTAGAGGAAATATAATTGAATCATAGATCATTTAGGGATTTTCACTAGGGTCATTCAGATGATCAGTTTTCATGCTTTAATGCAATAGATGTAGAGACAGAAGCTGGATTTAACTGAAATTTTATTTTGACCCCAGGACCATAAGGCATGCTCTCTCTCTCACACTCTCTTTCTCTCCCCACCTCCTTTGTTCCTCTCATCCTCCCTTCCTCCCTTTCCTAACTAAATCTCTGAAATTTTATTCACCTTCACCTCTGGTTTCTATTAATGGATTATTTAAAAGTATTTAATTTAAAAATTATTTTTATTAATGATTACTGTGATATTGAATGGTTTGCCTTGGAAATGAACTGAATTCATTCTGTCATTTTTGAGATTGCACCCAAATACTGCATTTTGGTTCTTTGTTGTCTATGAGTGCTACTCCATTTCTTCTAAGGGATTCTTGCCCATGATAGTAGATATAGTGGTCATCTGAATTAAATTCGCCCATCCCTGTTCATTTTACTTCACTGATTCCTAAAATGTCGATTTTCAGAGATGACGATTGACTACTTCCAATTTACCTTGATTTTTGGACCCAACACTTCAGGTTCCTATGCACTATTGTTTGTTACATCATCAGACTTTGCTTTCACCATCAGACATGTCCACAACTGGGCATTGTTTCTGCTTTGGCTCAGCTTCTTCATTCCTTCTGGTGCTATTTCTCCAGTAGCATATTGGACGCCTACTGACCTGGGGGGTTCAGCTTTCAGTGTCATATCTTTTTGCCTTTTCATACTGTTCATGGGGTTCTCAAATAAGAATGCTGAATTGGTTTGCCATTCCTTCTCCAGTGGACCATGTTTTGTCAGAACTCTGCACCATGACCTGTCCGTCTTGTGTGGCCCTACATGGCATGGCTCATAGTTTCATTGAGTTAAGCAAGGCACTTAACCACAGTACCTCAAGAATAAGGATTTAATTTTCCTACTAATTAAGATTTAAATCTAATCCCTCCTAATTCTGATCCTTATTGCTGAAATGTCTTTTGAAATAAAATGAAATATTTTATTTTCTTAGTGTAGTAAGTTGAGTAGAGGAAATATAATTGAATCATAGATCATTTAGGGATTTTCACTAGGGTCATTCAGATGATCAGTTTTCATGCTTTAATGCAATAGATGTAGAGACAGAAGCTGGATTTAACTGAAATTTTATTTTGACCCCAGGACCATAAGGCATGCTCTCTCTCTCACACTCTCTTTCTCTCTCCCCACCTCCTTTGTTCCTCTCATCCTCCCTTCCTCCCTTTCCTAACTAAATCTCTGAAATTTTATTCACCTTCACCTCTGGTTTCTATTAATGGATTATTTAAAAGTATTTATATTTAAAAATTATTTCTTTAAATTAATAAGAACAGCAATTTTTATGTCCCTGAAGAAAATATTTGTCTTAATATCCATATAAAGTAAGTGAAAGAACTAGGGTCTGAATCTGTTCTTCATTTGAGGGAGCAATATTTGAACCTACAACAGTTAGAAGATGTAAGTGGAAATCTCATCATCTGTAAGATCTTTTTTCATTGTAACAATCAAGGTTCAGGATTAAATGCTAAGGTCTTTTTACCTGATAGCATTCATTATTTCCATGGGCTTAATAAGATTTACATCTCTGTTGCTCAGGGAAGAATAAATGATCAAGTTCAGATTCAGTATTGTGACATGGAACTAACATCCCCCTATGCTTAAATAAAAACATAGAGAAATTCATAAGAGAATATGAAGTAAAATAAATTAACCATCATATCAGGATATTTAATAGAACTGGAAGAAACTGATAGGTGAAGATAATAAAATAAATAAATGCCTGAAGTGTTTGAATAAAAATGTAAAACTACATGGATTCTAGATAAATATTTTGACCAAGTTTTAAACTTTATTATAAATTAGTTCCAAAGCACATTGAAGATTTAACGCCAAGAGAAGTCTTGAGAATTTCACCAGGAAAAAAAAAAGTCTGATCTTTAAGTCACTTTAAAGTAATAGTAAAAATTGTCACAAAAAGACTCATATACTTAGAAACTAAAATATGCACTGTTTTTTTTTTTTTCTTTTTTTTGACTGCTTCGATCGGTCTTTCATTTATTTAGCTTTGTTCTTTGGCTTGTGCGGGCCTCCCATTGCAGTGGCCTCCCTCATCGCAGAGCACCAGGTCTGGGCGCATGTGCTCCAGAACTCTGATTTGGTAGTTGGACACCTTGGTCCAGCCACTCCATGGCACATGGGATCTTCCCAGGCCAGGGATCCAACCGGTGCCCCTTGCACTGCAAGGCAATGTCCTTACCCACTGGACCACCAGAGAAGCCCTGCACTGTTTTTAAAATTTATTTCTAAAATGGAGTATAATTGTTTTACCATATTGTATTAGTTTCTGCTGTACAACACTGTGAATCAGCTATATGTATACTATATTTTCTCCCTCTTGAACCCCCATCTCACCATTCTAGACCATCACAGAGCACCAAGCTGAGCTCTCTGTGCTATATACCAGCTTCCCATTAGCTATCTATTTTACAGATGGTAATATACATATGTCTGGTACTCTCTCAGTTCATCCAACCCTCTCCCTCCTTCACCCCTGTGTCCACAAGTCTGTTCTCTGTATCTGCCTCTCTATTCTTGTCCTGCAAATAGGTTCATTAGTACCATTTTTCTAGATTCCATATATATGTATTCATATATGGTGGTTTTCTCTTTCACACTGCACTCTGTATGACAGACTCGAGGTTCATATCAGTACAAACGATCCAGTTTCATTCCTTTTTATAGCTAATATTCCATTGTGCATATGTACCACATCTTCTCTATCCATTCATCTGTTGATGGACATTTAGGTTGCTTCCATGTACTGGCTATTGTAAATAGTGCTGCAGTGAACATTGGGGTACATGTGTCCTTTTTTTTTAAGTTTTTTTTTGGGGGGGCGGGTTGGGGAGGGGGCGGGCAGGCCACTTCTATTGGTCTTTCATTTATCTATTTTCATCCATCTTTGTTCTTTGGCCCATGTGGGCCTCCCATCGCAGTGGCCTCTGTTGTTGCAGAGCACCAGGTCTGGGCGCATGTGCTCCAGAACTCCGATTTGGTAGTTGGACACCTTGGTCCAGCCACTCCATGGCACATGGGATCTTCCCAGGCCAGGGATGGAACCGGTGCCCCTTGCACTGCAAGGCAGTGTCCTTGCCCACTGGACCACCAGGGAAGCCCACATGTGTCCTTTTAAATTATGATTTTTTTCAGGATGTGTGCTCAGCAGTGGGATTGCTGGGATGTATGGTGGTTATAGGGCTTCCCTGGTGGCTCAGATGGTGAAGAAACTACTTGTAATGCAAGGACCCAGGTTTGATCCCAGGGTCAAGAAAATCCCCTGGAGAAGGGAATGGCTATCCACTCCAGTACTCTCGCCTGGAGAATACCATGGATAGAGGATCCTGGCGGGTTACACCCCATGGGGTTGCAAACAGTCAGACATGACCGAGTGAGTTACACACACATGCGGTAGTTTTATTAAGTTTCTTAAGGAACCTTTGAACTGTTCTCCATAGTGGTTGTATCAATTTACATTCCCATCAACAGTGGAAGAGGGTTCTCTTTTCTCTGTGTCCTCTCCAGCATTTATTGTTTGTATTCATAGATTTTTTTCATGGTAGCCATTCTGCCTAGCGTGATGTGATACTTCATTGTAGTTTTGTGTTTCTTTAATAATGAGTGATGTTGAGCATTTGTTCATTTGTTTGTTGGCCATCGTGTATCATCTTAGGAGAAATGTCTGTTTAGGTCTTCTGCTCATTTTTTTATTGGGTTGTTTGGTTTCTCTTCTTTCCCTGTTTTTTTTTTTTTTTTTTTTTCCTTTTTGATACTGATCTGCATGAGCTGTTTATAAATTTTGAAGATTAACCCTTTGTCAGTCACATTGTTTGCAAATATTTTGACCCATTCTGTAAGTTGTCTTTTCATTTTATTTATGGTTTCCTTTGATGTGCAGAAGCTTTTGAGTTTATTTAGGCCCCATGTGTTTGTTTTTGGTTTTGTTTCTATCTCTCTAGGAGATTGCTCAGGAAAGATATTCCTGCGATTTATGTCAAAGAATATTCTGCCTATATTTTCCTCTAAGAGCTTTATCATATCTAGGCTTATATTTAGGTCTTTAATTTATTTACAGTTTATTTTTATGTATGCTGGTAAAGAATATTCTAATCTCATTTTTACATGTTTTCCTAGTGCTATTTACTTCTTTGTCATAGATTAATTGGTCACAAGTATATGAGTCTATTTCTGGGCTTTCTTATTTCATTTATCTGTATTTCTGTTTTTTTGCCAGTATCATAGTCTTGATGACTAACTTTGTAGTATAGTCTCAAGTCAGGGAGCCTGATTCCTCCAGCTCTATTTTTCTTTCTCAAGATTGCTTTGGCATTTTTGGGGTCTTTTGTGTCTCCATACAAATTTTAAGATATTTTTGTTCTAATTCTGTGAAAAATGCCATTGGCAATTTGATAAAGTCTGCATTAAAACTACATATTGCTTTGGGTAGTACAGTCATTTTCAGAATATTGCGTCTTCCAATACAAAAACATGGTATATCTTTACATCTGTTTATGTTGTCTTCAATAGCTTTCGCTAGCATCTTACAGGTTTCAGAATACAGGTTTTGTCTCCACATAGGTGACTATATATTATATTCTTTTTGATGTGAAGGTAAATGGGATTCTCTTTTCTCTGTGTCCTCTCCAGTTTTGTTGAAAGACCATTCTGCCTAGCGTGATGTGATACTTCATTGTAGTTTTGTGTTTCTTTAATAATGAGTGATGTTGAGCATTTGTTCATTTGTTTGTTGGCCATCGTGTATCATCTTAGGAGAAATGTCTGTTTAGGTCTTCTGCTCATTTTTTTATTGGGTTGTTTGGTTTCTCTTCTTTCCCTGTTTTTTTTTTTTTTTTTTTTTTCCTTTTTGATACTGATCTGCATGAGCTGTTTATAAATTTTGAAGATTAACCCTTTGTCAGTCACATTGTTTGCAAATATTTTGACCCATTCTGTAAGTTGTCTTTTCATTTTATTTATGGTTTCCTTTGATGTGCAGAAGCTTTTGAGTTTATTTAGGCCCCATGTGTTTGTTTTTGGTTTTGTTTCTATCTCTCTAGGAGATTGCTCAGGAAAGATATTCCTGCGATTTATGTCAAAGAATATTCTGCCTATATTTTCCTCTAAGAGCTTTATCATATCTAGGCTTATATTTAGGTCTTTAATTTATTTACAGTTTATTTTTATGTATGCTGGTAAAGAATATTCTAATCTCATTTTTACATGTTTTCCTAGTGCTATTTACTTCTTTGTCATAGATTAATTGGTCACAAGTATATGAGTCTATTTCTGGGCTTTCTTATTTCATTTATCTGTATTTCTGTTTTTGTGCCAGTATCATAGTCTTGATGACTAACTTTGTAGTATAGTCTCAAGTCAGGGAGCCTGATTCCTCCAGCTCTATTTTTCTTTCTCAAGATTGCTTTGGCATTTTTGGGGTCTTTTGTGTCTCCATACAAATTTTAAGATATTTTTGTTCTAATTCTGTGAAAAATGCCATTGGCAATTTGATAAAGTCTGCATTAAAACTACATATTGCTTTGGGTAGTACAGTCATTTTCAGAATATTGCGTCTTCCAATACAAAAACATGGTATATCTTTACATCTGTTTATGTTGTCTTCAATAGCTTTCGCTAGCATCTTACAGGTTTCAGAATACAGGTTTTTGTCTCCACATAGGTGACTATATATTATATTCTTTTTGATGTGAAGGTAAATGGGATTGTTCCTTAATTTCTCTTTCTGATCTTTCATTGTTAGCATATAGAAATGCAACAGATTTCATATTAATTGTGTATCCTACAACTTAACCTAATTCACTGATGAGCTCTAGTAGTTTTCTGGTAGCACCTTTAGAATTTTCTATGTATAGTATCATATCATCTGCAAACATTATGTTTTACTTCTTTACAATTTGGGTGCATTTTATTTCTTTTTCTTCTTTGTCAGAGCTAGAACTTCCAAAACTATGTTGAATAACAGTGGCAAAAGTGGATATCCCTGTCTTGTTCATTTTACAGGAAATATTTTCAGCTTTTCACTGTTGAAAATGATGTTAGCTGTAGGTCTGTCATGCGTGACCTCTATTATGTTGAGGTAGGTTCCCTCTGGGCTTCCCTTGCTCAGCAGTAAAGAAGCCACTTGCAATGCAGGAGCCACAGTTCAATACCTGGGTTGAGAATATCCTCTGGAGGAGGGTATTCTTGCCTGGAGAATCCCATGGACAGAGGAACCTGGCAGGCTACAGTCCATGTGGTCTCAAAGAGTTGAATACAACTAAAGGAACTTAGCATGCACAAAGGTTCCCTTTATGTCCACTTTCTGGAGAAAGTTTTGGTGTTTGGAGGTTTTTTTAATCATAAATGGGTATTGAATTTTGTCAGAAGCTTTTCTTGCATCTGCTGTGATGGTTATATGGCTTTTACTTTTCAATTTGTTGATGAAGTGTATCATGCTGATTGATTTGTGGATATTGAAAAATCCTTGCATCCCTGGGATAAATCCTACTTGATCATGGTTTATGATCCTTTAAATATATTGTTAGATTTGTTTTGCAAATATTTTGTTGAGACTTTTTACAGCTATGTTCATCAGTGACATCAACCTGCAATTTATTTTGTATTGTATCTTTGTCTGGTTTTGGTATCAGGGTGATGGTGGCCTCCTAGCATGAGTTTGGGAGTATTCCTACCCCTGCAATTTTTTGGAATAGTTTCAGAAGGATAAGCATTAACTCTTCTCTAAATGTTTGATAGAATTTGCCTGTGAAGCCATCTCATCCTGGAGTTTTCCTTGTTGAGAGTTTTTAATCACAGTTGTAGTTTCAATACTTGTGATTGGTCTGTTCATTTTTTCTGTTTCTTCTTGGTTCAGTCTTGGGAGACTGTCCCTTTCTAAGGATTTGATCATTTCTTCCAGGTTGTCCATTTTATTGATATATAGTTGCTTGTAATAGTCTCTTTATGATCCTTTGTATTTCTGTGGTATTCATTGTAACATTTTTTAACTTCTAATTTTATTGATTTGAGCCCTCTATTTTTTGCTCTATTGAGGCTGGCTGAAGGATTACCAATTTTGTTTATATTTTCAAAGAAACAGCTTTTAGTTTCGTTGATCTTTTCTGTTTTCTTCACTTCTATTTCATTTATTTCTTCTCTGATCTATGTAATTTCTTTTCTTCTATTAACTTTGGATTTTGTTTGTTGCTCTTTCTCTAGCTTCTTTAGGCATATGGTTAGGTTGTTTTATTTTTTGTGATTTTTCTTGTTTCCTAAGGTAATATTGTGTTGTTATGAACTTCCCTTTTAGACCTCCTTTTGCAGTGTCCTACAGGTTTTGGATCATCATGCTTCCATTTTCATTTGTCTTTTATTTCTTTTTTCTTTTTTTAAGATTTTCTCTTTGATTTCCTCAGTGATCCATTGGTTGTTTAATAGCATATTGTTTAGCTTCAACATGATTGTGGTTTTATACTTTACTTTTTCTTGTTAGTTGATTTCTAACCTCATAGCATTCTGATCAGAAAAGATGTGTGGAATATGATTTCAATTTTCTTAAATTTACTCAGGCTCTCCTTGTGGCCCCAGTCCTGCAGACTGTTCTATGTGCATTTGAGAAGACTGTGTATTCTTTGCTATTGGATCCTTTAAATATATTGTTAGATTTGTTTTGCAAATATTTTGTTGAGACTTTTTACAGCTATGTTCATCAGTGACATCAACCTGCAATTTATTTTGTATTGTATCTTTGTCTGGTTTTGGTATCAGGGTGATGGTGGCCTCCTAGCATGAGTTTGGGAGTATTCCTACCCCTGCAATTTTTTGGAATAGTTTCAGAAGGATAAGCATTAACTCTTCTCTAAATGTTTGATAGAATTTGCCTGTGAAGCCATCTCATCCTGGAGTTTTCCTTGTTGAGAGTTTTTAATCACAGTTGTAGTTTCAATACTTGTGATTGGTCTGTTCATTTTTTCTGTTTCTTCTTGGTTCAGTCTTGGGAGACTGTCCCTTTCTAAGGATTTGATCATTTCTTCCAGGTTGTCCATTTTATTGATATATAGTTGCTTGTAATAGTCTCTTTATGATCCTTTGTATTTCTGTGGTATTCATTGTAACATTTTTTAACTTCTAATTTTATTGATTTGAGCCCTCTATTTTTTGCTCTATTGAGGCTGGCTGAAGGATTACCAATTTTGTTTATATTTTCAAAGAAACAGCTTTTAGTTTCGTTGATCTTTTCTGTTTTCTTCACTTCTATTTCATTTATTTCTTCTCTGATCTATGTAATTTCTTTTCTTCTATTAACTTTGGATTTTGTTTGTTGCTCTTTCTCTAGCTTCTTTAGGCATATGGTTAGGTTGTTTTATTTTTTGTGATTTTTCTTGTTTCCTAAGGTAATATTGTGTTGTTATGAACTTCCCTTTTAGACCTCCTTTTGCAGTGTCCTACAGGTTTTGGATCATCATGCTTCCATTTTCATTTGTCTTTTATTTCTTTTTTCTTTTTTTAAGATTTTCTCTTTGATTTCCTCAGTGATCCATTGGTTGTTTAATAGCATATTGTTTAGCTTCAACATGATTGTGGTTTTATACTTTACTTTTTCTTGTTAGTTGATTTCTAACCTCATAGCATTCTGATCAGAAAAGATGTGTGGAATATGATTTCAATTTTCTTAAATTTACTCAGGCTCTCCTTGTGGCCCAGCATGTGATCAGTCCTGCAGACTGTTCTATGTGCATTTGAGAAGACTGTGTATTCTTCTGCTATTGGATGGACTGTTTTTTTTTTTTTTTTAAGGTTTATTTATTTGACTGCACTGGGTCTTCATCGCTATGCGCAGACTTTCTCTAATTGCAGAGAGTAGGGGATACTCTTTATTGCAGTATGCAGGCTTGTCATTGCGGTGGCTTCTCTTGTTGCAGAGCATGGCCTCTAGGGTTCATGGGCATTGGTAGTTGTGCATCCAAGGCTCAATAGGTACAGTGCCTGGGCTCTAAGAGCATGGGCCCAGTGGCTCTGGGCTCGAGGCTTTGTTGCCCCATGGCATGTGGGATATTCCAGGACCAGGGATCTAACCCATGTCCTCCACATTGGCAGGCAGATTCTTAACCACTGGACCACCAGGGAAGCCTATAAGGTAATTATTGGTATGTATGTTTCTGTTACCATTTTCTTATTTTGGATTGTTTTTGTAGGTCTTTTTTCTTCTGTTCCTCTTTTTCTCTCTTGTGTTTGACGACTAACTTTTGCGTTGTGTTGGAATTCCTTTTTGATTTTTGTTTGTGTATCCTTTGTTGATTTTCACTTTGTGGTTACCATGAGATTTTGATGAAGCAGTCTATATATAAACAAGATTGTTTTAAGTTGCTGATCTTTGAATTTCAAGTGCATTTCCAATACCCTGCATATGTGTTCTCACAGTTGTTGGTTTTGATACCATTTTTATGTGCAGATGATTTGCCACCTTTACTTTATGTTTGCCTTTACTGGTGAGCTTTTCCATTTGTAATGTTCTTGTTCCTAGTAGTGGCCTTTTCTTTTTTGCTTAGAGAAGCTCCTGTAGCCTTTGTTGCAAAACTATTCTAGTGGTGCTTAATTCTCTCAGCTTTTGCATGTCTATAAAGCTTTTGATTTCTCCTTCAAATCAATGAGAGTGTTGCCGGGTATAATTCTTTAAGTATTTGGTGCAGTTCACCAGTGAAACCATAAATTATTTAAGTTTGTTCCACCAAATGTGATGTCCACAGTATCCTACATGTTTGAAGTACAAATGGATAAGACTGACTCTTAATGGCAAGTAATTTGATAAGCGAATCCCTTTACATACAAAAGAATAACAACTCAACAAGAAAGTTTGTCAATTAAGACAGATGTTAGACTCTAGTATGGTCAAATCTTACTTGAAACATTTACTTCAACAGTATTTACTGATTTAAAGCTATTCATTTGTTCACCAGGTTATAAATTCACCTTTGTAAACATCATAGTCAGTTTAAGTACTATTTTTATTTAAATTTGAGTCTACAGTGTATCTGTAGATATCAAACTGTAGATGCCTTGTGCATTCCATTAAATATATGCATAATTTTTTTTTCAATTTAAGAACCTTCTTCTCTTTTAGAGTCCTGATTATGAAGAAGACATACCCAATATTTATAGTTATTTGGGTAATGAATACTAAGTAGATAAAGTTGTATCATTTTGATGTTAGTTAACCTTTCTTTGACATTTACCTACAACCTGAAATGAAAGATCAATATAGCAAGCTGTAACTACCAGTGATTTTTTTAAAAATCTTAATTGTGTCAGTGGTTGTTATTTCATCTCTCTTAACAAAAGATTCTTTTTTTTTTTTTTAAAGATTGATTTATTTTGGGGGGGGGTCGGGTTGGGGAGGGAAGGGAGCAGGCGGGCCACTTCTATTGGTCTTTCTCTATGTTCATCCATCTTTGTTCTTTGGCTCCTGTGGGCCTCCCATCGCGGTGGCGTCTGTCGCTGCAGAGCGCTGGCTCTGGGCGCATGCACTCCGGAGCTCTGGCGCGGTAATTGGACACATCAGTCCAGCCACTCCGCGGTGTGTGGGATCTTCCCAGGCCAGGGCTCGAACCGACGCCCCTTGCACTGCAAGGCGGTGTCCTTACCCACTGGGCCACCAGGGGAAGCCCCTTAACAAAAGATTCTTAACTTCTAGTCTACATTTTTAAATTGTAATGCTTGATTTTATTTTGGCATGGTCTAGGTCAAATATTATTTGTTATAGCAATTTCCTCCAGCCAGAGACCATGAGGAACACTTTCATAGTGAAACAACGTTGAGTTTATGGACTATTGTAAGAGTACATCATGAGAACCTACTGACAGAAGACAGAAACTAGGCAGCAGCTCAGTGAAAGAGTATCAGGATCATAGGTACAGGATATAGGCTCTTTGGTGGTTTGCGGGGTAGATTGAAGGAGGCATGGTTTTCCTTTGGATTTGTTGCCCTCAGAAGGCAAGGAAAATTCTGTTTATGAAATTTTTAAATATTTACTGATTTAAAGCTATTCATTTGTTCACCAGGTTATAAATTCACCTTTGTAAACATCATAGTCAGTTTAAGTACTATTTTATTTAAATTTGAGTCTACAGTGTATCGATATAAACTGTAGATGCCTTGTGCATTCCATTAAATATATGCATAATTTTTTTTTCAATTTAAGAACCTTCTTCTCTTTTAGAGTCCTGATTATGAAGAAGACATACCCAATATTTATAGTTATTTGGGTAATGAATACTAAGTAGATAAAGTTGTATCATTTTGATGTTAGTTAACCTTTCTTTGACATTTACCTACAACCTGAAATGAAAGATCAATATAGCAAGCTGTAACTACCAGTGATTTTTTTAAAAATCTTAATTGTGTCAGTGGTTGTTATTTCATCTCTCTTAACAAAAGATTCTTTTTTTTTTTTTTAAATTTATTTATTTTGGGCGGGGGTCGGGTTGGGGAGGGAAGGGAGCAGGCGGGCCACTTCTATTGGTCTTTCTCTATGTTCATCCATCTTTGTTCTTTGGCTCCTGTGGGCCTCCCATCGCGGTGGCGTCTGTCGCTGCAGAGCGCTGGCTCTGGGCGCATGCACTCCGGAGCTCTGGCGCGGTAATTGGACACATCAGTCCAGCCACTCCGCGGTGTGTGGGATCTTCCCAGGCCAGGGCTCGAACCGACGCCCCTTGCACTGCAAGGCGGTGTCCTTACCCACTGGGCCACCAGGGGAAGCCCCTTAACAAAAGATTCTTAACTTCTAGTCTACATTTTTAAATTGTAATGCTTGATTTTATTTTGGCATGGTCTAGGTCAAATATTATTTGTTATAGCAATTTCCTCCAGCCAGAGACCATGAGGAACACTTTCATAGTGAAACAACGTTGAGTTTATGGACTATTGTAAGAGTACATCATGAGAACCTACTGACAGAAGACAGAAACTAGGCAGCAGCTCAGTGAAAGAGTATCAGGATCATAGGTACAGGATATAGGCTCTTTGGTGGTTTGCGGGGTAGATTGAAGGAGGCATGGTTTTCCTTTGGATTTGTTGCCCTCAGAAGGCAAGGAAAATTCTGTTTATGATCTTAATAATTTCTACCTATGAGATGGTCATTCTAAATGATAAATTTGGGGTTAGTAGAAAATACTAGAAAATAAATGCAAATTTATTTTTATAGCTAGGACATGAAACTAAGAGCAAGGAGCTCTTTGTGAGTGTGGCAGGTATCTCATAGGGGAAACAAATATTTAGAGGATTGGAGAGTATGAACCTTTTCCATTGGGTCAGTGGTTGGAAGGATGTGATATGGCTCCATCCACTGCAACTGAAGTGATGTCCTTTCTGCTGACCCTTGAATTATATCTAATCTCCAGACTGTAGCCCAGTAGCATCTATTCTTGAAGGCATGGATTTGATGCATTGCCATAAACCATTAATATTTGCAATGATACATAAAATAGCATCTAATGTGTGGATATTTTCTGAGGAGATGGCTGCTGCACTGCAGCAGAAAATCTTTTGTTCATATTTACTAATATTAATTTCTCTGTTGGTCATATATTTCATACTCAAGAGCACTACTGACTATAATTTTTTTTTCACGCTCCACTGCCACAAGTTGACCACTGGAACCCCTTTGGGTTGACTCTCTTTACAACAACTCCAGAACTTTTGAAATTATTCTTGCTTGCTTTCTCATAACAAAATAATTTAGACCCAACTTTATTTTCTCTAACATATTACTAGGGTTTGCTAAAGATTTTCATTCAGACTCTACTAATAAATCTAACTGGTATATATTATGCTAAGTATATATGCATTTGGAATACCACCAAATTCCAGAAAGGGCAATTTGTAATCAGTGAGTTTATCATCAGTGTTGTCTTCATTTGATTGTGGTTTAAATTACTCTAATGCTTGCATTTCAATTATAAATACTGTCAATTCAGCTTCATCATTATTAATTTGGCTTTGGGAATGGTTGTTTGTTTACCTTATAGTGATAAGGGATACATATTTGCATCAGCAATAGTTTGATGTATAATTTTGCAATAACTAGATAGCTATAAGATATGTATGTGCTGAAGTTCAACCATGAATGTGTTACTCTCATTTATTGAGCAGCTGGACTCCTAAAGTTCAAAAATATACAGATATTCTCAAAAACGTATTTAAAAACTCATTTTTAAAGGTTAATAAGTGACTCCTATGTTGCCAACAATAATTTTACTCAAAATTGGCTATTTTCCTTATATCATTTATTATCATGGTTACCATTTTTAGAATCATTATCATTTTGCCTTTAAAAAGTGGGAACAAGTAATAAAGATGCATCACAAAACTAAAAAACCTTTAAATGGTCTTAGTGAAGTCTCCCTCAACTGGAAAGTCATATTTGAAGTACCAGAGTATATTGAGAGATTTCATTTTACAAAATATGCATATCACTTCCCCAGTACCAATTCTGATAGGGAAGGCACATGTATTGAAAAAACTTTCTCCATGTATTACTCTTTCCCACCTCACCTCCCTTTCCTACCTACCCAGCCTTGACAGTCACTACTGTTCTAGGGCTCTCATCCCTAATGGCTAAGAATGGATGTTGTTCCATGAGAGCAAAGACTCAGCAATATGTGACATCTCTACAAATGAAGAGAAAGCCCATTGCACGTTTCTGCACCTCTAGGCCATAGGATTTTCAGAATCATATACTTGGGGCTATTGATCAACCTAAAGACTGTAAAGGTCTTGTTGATTTCTCTCTTTGACTCAGTGTTCTTTCTATCAGCAGCTGCACTATATATCAGTCACCGTGGAAGAAAGAACTATACCCCTATGGCTGAATACTACTCAGAATTGCGTGACTAAAAGGAATAAGTAACAGGGTGGTTTTTTTTTTCCCTCCTATCTGTCAGTTTGTAGAAATACTGGTCGTGAGAACATGTAGACTGCCCTTAGTGGGCAGTCTCTTCAAGATTATGTGTCTATTCAAGATTACAATGCTATCATCTCCCTTTTGTCCTATAACATGAGCTCTTGGGCATAGAAACAATCATAACATCTCAGTGGTATACACAAAAGTAGCATTTGATTAGTTTTTGATCTGTTGACCCCCGAAAGGCTCATATCACTCATCTGTTGTCAGATTCGTGGCTTGCTGAACTCAAGTGGATGATGTCATGTGTCCAAAGATCAACAGGTCAGCTGGAGTCTGACTGATTAAGAATATGGTGCCTGACCAAGTTCAAAAATATACATATATTCTCAAAAACGTATTTAAAATCTCATTTTTAAAGGTTAATAAGTGTCTCCTATGTTGCCAACAATAATTTTACTCAAAATTGGCTATTTTCCTTATATCATTTATTATCATGGTTACCATTTTTAGAATCATTATCATTTTGCCTTTAAAAAGTGGGAACAAGTAATAAAGATGCATCACAAAACTAAAAAACCTTTAAATGGTCTTAGTGAAGTCTCCCTCAACTGGAAAGTCATATTTGAAGTACCAGAGTATATTGAGAGATTTCATTTTACAAAATATGCATATCACTTCCCAGTACCAATTCTGATAGGGAAGGCACATGTATTGAAAAACTTTCTCCATGTATTACTCTTTCCCACCTCACCTCCCTTTCCTACCTACCCAGCCTTGACAGTCACTACTGTTCTAGGGCTCTCATCCCTAATGGCTAAGAATGGATGTTGTTCCATGAGAGCAAAGACTCAGCAATATGTGACATCTCTACAAATGAAGAGAAAGCCCATTGCACGTTTCTGCACCTCTAGGCCATAGGATTTTCAGAATCATATACTTGGGGCTATTGATCAACCTAAAGACTGTAAAGGTCTTGTTGATTTCTCTCTTTGACTCAGTGTTCTTTCTATCAGCAGCTGCACTATATATCAGTCACCGTGGAAGAAAGAACTATACCCCTATGGCTGAATACTACTCAGAATTGCGTGACTAAAAGGAATAAGTAACAGGGTGGTTTTTTTTTTCCCTCCTATCTGTCAGTTTGTAGAAATACTGGTCGTGAGAACATGTAGACTGCCCTTAGTGGGCAGTCTCTTCAAGATTATGTGTCTATTCAAGATTACAATGCTATCATCTCCCTTTTGTCCTATAACATGAGCTCTTGGGCATAGAAACAATCATAACATCTCAGTGGTATACACAAAAGTAGCATTTGATTAGTTTTTGATCTGTTGATCCCAGCTAGGCTGATATCACTCATCTGTTGTCAGATTGCGTGGCTTGCTGAACTCAAGTGGATGATGTCATGTGTCCAAAGATCAACAGGTCAGCTGGAGTCTGACTGATTAAGAATATGGTGCCTGTGGCAGCTCCACTACACACTGTATACCTGTGAATAGCCTATAAATGTCTCTCATCCTTATTCTCAGAACACTGAGGAAGCCAGGGTACGGCCCCTTTATTACAATGGCAGAGGCACAAAAGGCCTTCTAAGGCCTAGGATTAGAACTGAAAGATCATGACTTGATTCTCATGATCTTTCAGACAAAGCAAATCATATGGCCAAAGTCAAAGGGTTAGGAAATACAATTCAGCCCTTTAAAGGAAGGCAGTATGAAGTCATATATAAAAGGACAGGAATAAAAGAAGAGATAGTGAAGAACTGGGACAATTGATGACATCTAACACATACCCCTTGTGTTTTCTGAGTGTGACACATGTAATACAAAAAGGTGCCATAGTCATAACATCCACCCTGAGTTGGAAGACAGTGAAATGATGAAAATCCCAGGGCTTGCTAGCAGTCAGAATAAAACGTAAATATCTGTACTTCTTACTAATCAAGTAACTTTGAGCAAGTTAATTTCTCTGAGGAATAGTTTTCCCAACAAAGATAAATGTAGTAATACCTTACTCTAAGATTTGTTTTAAAGTCAGATAATATAATGCTGTAAAGTTGTTTAGCACAACTTGGTAAGAGTTGAAAGCATCATATCATAATTTTTTCTTTCTTTATTTATTCATCTTTTCCTCTTCTCAGTTTTTTTTTTTTCTCCCCACCTTTTTTCCCCCTTTTCTTGCTGTTTCAGTAGCATTTACTTTGTGACTATTATGCCCATTCTTTGACCAGCACATTTTAGATATAATATAGTCATCAAGATCTCATTAATGCATTTTTCCTTTTTCCCCCAGTTTTATTTTTATACCATCAACATACATCGCTGTATAAGTTTAAGGTGTACAGCAGAATAGTTTGACCTAAATGTATTGTGAAATGATTACTGCAATTAAAAAACTTGCCTAAGTGGAATCATCCTTGCATCTCAGGGATGAATAGCACTTGATCATGTTAGATGTTCCTATTAATGTGCTACTGAATTCAGTTTTCTAGTATTTTATTGAGATTTTTTGGTATCTAGGTTCATCAGGGATATGGTCTGTAGTGATCCTTTCTGGTAGCATCTTTTTCTGTTTTTGGTATTAGGGTAATGCTGGCTTTGTAAAATAAGCTTGGGAGTGTTCCCTCCTCTTGGATTTCATAGCAAGAGTTTGAGAAAAATTGGTGTTATTTCTTCTTTCAATGTTTTAGTAATATACCCCCAGTCAAGCCATCTGGTTCTGAGTTTTCCTTCATTGAATCCATAATCAGAAATCTTGAAGTACTTTTAGAAGTGACTGGTATATTCAGATTTTATATTTCCTCTTGATTCAGTCTTTGTAGGTTGTATATTTGTAAGAATTTTTCAGTTTCTCTAGGTTGTCCAGTTAATGTATATTTGTTCATAGTAGCTTGTCAGGATTCTTTCTAATTCTGTGGTATGTTTTTGATGTACTTTGTTGACTCAGGTCTCCCTAGTTTTCATTTGGTTAGTCTAACTAAAGGTTTCTCACTTTTGTTTATCTTAAGAATCAGCTCTTAGCTTGTTTAATCTTTTCTGTTGTTTTTGTGTGATTTATTTATTTATGTTCTAATCATCTTTATTGTTTCCATCTTTCTGCTAACTTTGGACTCATCTTTCTTTCTTTCTAGTTCCTTAAGATGTCAAGTTAGATTATCTACTTGGGATCTTTTTTGCTTTTTAGTGTAGGTGTTTATTGCTATGTGCTTACACCGTCAGGACTGGTTTTGCTGTATTTCATAAGTTTTGGTATGTTGTATTTTCATTTGTGTTAAGACACTTCCTCTCCCTCTTTAATTTCTTCTTTAATCTGTATTGTTTGTATTTTTGATTTTCCAGTTTTCCCCTTGTTAATGTTTTCTAGTTTCATATCATGGTGGTCAGAGAAAATACTTGGCATGATCTCAGTCTTCCTGAATTGGCTAACACATGTTTCGTGGCCTAACATATGGTCTACCTTAGAAAATATTGCACCTATGCTTGAGAAGAATGTTTATTCTCCTGCTGTCAGATGTATGTGTGTTAGGTCATTTGGTACAGAGTGTTATTTGCTGTTTCCTTACTGATTTATTTTATGGATGATCTATCCATTATTGACAGTGGGGTATAAAAATTCTGAAGTATTATTGTATTGTTGTTTATTTCACCTTTTTAGCTCTTTTTCTTTTTGCTTTATGCATTTAGGTGATTCAATGTTGGGCACATAAATATCTACAAGTGTTTCATTTTCTTAATGTATTGACCCCTTTCTCACATATAACAACCTTCTTTGTCTCTTTTTTCCATTTTACAGTCATTTTGTCATAGCTACCCTTGGTTTTAGGGGGCGGGGGAGGCCGTTTGCTTGAAATGCCTTTTTCATCTCTTCACTCTCAATCTATGTGCATCTTCAAGGCTAAGGTATGCCTCTTGTTGGCAGCATTACTGTGTATCTTGGGTTTTTTATCCATTAAGCCATTCTACATCTTTTGATTGGAGAACAGAATCTATTTATGTTTAAAGTAATTACTGAAAATAAGAATTTACTCTTGCCATGCTGTTGTTTCATGATTGTTTTCTGGATCCATTGTTCCTTGTTTCTTACTGTGCCCTTTTTGTGTTTTGATATTTTGTGGTATCAATATATTTAGACTTTTTCTCATGGTCTTTTGTGTAATTACTACAAGATTTTCCCTCTGGTTACCATGAACTTTACATACTATCTTCATATTATAACACTGTATTTTAAATTACTAAGAACCTAACCTTAGAACAGTTCTTGAGTTTGCACTTTTACTTCTCCCTCTCACAGTTTTGGTCACAATTTACTTTTTATGTTGTGTAATCAATAAATTATTATGGTTATTTTTAATACATTTGTGTTTTAACCTTTAGAGTTATATGAATTATGCACCACCATTACCATATTATAGAATCTGCTTTTGACTGTATATTTGCCATTATCAGTGACTTTTACACTGCCTTCTTTTGGTTTTAATTATCATTTTTTACTGAGGTGGTCAGAGAAAATACTTGGCATGATCTCAGTCTTCCTGAATTGGCTAACACATGTTTCGTGGCCTAACATATGGTCTACCTTAGAAAATATTGCACCTATGCTTGAGAAGAATGTTTATTCTCCTGCTGTCAGATGTATGTGTGTTAGGTCATTTGGTACAGAGTGTTATTTGCTGTTTCCTTACTGATTTATTTTATGGATGATCTATCCATTATTGACAGTGGGGTATAAAAATTCTGAAGTATTATTGTATTGTTGTTTATTTCACCTTTTTAGCTCTTTTTCTTTTTGCTTTATGCATTTAGGTGATTCAATGTTGGGCACATAAATATCTACAAGTGTTTCATTTTCTTAATGTATTGACCCCTTTCTCACATATAACAACCTTCTTTGTCTCTTTTTTCCATTTTACAGTCATTTTGTCATAGCTACCCTTGGTTTTAGGGGGCGGGGGAGGCCGTTTGCTTGAAATGCCTTTTTCATCTCTTCACTCTCAATCTATGTGCATCTTCAAGGCTAAGGTATGCCTCTTGTTGGCAGCATTACTGTGTATCTTGGGTTTTTTATCCATTAAGCCATTCTACATCTTTTGATTGGAGAACAGAATCTATTTATGTTTAAAGTAATTACTGAAAATAAGAATTTACTCTTGCCATGCTGTTGTTTCATGATTGTTTTCTGGATCCATTGTTCCTTGTTTCTTACTGTGCCCTTTTTGTGTTTTGATATTTTGTGGTATCAATATATTTAGACTTTTTCTCATGGTCTTTTGTGTAATTACTACAAGATTTTCCCTCTGGTTACCATGAACTTTACATACTATCTTCATATTATAACACTGTATTTTAAATTACTAAGAACCTAACCTTAGAACAGTTCTTGAGTTTGCACTTTTACTTCTCCCTCTCACAGTTTTGGTCACAATTTACTTTTTATGTTGTGTAATCAATAAATTATTATGGTTATTTTTAATACATTTGTGTTTTAACCTTTAGAGTTATATGAATTATGCACCACCATTACCATATTATAGAATCTGCTTTTGACTGTATATTTGCCATTATCAGTGACTTTTACACTGCCTTCTTTTGGTTTTAATTAGCATTCTCTTGTTCTCACTGAAAAAAGCTCTGTTGAGCATTTCTCCTAGGGCAGGTCTAGTGGTGATGACTTTCCTCCTCTTTTGTTTGTTCAGAAGTCTTTATCCTTCTTTCATTTCTGACCGCCAGTTTTGCCAGGTGTAGTGTTCTTGTTTGACAGTTTTTCCTTTCAATATTTTGAATATGTCAACCCATTCTTTTTTGCCTTACTGGTTTCTGTTGAAAAATCCATTGAGAGTTTATTGGGGAGTTCTCATATATATAGCTTCTCCCTCTTCTCTTGCTGCTTTTTCTTTGTCTTTCTGTTTTCCCAGTTTATTTAGAAAATGTCTCAGTATAGTCCTATGCAGGTTCAACTTATTGCAAGTCCTTTGGAAATGAATATCTATTTTTCTCCCCAAGTTTGGGAGGTATTCAGCCATTATAGCTTTAACTAAACTTTCTCTATCCCTTTCTGTTCTCATGGAATACAAAAGTAATGCAAATACTGTTTTGTGTTTGTATATCCCATAAGTGCTATAGGCTTTCTTAATTTTTTTTTCATTACTTTTTTCTTTTTACTTCTTTGGATAATTTGAAATGTTCCGTTTTAGGTCACTGATTCTTTCCACTGAGAGTTCAAGCCTACTTTTGAAGCTCTCTATTGAATTTTTTAGTTCACTTATTGTATTTTTCAGCTCTAGTATTTTTTGTTTTTCCATGGTTTCTTATTTGTTTATGTATTGTGTTTCCAATTTCATTTAGTTGTCTGTATGTATGTTCCTGTAGTTTCCTTCTTTAAGATGATTATTCTGAATTCTTTGACAGTTCATAGATCTCCATTTCTTTAGAGTCAGTTATTAGAGCTTTATTAGTTTACTTTGGAGATGTTATCTTATTTACCTGATTGTTCATGATCCTTCGTTCCTTATGTTAGTATCTGCACTTTTGGAATAAGCACTCTCCTCCTTCAGGCTTCACAGGTTTGTTTTGGCAGAGACAATTCTTCACCAGCTGGCTTATTTTGAGTTTCTCGTCGTGGATGCTGGTAATGCCCTTGGGCAGGTGGGGTCAGCTATTAGGGTCTATTTTGGGGAGAGGCACCTTTTCAAGCTCTGAGGTTGGGGGCGGGGGGCAGGGTTGCCACCAGCAGAGAACAGCTAGGTAGGACTGATAACTTATTTCCCTAAATAAGGCTTTAGAATGGTCTGCACTGATGCCTGGATTCTCTGGTCAAGGTTACTAGACATTCAGGACTAAGTATTATACTCAGCCAAAGGTGAAACAATGAAGTATTTTCCATGCCCTGGCAAGGCAGCAAGCTACAACTTGCTTAGAGAAGCAGCTCCAAGGCCACTAAGGCTCGCTGTTTGTGCTCTTGACTATTAGCTGACTTAGGCCCCCAGTTCCTTGGCCAAACAGGGCCACTGGCTTAGCTTTCAAAGTTATCTGCGCTATCTAACCATCTCTCAGCTGGATTATTCAGTTTCCAACCCTTCTTACTAGACCTTCATGTCAGATGGCGGTCACTGCCCATGCTCTTGTGCCTGGGTGTGGGAAGACAGAGCTCTGGAGTTGGCCAAACTCCTCCTTTGAAGGCCCAAATCAAGTAGACATGCAGCATGTTAAATTTCCTGGTCAGACTGCACCAACTTGGTTCTGAGATGAGTAAAGCCATTGGTTGGGACTACTAGTTGGGCTCTACAGGTCGAAACTCAAACTGCTCCCCAATCTGTGTCATGATGAGCTTCCCAGTAGCTGAACCCCTCAAATTTTCCTGTGATCCATGTTCAGCAAAACCAGAGTTTAGGGTGCTCCCACGAAGTGACTAACAATGCTAAGAGGCTAGATGAATACCTATGGAGGAACCAGTGGCTCAGGGGAGAGCTCTCTGAGCAGTGCTGTGCTGGCCTGGGGGGGATGCAGTGTGGTCAGTGTGTAGCCTTTCTAGTGCGGTCAGCCTTGGTCTCTGGGTGCAGGGGGTACTTCAGCCTCACTCTTGCATTCTAGAATCATCTCACTGGTATCTGTGAATAGTTCTTCTTGTGAGGGGGCCCTAAGTCAAGGACAACCTGGTACTACCTTGTTGTCACATTCTAAAGTATTTTTTGTAAAAAAAGATATTTCAAAAGAGAACTGAAAAATATTTGCCTAGCATTGGCCCATGAGTCTGAAAATATCTCCCCCACAAAACTAAGCATAAAGCTGTTATCTCAGAGCAATGAAAAAAGAAGAGTCATGAGGTCTCTAAGTTCAGCATAGCTTACATTTTGCTGTGAAGGAAATATTGATGTTCTGTATTCCCAACCATGACCTTGCATTTGTGGTAACCATGGCAACCCCCTATGTTGTGAGGCCTAGGAAAGGCAACATGGCAGATTCATATTAACTTAGCTGAAGGGAATGACAAGAGTGGGGCTGTAATCAGCATGACTATCTAGGTTTTAATAATCTCTGAGGCCTTCCTTGATATCTTCCTCTGATCCAGAGGTTCTCAAGCCTGGCTGCACATTAGAATCTCCTGGGGAACTTTTACAAACTCCAGGGGCCCATCTACAGAGATTCTGATTTAATGTCCATGGAACGTAGACATCAGTGTTTTGAAAAATCCGCAGATGATTCTACTGTGCAGCCGGGGGTGGAGAACCACTGTTATAAATGAATATATACCTCCTCATTTGTGATGCAAAAAGTAGACATAAGCTGCCCACAGTTAATCATAGCAGTCCCCTCAACTGGCTACTCAGTGTAACTGTATCATATACCCTAAGAATTTTTGAAATAGCTAATAGGGAAAGCTCAAGGGGCAATTGGAAGAGTAGGACTAGTCAGAAACATATCAAAGTAAACTTAAATTGAACTCATAACTTAGAAACATACCAGTGGAGGCAGTTTGTTCTTCTAGAAGGAGAATTATACAGAGACTCAGACCTTTGACTCTGGCCTTAACTCAAGTAGAAATACCTGCATAAGCATAAGCCATCCACTGCTCTTCTCTGGACCTCATTTACAAAATAGAGGACTTGGTTCATTGATTTCTGATTTCCCTCCTCTCCTTGAATCCTGTGGTTTCTAAAATATAGAAAGATTAAAACATGCTATGTCAGAGCCCCTCATCAAACCAGTTAAATGAGAACATCCAGCAGTAGCGTGTGGAGTTTGTTTATGCCCCCAGATGATACAAATATTCAGCTAGAGTTACTAACAGTTGGACCTAAAGAACCTGCTGTGGTGTAGTTTTATGTGGGATGGGAGAATAAGGAGAGGATAGTTTCTCAAGGAAAAAACAGGGATAAAAACCATCAGCACTTTTATAGATTAATTAAAAACTCTTAGTACCTTTTCTATCTCTCTGATGTTTTCATTTTTACCATAGTCTTAGATTGTGGTTCAGCATATGTTCTCCTTCTTCTCTTTTAAATCTGCCATACTTAGACATTTCATTACAAATGAATATATCATTTGGAGAATTGAGAAAGTGATCAAAAGCAGTATTACTTGGGAAATGGAACTTACAAGATCTACTGCCAAGAGAGATGTCACCCAAACAATAATGCAATATACTTTATTGTAATTTTTGCAACTGTGAGAATGGGTGCTTCCAGTAAGTGTATGTTAAAGGTAATTTACTGTAAAAATGTCAATATCTGTAAAATATAAAAAGAACACAGGAAAACAGACTAAACGTAGTCAGAGAGAGGCTAAAGGTAGCAGTTTTATTATAGAAAGTTGTTCAGATCATGGTAGCATAGCCCTGCTCAGCCCACTCCACAACCCCCCCCCCAAAAAAAAGTGAGCAAATCACCAGTGTCTGGTCGGCAAAAACAGAAGTTCTTCCAGATTGACTAGATTCACCCCCAACATCTTCCTGAAGTCTTCAGCATTTTCCGCATTGTCTTAGAAGCAGTTGTAAGTTTACTCCCAGAAAATGCATCTCTCAGAAGTTCTGTCTAAAGCACTGGATACCCCTCAAACAGTAGCTACTAACCACATGCACCTATAAAGCTTTTAACTAACTGAAATTTGAAATTTGGTGCTTTTGTCATATTAGCTACATTTCACATGTTTGGTAGCTACATTTCACATGTTTGGTAGCTGCATGAGGGTATTGGCTACCATGTTGAATAGCAAAAGATAGTTGCATCATCAGAGCAGTTAGTATTGGACAGGGGTTCACTAGAGGCTTGAAAGAAAGTGGAAGTGTTAGTTGCTAAGTCGTGTCCAGCTCTCCGTGACCCCCTGGACTGTAGCCCACCAGGTTCCTCTGTCTGTGGAATTTTCCAGGCTAGAATACTGGTGTGAGTTGCCATCCCCTTTTCCAAGAGATCTTCCCGACCCAGGAAGTGAACTTGGGTGTCCTATATTGCAGGTAAATTGTCTACCATCTGAGCCATAGAAGTAAAAAAGCTAAACTTACTTGCTAACCAGAGGCAATTTCCTGTTCTTTTTGAGCCATATAAAACATAGAGATTAATTCTATGAGTCTCAATAAGGATTGACTCCAAAGAAGGGTTACAGAATTGTTTAAGTGTCCTAAAAAGCCTAATTTTACATAAAGACTCCTATCCATGAAAAACAGCTATGGTATAACTCATAATCTGGGAGTTGGGGGGAGAGACTAAAGTGTTATATTCAGAAGGATTATCAGTGTGTCTCAGTATGTACGCTATAAACCACATAGTTTGGACTCCCGGCCACCAGCCAACTGCCCCGTTGCTTGTTAAAGATACAGATTTCCATGCCTTATTCCAGACATCTGAATCAGAATATTTGGAGTAGAACCCATAATTGGGCACTTTAACAAATCTACTGGTGATGCTTATGTATACAGTTTGACAATATGCCTTTTTTAAAAAAAAATTGTTTCTAATCCTTCCTAGCACCCCCCACTTTGTGTTTACATTTTAATTTGACTGGTTTAATTAATCACACCTTTGGTCATTAAATTATTTGCAAACCTGTTTGCAAAGTCAATGGTCTCTCCAACAGCGAGAGTATACCTATGATCCTACATGGGGATCCTACAATGGGCAATGCCATTGAGTTTTAGTCAGATTATTTAGCATATCTTGCATACATTGCTCATTTGGGGCTAGCTAAATGATTGCCTAGGAAATACTTCACACATTTTCTCAAAGAAGCTATTTCAATTGCAAACAGCAGGAAAACACAGCCATTAAAAGAGAAAGAATGCCTCTGTTTTTACAACAAAATAATTAGAAGCCATTACTGGCGCTGTTTAGATTTCAGTACCCCATATATCTTACTTTCAATTAGAAACAGCGTGTCCAAATAGGAAAAGCCTGGTTAAACATGGGTGCATTTGACTGCACTGTTTTGACCCCATTGATAACATAGTCTATGCAGTTTTCTTTAAGTACAGTGTTCGCTGATTACTAGTTTTCAAGGTAAAGAGCTGGGTACCAATTTTTATCTATCCATTTTTATCTATCATGATAACAGAATCTCAAAGATAATTTTTTTTAAGATTTAAGCCCCAAACTTCTACTTGATATCCGGATCATTGCACAGCTTTCCTAGTGAGTGGTTGTCCATCCTCCGTTTGAACATTCTGGACAGCTCTTACTCATACAAACTTCCTGTATCTTTTATCATTTGGCTCTAGTTCTGCCCTCTTGGACCAGAAGGAATAAACCTAATACTTCTTTACGTGACAAGTTTTCAAGAGTGGAAAATTACTAGAGTATTTCCCTTGTCATCTCCATTACATATTCAGAAATATTTTCTTTTAACTAAGATAACTCTGGCTTTTAATTAAGGGTGAGGAAAATAGAACAAATCATTAAAAATTTCTTGTACTTCACAACACTTGCTCATATTATACTTTTAATGTAGACAATGAATGGTTGACAAAGTGTAATTCCCATTTCAAAGAGGCTCAACCTAAACTGCAGCAGAGATTATTTTGATTAAAGGAGATTGTTAAGAAAATGTATCCATTTCATTTAAACTTCAATGTTCTATCTATTGAAACTCTTTTGCTAAAAGCTCAAAGTTTATTCATTAATTCAGTTTAGTTATGAAATGCCCAACTGCTACTGTAGGGATACAATCATGAGTTAGAAGCATAAGATCTAGAATAACATTTAGATGCCTATTAGAATAGAAACTTTAAGCACTGCCCTTTCACAGATACTCACTGGAGGGCAGAAGCAGCAGAAAGAGCACTAACCTAGTTTTCAGAGAGGCAAAATCTATCAATCTAGCTCTGCTTTGTACACATATCACATGGCCTTCAGCAAGTCATTTGCCATGATTCTGCTGTATTTGCTATGTTCCACTTGTCAATTTGCATATATTTTGTTTTAATCGGTTGAGATGATACTTGTCAAATGACTCTCTATTAAAGAGAATGAAGTGGGCTTCCCTAGTTGTCCAGTGGGTAAGAGTCCGCCTGCCAATGAAGAGGATGCAGGTTCAATCCCTGGTCCGGGAAGATCCCATGCAACTAAGCCCGTGCACCACAACTATTGAGCCTGCTCTCTGGAATCCAGAAGTCACAGTGAAGACCCAGCACAGCCAAATACAAGTTAATTAATTTTTAAAAAATAAAGAGAATGAAGCTTAGTTTACTAAATATAATCTGTGTTTGCTATATGTATAGTTGACAAAGTACTCCTCAAAAGTTGGATCCTTAAATATTTTCAAAAATTTGTCAACTCCTACTTGATTTGTGAGGGAAAGAAACTATGACCGGAATGAGATAGGCATTCAGTTTAGAAGCTATTACAGTTAACTGTATTATTGTCTACCATGTAACCATTTCCATGTTGTTTTGTTACTGTCTAAAGTTTGCCCAAAGTTAAGTCTGTTATCTACTTTGTAGATGCTAAAGCTAATGTGATAGAGTATATCTCCATCTCTTTAACACCCTTTTTTTTTCATGATAGATAAGCTTTTGCCAATTTCCATTCTTTGCCAAAGTGATCGAGTAACTGACTTTATAACTTGATCCCATGGAGTTCATTTCCAGTTTGACATTTTTCCTCCTACTATTTTGTGATTTTTCTCATTATTTATTGAGTTATGCATTCCATCCCTCCTGTTTTCCTGTTATCTTAGTATTTCTTAAGCATAGATTGGAATTATTCATAAGAAAGCAAGTAATAGAATGATAAAATAGCAAAATATTATAATGCACAGGAAAAAAATCCCCAAAGGTTGCTTAAATACTGGACGGTAGCTTTGATCTCTAGAAAGAGCCAATAGATTCATATGGTAATTGCTAAACAGAATGATAGATTCTAGAAAGAAAGATAGAAAACTTCATGATTCTGGGAACCATTTTAATGTAGAATAAAATTCATGGAAATATCAATCCCTATAAATAATTCAAATTTGTCTATAAGGCAACTCAGAAACTAAAATTTCCTCTTAACTCTTTGAAAAGTAGCTGCTGAAACATGATCATCAGAAGGCAAATAAAAAAATCTCTTGAATTAGTAGCTTGATCCCTTTCTGTGCTAGTTTCCTTTTCCCAGAAATACTCTGTCCTGTTTTGTAGTTGCGTGTTAAGTGTCTCAAGAGGCACTGGTTCTGGCACTTTCTTGGCAGCATATTTCACACTCTAATAATCTTAATAGCTTTAATACTCTGGAATGTGTTTAATCCAGTCTTATTTGTTTGTATAGGTTAAAATGTTCCAACCGCCTCTCATCACCCTATCAAGAGGAATTTTTGAATAGCCTCATCACTTTTTAATCGCTAAAACTTTTTATTTTCAGTATTTAAAATAAAAGGTTTGGAATGAGCACTGTAGTTTGTCCTGCAAAGGCCTTCAATAGTTGTAACCAGCATTACTTGCAGCATGCTTTGTCAGCTTCATCCTATAGCTTCCTTCCTTTTCCCCTTCGCATCGAATTGAGTTCTCTGTATCTTTATTTAGGTGCATGTGTGCTAAACTGCTTTAGTCATGTCCAACTCTTTGTGACCCTATGGACTGCAGCCAACAGTCTCCCTGTCCATGGGATTCTACAGAAAAGAATGTTGGAGTGGATTGCCATGCCCTCCTATAGGGAATCTTCCAGACTCAGGGATTGGATCTACGTCTCTTACATTTCCTGCATTAGCAGGAAGGTTCTTTACCACTAGCACCACTTGGGTTTGAAACCTCTATTATTTAGGTAGCTGTAATTTAAATAGTACGTATAATGTACTCCATGTTGACTGCATATCAGGTGATGGGCTGTGCAGTTTACTAGAGTTTTTTAGTCTTGGCACTACTGACATTTTGGGTCGATAGTTCCTTGTTGCAGGGGACTGTCCACTGTAAGATGCTGAAGAGCATCCTGGCTCCTACCAGTGACCACATGCCAGTGGCATCCCCAAGTTGTAACAACCAAGAGTTTCCCCAAATGTTCCCTGGGGAATAAAACTGCCCCTGAGGACCACTGACTTACATGGTCTCATTTAACCCCTACAAAATTCTTCTAAAACAAATAGTGTCATAATTTTAGAGCTGAAGAAAATAAAACTAAAGGGGGGTGAATAATGTATCTAGACTCACACAGCTAACAAGTGCAGATGTCAAAATCTGAACCCCTCTTCTGACCTCAAAGCTAATGATTTTCCTCCTGTCAATACAAACTTACCTCAATAATCTATTCACAGTGTTAGTACTGCGCTCATATTTTTATTACATTTGAGTTGAATAGCATTTCTTTTTCCTCACATTTCTTCATACTTATTTCATTTGAACTTTTAAATCTCCTTCCTTAGGGGAAAATAACTCCCTCAACTTCTGTGTAAAGATCTTTTTTGTATCATTATCAGTCAGTACTTTATCATTGTCTTTTTTGAAGTCAGGATGTCTTATATGATGTATCATGATCTCATTATTTTGTTTTAATCTCGACTTCTAAAGAATTTGGAATGCCTCTCAGCTTGCCTGAT
This sequence comes from Tragulus kanchil, assembly GCA_022376925.1. Classification (NCBI taxonomy): domain Eukaryota; kingdom Metazoa; phylum Chordata; class Mammalia; order Artiodactyla; family Tragulidae; genus Tragulus; species Tragulus kanchil. The sequence goes on from JAIOJX010000001.1 coordinate 111,292,041, forward strand.
CCACATATCTCACTATTCTTTCCACTGTCACATCAAGAAAATATTGGCTATTCTAGATGGAAGACTCCCTTACCTGTCTCTTCCCAAAATATCTTTCTTTCTAGTTGGATTTTTGCCAGTTTACAATGCATTGATTCCATCTGTAATTCATAGGATTCTGATTATTCAGAAAGATAAGATCAGGTGCTGAGGAGAAGCAGAGGCAAAGGACAATGAACAGGGAAGCAGTGAGACAGTTGCAGCAGCAGCCAAAGAAAGAGCCTCTGTCTCCTAGAGGCATATGCCTTAGGAAAAATGTCAGAACACCACAGAATGCAGTTTGAACTCAACCTTAGTCAACATAAATGAAGAGCTTGAGATAAGGCTGACCCTTAGATAACACAGGGTTTAGGAGTGCCAACCCCCACATGGTCACAAATCTTTGTATTGTTATCTCTGCCTCCAAAAGAAAGGAACTGATAAATGAGTCACTCAAGGGCAGGAAGCTGAAACAGTTTGGATGGCATCAGGACTCAAAGCATAGTTCTTTTGATTCCATATATTTGTGCTCTCTAGTTGAGCACAAACTTTTGCCTCAACTTAATTGAAAGATCTGTAAAATGAAAATATGTTATTGAAAAAAACATACATATAAATGGAGTTGCACATTTCAATCCTGTGTTGTTCAAGGGTCAATTGTATATGGTTTATTCCTGGGATTGAGATCCTTGTTTATACTTACTTGAGATTCAGTGGCTTTGCAAAATGTCAAATAAGACAAAGAAGAAAACTGCAACTGTGAACCATAAAGTACTGAGACACATACTGAATTACTTTAGGCATATAAAGTTTCTCTTAAAGGTGACTCAAGTAATGAATTCATAAGGTGTTTGGCTAAATTGAGTGTGAGACACAATTTTCATATGGAACAGAGCTCATTCAAATATTAGTGTTTAGAGTCTATAGCATAGGTTTCATGAACACTTTTCTCGGACCAACTGCCAACTATTCAATAACTGGATTATTTTTTTTCTCTTTATTTTAAAGATTTTACAGAGTTTTGTTGTTCACCGACATGTATGTTCCCAGATCATTCATATGCATATCCCTGGACCCCCCCCCCCAAAAAATAACTGGATTATTGATCAGATATTTTGTAAATAACCTGTGAGGTGATTGAATTTGGTCTGTTTCCTTTTCCTAGTTTGCATGTGAAAGCACATGAAAGTAAGTTGAACAAATGAGTGGTATGTGCTAAAATGACGTATTTCCTTGAAGCATCTAGATAACTTACGAGAAAATTGGGGAATGGGAGAGGTAGGTTGACTTTGGACCCTGAAAAGTTGCTGTGTACTACTTTGCTGTGCCTATCAACAGAATTTTTTGTTTAATTATTTTTGCTGTGTTGGGTCTTTGCTATGCAGGCTTTTTCTCTTGTGGCAGAGAGCACAGGCTGCTCTAGATGCTTTGTGCATCATCACAGTGCCTTCTCTTGTTGTGGAGCACAGGCTCTAGGGCACACAGGCTTCAGTACTTGTGGTTTCTAGGCTCTCGAGCACAGGTTCAATAACTCTGGCACACGGGCTCAGTTACTCCAGGGCATGTAGGAGCTTTCCAGATCAGGGAATGAACTGGTGTCTCCTGCATTGGCAGGCAGATTCTTGACCACCTAGTCACTAGGGAATCCCCTTAAGGAACACATGTTTGTTTAAAAGACTCAGAAGGCCTGAGGAAAGGGCCTTGTAAACATTGTTTAATGATATATCCAAAGCCCAATATTGAAAATGCCATGACACACATCAGGTTGAAACTGAAACAAAAGTGATCATTTCCCAAGTAGTTAAATATATGTAAAGTTGGGGGTGAACTATTAAATAGTCTTGTTCTGATCTCAAGTTTTGCACATTTTTTGCTGGAAAAGGTCAGGGAGATTTGGAGTTGACCTCTGCTGTGTATCCAATGAACTTGTCATATTTCTAATTAGTCATTTCCAGAAATTCCCGTGACTATGTCAAAATATCCTGAGTAAGATGAGATGCTTGCAAGTGAGTTGTGTTAAAATTTGGATTGGTTTCACAGTTTTCACAAACATTTATGAATAGTAGGCAACAGAGATGTGATCCTTCTATGCATTGTTTAGTTGCCAGAATTCTCATGTTTCATGGGGACTCCTCTTTGGATTATGATTGAGGAAGGTTAAGGACATAAATAAAATCAGGCGACTTATTTGGATTGATAAAAATTGGGCTGTCTTGTACCTCTATCTTGGCAAACAGCACTTGCCTTAGGTGGTGTTCTCCAAAGGCAAAGCCTGAGACAAGAATGTAAGTGCAGATTGTTTATTCGGGAGGTGGTTCCAGCAATTACAGAGCAGGAAAGGAGGACATAGGACTGACAGGGAGGAAAGCCAGTATAGCCTGCACTGTGTTCAGGTTTTCACTGAGAGCAACTGGGCCACAGTTCAATCGAGAACTTGCAGAAGATGGTGGAGAAGACGCCTCTGAACTGGAGCCAACATGGATATTCTTGGACTTCTGACTGCAGGCTTTTTCTCTTGTGGCAGAGAGCACAGGCTGCTCTAGATGCTTTGTGCATCATCACAGTGCCTTCTCTTGTTGTGGAGCACAGGCTCTAGGGCACACAGGCTTCAGTACTTGTGGTTTCTAGGCTCTCGAGCACAGGTTCAATAACTCTGGCACACGGGCTCAGTTACTCCAGGGCATGTAGGAGCTTTCCAGATCAGGGAATGAACTGGTGTCTCCTGCATTGGCAGGCAGATTCTTGACCACCTAGTCACTAGGGAATCCCCTTAAGGAACACATGTTTGTTTAAAAGACTCAGAAGGCCTGAGGAAAGGGCCTTGTAAACATTGTTTAATGATATATCCAAAGCCCAATATTGAAAATGCCATGACACACATCAGGTTGAAACTGAAACAAAAGTGATCATTTCCCAAGTAGTTAAATATATGTAAAGTTGGGGGTGAACTATTAAATAGTCTTGTTCTGATCTCAAGTTTTGCACATTTTTTGCTGGAAAAGGTCAGGGAGATTTGGAGTTGACCTCTGCTGTGTATCCAATGAACTTGTCATATTTCTAATTAGTCATTTCCAGAAATTCCCGTGACTATGTCAAAATATCCTGAGTAAGATGAGATGCTTGCAAGTGAGTTGTGTTAAAATTTGGATTGGTTTCACAGTTTTCACAAACATTTATGAATAGTAGGCAACAGAGATGTGATCCTTCTATGCATTGTTTAGTTGCCAGAATTCTCATGTTTCATGGGGACTCCTCTTTGGATTATGATTGAGGAAGGTTAAGGACATAAATAAAATCAGGCGACTTATTTGGATTGATAAAAATTGGGCTGTCTTGTACCTCTATCTTGGCAAACAGCACTTGCCTTAGGTGGTGTTCTCCAAAGGCAAAGCCTGAGACAAGAATGTAAGTGCAGATTGTTTATTCGGGAGGTGGTTCCAGCAATTACAGAGCAGGAAAGGAGGACATAGGACTGACAGGGAGGAAAGCCAGTATAGCCTGCACTGTGTTCAGGTTTTCACTGAGAGCAACTGGGCCACAGTTCAATCGAGAACTTGCAGAAGATGGTGGAGAAGACGCCTCTGAACTGATCCACCCAAGAGCCAAGGGGGATCATGGTATATTTCTTGGACTTCTGACTGTCATTTATGGATGGACAACTGTTCCCATGGGCAAAAGTCTCCAGAATGGGCCTGCCTCGTGCATAGTCTGAGCAAGCACCTGGAGCTGGAGACTGCTTTCTGGTAGAGAGACACACAGAAGTTTGTAGTAAGGTGCCCTTAATTCCTGAGTAGGACACTGACCACATCTGTGATGGCACTGTTATTCCCTAAAATATCAACCTGAAGCCCCTCAAATGAAAAATTCAAATAGGTCTGAGTTGGGATCAGACCTGTGAGATGCAGGTTCTAATAACTGCCCCCCACCTTTTCCTTAGTTGCTGAATATTGCTCAAAACTGTTGTTCATCTAAGAAAATCTACAGAACCCTTGTAAACAGCTTCCATCCCTATTTTTGCATCTAAGGCTGTTGTATGGTAGCTCAGATTAAACAGAAAACCTTACTGGTTCTGACTTGCTTTTGTCAATTTCCTGATGGCTTGGGGTGCTTCATTTACACACACTCTTTATAATCAAAAGAGTGGTCCTCAGAGAGGAGTCTAGGCAATCATTTTAATTAGCAGCAAGTTGAAGACTGGGTTTTCTTTCTTCCGCCAGTAACCCTAAGGAACCAAGAGATAAGTTTATAAAGCTTTGCCCCAAAGGTTTCTCAGCTGGCAACTGATAAGTAGAGGCAATAGTATTAGACAGCTATTTCATATTCAGGCCGATTTTTAAACTGTTAATTATAGTCTAGAGGTGAAGGAAGGCCCAAGATTGCTAGGATAGTTTATAAGTTGTGGTCAACACTCTTTGTTCTATCTGGAAACTGCAAAGACTTCAAGAAAAGAAATGCATATGTATCCCAAAGATAAAACTTTTTAAAAAATGTTCTTTACTCCCTGAAGAGCTTCTCTCTTGCCAACTATCCTTAATAACTAACCTTAATCTTTCTTGTCTCACAGTTGAGGAAATCCTTAAATATGCAGCTCTGTTAAAATTGAACAAAAGCAAAAGCATAAAGCACCAGACAGTAAGATAAACCATTCCCTCACATCTGTACACTTTTGTGATATTTTCATTTTAGATGAAGTTTTTAAGGTCTATTTCCATTTTGATCAGACTCTATATTTATTTATTTATTTATTTATTTATTTATTTATTTATTTATTTTTAGGATAATGGTTCTCTTGTTTTCGCTCCCATTCTTTGAGTCAGTTTAGGCCAACTGTTAAGAATGGATTCACATGCTCTAAGAAAATGCTTCAGTATATATCAGTATGTTATCATTCTTTTTTAAACTTACCTAAACACCTGTACTCTGAGTGGGCCAAAACCAGGGAGAGAGAGTAACAGGAAGGCCTCAGATAAAGAAGAGAGCTCTCCCAACTGAGCCCTTTGTTGCAGGACAGCACTTTCTAATGACCTTTCTCTCATCATTCTTTTGTTTCCCAGAAACAAGCTCTCTGGTGCTGTATTTGCAGTAACTAGTATCATCTTAGAGCTGCTCTTTTTATCTGCAAGTCAGATGGCACAGTGTAAATCATTTCCTCATGTAAAATGCCATGATAAGGGAGCATTATAGATATTTGATGCATGTACAATGCTATGCACAATTCTTATTGAATAAGCATAAATCTTAGCATCATATAGTTAGTGTTCATACAATCTTTTAACAACCCATGGTATAGAAAAGAAACCCTGAGATGGTCAGTCAGGTTGTTTCAGTGCCATTAAATCAAGCATCTAGTGTACATAGAAATCATTTAGGTGCTTGATCACATTTTCACGTTTGGTCTACTGACTTGACTTTGTGGCAGTAAAGCCCCGGAATCCCACCAATTCTCTGAAAATGTTTTGTTTATTTCTGACAAATAATGCTATCTTTAGGTCACTTTTCCAACATTTCCATAGTGATTGGCATAGACCCTGACTTTGTTACATGTCTACGTTAATTGATCATAAAGAAAATGATACCAGGCTCACTGAAAGATGAAGAAACAGTTAAAACAGAACATTGTTACCATTCTGAAGTGATATGAAACAAAGTACTGCTAGACTTGGGTTTTCTGGAAATAAGAAATCTTTGTTATTTTCAGAAAATTACTTGGCTTCTTTTGGACCATCTAATGAGATGCATCACCAGATATTGCCTTCTATAAACTTGAAGGGGTTGAGTGGTTGTTCTTTTTCTTGTCCAATGCAGTTCTCTTTAAGTGTTTCAAGACAGCATGGATTTCCTTGGCATCTCAGCATGTGGCTTTTTCAGGACTGTCTGGTGGTACTGCTGTGCAATGTGATTAGGGAATTTGAGAGAGAAGGAAGTTGGCTGAAGGTCATTACCAATTAGATGAAAACTAAAGGCTACTGAGCTACTCAAATACAGTAATGAATAATTGTCTAAACTTGCTGAAAGATGCTTAGAATGTAATATCACTGTGGATTTTCAGTAAGTTGAAAAATGGCAGAATTATCCAGTCCATTCAGACACCCAAATGCACATACCTCCGTGGCAGGGCAATTTCCTGTAATCACAGAGCAGTGGGGAATGGGCTGATGTTGGAGCAGGATTACAGTATAGCCCAAACCATCATCAGTAAGTACCTAAATAGGTAAGAGAAGCAAAAGTATGGCCGTTTAACTACCAATCCTAGTAGACTCACAGGCCTCTGAATGATAAACAGGAAGTTCTTACATAGTTTCTTAGTTATTAGAGGGAAAAATAAGGTAGCCATCTCTTGAGACCCACATTTGCCTCACCGAATGGAGGGGAATTAGGTTCTTTGCTTGGTTTTCTAACAGGCTCATATAAAATACTAATGTTCCCCAGTTTAAAATTATATTGCAAATATTCCCTGTGAGCATATAACTATATAACAAGAACTTAATTGTTTTGAAAGGTAAAATGCAGAATAAACAACTATCCACAAAATTGGATCCTTTTCTCATGTATGGCTTTAATTACAGTCATTTCAACATCACCAATTACATCTCCTATTTTTCTGAAAAGCAATATAATTATAGATAAATAATTCAAGCAAAGATGTGACCATGCAACCCCAGAAACATGTGACTAGTTCTAGTGAGCCCAGAATGAATAATAATTTAATATTTATCACTAAAATCTATAACCTAAAGGAAACTACAATAAGTCTTAAGCATCAAAAAGGAAAAGATATGGCTGTTTCACCAGAAAAAAAAAAATCATTTACCTAGGATAGACCACAAACAGTGGGAAAATAAAAGTCAAAGAATCATGATAAAATCCTCCATTAGAGAACAGTCTTATGGACACTGGGGTGAAGGAGGGGAACCTTCTGTGGGACTAGGGGATCTCAAACAGGGGCTCTGTTGTGACCTGGAGGGGTGGGGTGGGGAGGGAGATGGGGTGAAGTTTTAAGGAAGAACATATGTATACCTACGATGGGATTCAGTTCAATGTGTGACAGTAAACAGTAAAACTCTGCAAAAAATAAAAATAATAATAAAAAAGTCTCCATTAGAGGTCAGAAAATTTTGGAAAATTAGAAAAGAAAATTTCAGACAGTGTTCAGTGATTTGGTCCAAATTACAAACAACAAGAGTCTATGATGAAGGATGGATATTACAGATCACCTTTTTCCCATTGCTCAGTTAGAGGATGCTTGGTAAAATTAGACTGCGTTGTGTCTCAGAAATGCATTGAAGTGTCCAAACATATCTGAGCTAGATCTTGTGAAGATGATAAAGCAGTCAAATGCATCCATAGAAAACAGAAAAACTCAATTATGCATCCATTCTGTGAAAGGAACTCTTCAGCAGCTATGAATCATAAGATGAAAATTAGTTCTGTGTTTAACCGCAGGAAAACTAAATCCAAATGAAACTAATTTAGTGCTGTCGTTTTGTACATTAGGCAAATATTATTGAGGCAACAATAATCAATAGAGTTAAAGGCAAACTATTGAATGGAAAAAAATACCTGCAGATCATATCTGATACAGAGTCATATCTAAAATATAAGGTATTTGTCTAACTTAACAGCAAAATTAAATATAAATAGCTTAAATAAAACATGGGTAAAGGAAGTAAATAAGCATTTCTCCAAAGCAGCCATACAAATAGCTAGCAGGTATATGAAAGGTACTTAACCTCAATAATCATTAGGGAAATGCAATAAAAGCACAGTGAGATATCACCTCACAAAAAGGCACCATCTTGCCTCCTCTCCATTAGGACCCATTTATATCCCAAATATTACCACTATTCTGAATTCGAAGAGCTTACATAAGTTTTGCTTCTTGAACTTTATGAAAAGGTAATCACACAGTATCTATTCTTCAGTGACTGACTTGTTTCAGGCAATATTTGTCAACTATTCTATAGTTGATGTAAATTTGGTGGTGGTTTTTCCCCTAGTTCCTAGTCATTTCAATTAAAGGTGCTATAAACACTTCTGAACAGGTCTGGTACAACTATGTATACATTTCTATCGGTTACATGCCTAAGAGTGGAATTTTGGAATCTTGGGGTATGCACATGTTCAACTTTGGTAAACATGGACAAAGTTTTCCAAAGTCATTGAATCAGTGAAACTTCCCGCTAGGAGTATACACATAGTCTCCCTTTTATTTTTTTTTTTGGGGGGGGGGGCACTTCTATTGGTCTTTTATTTATCTATTTTCATCCATCTTTGTTCTTTGACCCGTGTGGGCCTCCCATCGCAGTGGCCTCTGTTGTCGCAGAGCACCGGCTCTGGGCGTATGCGCTCCAGAGCTCCAGCTTGGTAGTTGGACACATCGGTCCAGCCGCTCCGCGGCACGTGGGATCTTCCCAGGCCAGGGATCGAACCAGCACCCCTTGCACTTCAAGGTGGTGTCCTTACCCACTGGACCACCAGGGAAGCCCCACATAGTCTCCTTGATCTACATTCTTGAATACGTTAGATAATCTTAGAGGGTTTTTGTTTTTGTTTTTTTTAGCCATTCTGGTCTTTAGGTGTTTTTAAAGTTAGGTTAGCATTTGAATATCATATTTTATGAAATGCCTATTTAAGACCTTTGCCTTTTATTTTTATTTGTGTTTACATTTAAACAAACAAGTGCAAAACAACAATTGGCCCATTTCTCCCATTCCCTGTTCTGGCAACCACCAGTCCATTCTCTCCTATTATTTTGTCCCATTCTGAGGGTTGTCTTTTCACTTTCTTTATCGTTAAAAGTTTTTAAGTGTAATTAGGTCCCACTTGTTTATTTCTATTTTTATTTCCATTATTCTAGGAGGTGGGTCATAGAGAATTCTTGCTGTGATTTATATCATCAAGGGTTCTGCCTATGTTTTCCTCTCCTCTAAGAGCTTTTTAGTGTCTGGTCTTAGATTTAGGTTTTTAATCCATTTTGTGTTTATCTTTGTATATAGTGTTAGGAAATGTTCTTATTTCCTTCTTTTATATGTAGCTCTTCAATTCTCCCAGCACCACTTATTGAAGAGACTGTCTTTTCCCTGTTGTGTGTTCTTGCCTCCTTTGTCAAAGATAGGGTGCCCATAGGTGTGTGGGTTTCTCTCTGGGCTTTGTATCTTATTCCATTGGTCTGTATTTCTGGTTTTGTGTCAGTACTTACTGTCTTGTTGTGTCACTTTGTGTAGCAGACACTTAACTATGTTAAATTCCAATTGATCAAGATATATAAATCATTTCACATATTACTGAATTCGACTTACAAATATTTTGTTGGGGATTTTTGAATCTATGTTCATCAGGTATATTGGCTTGCAATTTTCTTTTCTTGTGGTGTCTATGGTTTGGGTATCAAAGTAATGCTGGCCTCATAAAATGAATTTGGAAGTGGTTCTTCCTTTGCTATTCTCTAAAAGCATTTGATAAGGACTGTATTAAATCTTTGAATGTAGAATTCAGCAGTGAATCCATCTAGTTCTGGACTTTTGTTTGTTGGGAGATTTTTGACTACTGATTCAGACTCTTTACTAGTAATTGGTCTGTTTTCTGTTTATTCATGATTCTTTCTTTAGGTTGTACATTAAAGTTTATTAATTTCTCCTAATTTTTCCAATTTGCTGGCATGTGAGTATTCTTAGTAATCTCTTTTGATGCTCTTTTATGTCTGTGGTATCATGTTTCATCTCTGATCAATCTTAATTATTTGAGCCTCTTTATTTAATGTTCTTTTTCCAACCAGCTCTTGGTTTTATTAATATTTTCTTTATAGTTAAAAGTTTTTAAGTGTAATTAGGTCCCACTTGTTTATTTCTATTTTTATTTCCATTATTCTAGGAGGTGGGTCATAGAGAATTCTTGCTGTGATTTATATCATCAAGGGTTCTGCCTATGTTTTCCTCTCCTCTAAGAGCTTTTTAGTGTCTGGTCTTAGATTTAGGTTTTTAATCCATTTTGTGTTTATCTTTGTATATAGTGTTAGGAAATGTTCTTATTTCCTTTTTTTATATGTAGCTCTTCAATTCTCCCAGCACCACTTATTGAAGAGACTGTCTTTTCCCTGTTGTGTGTTCTTGCCTCCTTTGTCAAAGATAGGGTGCCCATAGGTGTGTGGGTTTCTCTCTGGGCTTTGTATCTTATTCCATTGGTCTGTATTTCTGGTTTTGTGTCAGTACTTACTGTCTTGTTGTGTCACTTTGTGTAGCAGACACTTAACTATGTTAAATTCCAATTGATCAAGATATATAAATCATTTCACATATTACTGAATTCGACTTACAAATATTTTGTTGGGGATTTTTGAATCTATGTTCATCAGGTATATTGGCTTGCAATTTTCTTTTCTTGTGGTGTCTATGGTTTGGGTATCAAAGTAATGCTGGCCTCATAAAATGAATTTGGAAGTGGTTCTTCCTTTGCTATTCTCTAAAAGCATTTGATAAGGACTGTATTAAATCTTTGAATGTAGAATTCAGCAGTGAATCCATCTAGTTCTGGACTTTTGTTTGTTGGGAGATTTTTGACTACTGATTCAGACTCTTTACTAGTAATTGGTCTGTTTTCTGTTTATTCATGATTCTTTCTTTAGGTTGTACATTAAAGTTTATTAATTTCTCCTAATTTTTCCAATTTGCTGGCATGTGAGTATTCTTAGTAATCTCTTTTGATGCTCTTTTATGTCTGTGGTATCATGTTTCATCTCTGATCAATCTTAATTATTTGAGCCTCTTTATTTAATGTTCTTTTTCCAACCAGCTCTTGGTTTTATTAATATTTTCTTTATAGATTCTATTCATTTAAATCTCTTTGCTAGTTCCTTCCATATACTAATTTTGGGCTCTTTTGTTCTTTTCTAGTTCCTTGAGGTATAAAGTTTGGTTTATTTCAGATCCTTTTTGTTTGTTGAGTGTAGAGATTTATCACTAGGAACTTCCCTCTTAGAACTGCTTTTGCTGCATACCATAAGTTTTAGTATATTGTATTTCCATTTTCATTTGTCTGAAGACCTTTTTGAGTGTCTCCTTTGATTTCTTTGTTTAGCCTTGAGTTGTTCAGTAGAACAGTGTTTAATCTTCATATATTTGTGAATTTTCCAGTTTTCTTCTTATAATTGATTTCTACTTTCATACAGACTTGTTTTGTGGCCTAACATAGCTATTTTGGGGAATGTTCATTGTGCATTCAAGAAGAATGTATATTCTCTTAAAATGTGTATTGTCTTCCCTTTGGATGGAATGCCCTACATATGTGTGTGTGTGTGTATATATATATATATATGTATGTGTGTGTGTGTGAAATATACATATATGTAAATTTGGTATAACATGTCATTTAAGACTGATGTTTCCTTACTGATTTTCTGTTTGGATGATCTGTCCATTGTGTGTCCCTGCTGTTTTGTGTTCCTATCTAGTTCTCCCTGTAGGTCTGTTAATATTTGATTTATATGTTGTTTAGTTATTTCTGGAGTTCCAACAGTCATCCTAGAGTATATATTAGGATGCCTCCCTCTTGCCGGTCTTTAACTTGAATTTTCAGCCCACGATGCTTCTGAGTCTATTGAAAGCTCTATCCCACCTACTTGCCCATCAGCAACTGCGTTGGGAATTGTCAGTCACCTTGGGGTACAAAGTAGTGCCAACTTCCAGGCTTACTTCTCTGATGTTTCTTTTCTGTAGGATCCCAGGGCCACTCATCTAATCCTTGTATCTTGATAGCTTTCCTATACCTTCAAATAGAGGGTTTTTTTATTTTTCAATACTTTGTTCAGGTTTTCTTACTGTTCTCAGTGAGAGATATAGTACATTACCAAAAGCTAAACTCCCTGTCAGTCTGTGCACAATAGAAATGAGCTTACACAACATTTATTGAGTGCTTCCTAAGTACTGGGTGCTAAACAAAAGGCTCATAGTTGTTTATCAAATAATCATCATAGTAACTCTGGGTTCAGGAATTTCCATTTTATAGACAAAGGTAAAGATATTGTCTAAGACTGTATAGTTTTGTAATTTCCAGATGTGGAATTTCATACATTTAGCAGTATCTTTGTCCTTACATCATATGCTAGATGTCTGCAATTATTTTAATATTAAATGAAACAAGTCTGGGGTTTTGCCTTTCCTTCACATTCTAGAAAATGCAGCTCTTAGCACAATTGTAGAAGTTGAAACTTTCCTTAATGTCCAGCATTATTGTTGGTAATAGTTCACTTCCTTCATTATTTATTCAACCCATTTCTTCTGTTTTCTAAGTTTAATTGGAAAGGTTTTCTTTTTTTTTTTTTAGTTTTGGAAGTTTTTTTTTTTTTTTTTAATTTGGCTGTGCTGGGTCTTACTTGCTGCATGTGGGATCCAGTTCCCTGACCAAGGATCGAACCTAGGCCCCCTGCATTGGGAACACACAGTCTTAACCACTGGGCCACCAGAGAAGTTCCATGGAAAGGTTTTCAAATGCATTAAGGAATAGTGAGTGCAATGAGTGTTATTGAATTTAGCACACAGTTTCATTAGCCATAAATATTTTGTCATTTAAAAAATGTATTCCCCTTTACCTTCTCCCTCGCTCTATAGCCTTTTAAGCAGCTTCTCAGAATGTACCCTCTACATACTTCAGTTTGCATCTCCAGAAGTAAAAATACTTTTGTGTCATACTTTCAAAAGGTCCTAGTGAATGTGTCTTGCTCATATGAAACTGGAGCTCAACTCGATAAAAAGCATCATCATTCCAAAAGTTCCACTCTAGGCATTTACTCAAGAGAAGCGGATGTGTCTGTTCAGAACGTGTGTGGGTAAACATGTTCCTAGCAAATATATTCTCAATGTTAAAAAATTAGGAACTACCCAATATCTAACAGTAGACTATATAAATTACAGTATATTCCTACAATAGAGCAAACTACTGCCACAGGGATTAACATGAGTGAATTTCACATACAGAATGTTGAGTAAGAATAAGTAGACCAAATGTATATATATATTGCCTCATGTATATGTTTGAAAAGTATACAGAATTAATTCATGGGAAAAAAATGGCTCACTTGGGAGACAAAAAAAGAAAAAAAATGGCTTTAGAAAAAAAGAATGGCTCACTTTGGGAGAGAATGTTCACTGAGAGTGAGCTTTTCTGGGGTGTCTGTGTGATGGTCACCCAAGTGAATCCTTATGTAAATTTTCAGAAATTATACCCTTTATTCAAGTATTCAATTGTGATTCAACGGAAAAAGTAATGTTTAAAAAGGAACAACAGTAGTCTAGATCAGGAGTTGCTAAAATTTTCTCCAGGAATCAGAAAGCAAAATTTTTTGGCTTTGTGCATCATAAGATCTCTGTCACAGTGCAAAAGCAGCCATAGATGAATCTGTTAGAGAAAAATATTTTTATGGATATCAACATTTAAACTTCACATAATTTTTGTCATGAAAAATTTGGCTTCTTTGTAGTTGTTTCCAACCATCTAGAGATGTAGAAAGAAGTCTCAACTCATGAGACACAGAAAAATGTAAAGTGGGCTTTTGGGACTACATATGGACAGAGGCTGTAGTTTGCCAACTGCTGTTCTTGATATGTTTGTGTGAAAATATATTAGGAATGTAGAGTTGAATATGGACCTGAGAACTTGAGCCATTTTGGAAAAGCTGGAGGCCAAATAGCCTAGACATTCATGTGTGGAAGTTTTATTTCAGGCTTTCTACAATTGTAGGGGAAAATGAAAAGAGCCAGTGTCCCATGCTGGGTGGTGACAGTGGTCAGTCATAGGAATGTATGTTGTTATTTTCATGCTATGATTTACCATGAAAGTAAATGATGCTCTTGAATTGGTGTCATTAGACCACAGTATACGCATTTAACTTTCTTCCCCCTGTGCTTTTTATTTACCTGAAACTTCACTGCACACAGTGGTGACAGTAGTAATGTGGGATTTCAGGAAAATGACACTAAATGCAAGCAGTTTGTACATGGCAGATCTCCAACGAACTTTCTTTACCAGCCCATCTCCAAAGTAGGCTCCTGTGAAGAACATTTTTCGTGTGTGGCTTGGAGGTGTTTATGGCAGTGATGATAATAAGACTTGGCATTTATATGGTGTTTTCTCTTTTCAAAGTGCTTCTCTTTAAAAGGATCCTAAAGGGTACATTTTTAAGTTTATCTTCTTTTCACAGCAGTAGAAGCCACAATTTTTACTAACTGCAGAGAATCACTATATCCTTTTTGAAAATATGTACTTAGTTCGCTATCAGAAAACCCTAGCTGGGACCAGCATTTTTCCTTCAAAAACTGCATTTTGTCCTTTCTAATTCTTATTTTTTTCTCTTCTATTACAGAAGATGAAACTAATTATATAAATGAAAGTTAAGTCACCTAACCAATAGTCTCTTTGTGTGACCTGAGTTCCTTGAGAAGTTACATTAACAAAAATATTGTATATTCTAGTTAATGTGAATCGGTAGGTTTTCATGCTGCCAGAATTTATTTAGTTTCTGTAGGATACACACTACAGGAATAAGGAGTAGTTAAATAAGAGCCTTTATAAAGGATAGAGATGGAATGGGACCTGTCCTCCAAGTCTTTCTCTCCCATGAGCTGTGAGTTCCCTCAGGAGGCTCTTATTTAACTACTCCTTATTCCTGTAGTGTGTATCCTACAGAAAATAAATAAATTCTGTAATAGAAGAGAAAAAAACAAGAATTAGAAAGGACAAAATGCAGTTTTTGAAGGAAAAATGCCCCTTCCTCAGACACTCCTACAAGCACAGAGGTGCACAGGGTCATTCTCTGCTTTCTTAAAGTGAATCTCTCTTCTCCCTGGCACCAAATCCCTGCTACCATCTGCTTCTGGCCTTGGGACTTTTTCCATCTGCTTTGATGTGACCTTTCTGGCTTACAGAGTCAAACTTCCTATTCGACTAAGATATGCATCCTCCTTGTTTTCAGCCCTGCTAAAACTTCAGGGGAAAGAATTGCTCCATTAGTCCTGTACTCAGAGGACTATGATAGTCTATGTGACCTCTGGCCTGGGGAGAAATTTCTGGGCACACACCACAAAAGGGCATCATAAAACTGAGTTGAACAACAGCAACAGGAGCGCAGGAGAATGAACCAAACTTCCCTGTGCGGATCCTGCTAATTGTCTGCCTCAGTTCAATAGTTTCCTGAGAGAAATACACAGCCTCATTGAAAAAGAGAAAACTTGGGCAGTAATCCTGATTTGTGGCCTCTGTTGCCTGATTCAAGCATACAAGAAAGGATCATTTTCCTGTACATACATATGCAAGCAGAGTTCAAAATCTTGCCATCTGTAGTTTGCTGTTCCATTGATAACTTCATCAATGGCTAGATTAAGTTTGTGGAATCTGGTTCCCATAATCTGGGTGTAGATGCGCATTTTCGTGCTTCAGGCTCAAGAAGCTTCCCATTTCTAAAGAGGTGTTCTTTCTTCCTTAGACACAATCTACCTTTCATTAAGCTGAGTGAAATGGCCAAACCAGTGAACAGAACATCGAAAAGGATAATAACAGTGAGGTGTTCTCTTTGTGAGACTACATCCATTCAAGCAGGAAAATCGATGCACCTGGGGGGAGAGTACAATACTATTCCAGCATTATTAATGCTCAGGAGGCAAGAAAAATCACAGGGAGAAAAAAATCACTCAACTTTCACTGTGCAGAGAAACAACAGGAGAGGTGGCTAAGCTTGCCTTCAGTCCATAAGAAGAGAATGTCCATTTGAGCAGCATTGCCAGATGTACTTTCCGTCATCTAGGTACTAAAAAGAAAAAAGCCACATATTTAAAGTACTGTGGGCTTTTTAAAGTCTTGGCCATCTTTGTTCTACCTCATACTTACTTAGTTCAGAAGGAAGGCTAGATAGTGATATTGTGCTTGCTTTCTTGGTAACAAAACTTGAAAGATGGTGAGCTCAGAAAGGAGAAATTTGTGTCATTGAAACTCGAAATAGACCTTGTTCAAGTGTAGGATTCCACTTAGCTGCCTTGCTCACTGAGCCGTGCGATTTCTGTTACACAAATCCTTAGACTCTGAAGGTCTCCCTATTCTTGAAACTACTAACAGAAACTGACTTGAAAGTAAATAATCCCTGTCTGGTCTCCCTGACCTTAAAAGGAAAATTCAGAGGGAGCTTTGAAAAACAATGGAGGCTAATGTACAAAGTTCTCCAAAAAGGGGGAAATCTTTTTTATATTCCTCCTTGTATGAATCAGATGTGCTCCAATAATGGTGAGTAACCAGTTGACTCAAAATTCTGTGTTTTAAACCAGATCTTCAGATTAGCAGTAGCCTCAGCTGGGCTAGGATGGATTTCAGGCTCAAGTGTCAGCCTCTAGATTGGATTGACTTTGTTCCCCCATTTCCACACTCTGCTTGGACCAGTGGCTACACAGGCTAGGCTGTTCTCATGGCAATCACTGGAATGCAAGAGGCTAAACCCAACTATGCAAGTACATCTATAGCCTGTGCTTATGGTAATACTTCCTTGGCTAAAAAAAGTTACGTGGGTAAACCCAACTAGACCCAGTTCACCAGGAATCCAGGGCAAGTATGGGTGCCATGTGCTGCTTGACCCTCAAGTAGTTAGAGCTGAATGACTGGGGAATGTTTCTTTTCTGCTCATTCAGGAAGAAATACCTTGTTGCTCACCAGATTAGCCTCATTCCTCCTAATAAGTTCAGTGGGGATTGACTACTTTCATAGACATTCAAACAAGTTATTTTGTGAAAGTGTCTATTGAATCTGTTACAATACTTTTTCTGCTTCTTTCTGTTTTGGTATTTTGGTGATGAGGCATGTGGGATCTTAGCTCCCCAACCACGGACTGAACCTGCACTCCCTGCATTGAGAGGCAAAGTATTAACCACTGGACCACCAGGGAGGTCCCCATACAATTTAGCTAGGTGAAAAAGAAAGAGAACAGCTTCTTCTGTGGCCTCTAATTAAAAGGACTAGAGCTGTGCTGTCCAAAATGGCAGGTACAAGCCAATTGGGCAAACCTAAATGTAATTATTTAAAAGGAAATAATATGTAAGATGCAGCTTCTGAGTTACACTAGTAACATTTCAAGAATGCAGTGGCCACATGTGGCTTGTGGCCACCCTACAGGACAGTGCAGCTCTATCCTATGTTTGTCCACTTATTTACTTTCTCTCTCCCTCTGAGGGACACTGAGTAATGGCCCCGTAAAGATGTATGTATCCTAATTCTCAGAACTTGCAAATGTTATGTTTTATGAAAAAGAGGACTTTGCAGAGGTGACAAAGGTAAGGATCTTGAGTTGGAGAGTGTCTAAGTGGGCCCAGTGTCACCATGATGGTCCCTGTCATAGGGAGGCAGGAGGGTGAGAGTCAGACAGAAGGTGATGTGGTGATGGAAGGAGAAGGAATGAGAGAGAGGTGAAGACGTTATATTCCTGGCTCTGAAGACAGAGAAAAGGGAGGGAGACATGAGCCATGGTATGAAGTCATCCTGTAGACACTAGAAAGCCCAAGGAAATAGATAGTTCCCTGGTGCATCCAGAAGGAACACAGCCCTGTGGACCCATGTTAGACTTCTGACCTGCATAACTGAAAGATACGTTTGGGTTGTTTTAAGGCAGTAAATTTGTGGTGACTTGTTACAACTGCAAGAGGAAACTAATAGTCTGCATTAGTACATAAGGTCTATGTATGGACACCTAGGTTGTTGCCATGTTCTAGCTAAACTGTAAATAGCCCTGCAATGAACACACCCTGTATGTGTCATCCACTGCTGTATCTGCAGCGCCAAGCATTTGTAAATATTTGTGAAAGAATGAGTTTATAGATAAAAAGGCTAACATAAACTCCCAGAGGTGCATCTTCTACAATCATGTGCCATTATGTCCACAGTGTCCACCACTGGAGATCATTTTTGCAGAGGAGGGCATATTGAATGATCAGTCACCAAAATTAATATATCAGTTTAACAAAAATTCATGTAGAACAAAGAACAGTGAAGATCCCAAAGCACAAGAGACGGGAGAGAAATGAGAGAAAGGAAGACCAAATGCTTTGTAAGAGGCACAGCAACAATTAGCAGGTGTCTTGCACTTTAAAAGTGCAACCTCCACAAATTTTTTATTTTACACAGTTTTCTTGTTTAGTGTCATACATAAACCCGACATATTTCATCCATTAAAAAAAACTTCTGAGTTACACTAGTAACATTTCAAGAATGCAGTGGCCACATGTGGCTTGGCCACCCTACAGGACAGTGCAGCTCTATCCTTTTTTCCACTTATTTACTTTCTCTCTCTCTGAGGGACACTGAGTAATGGCCCCGTAAAGATGTATGTATCCTAATTCTCAGAACTTGCAAATGTTATGTTTTATGAAAAAGAGGACTTTGCAGAGGTGACAAAGGTAAGGATCTTGAGTTGGAGAGTGTCTAAGTGGGCCCAGTGTCACCATGATGGTCCCTGTCATAGGGAGGCAGGAGGGTGAGAGTCAGACAGAAGGTGATGTGGTGATGGAAGGAGAAGGAATGAGAGAGAGGTGAAGACGTTATATTCCTGGCTCTGAAGACAGAGAAAAGGGAGGGAGACATGAGCCATGGTATGAAGTCATCCTGTAGACACTAGAAAGCCCAAGGAAATAGATAGTTCCCTGGTGCATCCAGAAGGAACACAGCCCTGTGGACCCATGTTAGACTTCTGACCTGCATAACTGAAAGATACGTTTGGGTTGTTTTAAGGCAGTAAATTTGTGGTGACTTGTTACAACTGCAAGAGGAAACTAATAGTCTGCATTAGTACATAAGGTCTATGTATGGACACCTAGGTTGTTGCCATGTTCTAGCTAAACTGTAAATAGCCCTGCAATGAACACACCCTGTATGTGTCATCCACTGCTGTATCTGCAGCGCCAAGCATTTGTAAATATTTGTGAAAGAATGAGTTTATAGATAAAAAGGCTAACATAAACTCCCAGAGGTGCATCTTCTACAATCATGTGCCATTATGTCCACAGTGTCCACCACTGGAGATCATTTTTGCAGAGGAGGGCATATTGAATGATCAGTCACCAAAATTAATATATCAGTTTAACAAAAATTCATGTAGAACAAAGAACAGTGAAGATCCCAAAGCACAAGAGAGGGGAGAGAAATGGAGAGAAAGGAAGACCAAATGCTTTGTAAGAGGCACAGCAACAATTAGCAGGTGTCTTGCACTTTAAAAGTGCAATTCACCTCCACAAATTTTTTTTTTATTTTACACAGTTTTCTTGTTTAGTGTCATACATAAACCCGAATCAACCATACACATACATATTTCTCCTCTCACTTGAACTTCCATCCCATCGCCCTCCTCATCCCACCCCTCCAGGTTGTTACAGAATTCCTGTGTCAGTTCCCTTAATCTTACATCAGTTGCCTTTTTTATATGTGGTAATATGAATTTTCATGTTACTCTTTGCATACATCTTGCCCATTCCTCCCTTCCCTCAAAGTCCCTAAGTTGGTACTCTAGTTCTGTTTCTCCATTGCTGGTCTGCCTATACATTTACTGGTACCATCTTTCTAGATTCCATGTATATGTGTTAGTATACAATATTTATCGTTTTCTTTCTGGCCAACTTCACTCTGTTTCATAGGTTCTAGGTTCATCCATCTCATTAGGACTGACTCAAATGCATTTCTTTTTATGGCTGGGAAATATTCCATTGTATCAAGTTACCATAGCTGCTTTCTCCATTCATTTGTTGATGGACACCTAGATTGTTTCCATGTTCTAGCTAAATTGTAAATAGCCCTGCAGTGAACAATGGGGGTACATGTGTCTCTTTCAGTTTTGATTTCCTCAGGATATATACCTAGTAGTGGGACTACTGGGTCATATGCTGCTTCTATTCCTAGTTTTTTTTTTTTTTTTGAAGGGGGGTGGGTTGGGGAGGGAGGGGGGTGGGCAGGCCACTTCTCTTGGTCTTTCATTTATCTATTTTCATCCATCTTTGTTCTTTGGCCTGTGTGGGCCTCCCATCTCAGTGGCCTCTGTTGTTGCAGAGCACCAGCTCTGGGCGCATGCGCCCCAGAGCTCCGGCTCGGTAATTAGACACATCGGTCCAGCTGCTCCATGGCACGTGGGATCTTCCCAGGCCAGGGATCGAACCAGCGCCCCTTGCACTTCAAGGTGGTGTCCTTACCCACTGGACCACTAGGGAAGCCCTATTCCTAGTTTTTAAAGGAATCTCCATACTGTCTTCCATAGTGAGTGGTTGTATCACTTTACATTCCCACCAACAGTGCAAAGGATTCCCTTTTCTCCACACCCTCTCCAGTATTTATTGTCTGTAGATGTTTTGATGATGGCCATTCTGATGGGTGTGAGGTAATATCTCATTGTAGTTTTGAATTGCATTTCTCTAATAATGAGTGACATTAAGCATGTTTTCATCTGTTTTTTATACATGTGTATGTCTTCTTTGGAAAGATATCTCTTTAGGTCTTTTTCCCATTTTTTCATTGGGTTGTGTTTTTTTGGTGTTGAGTTGTCTGAACTGCTCCTATATTCTGAAAATTGATCATTTGTCAGTTGTTTCATTTGCTATTCTCCCATTCCGAGGGTTGTCTTTTTAAGTTGTTTACAGTTTCTTTTGCTGTGAAAAAGCTTTTAAGTTTAACTCATTTTTTTTCCACCTTCACAAATGTCATCAACTACTCATACTAAGAAAGCAAGCAGATATTAATCCCATCATCTTACAGAAACTGAGGCTCAGAGATGTTCACTGTTATAGTCATTGCCCTAAACTAGAAAGTGCCTTCTATTCAAAGTCATGGCTTAAAAACCTAGTTTTCTTTCTGCTACACTTGAAATGACATCATGTGCAAAAAAAAGTACTGGGAAAGCAGTGGAAAAGTCCAACATTGCTGTTCCAAATTCAGTTTAGTATTTTTCTGCTCAGTTTGAGTCAGGGTATCTGGCAACTTTCACAGCAAAGAGGACACATGAAAAGACAATCAGGCCACCTGCTGAATGGCTAAAATAAGAATCTATACAAACCTTTGTTTACAGTATCAAATGCAGTCACATTTTAGATGTAGAAATACAGCCTCCAGTGAGGAGCAGGTTGGCTTTAGCAGGATATTTGCAAATGAGAAAGCATGATTGTTGTGAACAAAATATAAAGCTTAGTACAAACTGTTTAGTCAATAAAAATAAGGGATTATATTTTAATTGGTTATATAAGCTGCCACATCATAGCCTTGATTTTGCTTTTTGGCATGAGCAGCCTAAAGTATTTACTGTCTTATCTGTTAAGTCAGCATTTGCCAATTGCTTCTTTAGATTAAAAGTGAACCACAGGTATTAACAGAGAGATGATTTTCCCTCAGCCCTACCAGAGAAATAAGGATTGAAGGCGTACCTCTTTTTCTGATTTTCAGTCTACTTCTGTATGATTCAGTCTCTTCTTCCTTCATAAAGAGAAAGGTTTTAATCTCCTCTCTTTGTGGAGGGACAGAAAGATAAAGAAGTGTTGGCATGTTTTAATGGGTATGTAATCATTGTGGGAATTCTTTGGTGTCCAGTGGTTAGGGTTCTAAGCTTCCACTGCTGGGGACCCAGGTTCAATCCCTGATCAGCAAAGTAAAATCCTGTAAGCCATGCAGTGCATCATATCATGATCGTCCCATGGTTATGGACGTTGGTTAGGCCAAGCTAGGTGGTTTTTACAAAGAGTCTGTCGGTTTAGCGGTAGTTGAGGCTTAATCCTGATCAAAAGCAGCCTCTGAGATGCTTGTCACCAGAACTGGAAGACTTAAACAGCTTTAGAATGAAGCAGCTGAGACATGTCTATGTGTATGCAGTTTCTCCAGCATGGAGCTCTCAGGTCAGCAATGCTTCTTACATGGTTGCCAAGGGTTTCAAAGGTGTCGGTCCAGAGGAAAAGCATGTGAGGCTGAAACTGTACTTCCTTTCTGCTTTTTATAACCTAGCCTTGATAAAGTTGTAGTTTTACTGTGTTCATGTTTTATTGCCACCATACCAAATTATTGCAAATTTAGTGAGTTAAAGAGCGCAAATTTATTACTTCACAGTTATGTAGGTCAGATGTCCAGGTGTGCATGACTGGTTCTTGTGTTCCTGGTCACACCAGCAATGCACAAGAGTTCCCATTTCTCCAAATCCTTACCAGCAGTTGTATTTCTGGTATTCATTATTATTTTATTGCAGTATAGTGTTAGTATTGTCAGCATTGTGTTTCAAGTGTATGGCGAAGTGGTATATACATATGTGTGTGTGTGTATATATATTCTTTGTCAGACTGTTTTCCATTCTTATTATTGCTATCCTATAGAGTGTGAATTGGTATCCTATTGTAGTGTTAATGTGCAGCTCCCTAATGAGTAATTATGTTGAGCACTGTTAATGTGCTGATTTGCCATTTGTGTATCTTCTTTGGAAAAATACCTGTTCAAGTTCTCTGCCCTTTTTAATTGGGTTGTGTTTTTTCTTTTGGGGCTATAACAGTTCTTTTTATGTTCTGGATACGAGACCTGTAACAGATAAATAATTTGTAAATAATTGTGTCACTGTATGGATTGTGTTTTTCCTTTATTGTTCTAACTTTATTGTGATATATTTGACATAGAACGTTCTGTAAGTTTACAGTATAAAATGTGAGGTCACCTATGTATATAGTGTGTAGTGATTCACACAAAAGGGTTAGTTAGCATACCTATCAGTTGACATAGTTAGCATTTCTGTGTGTGTGGTAAGAATTGTTAAGATATACTCTCTTTGCAGCCTTCAAGTATACTGTACAGCAGTGTTAACTAAAATCATCATTCTGTTAGGTCCCCAGAACTCATTCATTTTACAAGTGGAAGCTTTGGCCACCTGGCCACCTGTAGCCAGTTCCTTGAGTCATTCTCCTCTTGATGGACGTGTAGATTAGCCTAATGTCCTGGTTGGTCAAGAAGAACACAGAAAACATAGAGACATAGTGATTTTGTTTCCTCCTGATAGGCACCTAGAAGTAGTGTTGGTAAATAACGTGGGAGTTCTGTTCTTAATTTTTTGAAGACTTAGTTGTATGGTCTCTTTTGTTTACATACTTGTCAGCCTTTGTTATCTCTGGCCTTTTTGATAGTTAGTGTTATAACAGATATGAGGTCTAGTTTGGATTTGTACTTCCCTGGTCGTGACGGTGAGTACTTTGTGTACCTGTTGGTTATTTAATAATTTCTTTGGAAAAGCGTCTATCCAGGTCCTTTGCCCATGTTTATTTAGATTATCTGTAGGTTGCCTTTTTATCCTATTGGTGGTTTCTTTTGATGTGCAGAAGCTTGTTAGTTTGATGTAGTAGTCCAACTTGTTTCTTATTTTGTTGCCTGTGCTTTAGCTATCATATCCAAAAGAGTGTTGTCAAGATGCATGTGAAGGAACATTTTTCCTGTGTTTTCATCTAGGAGTTGTTTGGTTTGAGACCCTGCATTGAAGCCTTCAATCCATTTCATTAATTTCTGTGCATGGTATAAGACAGTGCATTCAGTTTCATTCTTTTACATGTGAGTTTTGAGTTTTCTTGGTAGTTGTTTGAGGAGACTTTTTCGCATTGGTTATCCTTTGTTGTCTGTTCAGATATTAGTTGGCCATATTTGCATGGGTTTATGTATGGGCTCTCAATTCTGTTTTGTTGGTCTTTGTGTGTGGTTTATGCCAGTACCATACTGTTGTGATTACTATAGATTTGTAGTAGGATTTGAAAGCAGTAAAGAGGATGGTGCTTCCTGCTTTGTTCTTTCTGGGGATTGCTTTGGTGAGTAAGGGTTTTTTGTGGTTCCACAAAAAATTTAGAATTTTTTTTCAGCTTTACCTTTTCTATTTGTATGAAATATGCCATAGCAACTTTGGTAGAAATTTCAGTGAATCTATAAACCATCTGGGTAGTATAGAGATGTTAATAATATTAATTTTGTGATCCACAAGTACAGGATATCTTTCCGTTTATTTGTGTCTTCTGTTTATTTCATCGGTGTCTTATAGTTGGCAGTGTAGAGATCTTTCGTGTCCTGGATTCAGTTTATTTCCAAGTAGTGTATTTTTTTTTTTTTGATGCTTTTGGTCTCTTGATTTTGGATGCTTTCCTTTGAAACAGAAAAGCTTTTAATTTTAATGAAGTCCACTTTTTCTATTTTCCTTTGGTTCCTTGTGTTTTGATGTCATATGTAAGAAATGGGCCTAATGCAAGGTTATAGGGATTGTTTTCTTCTAAGATTTTTTATGGTTTAGCACTTACATTTAGGTCTTTGATCTATTTGAGGTAATTTTTATATGTGATGTCAGGAACAGAATCCAAGCTGGTTCTTTTCCTTGTGGAATATCCAAAAAATTATTCCGGATAAAAAAGTCCCCCTGGAAAATGTGCAGAAGCTTGTTAGTTTGATGTAGTAGTCCAACTTGTTTCTTATTTTGTTGCCTGTGCTTTAGCTATCATATCCAAAAGAGTGTTGTCAAGATGCATGTGAAGGAACATTTTTCCTGTGTTTTCATCTAGGAGTTGTTTGGTTTGAGACCCTGCATTGAAGCCTTCAATCCATTTCATTAATTTCTGTGCATGGTATAAGACAGTGCATTCAGTTTCATTCTTTTACATGTGAGTTTTGAGTTTTCTTGGTAGTTGTTTGAGGAGACTTTTTCGCATTGGTTATCCTTTGTTGTCTGTTCAGATATTAGTTGGCCATATTTGCATGGGTTTATGTATGGGCTCTCAATTCTGTTTTGTTGGTCTTTGTGTGTGGTTTATGCCAGTACCATACTGTTGTGATTACTATAGATTTGTAGTAGGATTTGAAAGCAGTAAAGAGGATGGTGCTTCCTGCTTTGTTCTTTCTGGGGATTGCTTTGGTGAGTAAGGGTTTTTTGTGGTTCCACAAAAAATTTAGAATTTTTTTTCAGCTTTACCTTTTCTATTTGTATGAAATATGCCATAGCAACTTTGGTAGAAATTTCAGTGAATCTATAAACCATCTGGGTAGTATAGAGATGTTAATAATATTAATTTTGTGATCCACAAGTACAGGATATCTTTCCGTTTATTTGTGTCTTCTGTTTATTTCATCGGTGTCTTATAGTTGGCAGTGTAGAGATCTTTCGTGTCCTGGATTCAGTTTATTTCCAAGTAGTGTATTTTTTTTTTTTTGATGCTTTTGGTCTCTTGATTTTGGATGCTTTCCTTTGAAACAGAAAAGCTTTTAATTTTAATGAAGTCCACTTTTTCTATTTTCCTTTGGTTCCTTGTGTTTTGATGTCATATGTAAGAAATGGGCGCCTAATGCAAGGTTATAGGGATTGTTTTCTTCTAAGATTTTTTATGGTTTAGCACTTACATTTAGGTCTTTGATCTATTTGAGGTAATTTTTATATGTGATGTCAGGAACAGAATCCAAGCTGGTTCTTTTCCTTGTGGATATCCAGTTATTCCATTATAGATACTGATATTCCATATTGAGTATATTTTGTAAATGAAAAGAGTATTCTTTCCACTATTAGGTGGTCTTGGTGCCCTTGTGAAAAATCAATTGGCATTAGATATATGGGATTATTGCAGTGATTTATGTCTCTATGCCAGGAGTCCAACTGTCTTTTTTCAATGAGCGAAAAACAGAACAAAACATTTTTTTTAGAGAAGACACAAGAGAAAGCAGAAGCACTTTGAGCTTCTAGATTTGCAAAGTCTAGGAAGGTGAATATATGGGGAAAGAGTAGTGGAGGAGAAGGGTTTATTAGAAAAGTTAGTTATGTAGTGTTTCCTGGTCCCATCTCCTGGCTGATAAAGGTTTTGAGCTATTTCCTATGAATAAGGTTTAGCCTTCTTCATAGAGGGGATGGGGGATATCTTTATAGAGTTATCTCTGGCTGTTAGGGAAAGCATGGGGGCTAGAATGCTGTTCTGCATATATTTCTCTTCTCAATGATATCTAGCGAAACGTTATTCTTATGGTCAAGGTTAATGGGTTTGTTTTAGTAACTACTGTAGTGAAAATGTGCTCAGTTTTAGCAAATGAATACTGATATTTCTGTGTGATTTACATGAGTTGTTCTCAGAAAACACAACATAATTATAGCTTGGGATCTGGATGAAGGTTATGGGAATTATTGTAAAACTATTTGCAGTTTTACTGGGTTGGGGTAACACCCTGAGTTTAGGGCGTATAGCATGTTCATTTAATATATTTCTATATAATAAGGTGATTGCCATGATATCATTAGATATCCACTGCCTCAAATCATAAGTATGATTTTTTTTCGTGTGGTGGGAACATTATTTTTAATGTTCAGCAACTTATAGTATATTAACTATAATTACCACACTGTATATTAGGTCTCCCATGTGTTCATGTTATAATTGGAAGTTTGTAGTCTTTGATCATCATCTCCCATTTCCCTCATTCTCCAGTAATTACTACCG
Organism: Tragulus kanchil; assembly: GCA_022376925.1. NCBI lineage: Eukaryota > Metazoa > Chordata > Mammalia > Artiodactyla > Tragulidae > Tragulus > Tragulus kanchil. Next base: position 111,318,527 of record JAIOJX010000001.1, read on the forward strand.
TGTGTCTATGTGGTTAGTTTTTTAGATTCCACATATCAGTGATGTTCTGGAATATTTCTTTGTGTGACTTAGTTAGTATAAAAGTTCAGGTTGTTGCAAACTGGAGGGTTTATCATTCTTGAGTAACAATGTTGTGTGCCAGCCAACATATGTATTTAATACCCATGTATTCATTGAAGGGCATGAAGTGTTTTTTTTTTTTTTTTCCATATCTTACGTATATCTGAGTAATGTTTCCTACCATGTTGAAGAGTGGGGAGAATGGATATGCTTGTCTTGTTCCTGATATTAGTAGAAAAGAGTGGATAATTTCAGCATTCAGGAAGATGTTGGTGTGGAGTTGTCATATATGGCCTTTATTCTGTAGTGGTATGTTGTTTTTATGTTCAGTGCAGAAGTGTTTTAATCATGAGTCAATACAGAGTATCATCTAATGCTTTTTTTCCACCTACTGATACTGAACATGTGATTTTTAATGTTTCATTCTCTTCATACAGTCTATAACCTCTGTTGAATCATCCTTGCATCCCAGGGATAAATCCTAGTTGATCATGGTATAAGATGAATTCAATGTGTTGTTCAATTTGCTTTGTTAGTATATGGTGAGGAATTTTGGGTCCATATTCATCAAGCACATCAGTCCGTAATTTTAGTTTCTCATGTCTTTGTCTGGAATTGGTATCAGGATAATGCAGACCTTATGAGTTGGAGAATGTTTCCTGCTGTTTAGTTTTTTGGAAGAGTTAAATAAGGATTGGTATTAATTTTATAAATGTTTGGTAGAGCTCACCAGGGAAGCCATAAGATCCTGGCTTTTGTTTGTTAGGAGGTTTTTGATTGTTAATTCAGTCTCCTTAGTTGGCACTGGTAAGGTTGGATTTTCCTTGTTTTCATGATTCAGTATTGGTAGGTTCTATGGTTTTAGGAATGTATCCATTTTTTAAAGATCCTGGACTGTTCTTGTGCTGTATCAAAAAGATCAACTATAAGGAAGGTATTTATTTCTAAAAATGATGAAATGTATTGATAAAATTTGCCGACTGAAGAAATTCTGGCATAACAGGTCATAATTGTGTACTTCTAAGAAGTGCTGGAAATAATAGTGCCAAAGGGAACAAGGAATGAAACTGCACAGTTGCCAAGCGAAAGGAGAGGCATTGTTTCCTCAGGTAAAGCTGACTGTTTCAGAATGGAAAACAGAATAAAGCAGCAACTATATGGATGTGGGCACTTTGGGGGAAATAAATAGCTGCCAGAGGGATTGTGAGGGGCTTGCTTTGCCTTATGAAGGCAAGATTTTGTGTCTTAAGAGAACATTGTCGCCTGTGGTTCCTGTTGTCTTAAATGGGTGTTTGCCTACATAAGAAAACAATGTTTTTAATATTAAATGAGCTAAGTTTTGCATACAACTATGTAACTGTGAAAATACTTTGTCTCTTAAAATAGAGTATTGAGTGCTTTTTTCGATAATGACTTGTGATCCTGTTTGTTAGTCAAATGTTCAGAAGTAAATGTTCCTGAGTTGGAAGCAGTGTTGGCACTTTGCACATGACTTTAAGAATATCTCAAAAGATTTGTTTTCTATCGCATAAGGGATCCTAATTAGTCTTACTTCAGGTGTCAAATTACGTGGGAAGAATTGTCAAATAAGTGATAGTAGGCTTTCTTTATGTTGCACTTGTATAGGTAGACGGTATAAGTGTTTAGGAAGTCCTGTGAAGTAACGTTAGTAACTAGAAGTACAAGCAATATATAACAGCTTATTTATGATTATATTGTTATGGAAATAACCAAATTTCCTTTTCCATAACAATCTCTCAGTATAGTTTTATCCCTGGCCATTTTGAAGGCTTCTGTCATTTACAGGCAACTTCTTGGAAATAATGGACAAGAATTAATTCCATGGGAGTAAATGGAGTGATGAGTGTATCAGTTTGTGTTTTTTATTTTTAAAGGTCAATGTCAGTTTTTGTGGAGAGTATTTTGGATGGTATAGGTATGACTAAGGAATAGATTTTTATTTTGTAATGGTTTGTTTTTCCAGATGTAAGGAAATCTTTACTCTCCAGACATGTATGACAGCAATTTGGGAATGTACACTTTCATGATCAAAGGGGAAAGAATTACATTTTCTTCCCTGTCTGATGTCTCCAGAAGTTAGAAATCATTAGTTAATTTTCTTGTTTATTTGCCTTCAGGTGAATGTGGTTATGTTACCAAGGCATAGACTGGCATATTATAGTTGAGAAGGACCTGCCTCAATCTAGATGTGACCCTGCTCCTTTAGGGAAGGTACAAGGTACACTTTATAGAGCCCATAATTCTCTTTGTTACAGATGGTTCCTAAGTACTTGAGTAAGGAAGGACATGTCTTGGCAGGTGCTGGAACCTCCGGATATTTTGGAGAGATTGAGGAGAAAAAAGTTTTCAGTAGAAAGAAAGTATTGTGCATAGTTGTGGTTCTCAGATTTCAGTTCTAGTAGTTGAGATTTTGTTATATGCATGGAAAGTGGAGTAGATCTTGAATTGGTCTAGTTTCTTGAAATATTTGGCTGCAAGCTTCTAAAAGACGATTTCCTGTTTTCTCCTAGCCTATTGACTAGGTGAGCATCAGTCTGTTCCAAGCCTTAAGCTTTGCTTTTCTATAGAAATGCCTTACCATGTAGGGCTCAGAGTCCACTTCCCAAAATGAACTGTAGTGTTTAAGTGATGTTCTCTCGGCATTAAGAGATTGCTCCATATCTCGCTAAACCAATCTATCAAGCTGGCTTCTAGAGGGTGACCTTTTTGTGGAAGTTTCAGAGGCAGGGCTAAAGAGGAATGGAATTGGTCATTGTAAAGTATGACTGGCAGAAGGTTATTTTAGGTTAGGTTGAAGTGGTAGCCCACATAGGAATGCTTTTGAAATCGAAGTAGCATTTACCGTTTTGTAAAAGAGAGAGTCATGTTTATGAGGCAAGTGTTCTTTTGTCATGGTGAGGGGAGAGGGGCTCACCTTCACTCAGTGAGGGGAACTTCTTTCATGGTGGTAGTAGTGGTCTCTAGTTTGTATGTTATCTTGAAACATAACATTGTAAATCATGTATACTTCAATAAAAAACGTGTTTATTCCTTAATTGCATTTTTTTAAAGCTCTTAACTAGTAACCTTTTCCTAGACATGTCAATTTGGGAATGTACACTTTCATGATAAAAGAATTACATTTTCTTCCCTGTCTGATGTCTCCAGATAGAAATCATTAGTTAATTTTCTTGTTTATTTGCCTTCAGGTGAATGTGGTTATGTTACCAAGGCATAGACTGGCATATTATAGTTGAGAAGGACCTGCCTCAATCTAGATGTGACCCTGCTCCTTTAGGGAAGGTACAAGGTACACTTTATAGAGCCCATAATTCTCTTTGTTACAGATGGTTCCTAAGTACTTGAGTAAGGAAGGACATGTCTTGGCAGGTGCTGGAACCTCCGGATATTTTGGAGAGATTGAGGAGAAAAAAGTTTTCAGTAGAAAGAAAGTATTGTGCATAGTTGTGGTTCTCAGATTTCAGTTCTAGTAGTTGAGATTTTGTTATATGCATGGAAAGTGGAGTAGATCTTGAATTGGTCTAGTTTCTTGAAATATTTGGCTGCAAGCTTCTAAAAGACGATTTCCTGTTTTCTCCTAGCCTATTGACTAGGTGAGCATCAGTCTGTTCCAAGCCTTAAGCTTTGCTTTTCTATAGAAATGCCTTACCATGTAGGGCTCAGAGTCCACTTCCCAAAATGAACTGTAGTGTTTAAGTGATGTTCTCTCGGCATTAAGAGATTGCTCCATATCTCGCTAAACCAATCTATCAAGCTGGCTTCTAGAGGGTGACCTTTTTGTGGAAGTTTCAGAGGCAGGGCTAAAGAGGAATGGAATTGGTCATTGTAAAGTATGACTGGCAGAAGGTTATTTTAGGTTAGGTTGAAGTGGTAGCCCACATAGGAATGCTTTTGAAATCGAAGTAGCATTTACCGTTTTGTAAAAGAGAGAGTCATGTTTATGAGGCAAGTGTTCTTTTGTCATGGTGAGGGGAGAGGGGCTCACCTTCACTCAGTGAGGGGAACTTCTTTCATGGTGGTAGTAGTGGTCTCTAGTTTGTATGTTATCTTGAAACATAACATTGTAAATCATGTATACTTCAATAAAAAACGTGTTTATTCCTTAATTGCATTTTTTTAAAGCTCTTAACTAGTAACCTTTTCCATTCTGTAGTTGGTTATGAGTTTTCAGTGCTTCTCTGTTTCTGTAACCTCTGTACACATTATAACCTTTTACATGACATTTTAAATTCTATCAGGAACATCTGTAACAGATTATTCTTAAATATGCATAATCTCATTATCCATTGTGAAGGTTGTCACCAACACTGGTAAGAGTTGTACCTTACTGCTTAAACTGAGTGCTGAAACTTACTTTTTGTCATCTAACATAAAACAGCCACATGTACATTCAAAAATAGACATATTTTAAGGGCTTCCCTGGTGGGCCAGTGGGTAAGGACACTGCCTTGCAGTGCAGGGGGCACCGGTTCGAACCCTGGCCTGGGAAGATCCCACGTGCCGCAGAGCGGCTGGACCGATGTGTCCAATTACCGAGCCTGAGCTCCGGAGCACACGTACCCAGAGCTGGTGCTATGCAATGGAAGAGGCCACTGTGATGGGAGGCCCACATGGGCCAGAGAACAAAGATGGATGAAAATAGATAAATGAAAGACCAACAGAAGTGGCCCGCCCCCCTTCCCCCCCCCCCCAAATAGGCATATTTTGAGACCAAATCACGTCTAAGTGTGGCACTTAGACGATTCAGGAGAAATGAAAGCAAAGTCACATTTCTCAAATACTTTAAGTATTTGCAGCATTAGTTTTTCATACCAAAGATCACAAGAGTCAGTGAATCATATCTATGCATCACTAATCTCCTTACTCGTTACTTTGATTTCTTCCTTAACCACCCTTACTTACTAATGCTTACACACCCTCTGGGCTGGAATTCAGGCTCAACAACTTCTCCAACCTTTTTTTGCTTCCTCCAAATCATCTCTCAAGAGTTCAATAAACTGATCTGTAATTTGTAGTATGTACCAATTTTATGTTATTATTCTCACTATAGCCAACTGAAAGCTACCAAGACTTCAAACTGATTTACAAAGTCCTCTATAGGTAACAATTGACTTTATCTACCCTGTAGGAGTTGTGCTCAAGAACACTGACTCACTCTGTATCCTAATCAGATGACTTTGTTACAGCTCTATAAATATACCTTTCTATTCTCCATAACAAACTATTCCTCCGTATACAATAAAGTGAATCCCATTTCTTTTCATGTCAAATTCCTAGCCACTCAAATGTTCAACCTACATGCTACGTCTCTAATTTGCATAATTTGTATCTTGTGGACCTTGATACACTGACTTCCAAGTTGTCGTATAGATTACAATTACCTAGTCACCTGAAAACAGACCTATTCCTTTTTAATATCGGGAGTGAATACACAGAATAATACTTCACATCATGTCATTTAGTCACTCAGTCGTGTCTGATTCATTGTGACCCCATGGACTGTATCCTGCCAGGCTCCTCAGTCCATGGGTTTCTCCAGGCAAGAATACTGGAGTGGGTTGCTATTCCCTTCTCCAAAGGATCTTCCCAACACAGGAACTGAACCTGGGTCTCCCACACTGCAGGCAGATTCATTACCATCTGAGCCACCCTTGGTTTGGTAGGGGATTAACTGGGAAGTGGTCTTCAATGACATGGAAGGCAATGAATAACTAAGTAGAGTCCAGAAGAGCATATCTGACACTGCCATTTGAGGCTGCAAATTAACTATGACATTCACTTGAAAAGAAGTCTCAAAAGTCACACTCGTGAAATACATAGTTTTGTTGTGACTGCTATTAGTTTTGCCGTAAGACTGCCTGAGATTCAAATACTATGTATACCACTTACTACCTGCTGATATTGGGCAAATTACTTAACATCACCAAGCCTCAGATTCATCCTTTATGAACTGGACGTAACAGTAATACCTATCTCATCAGATAATTGTTGAGTACTGTGTAGAATAACTTTATGTAAAGTAAGTACTTAAAACAATACCTAACCCTTCATCACACATCTGCTAGTACCTATCACCTAAATATAAATCTCAAAAATTATACATTATTCTTTCATTTTATTGTTACAGGAAATAGGACAAGGGAGGCTGTTTATAATCATCACATAGATTTTGCTGCAACCTTGTCCTTAAACTGAACCAAACACTAACTTGCAAAATCCTAATATCCCCTCCTCTGTCCCATTTTTCTCCTTACCAAATAAATCAATCCTTCTTCCCAAATCCTGCTTCACCATTCCAGGGTGGTGTCTCACTGTAGAATAGTAAAGCCATAATCATGTTTCCAATGTCCACTTATTAAAAACGAGTTTTTTGATCAGCTTGTTGAAACCCCTTCTAAGCCCTCTGCATTCACTTATCTATGGCATACATGGCCCCAACTCACATTAGCCTCAAGAGATTCATTAAGTGCCCCCCCCAAATACTAGACAGATGAACCCTGAAGGACGTGGAATTGCTGACATTTCCTTTAAGCATATGACATTTTAAAAGGATTCTGGGTTATCCACTTATTCCACGTTGGATAAATGTGCTGCCTCCAGCATAAATCCTGATGGCTGAGAAGGAAGTGAGTAAAAGCAACACTCTTTGTTCATAACCAAGAGAGAATAAGAAAGTATTCAGGCACTTTGGAGATGGCTGAAAATGCTAAAGAAAGAAAATTTCAAGTAATTGACCTTTAGCAGAAAGGTGAAAAACACTAAAAATTCTAGGTCATCTCTGTGTCAACAAGTATAGGACAAATTGGGCATGTGACAGAAATAGGTGGAGATGGACATACCCTACTTGGGACTTGACTCACTGGGTAATTATGTGACAAATGTGACTTCCACTGCCTGTCTCAGCATGGCATCTAATACCTCACTGGAATACATGATCTTGGGCTTCCCTGGTGGCTCAGTGGTAAAGGATCCACTTGCCAATGCAGGAGATCTGAGTCCCTTCCCTGATCCAGGAAGACCCCCCCACATACTGCAGAGCAACTAAGCTGGTGCACCACAACTACTGAAGCCCGTGAACCTAAAGCCCTGCTCTCCAACAAGAAAAGCCACTGCAATGAGACACACACACCTCACCTAGAGAGTTAGCCCCACTCTCTGCAACTAGAGAAACGCCCAAGCAGCAACTAAGATCCAACACAAGCAATGAATAAACAAGCAAACAAGTCTAAAAAATACATATGATCACATGATCTTGATGAATAGTATTTTATTGTACTGAAATCTCTTTCCCTAGAAGTATCAGCCAACTGTCTTTTCAAAGAAATGTCAACTAGCTACCTCTCATTGGCATGGCCAAACTTAAAAGTCATCTTAAGCCTGAGCTTTCTCTTGGCTTTGCCTTCCAGAGGAGCCGAACTACATTGCTGCTGCTTTCTTGTGTTCCTGGAGCTAGCTGACTGGATCGTTATCTATTGTTTATGTGCTTCTACAGCTTATTTTTCAAAATAATATTAAACACACTTCTCACTGAAATGGAGTCCTCAATATATGAGCAGATTCTGAGATGCTCTGAACTATCCAGCAAATAGTCTAGTAGCCCCTTTTAAGTGCCAGGCTCTCCAGCATTTCCAGTGATTGTCATGGTCCTAAGTGGAAGAAAGTTAGAAAATCTTATACCATTCCAGTGTTATAATTTCTCACATATATACTCTTTCCCCAGAGAAACATATCATCAGCAAATGTTTATATGGTAGAGGAGCACAGATGAAATTTCTGTGCTGAAAGCTTAAACTGCTATATAGCAATGTACATACTTTATTCTCAGTTTTTACAGTTCCCCACATCCGTGAATCTCATAACTTCATGATAGGGATCACCTGGAATTCACTTGGTGACAACTCACTAAGCTTTAGGCTTCCTTGGTGGCTCACTGATAACGAATCCGCCTTCAACGCAAGAGACACAGACGATGTAGGTTCAATCTCTGGGTATGGAAGAGCCCCTGGAGAAGAGCATAGCAACCATCTCCTGTACTCTTGCCTGGAGAATCCCGTGGACAAAGGAGTCCATGAGTTCACAAAAGAGTCTGATGCAACTTAACAAGTGAACAACATTGAGCTCTATGCTTTTCTACATGTTACGTTACAATGCAATAAAAATAAGCTAGTACAAGGAGGGAGGGGGCCTGGGATACGCATATGACTAATCCGGGATTATATATATCTATAAACAACAAAACTGTAAAAGCAAAAAGTAAAATAATTATTTTAAAAAGCTAGTACTATAATAAAATTCAAGGAACTATGGGAAAAAAATCAGTACTAAAATTACGTGTACTGTATTCAAAAGATGATTTGTCAATAAATCTTAGCTCTAAATTTTTAAATTTACATAGGAAGAGATCTCATCTAAAAATGTCAGAACATTAGGACACCTCAAAAGAGTGATCTATAATAAGGTAATAAGCTCCTCACCAAGACTTCAGAACTATGATGTTTCCTACTATATAAGCTTCATATAGCAATGTATGAGAAAGAATGATTCCAAAATACAGATTTTTATCACCCAACCACTTCATTTCACAGATGAGGACACTGAGGACAGAGAGAAGCCACTTTCTCAAGCTTGCCCAGCTGTGCAGCAGCCATGTAACCACTATAATCCAAGTGTCCTCCTTTGTACAGACAATAACAACACTTAGGCTCTGCACTGCAGGACACGGAAGGTTAGGATGCAGGTAGACAGCTGCTCCACAAATTGCAGGGCACTGGCCTTTGGTAATGTTCCAGTATGTAATTTACTCAAGCTTGCAACGAGGCTTCGAATAGCTTAAGACAGCAACCTCAAGTTTCTGCTAAGATTTTTTTATGTTTTTTTTTTGGAGGGGGGGCGGATTTTTTTGGCCACTTTTATTGGTCTTTCATTTATTTATTTTCATCCATCTTTATTCTTTGGCCTGTGTGGGCCTCCCATCACAGTGGCCTCTCTCGTTGCAGAGCACTGGCTCTGGGAGCATGTGCTCCAGAGCACTGGCTTATAATTGGACATACCCATCCAGCCACTCCACGGCATGTGGGATCTTCCCAGACCAGGTATCTAACCAGTGCCCCTTGCAATGCAAGACAGACTCTTCACCCCCTGGACCACCAGGGAAACAACCTCTCAGCTATTTTTAAAATACTGAATGTGATGCCTCTACCAGGTATCTTTTACATTATAGCCTTATCTCTAAATAGCATGGAAGATTTCATCTCCTAATAAAGAGAAGCAAAGAACAGAGGTTATTTTGTACACAACATCCTTTTGGTATCCTTGAAAATTAGTTCACATTTTTTTCTTTTTGGTCTAACCATAATGCAGGTTAGATGGCTAAAAGTAGATCTAGGGAGAGAGATACATTGGAGAATTCAAGGGCTACCCCAAGTTGTGTCAGTCAGGTTCCTAGCAGGAAAGAGGAAGGCACTCTCAAATGGGGGTAAGCTGCACAAAGGTCTATTACAGGAAACCCCAAAATGGGTAATCCAGTCCTGTGGGGGATGACATCATAGGGAGTCATCACCACCCAAGCCTCTCAAGGACACTAGGCCTCTGACAGAAGTTGTTGCCTTCAGCAATGGAAGCCAACCCACCATGACTGGGCAGGGCCAGAGCTGGGCAAAGAAAAATTCAGGTTCCCTAGTAAGATGGTAATAACAACACATGCAGAGAAACAATGGAAAACCAGACATAGAGAACAGACTTAAGGACATTGTGGGGAATGAACAGTGGGTGGGAGGCGTGCAAAGAGTAACATGGAAACCTATACTATCATATGTGAAAGATATAGCTATTGTCATTGCGCTACGGGAATAGAAGATCCTGCGGGGGTGGGGAAGGGGGCGGGGGCAGTGTGGCAGCCTGGAAGGGTGGGAGGGGGAGACTAGGAGCGGGGTGGAGGAGGAAGGGGGACAGGGATATACACATGACTAATCTGGTAACATCCATATCTGTAAACAACAAAACTCTTTAAAAGCAAAAACTAGAATAAAAATAATTATAAAAAAAAAACAAAAACACTCAGATTCCCATTCTCCTCCACACTTAGCTTTTACAGGGACCTCACATTCGCCAACACCAACTTGAAGCCAAAGGGCAAGGAAGCCTGTTGAGGCAACCCGCAAACATCAGTCTACTGGGATACAGCAGGTTGGGCAAAAGGCAAAAAGCAGACCTACTATGGCCAGTGGAAAGATCCAGACCCCAACCCAGACAGCTCCTTGACAGGCATGCCACAGTTCTGACCTTCTGACCTGTTTCACAAAATTTCATCTTCATCTCCGGTCTCTGTCTTCATATCAGCCTCCATGAGAATAAGAATGAGAGCCTCAGGTTTTCATTCCCTCCAACATCCTTTTGGTATCCGAATTAGTTCACATTTTTTTCTTTGGTCTAACCATAATGCAGGTTAGATGGCTAAAAGTAGATCTAGGGAGAGAGATACATTGGAGAATTCAAGGGCTACCCCAAGTTGTGTCAGTCAGGTTCCTAGCAGGAAAGAGGAAGGCACTCTCAAATGGGGGTAAGCTGCACAAAGGTCTATTACAGGAAACCCCAAAATGGGTAATCCAGTCCTGTGGGGGATGACATCATAGGGAGTCATCACCACCCAAGCCTCTCAAGGACACTAGGCCTCTGACAGAAGTTGTTGCCTTCAGCAATGGAAGCCAACCCACCATGACTGGGCAGGGCCAGAGCTGGGCAAAGAAAAATTCAGGTTCCCTAGTAAGATGGTAATAACAACACATGCAGAGAAACAATGGAAAACCAGACATAGAGAACAGACTTAAGGACATTGTGGGGAATGAACAGTGGGTGGAGGCGTGCAAAGAGTAACATGGAAACCTATACTATCATATGTGAAAGATATAGCTATTGTCATTGCGCTACGGGAATAGAAGATCCTGCGGGGGTGGGGAAGGGGGGCGGGGGGCAGTGTGGCAGCCTGGAAGGGTGGGAGGGGGAGACTAGGAGCGGGGTGGAGGAGGAAGGGGGACAGGGATATACACATGACTAATCTGGTAACATCCATATCTGTAAACAACAAAACTCTTTAAAAGCAAAAACTAGAATAAAAATAATTATAAAAAAAAAACAAAAACACTCAGATTCCCATTCTCCTCCACACTTAGCTTTTACAGGGACCTCACATTCGCCAACACCAACTTGAAGCCAAAGGGCAAGGAAGCCTGTTGAGGCAACCCGCAAACATCAGTCTACTGGGATACAGCAGGTTGGGCAAAAGGCAAAAAGCAGACCTACTATGGCCAGTGGAAAAGATCCAGACCCCAACCCAGACAGCTCCTTGACAGGCATGCCACAGTTCTGACCTTCTGACCTGTTTCACAAAATTTCATCTTCATCTCCGGTCTCTGTCTTCATATCAGCCTCCATGAGAATAAGAATGAGAGCCCCCATGCCTAGGACCAGATCAAGAGTTTTCCATTCCCTGTGAAGCCACAAAAAAAGGACCTCTACCACATGTGAGCTCAGCCTGACGTGGAAGATGTACTGTAAAGCCTTGAGATGAACTGAGAGAGCAGCACTGACCTATGTACACTACCATGTGTAAAATAGCTAGCTAGTGGGAAGCTGCAGTAGAGCACAGGGAGCACAGTCTGGGGCTCTGTGATGACCTAGAGGGTTGGGATGGGGTCACACGAGGAAGAAGATATATGTATACGTACAGGTGATTCACATTACTGTACAAGAGAAGCTAACAACACTATAAAGCAATTATATTCCAATTTAGAAGATAAGGTCTTAGTCAATGTCTAGTGTTAGGGAAGTCTCTCTACTCCAAAACTGAGCTGAGTGTCTCATTCAGTGATCTTGCCCATAGCCCAATCACAGCTCAGTCCACCTGAAAGTTCCCAAACTCTTTACCAAAACCAGATCTGCAGGATTTGGGGTCCACAGGCTGCCGTCTGTGAAGACAACACAACCTGGGTGTCTTCTCCAACTGGACTCATCTTTTGAAGAGGAAGCATTCGGGTAGAGAACAAGAGCTTCCAGGACACGCCTCGTACTTGAAATAGCATTTCACCCCCGAGGGCTTTACAAGAGAATACAAATGAGAAAGCTCTGTGGGAACCACAAAAGCAGATTCTTTGTCTCTTTTCAACAAAAAATGTCTTATTTTACTTTGGCCATAAAACATGAATCAGATTGTAGACATTAAAGTCCCATCTTGCCTTTAATGAAGCCCAATTTTACTGCTGATGAAAAACTTGACAGCAATGTGGGCTTGTTTACTCATCACTGAACTGAATGCTCCACCAAAATTCTTGGGAAAATAACCCTCTCCAAAAAGCTGATGAAATAAAAAAGAAATTAATCTCCTTGAAAAATATGCCAGAATAATCACAGATTGTATATTAGAAGAGGTAAAATAATACCCTTTCCTATATAAACATAGTCCTTTTGCTTGGGAGCAAACTGTCAAAAGACTGCAGGTTTCAAAAGAAGGATGGGTTTAAGACAAGCTAGAATGATGTCAAATTTCATGGAGTCCAGATGGTTCTGTCAGACTTGTCTTCAGCTGCTTGGTTTGTGTGATTTTTTTCTCCTGAGAGCTCAACAGGCGTGGGTGATAGAAACAGTGAGCAAGCCCAGGAATCCATCTGAATTGCTGTAGTAAATATATTTCTTAAATGTGTTCTTTAAAGATCCCCGCCCTGCTCGAGGGGAGATGCTGAGGTTATGTCAGTGCTAAGCCCTCATCACTCATTAACTCCACATGACTGGACCCAAAGTGGGTAGTTGACTCAGGGAGCACAATTCAGAGTGTGGACTGGAAGGAAAAATGTCTTTCACCATTTGGTATTGTGACATGGGAAGGTCAGGACGACTTAATTGCAGTCATTTTGTAAGCTGATATAAACTCTACCTGAAGGCCACCATTTAGAGGTAGCTCAGATGTGCCATATATAAACATGGCAGAAAAATTGGCTGGAGGAGTAAGAGAAATATGAAGTCTGGGAGCAGAGACAGTGATTCCAAAGAGAAACATGAATACTGATAGGAAGGATCTGCCTTCACTGGTATATTGAGTTTCCAGGTCCAAGTGAGGCATGAAGGCCTGCCTTGCCCCTAGCATCTCAGACACACCATTGGATTCCTCCAGGGAAAGTCCCTTTTAGTTTAACCCACTTTGGATTTTCCCATCAAAACCATCTGTGGGCATAATTACCTCTGGACAATCTGAATCAGGCACCTCAGAGCTTTAGCATTCAGAGGCAATAACATGCAAGCACAGAGATTCTTACACCATTGTCGAGCCTGGTTCTCTACTATAAAAATGGAATACCTCAAAGATACTCTTTCTGCATAATCAGAGGAGACAAGAGGACTGGCAAGTGCCCAGCAGAAGACAGAGTGACATGAGGCTGCTATTAATGCCGTGGTACTGGAGGTGGTGGCTTGGGGAGGGTCCCTATCAGCTGCAGGACTTGCTTCATTACTCTGTTCTTTCGTCAAGGCTTTACACGTAGCAGAACTCCAAAAGTTGTGTTTACATTTTGCTGTCATCCATAGCCTTGGCTGTTTTATGTATCAGCCAGCATTTTTAACCATACCAAGCTTGATGTATAGACTCTACCAAATCACACTTGTTTTATTCTGCAAGAATAAAACCATTAAAGTAAATTTTTAAAGCAGTACCTTATAAAATATGTAACATGTCCTACAAAATGACACAACGTACTTCCATTTTCCAAGCCCTTGCTTGTGGACTCTTCACACGCTATTGATATCTACAGGTAATGACTAAGTTTGGGGTTATGTGCTATAGAGAGGCTCTCACATATATTCTACTTTAGTCACCCCTGTAGCAAGCAACCCTGTGAGTTTAGCAGGGCACACATTAGTAAATATAGACTTTAGAGTCTGTGCCCCAACTTGTTTATGTATTAGGTTTAAAACTTTGGGTAGCAGTGTTTGACTCACTGGGGGCACAGACTCTAAAGTCTATATTATTCCCCCCAGAGGTAAATGGAGAGTGGTACAGTGTCTAAATTACTAACTTTAATTGCAGGAACCTATTTAACATGGGTTCTCACTACCATGTTTCCAGTTGGTAAAACATGAGTGAACTCCATGAGAGTAAGACTATATCTCACTTGTTCATGGTGGCACCCCTACACCCAGAACAGGACAATGTACATAAAAGGTGTGTGACCTGGACTAGTTTTCCCAGAAGCAAGGCCTGAGATAAGGATTCATGTGAAATGGGTCATCCGGAAGTGTTCTCAGGAAATCCATACGGGACTAGATACATGGGACTAAGAAGGAAAGGATTTTATGCCTCTATGACTGAGGAATATTCCATCGTATCTATGTATCACATCTTCTTTATCCACTCCTCTGTGAGTGGGCACTTAGCTTGTGCCTGTGGGAATATTACTCAGCCATAAAAAGGAACGAAACTGTCCCATCTGCAAAAACATGCATGGACCTAGAGACTGTCATACAGATGAAAGCAGCCCAAAGGGAAAAAAATATAATATGGCTTACAGGTGGGTTCTAGAAAACCAGTACAGATGAACTTATTTGCAAAGCAGAAACAGAGACAGATGCAGAGAACAAATGTATGGATACCAAGGTGGTGGGAGGGAATGAACTGGAAATGTGGCATTGACATATGTGTGTGTGTGTGTGTGTGTGTGTGTGTGTGTGTGTGTGTGTGTATAAAGTAGATGACTAATGAGAACCTACTGTATAGCAAAGGGAGCTTTACTCAATACTCTGTGATGACCTAAATGGGAAGGAAATCCAAAAATGAGGGGATATACATATATATATGTACACCTGATTCACTTTGCTGTATAGCAGAAAGTGACACAACACTGGGAAGCAACGATACACCAATAAAAATTAATAATTAAAGAGGAAGAGAAAGACACTAAGCAAGGACAGGACATTTAACTCCCAAGGAGAGTAACTGGCTCAGTCCCTCAAGGCTCTCTGGAGACAATCCAACTTCAGGTTTGTCCCTGGTAGTCACCATGAGGACTGGAACATTTATTCCTTCTCGCCTATCAATTATCGGTTAAGCAATGCCCACAAGGGTATAAATTTCCAGTCCGTTCGGCTTGAGGGCAGCCTTTTGACAAACAGACAAAGGTGCTAGCTTTGGGGAGTAAAAACACACCAGGAGTCATGTGCACAAAAATTACAACGGGGTCCATGGGAACATGGGAAGCATACTGACAGAATCTGGCAGAGTGATCAATAAGTATTTCTTGTATGAAAGAAAAGATGGAAGGAAGGGAGGGCAGAATACTATGTTCCATGTGCTTACTAATATTATCTAGACCAAATATCCCTGCAGAGAGAGATGCTTTTCTCTACATGACTGAAGGAAACTACAACTGAGAATGGTTCAGTGGTTTGCCTAAGATTATACTACTTCTAACAGTACAGCCCTACTTCAGACAGGTTCTCTAGCTTTAGAGCCTCTGCACTTTCCATTACTCTATCCGTCTCACTGGGCTGTCATTCACATGCCGCCTGGTCTCCCTTCTCAACTCCCTGAGTAAGCTGAGCTCTCACAGGTCACCTCTTGGGATCAGTTGGTAGCATTGACATTCTTGAGCCCCATGCACATCTCTTATGGCTTTAGATCTTAACCATTTGAAACAAAATCAGAAAAAAAAAGTTGGACATATAGACAGTCTGATCAAAAGTATTCACCCAGTCGCTATGCAAAAACAATGAAAGTTGCCAAGGCTTAATGAAGAGTCCAGTCTCCTGAAATCTCCTGGCATTTCCAGCAGACTGCAGTTTTCTGAGAGCGTCTGTGTTTTCCAGAGCATGTCTGCTCAGAATGTATGAGCCAAAATCTCCTAGGGATTTTCCATCACTTGTTTATATTGTGCCTGGATCTACTCGAATGATGGTTTTTTTTTTTTTTTTTCATGAATTGAGACTGAAAACTGGTCTTAAATACTGTTTTCTGCTTTAACCTAACTATAAATGGCATTTAGACTGATTGCACTATTAGTAGGTAAAGAGTGCTGAGTTTTTTTAAGGGATTACAACCTGATTTAATATAATTATGAAAGCAAATTACAATCAGAAAGGTTTGGTAGGAGTTTATAAAAAGGAGCCATTTCCTTTTTTTTTTTTTTTTCTTTCTGTGTAATACTCAAGCCTATCCCATTAAACATTCAATTCCCTTTCAAAAGAAAAGAAAATAGAATTGCAAATGTTCTCAGAGCTCAGTGATCTACTTTTGACATCAACTAGCCTCTGCTTTTCCTCCAGGATCCTTCTGTCTAGGATGTTTTCTCCACCAACCCCCACTGTATTCATCCAATTTGTCTCAGGAGACATCCTGCCCACCTTTTTAAAAAAAAAAAAATTTGGCTTCTTTTATTGGTTTTTTATTTATTTTCTTCCATCTTTATTCTTTGACCTGTGTGGGCCTCCCATTGCAGTGGCCTCTCTTGCCACAGAGCACCAGCTCTGGGCACAAGCACTCCAGAGCGCTGGCTCTTAATTGGACACACCCATCCAGCCACTGTGAGGCACATGGGATCTTCCCATGCCAGCAATCGAACTGGTGCCCCTTGCACCGCAAGGTGGACTCTTTACCCACTGGACCACCAGGGAACCCCCCCCCCCCAACCACCTTCTTAATTGTACTTCTAGAACAGGACTGGTCTGTGTGGATCGGGTCTAGTAAGGATCTGCCCTAGGGCATAACTGTGGAAACAGACTGCATTTCATTTTTACCTTCCTCTCTTGTGGCCCCCTACCTTTTCAGAGTCCTCCTCTTTCCCCACCACGTTTCCTGAACTGCTCACACCACTAACGACTGAGAATCACTCAGGTTTTGAAACTCTCAAAGGTATTGCCTTTTGCAGGTAACAAAACAGCAGCATCAACAACACAAAAGAACAAAAAAACCTCCCCAAAGGAGATCAGACAGCGTGGCAATCTCATAAGGTCATTTGTCAGGATGAAGCTTCTCAAAGTAATGCATACAGGCTGTGATCTAGTTCACTGATTGAGGTACAGAAACAAAGACAATGCCTGTTCTCGTATCAACTTTTCATAGGAAATTTAACCACAATAGCACATCATTGGATTTCTGTAATGGCAAATCTGCTCCTCCCCAAAATGAACAAAAAAATAAAAGCCTCAGCGTAACTCTCTCTTTTAATTGCCATTGTAGACATCAAAATAGCCTCAATGTTTTCCTAGTTAGCACACAGCTGACCACAAAGAAACATAATTAAGTCCCACAGAGGATAAAGCTCAGTTCAGAAAATCATCCAGTCAACCTGTACACTCATGAACAGAATAGATAGATATTCTTTTAAGCCACTAAGTTTGGAGTAGTTTGTTCTGCAGCAATAGGCAGCTGACCCTGGGACTTGTTCTTCATCATAAGTAAGCTAACATTATGCTTAAAGTTAATGCAAAAAAAAAAAAAAAAAGGAAATCTCCTGGAAGAAAGATACAAACACACAGTCTCATCCTATAAATATGTAAGTGAACTACACACACACACACACACACAGAATCTGGCATAATATATTCCTTTGCTTCTTGATATCAAACATAAAAAGCATACATTTGGACACTGCTCATGATTTGTTAAAACACTGCCTTTAAAGTAGTATTTTCTGGAGTATTCTGGAGATTGCAAAACAACCTACTTCAGCTCCTACTACCTCTGCATTTTACCGCTGTTAAAACATTCTGTCATCTGTGACATCCTTGACTCTCGTGCATGCTAAGTCGCTTCAGTCCTGTTCATCTCTTTACAACCCCACAGATGTAACCTGCCAGGCTCCTCTGTCCACAGGATTCTCCAGGCAAGAATACTGGCGTGAGTTGCCATGCCCCTCCTCCAAGGTAACTTTTCCCAACCTAGGGATCAGACCCACATCTCTCATGTTTCCTGCAATGGCACATGGGATCTTTACGACTAGCCCACCTGGGAAGCCCCTTGACTCATGTGACCCAGGGACATTTTTCTGTTCCACTTTGTGTTTGTTTTTAATACCTATCCATTATTATCAACAATGAAAAGAAAGTAACAGTGCCAGATCTTAGTTTCCCTTGAAAATGTACACTCTATGAGTTAGGCCCAAAGCAAAGCCCTTACCCTAGAGCTAATGCCTACAATTATTCACGAGGTGTGCCCCTAGTAGAGATGTCCATTTCTGATTGCTAGGCAATCTTCCTAGAAATTATCCGAGTATGGCTTGGAGGCCTATCTATATGTTATAGAAAATTGACAATTATCCCTATCAGCTCTACTGGAGACCATGAATTTTCCAAACAAATAACATCAAAGACTGGTGTTTTTCTAGATATAGTTCATGCATCCTATTTTTTCTATTTATCAGGCTTTGCCTCTTATCCACAGGAGTCGTAACTGTTGAAAATACTTCGTGAAAGAGCATCTCAGAGTTTTAAAAGTGCTTGCACATCTTATTTCATCTTCATCACAATCATAAAGAGAGGGGGAATTAAGGATGAGAACTGTTATTGACTTGCTCAGGTCACGCTAGACAGTTAATTGCCAAGACTCATGTAACCGCAAATTTCTATTTCTTTTTCAAGGCCAAGTTTAAGTGTCACCGCCGCTTTGAAGCCTCCCAGACCCCACAGGCAGAGATAGAGTCTCCATTCTCAGTGATGCTATAGCTCTTGATGATATTACTGTGTGCTTCAGTTACAGGTAGTGAGGCGCTAGCCCAGAAGGTGTCTTCCAAGCCTCAGGAAAACCATGTCTTGTTCATCATATTCCTGGTGCTTAGCAAAGAGCTCTATACAAAGAAAGCTTTTCTATACTTTCCCCACAGATTGCCCATGCTAAGTCGCTTCAGTCCTGTTCATCTCTTTACAACCCCACAGATGTAACCTGCCAGGCTCCTCTGTCCACAGGATTCTCCAGGCAAGAATACTGGCGTGAGTTGCCATGCCCCTCCTCCAAGGTAACTTTTCCCAACCTAGGGATCAGACCCACATCTCTCATGTTTCCTGCAATGGCACATGGGATCTTTACGACTAGCCCACCTGGGAAGCCCCTTGACTCATGTGACCCAGGGACATTTTTCTGTTCCACTTTGTGTTTGTTTTTAATACCTATCCATTATTATCAACAATGAAAAGAAAGTAACAGTGCCAGATCTTAGTTTCCCTTGAAAATGTACACTCTATGAGTTAGGCCCAAAGCAAAGCCCTTACCCTAGAGCTAATGCCTACAATTATTCACGAGGTGTGCCCCTAGTAGAGATGTCCATTTCTGATTGCTAGGCAATCTTCCTAGAAATTATCCGAGTATGGCTTGGAGGCCTATCTATATGTTATAGAAAATTGACAATTATCCCTATCAGCTCTACTGGAGACCATGAATTTTCCAAACAAATAACATCAAAGACTGGTGTTTTTCTAGATATAGTTCATGCATCCTATTTTTTCTATTTATCAGGCTTTGCCTCTTATCCACAGGAGTCGTAACTGTTGAAAATACTTCGTGAAAGAGCATCTCAGAGTTTTAAAAGTGCTTGCACATCTTATTTCATCTTCATCACAATCATAAAGAGAGGGGGAATTAAGGATGAGAACTGTTATTGACTTGCTCAGGTCACGCTAGACAGTTAATTGCCAAGACTCATGTAACCGCAAATTTCTATTTCTTTTTCAAGGCCAAGTTTAAGTGTCACCGCCGCTTTGAAGCCTCCCAGACCCCACAGGCAGAGATAGAGTCTCCATTCTCAGTGATGCTATAGCTCTTGATGATATTACTGTGTGCTTCAGTTACAGGTAGTGAGGCGCTAGCCCAGAAGGTGTCTTCCAAGCCTCAGGAAAACCATGTCTTGTTCATCATATTCCTGGTGCTTAGCAAAGAGCTCTATACATGTTTAGTAGATGCCTTAATGCATTTACAGATGATAATTTTTTAAATACAAACTATGTAAGTATCCTCTCACAGCAGTATATGGAAGCAGAAAAACAAGGTGCGTAGAAGCTAAACAGAACTCAGGCTGAATCCCACTGCTGCCACTTACTGAGTCACCTTGCATGGGCCACCTCACCTCACTGAGGCCTCACTTCCTTACCTGCCAACGATTTCATCTACAGCCACATGGGGAAGGCTAGTCTCCAACAGTGGGATGAGACTGTAGTCAGAGAGTATCAAAAGCTGAATGGGACCGAGAAGAGATGCCAATGCAAGCGGTGGTGGAAAGAGACCACTTTCAGTAGCTTCATTATGTGACATGAGCTATAATAATTTAGAGACCCCGTAACTGCATTTCTAACATGAATCATCCAGGGTCTAACTTCCCAATTCCTATAATGTACAAAATGCAAGATTCTGGGCAGGTAGCTGAATGAAAACAGTCACTCTGGTCGCACAGAACAGATCAGTTGTTTAAGGGGAGGAGGGAAGATCCTCTTGAGCATACCATCATTGGTTCCTACTAGAAATTCAATGGAGAAACCAATTTTTTTCCCAGTAACAATACCTGCTCAAGCTCAGTTGATACTTTTCAGCTTTGCTGGTAGTGGTGATTTGGCAAAATTTACAGCATTTCCCATATCTGAGATACAAAGATACAACCTAGGTCCCTATTCATCTAGTCCTCTACCGCATGCACACAGATCACTTGGTAACAACAGATCTCGATAGATTTACTTTGACTCCAACCTAAGACAGCTCATATGGTCACTCCTTTTCTTGCTCTCAGAAAGGAGGGATACTGACCATGACCTACGCAGAATGGGAACCTGGGCAAATAACCCACCCCTGCCCATCAAGCCAGAGATTGAAGAGTTCCAATATGACTGCCATTTCCTCTACTGGCAGGGAGCAATAAATGAAATATACGTTCCTATTATCTGCCCACCCTTCAGAGTGATGGATTACCTGAATAGAAAGAGATACTGCTCCCGGGCCCTAGAGAATTATAGGTATCTCTTCATGAATGTTAATACCAGATTGGGGGGCGGGGGGCGGGGGGCGGCAAAATTGCCACAGCAGAAGCAGAAACTATCTCATAATGTACCCTTCCTTTATTTTGTGTTAGAAAAGAAAGAGGCAATGTCATTTGCTTTCTTCCATTTCCCATATATTTCTTTTCCTTTAGAAAGTAAGTAAAAACATACTCATTCCTGCACTAATGGCAGTAGTGGCCATACTTTCAGGCTTAAAAGCAGTGTGATGTGTTTTGAATACAGCTTCTGGGAATCAGAAAAACAACACTCTGCTACAAAATAAATAGT
The DNA here is from genome assembly GCA_022376925.1 of Tragulus kanchil. Taxonomy (NCBI): domain Eukaryota; kingdom Metazoa; phylum Chordata; class Mammalia; order Artiodactyla; family Tragulidae; genus Tragulus; species Tragulus kanchil. Next base: position 111,339,890 of record JAIOJX010000001.1, read on the forward strand.
GGACAGGTTTTGCCGATCAGAAGGTTGACCTCATCTGTGATGGTGGAACACTTAAACACACAGAAGAGTGCAAATAAAGCATATGGTTCCAAACACTGATAACAAGATTTTGATTAAAATGCTCTGAGTGTGAAGTGTTAGCATAAAACAAAAGTTTACCCAAAAGGGCCACTTTATTTCACCATTTGCACTGCAAGTTTTCAACACTGGTTCTCTTCCCTTTTCACCTTAGTAAGTCTGAGTTACTCTCTTAGTAGCTGAAGGCTGTAGCATGTCCTCAAGTCCTCATAATGAAGGTGACTATGTTCAAATGGGCATGGAGAGGCAGATAAAAAAAAAAAAAGCATGTGAACAAATCAGCCTTAATGGATCTGACCCAGGACGATTCCCTGCAAGTTGTTTTATTAACTAAATCCTGATGTCAATTGGTTTGCTGGCCATTGACCTCTTTATCTTCTAGGTCGAGGCCAAGCAATTCCCAGAATTTAGGCTCACTTAACGGTTTAGAGCACGAGGCAACAATAACGGTGCTAATGACAGAGACTGTTGGCGTTACTTTAGAACTCAACCTTTTAAAAACTCTAAAAGAGACTTTTGAAGGGAGACAGAGTGATTTTCAGATAGGGAGGAACAACTGCAATATGACTGCCATTTCCTCTACTGGCAGGGAGCAATAAATGAAATATACGTTCCTATTATCTGCCCACCCTTCAGAGTGATGGATTACCTGAATAGAAAGAGATACTGCTCCCGGGCCCTAGAGAATTATAGGTATCTCTTCATGAATGTTAATACCAGCTTGGGTGGCGAGGGCGCAAAATTGCCACAGCAGAAGCAGAAACTATCTCATAATGTACCCTTCCTTTATTTTGTGTTAGAAAAGAAAGAGGCAATGTCATTTGCTTTCTTCCATTTCCCATATATTTCTTTTCCTTTAGAAAGTAAGTAAAAACATACTCATTCCTGCACTAATGGCAGTAGTGGCCATACTTTCAGGCTTAAAAGCAGTGTGATGTGTTTTGAATACAGCTTCTGGGAATCAGAAAAACAACACTCTGCTACAAAATAAATAGTGGACAGGTTTTGCCGATCAGAAGGTTGACCTCATCTGTGATGGTGGAACACTTAAACACACAGAAGAGTGCAAATAAAGCATATGGTTCCAAACACTGATAACAAGATTTTGATTAAAATGCTCTGAGTGTGAAGTGTTAGCATAAAACAAAAGTTTACCCAAAAGGGCCACTTTATTTCACCATTTGCACTGCAAGTTTTCAACACTGGTTCTCTTCCCTTTTCACCTTAGTAAGTCTGAGTTACTCTCTTAGTAGCTGAAGGCTGTAGCATGTCCTCAAGTCCTCATAATGAAGGTGACTATGTTCAAATGGGCATGGAGAGGCAGATAAAAAAAAAAAAAGCATGTGAACAAATCAGCCTTAATGGATCTGACCCAGGACGATTCCCTGCAAGTTGTTTTATTAACTAAATCCTGATGTCAATTGGTTTGCTGGCCATTGACCTCTTTATCTTCTAGGTCGAGGCCGAAGCAATTCCCAGAATTTAGGTTCACTTAAGAGTTTAGAGGAGGAGGCAGCAATAACGGTGCTTATGACAGAGACTGTTGGCGTTACTTTAGAACTCAACCTTTTAAAAACTCTAAAAGAGACTTTTGAAGGGAGACAGAGTGATTTTTCAGATAGGGACGTGGACTACATCTCACTGCCTTCTGCCCCCCTTGCCCCACCCCAATAGGCTCTCAGTGCAAATAGCTGCCTTTTAAGCCATCAAAGCACTAAGCACTGGCTGTGTTTTCACTGGGCAAAATAACGCTACAAATGTCAGGCTCCACAGGGATCATTAAGACTACAGAGCACAAGTCCACAAAAACACTTTTTCTCAAAAAAGAATCCAAAAGCATTTTGCTCCAACTTGATATACAAGAGAAATGCACATACTCTAAAAAGCGAACATGGGGGGGGACGTTTTTCTTGACCCTCAAGGAGCATCATTTACTTTGCTCTGAATGGAAATTCCCAAGATTTGTTGCACACAATACAGCCTGAGAACCATCTGTGGTGGTGTCATTTAAAATCCCTTCTCAGGAAGCATCAGGGATGCCCACAACAGCTGAGCTGGAAGAATGCTCAGGAAGGGGAAAATAAAAACAAGAGGATTGCATTCCCGACTGTATTATCAACTTTAGACTCCTTCAAGTGAGAGATCAAATCGTGCCTTTGTAAATGTTTCACTTTTCAGACGTCACCTCTGAGACTATGAGAGAATATTCTTTTGTTATTTGAAACAGTTGATGGTGTTTTCAACTTGGCACATACAAAGGGCCAAACCAATGTGACACCATGAGTATCTTATGGGTGTCCCCATGAGAAGCTAGAGATGGAAAACAAAGTCCTATGAGTGTCATCTGTGGTCGCAGTGGAGACATGCAAAGAAATACACACACACACACACACACACACACCCGTGGATCCAGTCTATTTTGATAGACGAAGCACAGTTTCATCATTCACTGGCTTTTTTCAAGAATTGGAAGCCACTGTTTCCATGATGAAAGGTCTAATTCATCGTTAACAGTTCACCACATGAAAAATGAAAAAATACCGGTCTAGTGCATCAACCTAAATCAAGCTTTAGTAAATGTTCAGACTTAGATAAATCACCTCCCTTGGAACTGAAGAAAAATTCTTTCATACCTGGTCCAGATCCGATTTGAGAGGCTTACCTTACTGCCTGTGCATAGTAAGCTAGCACTCATTTCCTAAATGAGTCATGGTCTTGGGACATAATATATTAGAACTTGAAAATATATGACGTACAGTGGTTAGTAATGGTTATATTCCACCATGCTTCTGTGCACAGTCAGAATGCCACCTGGGTCCACCACTGCTTGTTCTGCCTCAGCCACTTCCATGGCCCATCAGTTCCTCTCAGGCCTGTGTGGTTCTGCTTTCTGGGGTCCATCAGTTTACTTGCCTCAGGAATGGTGGACGCATTGCCTTAGCCTCTGGCACACAGCCTGGTGGCCAGCCATCTGCCTCGTGTTTCTGGCTCCTCCTACACTGGACGAGAATGCCACTCCACTGGGCATGGGATGGAGCATCCTCTCAGATACCAACGGGTCAGGATAACCTAGAGCTGTGGGCGAGTATACTTATTTTGGGGCAAACTCTAAGCAATGTGGAACAGGAGACGGCAGGAAGCCTGGCACACAAATTCTCTATCCTCCCTTCCAAGAACTGTTTGAATTTCTCCGCACAGCTTGTGAAGAAGCATCCACAGACACTCTAGGTGAACACGTCTGCCAAATGTTCTGCTTTGTCTCTGTGGCTCACTGCAAAACACAGTCACACCTCACCTTACATTGCTTCCCTTCCTCCCCGCCTTATCTCCTTCATCCTCACTCTCACTACTGTGAGTTTGTATCTCGCCAGTAAAGAATTGGCACTGAGGGTTTCCCTGATGGCTCAGTGGTAAAGAATCCACCTGCCAGTGCAGGGGACACAAGTTAGATCTCTGATCTGGGAAGATCCGACATGCCATGGAGCAACTAAGCCCATGCACCACAGCTATTGAGCCTGCGCTCTAGGGCCTGAGAGCCGTAACTACTAAAGCCCGTGTGCTCTAGAGCCCAAGCTCCACAAGAGAAGCCACCATAATGAGAAGCCTGTACACCCCAACTAGAGAGTAGCTCTTGCTTGCTACAACGAAGACCCAACACAGACCAAAAAAAGGAGGGGGAATGTAGCACTTAATCCTGACTGCAAGCTCTAGGGAGTCTGAGCTAAGACAGCTGGTTAGAGATCATCCCTACATTTTCAAAGGCATGTATTTCTCAGCCAAATAATGGGGCACAGTACATTCCATATACCTTTATGATATTGAGACCCAAAAGCAGTAACAGTCAAGTTATTAAGATGTACTTGAAATTTCTGTATGTACGTGCAATGAGAAAATAATGTCACTCCATTTAAACTGTATAGTATCAATGAGGAAACAGACACTAATTTGATATGGTATGTTCAGAGGGAACAGCCTGATAAGGTTTTCTGTTGTCAGATCACTGCAAAGGCCCTGATAACAGGAAAATTGATACAGACTCTGTGGTCACAAAGAATGTGGATGGTACCTCAGCTTATTACCTACTTAGTTATGAGATCTTAGCAAATTACTTAAACTCTCTGTTTTTGTGCCCTTCTCTACCATGTGGCACTAATAATACACACCCATAATGTTGGAAAACAACCCATCCTGAGCATAGAACTTTGACAGTGCCCAGTAAGTGATAGCTCTGTACATTATTACTGCATGTTTCCAAGTAATCAAGACAAAAAAAGTTTCTTATTGAACTTCTGAAAGAGCTGCGACATATTTGAATTACAAAGAAGTATTCTGCTTACAAGGGGTAGAACTACAACTCAAATAAGCTTCAACAACAAAGGGAAATTGTTGACTCAGATCACACACACACAGAGGACTGGATCTAGCCTCAGGCATCAGAGCGCAAATGTTTTGGTCCCTGCCCAGCTACTCTAGATCTACCAGCCCTTTCCCTGTGCACGTCAGCTGCATCCTGTCCTGTTCCTCCACAACGTCCAGCGTGAACAGGCTTATCCCATCTCAGCTGAGCAAGCCCAGTGAAAAGAGAGCTTTCCCCAAACATCTGCACATCAATTCTCTGAAACTCCGATGGCTCCTGCTGGTTTCATATACACACTTCTTGGACCGTCACAGCTGTTACGGTCATACAACCTGGTAAACCTGGCCAGGTGTGAACACTTTCTCAGGAAGACAAAATATATTATTTAAAGAAGGGCTATCTTTCCAGAAAACGTAATGTAGCACTTAATCCTGACTGCAAGCTCTAGGGAGTCTGAGCTAAGACAGCTGGTTAGAGATCATCCCTACATTTTCAAAGGCATGTATTTCTCAGCCAAATAATGGGGCACAGTACATTCCATATACCTTTATGATATTGAGACCCAAAAGCAGTAACAGTCAAGTTATTAAGATGTACTTGAAATTTCTGTATGTACGTGCAATGAGAAAATAATGTCACTCCATTTAAACTGTATAGTATCAATGAGGAAACAGACACTAATTTGATATGGTATGTTCAGAGGGAACAGCCTGATAAGGTTTTCTGTTGTCAGATCACTGCAAAGGCCCTGATAACAGGAAAATTGATACAGACTCTGTGGTCACAAAGAATGTGGATGGTACCTCAGCTTATTACCTACTTAGTTATGAGATCTTAGCAAATTACTTAAACTCTCTGTTTTTGTGCCCTTCTCTACCATGTGGCACTAATAATACACACCCATAATGTTGGAAAACAACCCATCCTGAGCATAGAACTTTGACAGTGCCCAGTAAGTGATAGCTCTGTACATTATTACTGCATGTTTCCAAGTAATCAAGACAAAAAAAGTTTCTTATTGAACTTCTGAAAGAGCTGCGACATATTTGAATTACAAAGAAGTATTCTGCTTACAAGGGGTAGAACTACAACTCAAATAAGCTTCAACAACAAAGGGAAATTGTTGACTCAGATCACACACACACAGAGGACTGGATCTAGCCTCAGGCATCAGAGCGCAAATGTTTTGGTCCCTGCCCAGCTACTCTAGATCTACCAGCCCTTTCCCTGTGCACGTCAGCTGCATCCTGTCCTGTTCCTCCACAACGTCCAGCGTGAACAGGCTTATCCCATCTCAGCTGAGCAAGCCCAGTGAAAAGAGAGCTTTCCCCAAACATCTGCACATCAATTCTCTGAAACTCCGATGGCTCCTGCTGGTTTCATATACACACTTCTTGGACCGTCACAGCTGTTACGGTCATACAACCTGGTAAACCTGGCCAGGTGTGAACACTTTCTCAGGAAGACAAAATATATTATTTAAAGAAGGGGTCTGAGGGACTTCCTGGTGGTCCACTGACTGAAACACTACACTCCCAGTGTAGGGGCCCAGGTTCAATCCCCAGTCAGGGAACTAGATCCCACATGATACAACTAAGACTTCACATGCCACAACTAAAGATCCTACATGCCAAATATCCAAGATCCCACAGACCACAGCTAAGACCTGGCAGAGCCACATAAATAAATATTTACAAGTTAAAAAAGTGGGCTGAGACATCTTTCTAGGCATACACATGTGAACACACATGTGCACGTACACGCACGCACACATGTGCAAACCACCATGCAGGCTCAGCAAACATTTTCTATAAGGGGCCGAACAGGAAATAGTTCAGGTTTTTCATTCTGCATCAGGTCTCAGTTGCATATTCTTCTTTGGTGTTTTTACAACCCTTCAAAAATACAGTGTGTTCACAACTTTCTGGCTATACGCTAATAGGCCATAGTTTGCCTACCACTACACTAGAGTATAACCCAAGCAAGAAAGTTATGAAGGACTTTTCAGGATTTCCCTGCTGGTCCACTGGCTAAAACTCCATGTTCCCAGTGCAAGGGGCCTGGGTTCGATCCCTGGTCAGGGAACTAGATCTCACATATCATGACTGAAGATCCTGCATGCCACAACTAAGAGCTGGCACAGTCAAATAAAATAAATAAATGTATTGAAATACAAAGAATATGAAGGACTTTTCATTATGGAATTGGTGGTATGGTGGATAGATTTGTACAGGGCTAGATGTTTCAGCTTCCACTAGTGAGGAAGCACATGACACGTGAGGGAGCAAGGAAACAATTTCTCTTTTTTGAGCACATGCCACTGAAATTCCAAAATTTACAGCACACTCATAAACTGGGCATTGTATTTTAGAGACACCAAGTTACCTCTATTTTGTATATCAGTATGTAATTAGAGGGACAGGGTATATAATAGATATTCCAGAACTTTAAAGAAGGCACTGGAAAGAACAAAAGGAAACCTTTATACAAATGTCTATCCTTCTTCCCTAGAAAGTATTCTGAATATCAAATAATAAGGGCAGTGGCAGATTTAAACATTTTCTGCCCTAATGAATTCAATGAACAACCTTTTTTTACATTAGACGTATTTATGAATATTAATACTCATCACCGTAAGTAATTAGAGAAAAGAATATTCGGCATTCCCCTCCCCACTCCACCCGCCTCCTCTGCCACTGCTCCTATGCCCCTTTGAGTTTCATTTTTTAACAATTAGAACACTGACAAGCCATGAGTACCAAAATTAAGCAAGGATAGGGAAATAAGTCACTGTTTACAAGAATCCCCACCACTGCAAGCCATTTCTGAGGATTTACTTCTTAATATTAGACTGGTGATTTTGAAATTAGAGTCTGGGAACGTGCCTGGAGAAAACAAATCTTTTCACTAGTCACTGCCTGAAATGTAGCATTTCTTTATGTTTTAAACATAATCAACAAGCCATAGTAGTATTAGCAGTACCTGTGTCTTTGTCTCTAAATCATAGAAATTTCCATATTATGTTTTTGAGTGACATCTTATATATTAAAGATGCTTCAGACCTCATGAAATGCTGACCTTCAACCCCTCCACCCCCCCCCCATCCCCGAGGGTGTCCAGGGTGGAGTAGGCACTCTGTGCTCCAGGCAGTCTGGTGGGCAGGTCTTTAGATAGGTGGATGCTTTTAGGAACAGAATTTATGATCTCAATCCTTGCATCTCCTCATATTTAGAAAAGCACGAAATCCCTTCATGGTGGCATCAAATCCTCACTGACTAACCAAAAATCTTTTGTATTAAGCTCCCCCTTCCTCAAAACCTTATGTATTGATCTTCCTCCTGCTGCCTCTTTGGAGTGGTCTCTCAGAGCTGAGATGCTGCCTCCTGGGTCACAGTCCTAACTGTGCCCCAAATAGAACTTAACCCACACCTCTCAAAAAAAAAAAAAAAGGATGCTTCAGACCTCAAAATACCATTTCTGCTCACCACTACCAAGAGATTATAATACTTATTAATTTGCCATGATATCTAGTTATAGAATATGTTAATAAAAACATACATTGCCATCAAGCCTGTCTTTTGATATAACTGTTGTTTAGTTGCTCAGTCGTGTCCAACTCTTTGTGACCCCATGGACGGTATGTAGCCCACCAGGCTTCTCTGTCCATGGGATTCTCCAGGCAAGAATACTGGAGTGGGTTGCCATGCCCTCCTTCAGAGGATCTTCCCGATCCAGGGATCAAACCCGCATTTCCTGCATTGTCAGGGGAGATCTTTACCACTGAGTCACCAGGGAAGCCCAATATAACTCTACTTCAACATAATTGGTTCCTTGGTAATTCTGTGTATTTTGTTTTATGCATTTAAAAATGTTTCTCTGAGAGGTGCTCCTGAGGCCTCACCATCCTATAAAAATATATTATGGCATAAAAATGTTTAAAACCTGCTGCTTTGGACAAAATTCCCTCCAACTTGAAATATTTTCTTCTCGTGGTTCTCTCAGCTTTTCACTCTCCTGGTTGGTCCTCTGTCTCACTGGCGGTCTCTTCTGCCGGTATTTCCTTTCAGCAGCATCTATAGGGTCATGTTCTATAGCCCACTCCTGAGTCCCTTTCCTCTGAGAGATCTTATTCCATCCTGGGCCTTACAGATCCCAGATCTCCATCTTCAGCCTATTGTAGCCACTCCTGACATTTCCACTTGAAGATCTGACAGAACTGTCATGCTTAAGATGGCCCTAAGAGAACCTTTACTGCTACCAAAATCTATGCTTCCTAAAGTTTTCCCCATCTCAGTAAACGGAAGCATCTTCCATATCAATTGCGCAAAGCAAAGCACATCTCTGATTCCTGTTTTTACTCTCATGCTCTGCATTCATCAGGAAGTTTTATCCATTCAGCCTTCAAAACACATCCTGAATCTATTTCTCTCCTTTACACCTGCTGCTGAGGTTGGAGACAGACAGATTCCAAGCTGGACATTTACAATCAGCCAGCCTCCTCTCGGCATTTTCTGAGGCAAAAGAAAAGTGGGCTCCAGTTGATAAATTTACAGCCAGCACCCTCTTTCCTCTCGGAAATGGAAGTAACAACAGAAACAGGGTAAATAGCCAGTCTTTGTCTCTTTTAAACATCTCAAGGGAATAATCATAGCAAGGACAGAGAGAGGCAAAAACCTTGTCTTAGTTAAAGGATAAGGGAGACACTACACGTGTGCAGAAAGATCCCTTAGAATCAAACGTCAAGGGATACCTCCAGGCCATAATGAGTCTTGCTCCTCTCACAATCCTTCACTTCAAGATCCATCCTGGCTGAGGGGTGTGTGCACACCTCAGGGGAGGGTCCCAGGGTAGATCACGGGTGGAAAAAGACACCAGATAATTTGCCTGAAGGAAGACAAACACCTGGGGAACTGACCTATATAAAAGACCTAACTGCCTCTTTATGGGGCTCCTTCTCCCTAGGGAGGATGCCTACTTGCTGCTGTCCTTTGTCTCTAATAAGAAACTTTGTATCAGCATTGATAGTTTCTGCCTCCATGATAAATGCATTTTTCACTGGGGACAAAGATCCAGGGAACATCAGCTTCTAGCCTCTAGTCCTTGTAGGTCTGGTGGCTAGGATTCCTGGTTTTCATCCAGGCTACCCAGGTCCAATTCCTGGTCAGCAGATTAAGGTCTTGCTTCAAGCCACCTCTCACCGCTGCCTCGCTGAGATCACTACCACCCTCGTGCTAGTTCCCTCTGTTACCAGCAATTGTACAATGGCCTCCTGCCTCATCTCCCTACCTCCATTCTTTCCCTCAAACAGCTTTATATACAGCAGTAAAAATTCTTTAAAAGATGAACTATTTCAGAAGCACTAACAAAAAAACTATATTTATACCTACCACCCAGGACTTTTTTAATATTAATGACTCACACCATTGTCCTTTGTCCAGCTGAAAATCTAATGCCCATCCACTGTATTAATATGTAGTAGGAACAACTCTTGACCATGGCACACAAAGTCCTGTGACCCAGTCCTTGGTTTATGAGCTTGTCTGCCTACCCTCTGCCTCTCCAGCAATACAATCAGTGACCTCACTTCTATTCCTCAACCCTCCAAGCTCACTCTCACACCACAAGTTTTCACATTAACCACTCCTTCTGCCTGCAGTTCTCTCCCACCAGATCTGTGAGAGACTGGTTCTTTCTGGTTCCAGCTTAAAACCTCATAAAAAGACCTTTACTGTACATTCAGCCTAAGGACTTCACCTGCTAATCCCTGTTGTGTCACCCTATTTTCACAATATTTAAAATGGTTATTTTTGATTCTTCTTTACTTGCCAATGTATTTCGGCAAACGCATACAAACTTTGACATGTAGGAAACTGTCAAACTTGTATAACCTTTTAACTCTATTGAAGGTTGCATGGATAAAACTTACGGATGGGTTGAAGATGGAGCATAAGAGTAAAAACAGGAATCAGAGATGTGCTTTTCTTTGAGCCACCTATTAGATGCTCAATAAATATTTGGAGATGAAAGGAGGGAGGATGGGAAAGAGGAAGGAGGAGGCTGGAAGAAGACATTTAATATTTTTCAGTATTCCATGTAAAAATCTGTCATAAAATGATTTCAACAGGGCTTCACTGGTGGTCCAGTGGGTAAAGAGTCTGCCTTGCAGTGCAGGCGGCACCAGTTCGATCCCTGACCCTGGAAGATCCCACATGCCGAGAAGCAGCTGGGTCAGTGTGTACAGTTGCAAGCCAGCGCTCTGGAGCATATGCACCCAGAGCCAGAGTTCTGCAACGAGAGAGGCCACTGAGATGGGAGGCCCACACAGGCCAAAGAATAATAAAGATGGATGAAAAATAAACAATGACTTAGAGGCAAAAAGGAAAATAAAATGATTTTAACAGATATTTCGTGAGGATGGACTTATTCACAACACCCAGTAACATAAAAAAACAGTGTCACGCGTAGATCTTAAGGAAGAGAGAATCATACAAGATGAGGAAGCCTGAACAATCACTGTTACAGTGCAAGAGGCCTAATGGCCAAGTGTGTTGGCCCATCATCTCTCCACCACTTGTGTCTCCCTGCACAATGTCAAGATGATCATGAAGAGCACAGTCCAGTCACTCAACCAGAGAACACTGCACTGTCATTCTATCCAGATGAGCGGATCATCTGCTAGAGAAACATGAGCTCTAACCGGAAAAGGCTGAACTGGAGACAAAACTCAGAACTGATGCCTGTAGGTGAGGATTCAGAGGCTGTCCTCTCTCCTTTTCCACATATTGAGTATTGATGGATCAGGCCACTAGACCTCAGAGTGAGGTGCTTTAAGTTGCACCATCAGTAAGGCTTCCTATGCAAATTCTCCACCTGGAGAGGCTGGCTTTAGAGAGCAGGGTGGAATTCAGGAATGCTCAAGCGGACATGTTTTCTTTAGGTGGTCCCTAGAGAAACCTCTAGGGCCTGGGCCTCGCATACTGATTTCAGAGGAATCTTACAGATAACCTAGTATACTGCATGCTGCAGACTCAGAGATCCTAATTTCACCAATCACCAATGTGCCTTGGGGCAAGAAACAGCATCTGCAGCCTCTAATTCCTGTCTGTAAAGTGAGAACCATGACAGAACTTCCAAGCTTACCCCAGCCACTGGCAGAACTCATTTCCCTGCAGCTGCAGGACAGCTGGCAACTGGCTCCTTGAGGGCCACCAAGGAGTGAGCTAGACAGAGTTTATCTCACATAACCTACACATGGACACGGGATCACATCACATTTGCTGTATTCTACTGACTAATACAAGTCACAGATCCCCAAATCAAGGGTGGGGGGTAATAATACAAGCGTACAGACACTGCAAACTGTGAGCCACCTTAACCAGTGTCCACTGGCCTTTCCTGGTGGCCTGGTGGTAAAGAATCTGCCAGCCAATGTAGGGGACATGGGTTCAATCCCTGATTCAGGAAGATCCCACATGCCGCAGGGCAACTAAGCCCAGGCACCACAATTGTTGAGCCTATACTCTAGAGCCTGGGAGCAACTACTGAAGCCTGCACACCCTAGAGCCTGTGTTCCACAACAAGAGAAGCCAACACAATGAGACGCCTGCACACTGCACAAAAGACCCAGCACAGCCAAAAATTAAGTAAAAATATTTAAAAAAAACAAAAACAAAAAAAAACAAAACTGTCCACCACAGGTGGGGATAAAGCAAAGAGGCATTTCCAACAGAGTAAGAAAATTGCTATGCTCATCAACTACAGAATGCTGCGCATATAACTTTTCCTGAGTGAGTGGTGCTGGTGGTGGTGATTGAAGACTTCCTGGAGGAAAAACCACAAGCTGAGACAAAGAAGATGAGTATATGTATATCTGCCACATATGCACTGAATCATGCTGAGTGTTCTAGACAGAAAGACTGCTAGAATGACAAATACTACATAAGTAAAAGCGCACAGCCAACCCTGGTCCATGTCACACTCTTCTCATGTGTAACTATGTCCACAAGAATGCCTTCTGGTATGAGAAATGGAAGTCCTCATAGAAATAGGCCTCAAGAGGACTCAGAAGCTAGTTTAACTGCAAACCCCATAGATAGTGTCAGTTTCAGGTACACTTTGCTCATGCCTCTGGCTCCACTTCTTTCCTAATTTCTAGGTGACTTTCTTGGCTCTGCCTATCTTCTTTTAAAGACTGCCTTCAGGACTTTCTGGTGGTCCAGTGGTTAAAAATCCACCTGCCAATGCAGGGGACGTGGGTTCGATCCCTGGTCTGGAAAGGTCCCACGTGCCCCGAGGCAAGTGAGCCTTTGCACCACAACTACTGAACCTCCGCTCTGCAGCCCACAAGCCCCAACTACTGAAGCCTGTGTACCCTAAAGCTTGTGCTCCACAACAGGAGAAGCAACCACAATGAGAAGCCCCTGCACTGCAACTAGAGAAAGCCTGCACACAGCAACAAAGACCCAGATCAGCCAAAGATATATTTAAAAATATAAAAAAGTACAGGTTGGTTTCAAAGAGTGACTTCGAGTTTCAATCTTTCAATGCCCTGACCAATGAGTCAAAGAGGCCACATTCAAACCAATCCCCGTGGCCAGGGGAGTATCCTTGCTAACTGATTTTGCTCTGTGATTCTGCAAGGGAACTCAGTTGTAAACCTCTGTATCTGTGATGCCAGTGTGAGGAACAAAGTTCCTTAGCCAGTGTATGGGTCTTACAGTCTACCTAGCACCTGCACCTCAACATAGCTGTCTTTTCTCTACATTTCGTGATAATATAGATGGATTTATGAATATAGGGGGCTAGAGGTCTACTGAGGTGCACAGGCAGTGTCTAGAACCTCCTCTGCAGGGTTTGATAATGCACAATAATGAAACAATTTAGAGCTATTTCCAAGGGCCAGTCAAAATATCAAGACATCCAGCACACCCCAGAATTCTAGTGCCTCATGCCCACAGTTCTAGCCCCAAAACAGCCCTGAAAATCCACCTCAGTGTTGCAACTGCACAACAAGGGAAATGGCCCACCTACACCAGCAGCCTGTAAGACTAGTCACACGCTTCTCATGTGTAACTATGTCCACAAGAATGCCTTCTGGTATGAGAAATGGAAGTCCTCATAGAAATAGGCCTCAAGAGGACTCAGAAGCTAGTTTAACTGCAAACCCCATAGATAGTGTCAGTTTCAGGTACACTTTGCTCATGCCTCTGGCTCCACTTCTTTCCTAATTTCTAGGTGACTTTCTTGGCTCTGCCTATCTTCTTTTAAAGACTGCCTTCAGGACTTTCTGGTGGTCCAGTGGTTAAAAATCCACCTGCCAATGCAGGGGACGTGGGTTCGATCCCTGGTCTGGAAAGGTCCCACGTGCCCCGAGGCAAGTGAGCCTTTGCACCACAACTACTGAACCTCCGCTCTGCAGCCCACAAGCCCCAACTACTGAAGCCTGTGTACCCTAAAGCTTGTGCTCCACAACAGGAGAAGCAACCACAATGAGAAGCCCCTGCACTGCAACTAGAGAAAGCCTGCACACAGCAACAAAGACCCAGATCAGCCAAAGATATATTTAAAAATATAAAAAAGTACAGGTTGGTTTCAAAGAGTGACTTCGAGTTTCAATCTTTCAATGCCCTGACCAATGAGTCAAAGAGGCCACATTCAAACCAATCCCCGTGGCCAGGGGAGTATCCTTGCTAACTGATTTTGCTCTGTGATTCTGCAAGGGAACTCAGTTGTAAACCTCTGTATCTGTGATGCCAGTGTGAGGAACAAAGTTCCTTAGCCAGTGTATGGGTCTTACAGTCTACCTAGCACCTGCACCTCAACATAGCTGTCTTTTCTCTACATTTCGTGATAATATAGATGGATTTATGAATATAGGGGGCTAGAGGTCTACTGAGGTGCACAGGCAGTGTCTAGAACCTCCTCTGCAGGGTTTGATAATGCACAATAATGAAACAATTTAGAGCTATTTCCAAGGGCCAGTCAAAATATCAAGACATCCAGCACACCCCAGAATTCTAGTGCCTCATGCCCACAGTTCTAGCCCCAAAACAGCCCTGAAAATCCACCTCAGTGTTGCAACTGCACAACAAGGGAAATGGCCCACCTACACCAGCAGCCTGTAAGACTAGCTTAGACAATTACCTTGGAATTTGATTTAATCCTGGCATTTCAAGATTCTCTTTCAAAATATGCTTTTTGCTCCTCAAATTTTCTAGGCCTTCACATCTCTCAAGATATCAAACTTACTTTTAGGAGCCAACCAAGTTATACATAATGCATTTTTATGTTCCTAAATTAACAAAGTGACTTTAGATCTGTGAAGGGTGTTGAAAATTATATAAGCTTTGTAAGTATTTTTATTTGTTCAAACATTTCCAGTTTCCTTCAGTGCTTCAAAGTTGCTAAGAACTTTTATACTTCTAAGTAGGCCCAGCTTGTTATGGATGGGGAAAAGGTACTCTAAAAACACGATAGATTTTTTTTTTTTCCTGAGGGTCCTCACAACCAGCAATTTTTTCCCCTGCATTTCTAGAAAGTCAGTCATTTGGCTTTATCTCTCTGGCTCAGATGGTAAAGAATATGCCTGCACATGGGAGATCTGCATTCGATCCCTGGGTTGGGAAGATCCCCTGGAGAAGGAAACGGCAACTAACTTCAGGATTCTTGCCTGGAGAATCCCATGCACAGAGGAGCCTGATGGTCTTCAGTCCATGGGGAGACTGTACACAACTGAGTCATACACAACTGAGCGACCCACATTTTTCATTTTCACTTTTTCATCCCAAATCATAGTGGACTCAGACTTCTTCTTTCTAACCGTCATTCCTGAGGTCAAGCTGACCAAGAGAGATGACTTTGAGTCCAAGTATTGGGTTGGCCAAAAAGTTCATTTGGGGTTTTCCATACAATCTTATGAAAAACCTGAACGAATTTTGTCCAACCCAATAGTTCATCTACACAGTGATCACAGAAAACACCAGTAGAGAAGGCGAGTGAGATGGGAAAAGCCAGCAACTGATAGGTGTGTACTGTGTGCTTTTGAGGCTGAATCCTGCTCGGGGCTCCTGAGAGAATGAAGACTAAGCTTCAGTGTTAGCTCAGCTGAAGGGCAAGGAACTGGGATGTTTATTCTTCAAATCCTTTCCATTAGCAGTAGGAAGGCCTGTTCCGGAGGGAGCATTAACTCTTGGATGTTTCTGGCCTTCTCATCCAAAGGTCACAGGAAAGTCCATAAACAGAGAGACACAGACGCCTGCAGAAGGATGCTAACAGCATACAATGGTCCAGGGAATGGGCAAGAGAAAGGCGTGACTCCAGCAAATTTCCAACAACACCTAAGGTCAACAGATTAATATATATTAACACTTCTTGATATTACTCCTAACTATCACTGACTGTTAACCATTTAAAGAACAAAACAGTGCATTCAAGAAATTCCTATAGCAATTTTCCTGGTGGTCCAGTGGTTAAGACTGCCTTGCAAGGCAGAGGATACAGGCTCGATCTTTGGTTGGGAAACTAAGATCCCACATGCCAGGGGGCAACTAAGCCCGCACACTGCCACTAGAGAAGCCCACACACTGCAACAAAGACTCCGTGCCGTAACAAAGACCCAGCACAGCCAAAAAAGAAAAAAAGAAAAATTCCTATGTCTGGGGGGTTACTCCTATCATTTCATTTACATATTAAGGCATCGTGGCAGAGTAAAAAGAGCCCTGAATTGCGGGCTGAGCAGCAGTTCTGGCCCAGGCTCTGTGGGCTCCTATCCAGTGATTCATGACTTTGGACTTCAATTTCTTCTGTGTAAATTGAGATCTTAAGCTAATGATCATAGAAAACACATATTTGGCCTTATTACATGCCAGACATTGAGTACTTTACAGATATTAACTCACATATCTCTTTTTAATATAGATGAGATGAGGGCTATCAGTATTATCTTCATTTTACAGAGCAGAAAACTGAGGCACAAGGTGGCTAAGTAACCTAAATGACATCACATCGGCAGTAAGTGATAGAACCAGGACTGGAACCCAACTTGTCTGGCTCCAAAATCAGACCCTTAGCAATCACCTGTCTTCTTCTTAAGGTAATCACCTTTATGCCTCCAATGATTCCCAGTGACCTATAAACTTTTGGATCTCTGATAGAGTCAGGCAACACAGTGGTATATTAATCCGCCATATGTTTTGATTTCTGCTGTTTGACACAAGTTCACTTGTGTCATTCCTCTTGTGGCATAATTTACAAGACATATTTACAGAAGCGAGCAATAAGCAGAAAACGTCATGTATCTAGAAGGCCCTAATATATCCCCTCTGAAAGTGGTAATCCATGTCTGCCCCAGGAAGAGACGTGATTTAAATCCTTTCCTTAAGAAAATGAACTGTCATATTTGTCCAATACCCTTGCAAATATTTCACCAACCATGGAAGCTTTAAACCATCAAAACCTGATCTTCTGCCAGTTTTTATTACTAAATATATCCTTTCAAAATTTAACCTACATTTGTTCACGTAAGATGCCAATAAACCAGTCATCATCAGTATCAGGCTGGAATTTTTCGTTTCCACTGGAGAATAATAGGATCTATCTGTTCAAGGTCAGTTTCTATTATCTCTTCAAATTTGATCCAAAGATTTCTTAGAATATTGCTTGCAGATGTCTAAAAGCTTCACTTTGAAGTCATATTATTATGATGAGAGTTATTTCATTCATTTATAAAACGTATGCTAATTTCCTACTACATACTATACTAGGAACTGCGATATTGAGGATAGTGGCATTTATTGCTGTCCTTGTCCTTTATGATGCTTAAAGTAAAGAAGGTGGGAGAGTTATGTGACAATGACACAAGAAGGGGAATGACACGTGGAAAGCTAGACTCTAAGTGTCAGGTGAATATGGAATTGGCCATTCTCAAGGGTATCGATTATTGTAATATTATCTAGTGGTTATGACTGAAGGTCTTCATTCACTCACCAAAGAATTGCTGAGTACCTATTATATGCCAGGAATTTTGCCATAAAGAAAATTTTTGCAATGAACAACACAAATATGGATCCTGCCTTCATGGAGTTTCCAGTTTCATTCAGTAATTGACAGACAAATTAGCAACAATTCTGCCTCTGGCATGTCCTTTACCATTGTAACCTTCCAGGAGCCAATTCTTACTCCTAAAACACACATCCTAACTGGTTTTCTTTATTTCATGCCCTTACTGGTTTCCCCAATCAGGTCAAGGAGGGTGTGAATGATGTGTTTCTATGAGAAAGAGAAAAGGTCATCCTTTTTATGATGGAATTCTCTAGCCAGAGCCAAAGGACTCCTAGGCACCAAAGAAGTAA
Source organism: Tragulus kanchil (assembly GCA_022376925.1). Classification (NCBI taxonomy): domain Eukaryota; kingdom Metazoa; phylum Chordata; class Mammalia; order Artiodactyla; family Tragulidae; genus Tragulus; species Tragulus kanchil. The sequence continues at coordinate 111,357,674 of JAIOJX010000001.1, forward strand.
ACACATTCAGAAGGAAAAATTCAGACAGATAGGAGAATGAGTATGGAATATTCTAGATATCCTAGAATATTGGAATATTTTAGATATACATGGGATGGGGTTACGGAAAAAGGTTTCATGAGCAATCCTACCAGTAAACACCAGAAGAAACTATAGCAACCCACTAACCAGGCTTCTCTGCAGTCATCCCCGAATCACATCTTTTTTGAGCCTTGGGAGGCAAACTTGCCATCATGTGAGGTCTTTTTTGTCTTTTTCTATTATATAAGAAAAACAAAACAAAGCACAAGGAGGGAAGGAGGTAACAAAGGAAAGAAGGCATGGGCCATGGCTATAAAATCCAAGTGACAGCTTTTATAAATAGCCAGAGAATCTGAAGTAAAATATGCCTTTGACATTCTTTAAAGCTCTGGACACTCTGCCCACCCTTCTGAGCAAGAATTCTTTTGGTTCTTTGCTAACTTTACACTCAGATTTCTCACTATGAACAGCAACTAAGGATGTAATTCTGGTTATGATAACGTGTGACTAAAGCACACCCCTTGGGACATCCTCTGGTCTCTTATCAGATGACCTGCCCGACTTTGACCCCTTTCTCTGCTTCAGAACAATTTGCAGGATGGAGTTTAAGTGTAACCAGTTCTAATTCCCTTTATCCCAAAAGGCTCCCAAGCCAGCAATCTTCGAATGATCTATGCCTTGAAATTCTCACATTTCTCTTATCTCTGAGACTACTTTTCATGTTCGCTTTGATGCTACTCAAAAAATATTCTCACCTTGACCTCCGATAGAACTGAAATCCCCATATATACTTGACGTCCTCTTGTGTCAACCTTTGCAATACTACCTCCTAATACCTTTCTAAATCCCTCTTGAACATGAGAATTCTATTTATTGTAGCCACCCGAACTCTCACTCATCTCAACTTTACCTATTCTATTCACTGTGTTTAACTCCAGTAGGTTTTTTTTTTTTTTTAAGTCAGTATGTGTTGCTTCTTGTAGCTTAGTTTATAGCCAAGGACTTCATCCCACTTATGCTAGGCTAAAGAAGAACCTAATGTTTGCCCTCCTCTTCCCCATCCCCCTATGAAGTGCTGACTTACACTGGACTTTTGCTTGGAAGGTCCCTTGAAAAGAGTCTTTGTGACTTGAAAAGGCACATGAACACTGGGACTAAATGAACTTGAACTCTAATTTCTATCTTGGACTCTAACCAGCTCTATCACTTACTTGCTTTGTGACTTTGCACAAGTTACTTAACCTCTAGAAATTATTTTCCAAAACCGGCAGGAGACAGACAGATGGCCAATACACACATGAAAAGATGCTCAATATAACAAATTATTAAAGAAGTGCAAATCAAAACTACAATGAGGGGGCTTCCCCTGGTGGTCCAGTGGGTAAGGATACCACCTTGCACTGCAAGGGGCGCCAGTTTGATCCCTGGCCTGGGAAGATCCCACGTGCTGCAGAGCGGCTGGACTGATGTGTCCAATTACTGAGCCGGAGCTCTGGGGCACATGCGCCCAGAGCCGGCACACTGCGATGACAGAGGCCACTGTGATGGGAGGCCCACAGGAGCCAAAGAACAAAGACAGATGAAAATAGAGAAATGAAAGACCAATAGAAGTGGCCCACCCGTTCCCCCTCCCTCCCCACCCCACCAACCCCCACCCCACCCCACCCCCCAAAAAAAAAACTACAATGAGGTCTCCTCTCACTCCAGTCAGGATGGCCATCATCAAAAATATCTACCAACAGTAAATACCGGAGAGGATATGGAAAAAAGGGAACCCTCTTTCACTGCTGGTGGGAATGTAAACTGATATAGCCACTATGGAGAACAGTATGAAGATTTCTTAATAAACTAGGAATAAAATAACCATGTGAGCCAGTAATTCCATTACTAGGCAAACATCCTGAGAAAACCATCAGTGAAAAGGACACATATATCCCAATGTTCACTGCAGCACTATTTACAATAGTTAGAACATGGAAACAACCAAGATGTCCATTGACAGATGAATGTGTAAAGCAGCTGTGGTACATGTATACAAAGGAATACTACCTGGCCATAAGAATGAATTTTGGGGCTTCCCTAGTGGTCCAGTGAGTGAAGAGTCTGCCTTGCAGTGCAAGGGGCACCGGTTCAATCCCTGGCCTGGGAAGATTCCCAGGTGCCATGGAGCGACTGGACCAGTCTGTCCAATTAGGAGCCAGCGCTCTGGAACACAGGCGCCCAGAGCCAGTACTCTGCAGTGAGAGAGGCCACTGCAATGGGAGGCCCACACAGGCCAAAGAATAAAGATGGATGAAAATAAATAAATAAAAACCAATAAAAGAGGCCAAATTTAAAAAAAAAAAAAAAGAATGAATTTGAGTCAGTTCTAGTGAGGTAGATGAACCTAAAGCCTATTATATTATACAGAGTGATGGAAATTAGAGAAAAACAAATATATTTACACATGTATATGGAATCTAGAAAAATAGTAGTGATGAACCTTTCTGGAGGGAAGGAATAAAGATGCAGACGTAAAAAGAGACTTGTGAACACAGCAGGGGAAGGAGAGAGTGGGACAAAGGGAGAGAGTAGCATGAACATATATGGACTACCATGTGAAAAACAGATAGCTGGTGAGAAGCTGCTATATAAGCTGCCATACAGGGAGCCCAGCCTGGTTCTCTGTGACAACCAAGAGGGGTGGGATAGGAGAGGGGAGGGAGGGTCAAGAGGGAGGTGATCCATGTATAATTATGGCTGATTTCCGCTGTTGTATGGTAGAAACCTACACAACATTGTAAAGCAATTTCCCTCCAATCAAAAAATAAATTAAATAAAAATGTTTTTAAAAGATATTATTTTCCCAACTGTTGTTGTTTACTAGCCAAGTCGTGTATGACTCTCTTGTAACCACAGAGCCTACCAGGCTCCTCTGTCCATAGGATTTCCCAGGTAAGAATACTTTTTTTTTTAGAGTGGGTTTCCTGGAATAAAATAACCATGTGAGCCAGTAATTCCATTACTAGGCAAACATCCTGAGAAAACCATCAGTGAAAAGGACACATATATCCCAATGTTCACTGCAGCACTATTTACAATAGTTAGAACATGGAAACAACCAAGATGTCCATTGACAGATGAATGTGTAAAGCAGCTGTGGTACATGTATACAAAGGAATACTACCTGGCCATAAGAATGAATTTTGGGGCTTCCCTAGTGGTCCAGTGAGTGAAGAGTCTGCCTTGCAGTGCAAGGGGCACCGGTTCAATCCCTGGCCTGGGAAGATTCCCAGGTGCCATGGAGCGACTGGACCAGTCTGTCCAATTAGGAGCCAGCGCTCTGGAACACAGGCGCCCAGAGCCAGTACTCTGCAGTGAGAGAGGCCACTGCAATGGGAGGCCCACACAGGCCAAAGAATAAAGATGGATGAAAATAAATAAATAAAAACCAAAAAAAGAGGCAAAAACTAAAAAAAAAAAAAAAGAATGAATTTGAGTCAGTTCTAGTGAGGTAGATGAACCTAAAGCCTATTATATTATACAGAGTGATGGAAATTAGAGAAAAACAAATATATTTACACATGTATATGGAATCTAGAAAAATAGTAGTGATGAACCTTTCTGGAGGGAAGGAATAAAGATGCAGACGTAAAAAGAGACTTGTGAACACAGCAGGGGAAGGAGAGAGTGGGACAAAGGGAGAGAGTAGCATGAACATATATGGACTACCATGTGAAAAACAGATAGCTGGTGAGAAGCTGCTATATAAGCTGCCATACAGGGAGCCCAGCCTGGTTCTCTGTGACAACCAAGAGGGGTGGGATAGGAGAGGGGAGGGAGGGTCAAGAGGGAGGTGATCCATGTATAATTATGGCTGATTTCCGCTGTTGTATGGTAGAAACCTACACAACATTGTAAAGCAATTTCCCTCCAATCAAAAAATAAATTAAATAAAAATGTTTTTAAAAGATATTATTTTCCCAACTGTTGTTGTTTACTAGCCAAGTCGTGTATGACTCTCTTGTAACCACAGAGCCTACCAGGCTCCTCTGTCCATAGGATTTCCCAGGTAAGAATACTGGGGTGGAAAAAAAAAAAAAAGTATACTAGAGTGGGTTGCCATTTCCTCCTCTAGGGGATCTTCCTGACCCAAGGATTGAATTTCTGTCCCCTGCACTGCAGGCAGATTTCTTTACCACTGAGGTACCAGGGAAGCCCTTTTGCATCGAAAGAATGAGAATAATAGTCCTTCCTCATAGGATTGTTGTGAGAATTAAATGAGATACCCATACAAAGCATCTGTCACTGAAACACACTTAATACATGGTAGATCCTTTCCACTTCCCTCAAGTGAACAATTCAACACTCCACCAAGATGCCAAGCTGCAAATACAGCAAGACAAGAGCAGAAATATGTAATATTTACACCAGATCTCCTACTTCTTGGACTACCTTTCCTCCACTGATAAAGAAAAACTAGGCTAGTTTTAAAAAAACAGTTGTCATCAGCAAATACTTACTGATGGCTCACTGTATACTCAACTCCAAACCCATACTACAGGGGAAGCCAAATCAGTATGAAACATGGCTGCAGGCCACAAGGAGCTAGTAACCTAGGCAGACTAAACTTCATTCTGGCAGGCTAAGTAGTTTATAAGCCTTTTAGATAGCAAGCTCCAAGCTCCAAGATCTTCAGACTTATCTGCTTTGCATATTAAATATACATTACAGGAAGCTGGGTTCCTTATCTGTGACAAGCTTTGAGGTAATTCTGACATTCACTCAAGTTTGAGAGCCTTGTTTCTTTAAAAGATGCCTCATTACTGCACAGATTCATTTATAAATCAAGTCACATACTCCCAACTGTGTTAAATAAGCCCAGGGAGATGTGCTTATCTGAACACTAATAAATATATCATTTCTCAGTATCACTCTTTTCTGGGAGGTTCCACACTATGTGAATTAACTTTCTAAATTTTTGTCTTTCATTTTTAAATAACTTTGCAGGTTCTGAAACACAGGTAGTCTGAAGAAAATGAAAAAAAAAATGAAATGGAGTTGAATCTTGGTAGAAGTCTGTCAATGGCAGAACTAAATATATAAATAAAAGAATAAATTACAAGCAGCACGAACAAATGATGCCTCAGTACATGTATTAATGCAACTTCTGCCAAAACCTTTAGACAGACAGATCTCCTTCCAAAGTAGCCTGTCCAAATCCCTCAAACTACTTCCTTTAGAATAGATGGATCCTATCTCAGAGCTGAGACAGAGTTTGAGAGACAGACTCAAACAACGTTATAAGGTTAACAGAAATGCTATAAGGTTAATAGAAAATACATCCAGATAGCACAATGGGAAGCACTCTCCATGTGAGTTAAGGGAGGCATCACAGACAAGGTAAACATTTTAGTTGTGGAGAAGTTTTGGGGCTTCCCAGGTGGCGTCAGTGGTAAAGAACTTGCCAGGGCTTTCCCTGGTGGTCCTGTGGGTAAGGACACCGCCTTGCAGTGCAAGGGGCGCCGGTTCGATCCCCGGCCTGGGAAGATCCCATGTGCTGGGCCGGACCGATGTGCCCAAATACCGTGCTGGAGCTCTGAAGCGCATGCGCCCAGAGCCGGTGCTCTGCAACGACAGACGCCACCGCGATGGGAGGCCCACAGGAGCCAAAGAACAAAGACGGATGAAAACAGAGAAATGAAAAGACCAACAGAAGTGGCCCGCTTGCTCCCCTCCCTCCCCAACCCGACCCCCACCCAAAATAAATAAATCTTAAAAAAAAAAAAAAAAAAAAAGAATTTGCCAACGCAGGAAACAAAGGAGACAGGGTTTGAAGGCTAGGTCAGGAAGATTCCCTTGGAGGAGGGCATGGCAACCCACTCCAGTGTCCTTGCCTGGAGAATCCCACAGACAGAGGAGCCTGGTGGGCTACAGTTCATGGAGTCACGAACAGTCGGACATGACTAAGTGACTTAGCTCGCAGATGTGAAGTTATCTAAATAAGAAGAGAAAGGGCATTTCAGATGATGGGAGTAGCAAATACAAAGCACTGTACCCCACCAACCTCTTACACATGTTGCCCCAAATCTCTGACTTTGTATACTTGGAGTACAGAGTACACCAGTAAGAAATGTGGAAGATAAAAATATAGAAGGAGGGCTTCCCTGATGGTCCAGTGGATAAGGACACCGCCTTGCAGTGCAAGGGGTGCCGGTTCGATCCCTGGCCTGGGAAGATCCCACATACTGCAGAGCGGCTGGACCGATGTGTCCAATTACCGAGCCGGAGCTCTGGAGCGCGTGCACCCAGAGCCAGTGCTCTGCGACAACAGAGCCACCGCGATGGGAGGCCCACAAGAGCCGAAGAACAAAGACGGATGAACATAGACAAATGAAAGACCAATAGAAGTGGCCCTCCTGCTCTGCTCCCTCCCCACCCCACCCCCACCAAAATAAATAAATAAATCTTTAAAAAAAAAAAAAAAAGAAGCACACCCTGACTTTAAAAAAATATATATATATATAGAAGGAATTTGTTGCTTGGTAACTTGTACTCCAATGTACCTGGCCTCCCCATAAACAGTCTTATGTGTTCTCTTCTCCCACCGTAAATCTGGACTAGCCTCAGGGCTCCTTTGTAGCCAGTAAAATGCAGTAGAAGTGGCCTGTGTAGTTCCACACCTCAGCTTTAAGACCTGACTGTTTCTGTTTTATAATTTACGGAATCCTCAACTATCACGTAAGAGACATGGTCACTATGATGGAGACTTCGTGAAGAAAGGCCAAGTGGAGAGGCACAGATCATATAGTCATAGTCCCTAGGGCCCCTGCTGAACAGAGTTGTCTGAACCAAGGTGGCAGATACATGATTTCAGCCATTTTGCCCAGCCATTCAGCCCAGTTACTATCCTATTTGAGATATCCCAAGAGAAACCAGCAAAAGAGCCATCCAACCTGTAGAATTGTGAGAAATAAAATTAAAAAGGTTGTTTTAAGCAACTGCTTCAGGTTGGTTTGTTACATAGTCATAGAGAATCCAAACAGCTGCTAAAACATGAAAGGTTTCAAATGCCATAATGAGAGGTCTATGCTTAATTGCAGGCAAAAGAAATTAACAAAGCTGCAATCCTGACCAGAGTTCAGTGGAATAGTTTCGGAGAGAACAGATGAGGGTGGGGCCACTATGTTCCAGATACTTTTAACTCAACTCATTTAATGATCCCCAAACTCTACAAGGTAGGCACTATTATCTGTAACTTACACAGAATTGAGAATCCGAGTTTGACAAGCTCACCCCAGGTCGCAGTGTTAGAGCTGAGACTAATCGCAGGGCTCAGTCTGTGTTCCAGAAGCCTTGTTGTTGTCATGACTACACCATAATGCCAAGAGAGAAAAACAGAGATGGTGAGAGAGAGAGCACACACGTGCGCGCACACACACACACACACACGCGCGCGCACACAGTAGGAAATAACGAATGTGAGAGAGATTTAGGAGGCAGAATTCACAAATACGGTGTATGACTGTGTCGCATCTGGGTCATGGAGAGCATTAAGCGAAGATATTGGCTTCTACCTCAAGTGATGTTATTATACAAGGTGTAGGACTGCACATTATAGACTTAAAAATGCAGAATCAGGTTAATGTAACTAATTCTACATATAAAGGAATAAGATGAATATCATGACATTTGGGGTCTTGCATTTGAACAGTATTTTTCAGAAGTAATGATAATTTATATATAAAGACGACCTAAGAAAATAAGAAATCCCAAAACATTGCACAATAAAAAAGATTCAAAATATTTCTAACTCAGCCTTCCATGTTCTAGGTCAGAGAGATCTGTCCTACTCCAAGTCCTCTGAGGTTTTATACTAGAGTTAGACAGACCTATTTAATTCAAGAAACACTGAAAGAAAAGATTTCTTTCCTTCATCTTCCAAAGGGAAGTGTTTTTAGTTTATCAGAATTAGAAGGAAAGAGTTCCAGAAAATATTTTTAAGAAATATAGCAACACTGAAAAAAAAAGTATATTAATACCATTTGTCAAGAACTGAAAAATAAGATAGAAAAGCTAAAACTATATTCACCAGAAAGATCTATCTACACATTCTTCCATTATCACCAGAGGTGAGATAAAAGAATATTCCTGTGAGGGCCATGGACACTGAGAAAACAACAACAAAAAACAATCAAAGCTCTCATAGGCAACAGAAACTTTACTGTGTTATAGAGTGAGGGAAAGATTAAATGTTCTCTGCTTTACAAATTAACAAAAGGGAATCCAAAACTACTACTTGATATATAAAATGTTATATATGATATATAAAATGTTATATGTCTTTTATTTTTAATAAAATTATTTCTCTCTTGAATCTGTGCAATGAATACAGAAAATAAGAAACTAAGTAAACCAGACCTTGTTGATTCAATAACCCATGGACTCTCCAATCTACAGGCTATTATAGTATCAAAAGAATGTCCTTCCCTAGAATATAGTTCCTAGAAAATAAGAAGAAAAAATAAAGTTCACCGTGGAACATTCTGCTCCAATCAGAGTGAACTTACTGTTTGCCCAAACACACCAGGCTCAGTTAGTATGGTGCGATGAACTAAATTTTCCAAACGTGGCCACAACAGTATCTGTGTGACTTCCAAAGGCTGATTAGAAGAAGCGTTGTAGTTCCTTCCTTGGAAGCTCCCTTTTTGGATGCTCTCTCAGAAACCCAGATACCATTCTATAAAGAAGCCCAAGCCATGTGCAGGTCCTTGGGTCAACAGTCCTTCTGAGCCCAGTCATTGAGTCATCCCAGACATGAGAGGGAAAAAATGTCTAGATGATTCCAGCCATCAGCTGGCAAGCCACCCCAGCCAATGAGGTCTTTCCAGATGAGAAACCAGAAATCGTAGAACAAAAATAGTCCCTTTCTATCATGTCCCATCCCAGCTCTTGACCCACAAATGTCACAATCATTAAACAAAACATTGTTCGGCCTTCTTTGTTGGCACCGTGGATAAGAATCCATCTGCGAATGCGGGGGACACAGGTTCCACCCCTAGTCCAGGAAGATGCCACATGTCGCAGAACAGAGTTGTCTGGGTTGGTTTGCTACCACATGTTGCCCAGGCAACGCAACTACTAAGCCTGTGCCCTAGAACCTGGGAACTGCAACTACTAAGGCCTGCGCTTCTAAAGTCCATGCTTCACAAGAGAAGCCACTGCAATGAGAAGCCCATGCACTGACACTAGAGAGTAGTTCCTGCTCTTCGCAACTGGAGAAAGCCTCCCCACAGCAATGAAGACCCAGCACAGCCATAAATAAATAAATACATATTTTTTCCTCAACTGTTATTTTACACCACTAAGTGTTGGGGGGGGTTATATAAATAACAAAACTGTACGTTCTTGGCAAATTCTCCTCCCTGTCTAGCTGCCTCCTACTCATATTTTCATGTCTCATTTTATCCACCATTTTCCCTAGGAAGCATCTATCAGCCACTCTCCAGTTAAGACAATTTTAAAAGTTGTCTAGACCTTTACCTTCCAATAAGATTGCCGTTTACATACAAACTCTGGAGCCACCACTATTCCCACACCTACCCAAAGGACATATCCCAGTATATCTTAAGTATCTGCCAATTAGTTGCCCTCTCCAAACACACTGGTGTTCTCTGAGAGTTCAGTGCTGTCTTATTTACTATCACCTTCCCAGAGTCTAGTCTAATACATGATACAGAATAACTATTCCATAAATAGTTACTGAATGAGTGAGTGAGTGAAGGGATGAATGAACCTGTATGTGGCACCAGCCCTACAACCGCACAGGAAAGCCGGCACAGAGCAGAGGGATAGTGGACCTAAGCGAGCCTATTCATGAGCCTGATCCTGCCTGCCATACCTAGGAGGATTTTTAGGAATATAATTTTCAAAACTCAAAAAGAACAAAAATAAAAGATCACATATAGCACTCACTGTCTGTTAAGCCTAGTTTTAAGTGTTATACACAAATTTACCTATTTCATGTACACAACTCTATCAACAGGCAGTAGTTATTAATTCTACTTTATAAATGAAAAAAACTGACACATAAAGAGACTGAATGACTTGCCCAACATCCTACTAGAAGATTTACTCCCCCAAGATGAGAAAATCAGTTTCACTGCCAGCACTAGCACCATCCAAAATTCTAGAGGATAGCAATCTGAAAAGAAACCAAAACCTATGACTACCCACTACCCTTCCATTTTCTTCCCCCTTAACACAATACACACACACGCACAATGATGAAGCCTTAAGAGCAGTTTTGAAGAAAATCAAACATCAAAATCAAGAAGCACAGTTAAGTAAAAAACACTACCTACTCACAGTTCTAAAGTGGACTGTAACTCTAAGTAATATAAAAAATGGTATGGGTCCATCAATTTTAAGAATAATGACCGGGATTCCCTGATGGTCCAGTGGGTAAAGAGTCCACCTTGCAGTGCAAGGGGCACCGGGTCCACCCCTGGCCCAGGAAGATCCCATGTGCTGAGGAACAGCTGGGCAAGTGTGTCCAATTATAAGCCAGCACTCTGGAGCACATGTGCCCAGAGCTAGTGCTCTGCAACGAGAGAGGCCACTGCAATGGGAAGCCCACACATGCCAAAGAATAAAGATGGATTAAAAAAAGAAAAGGTGACTTAGAGGCAAAAAAAAAAAAAAAAAGAATAATGACTAACCAAAAATTTAACCTTGAATCAAAATTACTAATCTGACATTGATCTTCTTAACATTTCACCTTGATGAAAACTTTTCTTTATTCTGCAAATTACAGCTGGGTCCTTCTTAGCTTTACAGTACATTTTGGTAACTTCTACTTCCTAGTCTGGCATGTAAGGCATTGGAAAGTCATCATTCCCATAAGCACCACAAGAAAAAATTTTAAAAAACTGAAAACTGACTTTCTAGATATAACTATTTACCACTGAACTGCAATCAGAGGGCAAAGTGCTGCCTCTTAAAGTTGGAGAGGCAGAGAAGCAAATATAGAAAATTACAATGCACCTGAGCATAAAGTCATAAGCAGAAACTCTGAGGGAACCACAGTGGAATAGGAAAATCTGAACTGTAAATGATCAATTGTTGGATGCTCAGTCGGACAAATTTGACAGCTAAGAACTCTCAGGGGCCAAGTCTTATGGGGTTCCCACACGTCTGTGAGTTAAGTTACTTCCAGGAGCCCTAGCAGGTTCTCATGGTGAAAACAAGAAAATCTCCTGGTGCAAGAGAAGGGGAAAAGTAGCCATTCTGAAATACAGCAGAGCATTCTGCACTTAAGGGTTGCCCTCTAAAGAAATGATTTCACCATAAATCATTTTACCAGGGCCTAACTGGCCTGAGGGAAGAGAAGCAACCAACTTGAGTCCCCTCTGGCCTTTCTATCTCACCTAATGCAGTGGTAGTGGGAGTGGGTAACTGAGATGGACAAGCTCACAGTCCAGGGTACAGGGCTTATTTAGAGACTTAGATCAAATCATAGGACTATGAAATGCTTCCCCTCCCCTCACACCATACCTCTGTGTCGAGCTCTTTTTAAGCTCACTTCCTTTTACCCAATACATCACATTCAGCTTTCAAAACAACTACAAGGCATACTAAAGGGCAAACAAAAAAAAAAAACCAATTTGAAGAGACAGAACAAGCATCAAATCTAGACTCAGATGAAGGATGTTAGAATTGTCAGATCTGGAGCTTTAAATTACTATGATTAATATATTAAGCACTCTAATGGGAAAAGCAGGCCACATTCAAGAACAGACAGGTAATATAAGCACAGAGATGCAAATTCTAAGGAGGAATCAGGCACTAAGAATTCAAAGTGCTAGAAATCAAAAACACTAACAAAAGTGAAAGATACTTTTACTGGGTTGATGAGTAGGGTTCATGAAAAAAAAAAAAAAAGCTTCCAAGAACTGGAGGACAATTACATTACACTATGGTTATAATAGCATCCTCATCCATAATCTGTATTTGTCAAGAAGCTAATCACAGATGATTAATAGTTATATGCATATTCATTCATGTAGGAGGATGCCTGTATTATGAATTATGTATGTATATACACAGAAATCCTAAATGTTGACAAAAATCTCAAAATGTCGAGAAATAAACAGCACTGCTAGAGTATATACTTTTCTGAGGAAAACTACCTGAGGATGATCTCATAATTATAATTACAAATTTTCTCTGTGCCCCTTATACTGGTACTGCCTTAGCAGAATGAACTCGAGGTGGACTCTCAATGGATGAATGTGTTTAAGAAAACTAGAGGAGTCTTCTAGAGCAGCACTGTTTAGTAGAAATATAACTTGAGTTGCATATGTATTTTCAGGTTTTCTAGTAGCCTCATTAAAATTATGAAAAAGAGGGCTTCCCTGGTAGTCCAGTGGTTAAGACTCTGCACTCTCAATGCAAAGGGCCTGGGTTCCACCCCTGGTCATGGAACTAGATCCCACATGCTGCAACTAAGACCTGGAGCAGCCCAATAAAAATATATTACTTTTTTTTAATGGAAGAAAGAGATAAATTAAATGTGATATGATATTCTATTCAACCCAACATATCTGAGATATCATCATTGCAGCATACACTCAGTATTTTAAAATTATTCATGAGGTGTTTTACATTTTTTCTTCCACATTAAGCTTCAAAATCCCATGTAGACAGGGCTCCATGGCTTGGCTACCATATTGGACAGTAGAGGTCGGGAATCTTCAACCTGAATGTGTGGGTCCCAGACTAGAGGCATCTGAGAACTTGTTAAAATCAGAATCTTGGGTCTTGCCCAGAACCACTGAGTCAGAATGTGCATTTTAACGAAATCCTCCCACCCATCAGGTGACTCACACACATTAAAATTTGATAAACACTGGAGGAATGAGAGAAGCACGGAAGGTGAAAGGACACTGCAAACTGGTACGTGCTCTAACAAGCTCCTGGTTGATGCTGATGCTGGCTGGTCCTTTGTCCACACTTGGAATAGCAAAGAAGCTTTACTCTGGAATTTTCCATGGAATACTTCCTATTTTTCCAATGCTAGGTCAGATAAAAAGGCACTAGATTCAGTCTAGCTCCCAAACAACCAATGTCTACTTGGAGAGACAAGACCATCGCAAATAAAAACATGAGAAAGCAATAAAGGGCAGTATTACTAAAACAGGCAAATACTGAATCAGACAGGGAATGTTATGAGCTATGGGGCATCTGAGCAATTTAAGTCTGGGTCAAAGTTAGCAAAGCTTCCTTCCTTACAAGAAAGCAGTTTATCCTGGGCTGTGAAACAGCTGCCTTTAAAGAAAAGGTGGAAGTCTGGGCTCTGCATATTCTGCAGAATGATTCCAAGAATTGCTGTTTTAGGTGATCTCCAAACATTATGGCTGTACATACCTCCAAACTGTTTAGTAGAAATATAACTTGAGTTGCATATGTATTTTCAGGTTTTCTAGTAGCCTCATTAAAATTATGAAAAAGAGGGCTTCCCTGGTAGTCCAGTGGTTAAGACTCTGCACTCTCAATGCAAAGGGCCTGGGTTCCACCCCTGGTCATGGAACTAGATCCCACATGCTGCAACTAAGACCTGGAGCAGCCCAATAAAAATATATTACTTTTTTTTAATGGAAGAAAGAGATAAATTAAATGTGATATGATATTCTATTCAACCCAACATATCTGAGATATCATCATTGCAGCATACACTCAGTATTTTAAAATTATTCATGAGGTGTTTTACATTTTTTCTTCCACATTAAGCTTCAAAATCCCATGTAGACAGGGCTCCATGGCTTGGCTACCATATTGGACAGTAGAGGTCGGGAATCTTCAACCTGAATGTGTGGGTCCCAGACTAGAGGCATCTGAGAACTTGTTAAAATCAGAATCTTGGGTCTTGCCCAGAACCACTGAGTCAGAATGTGCATTTTAACGAAATCCTCCCACCCATCAGGTGACTCACACACATTAAAATTTGATAAACACTGGAGGAATGAGAGAAGCACGGAAGGTGAAAGGACACTGCAAACTGGTACGTGCTCTAACAAGCTCCTGGTTGATGCTGATGCTGGCTGGTCCTTTGTCCACACTTGGAATAGCAAAGAAGCTTTACTCTGGAATTTTCCATGGAATACTTCCTATTTTTCCAATGCTAGGTCAGATAAAAAGGCACTAGATTCAGTCTAGCTCCCAAACAACCAATGTCTACTTGGAGAGACAAGACCATCGCAAATAAAAACATGAGAAAGCAATAAAGGGCAGTATTACTAAAACAGGCAAATACTGAATCAGACAGGGAATGTTATGAGCTATGGGGCATCTGAGCAATTTAAGTCTGGGTCAAAGTTAGCAAAGCTTCCTTCCTTACAAGAAAGCAGTTTATCCTGGGCTGTGAAACAGCTGCCTTTAAAGAAAAGGTGGAAGTCTGGGCTCTGCATATTCTGCAGAATGATTCCAAGAATTGCTGTTTTAGGTGATCTCCAAACATTATGGCTGTACATACCTATCCATAAAAATACTGATAATATATCCTCAGATGATATAAATTTATTTACAAGCTATATACCTATACCCCCTTCATGGATCACAGCCTTATGGTAGCAAAGGGGCTTGCAGAACTCAATGAAGCTATGAGCCAAGCCATACAGAGCCAACCAAGCAGAAGAGATTAAGAAGAGGTAGCAAGAATATACAGAAGTATACAAAAAAAGGTCTTAATGACCTGGATAAATGCAATGGTGTGGTCACTCACCTAGAGCCAGACATCCTGGAATGTGAGGTCAAGTGGGCCTTAGAGATCATTGCTACAAAGCTAGAGAAGGTGATGTAATTCCAGCAGAGTTATTTCAAATCCAAAAGGATGATGCTATTAAAGTGTTGCACTCAAATATGCCAGCAACTTTGGAAAACTAAGCAGCGGCCAAAGGACTGGAAAAGGTTAGTTTTCATTCCAATACCAGAGAAGGGTAATGCCAAAGAATGTTCAAACTACTGCACAACTGTACTCATTTCACAGCTAGCAAGGTAATGATCAAAATCCTTCAAGCTAGGTTCCAGCAGAATGTAACTGAGAACTGAGAACTTCCAGAACTTTGAAACTGGGTTTCAAAGAGGCAATGGAACCAGAGACCAAATTGCCAACATTCACTGGGTCACAGAGACAGCAAGAGAGTTCCCAAAACCCCATCTATTTCTGCTTCATTGACTAGGCTAAAGCCTTTGACTGTGTGGATCACAACAAACTTGGAAAATTCAGTCTAGCTCCCAAACAACCAATGTCTACTTGGAGAGACAAGACCATCGCAAATAAAAACATGAGAAAGCAATAAAGGGCAGTATTACTAAAACAGGCAAATACTGAATCAGACAGGGAATGTTATGAGCTATGGGGCATCTGAGCAATTTAAGTCTGGGTCAAAGTTAGCAAAGCTTCCTTCCTTACAAGAAAGCAGTTTATCCTGGGCTGTGAAACAGCTGCCTTTAAAGAAAAGGTGGAAGTCTGGGCTCTGCATATTCTGCAGAATGATTCCAAGAATTGCTGTTTTAGGTGATCTCCAAACATTATGGCTGTACATACCTATCCATAAAAATACTGATAATATATCCTCAGATGATATAAATTTATTTACAAGCTATATACCTATACCCCCTTCATGGATCACAGCCTTATGGTAGCAAAGGGGCTTGCAGAACTCAATGAAGCTATGAGCCAAGCCATACAGAGCCAACCAAGCAGAAGAGATTAAGAAGAGGTAGCAAGAATATACAGAAGTATACAAAAAAAGGTCTTAATGACCTGGATAAATGCAATGGTGTGGTCACTCACCTAGAGCCAGACATCCTGGAATGTGAGGTCAAGTGGGCCTTAGAGATCATTGCTACAAAGCTAGAGAAGGTGATGTAATTCCAGCAGAGTTATTTCAAATCCAAAAGGATGATGCTATTAAAGTGTTGCACTCAAATATGCCAGCAACTTTGGAAAACTAAGCAGCGGCCAAAGGACTGGAAAAGGTTAGTTTTCATTCCAATACCAGAGAAGGGTAATGCCAAAGAATGTTCAAACTACTGCACAACTGTACTCATTTCACAGCTAGCAAGGTAATGATCAAAATCCTTCAAGCTAGGTTCCAGCAGAATGTAACTGAGAACTGAGAACTTCCAGAACTTTGAAACTGGGTTTCAAAGAGGCAATGGAACCAGAGACCAAATTGCCAACATTCACTGGGTCACAGAGACAGCAAGAGAGTTCCCAAAACCCCATCTATTTCTGCTTCATTGACTAGGCTAAAGCCTTTGACTGTGTGGATCACAACAAACTATGGAAAATTCTTATAGGTTGGAATACCAGACCACCTTACCTGCCTCCTGAAAAACCTGTATGCTGGTCAAGAAGCAACAGTTAGAGCCAGACATGGAACAACTAACTGCTTCAAAATCAGGAAAGGAGTACATCAAGGCTGTACATGGTCACCCTGCTTATTTAACTTATATGCAGAGTACCTCATGTGAAATGCCAGGCTGGATAAATCACAAGCTGGAATCAAGATTGCCAGGAGAAATATCAACCACCTCAAATATGCAGATGATACTATTCTAATGACAGAGAGTGAAAAGGAACCAAAGAGCCTCTTAATGAGCGTAAATGAGGAGACTGAAAAACTTGGCTTGAAACTGAACATTCGAAACACCAAGATCACGGTATCCTGTTCCATCACTTCGGACAAATAGAAGGGAAAAAAATGGAAGCAGTCAGTAGCAGATTTTTTCCTCATGGACTTCAGAATCACTGAAGACAGTGACTGCAGTCAAGAAATTAAAAGACACCTGTTCCTTAGAAGGAAAGCTATGACAAACCTAGAGGGTATAACAAAAAGCAAAGACATCATTTTGCCAAAAAGGTCTGTATAGTCAAAGCTATGGATTTCCAGCAGCCATGTATGGATTTAAGAGCTGAACCATAAAGAAGGCTGAGCACTGAAGAGTTGATGCTTTCGAAGTGTGCTGCTGGAGAAACCTCTTGAGAGGCCCTTGGACACCAAGGAGATCAAACCATTCAAACCTAAAGGAAATCAACCCTGAATATCCACTGGAACGGCTGATGCTGAAGCTCCAATACTTTGGCCATCTGATGCAAAGAACTGATTCACTGGAAAAGATCCGACTCACTGGAAAAGACCCTGATGCTCGGAAAGACTCAAGGCAAAAGGAGACATTGGTCAGCAGAAAGTGCTCAGTTTTCTCACAACACTGGACTGCCTGTTGTATAACCAATGCTTCAGAAATTGAACAAATTGGGCTACCAAGTTTTGCCTCATCCCCCATATTCACCTGACCTCTTGCCAACCAACTACCACTTCTTCAAGCATCTCAACAACCTTTTGCAGGAAAAATGCTTCCATAACCCGCAAGAGAGAGAAAATGCTTTGCAAGTGTTCATCAAATCCTGAACTATGGATTTTCAGTTACAGAAATAAACAAGCTCATTTCTGGTTTGGCAAAAATACGTTGATTTTAATGGTTCCTATTTTGATGAATAAAGGTGTCTTTGAGACTAGTTATTATGATTTAAACTTCAAGATCCCAAATCACAGTTGTCTTTGCACCAACCTTAATATTTAACTTACAGCCTCCTGTGGATCTAATTCATCGCATTATGTCCTGTGCCTATAGGGTATTTATTACAGCTTGTAACTCTCAGTTTATTCAGAGAACCGTGGCTTTCACGTCAGCCTTCCTCACTGTACTGTGAGCTTTGTTAGAGCAATGATGTGTTCAGCACTGTGCACCCAGCAATGAGCCCAAGGTCAGACACATTTGTGCTCAAACCATTTTTTGTAGAAAGAATGACCAAGGAAATTAAATACAGCCATTACAGTCCTTTAAGCTCACATATATGCTAAAATTTTCTACAGTGTGATGATAAGCTACAGGAGCTCTTGTTTCAGTGAAACACTTGAAGAGAGGTAAGTGGACCTGATCCACCAGAGGTCAGATGGGGACTAATTTTATCAGCCTGCTGTATGGACTGGAGGGACAACAGGACATAGAATGTGAAAGCTGTCTAACTGTGTATCTCTTATTTTCTCCATTCTTAATCACAACTCTTTTCATAAATGCCTTTCTGCTAAGACATGAAGATATGTATTGTTTGGGCCTGTGATGCATGTTGGGCTTAATGAAGAAATGTGAGCAATTGTCAAAATCCCCACTGTGCACAATTTGAGGGAATCCCATCAAGCACCACAGGGTCAAAAGAGGATCTGGTCCTCTGGGTTCTTATTCTGTTACCTGTGAAATGGGTGCAGTTGGTCATAGGTGGTTTGAGCTTAGTTAAAGCAATCCATGTGAGCTGAAATTTCAACTTCATTTACCATGTAACAACAAAACACGTCCCCAGCTTTGAATACTGTTTGAGTCTGACCCACAAAAGATGACAACAACACAAATCCGATTACCATAAGACCTAACATTTGATTAGATTTTGTCCATCTACATCTTTCAACAGTGTATAGACTTGCCTTTGGTGTCATTAGTAATCCGCTTTTCTACTAGAGCCAAGCTGGTGTGCTGGGCTGATTTCTTAGGAAGCATTATCTAACTTTAGTGAACTGAGTCTAAGTCTGCATCTTCCTGTTGTAGGAGTGTGTATTCAAATAAATGCACTTAGTGTAGTCCCATTTTGATGGGTATGTTTCATAAATATGCAATAACGGATCCCTGCACAGGTGGTTTTAATCAATTTTAGTATTTTCGTCAATGGATTCTATGCATGGATCATTCTGTCATTTCTCAATCGAGGGAGTGCTCAGAAGTGGACTGAAGCAGCAAAAATTCCTATGTATGGAATCTTTTTACTGTATTGAGATTGTTCATCTTTATAAGCTTTCTGGAAAATATTTCTGAGGGATTCCCAAGAAGACAAATGTATTGGTTTCTGAGACTGATGACAGTCTGACTTCACAAGTGGCCTTTTTGAGACGTTACTAAGACTTGACACATTAACATCTCATAAATCTCTGTGTTCCATTCTAGGACATGCATTTCCCTTCCATCAGCCAGAGCACAGAGCAACCCTTGTGCTCCTTTGACAGGCATGCCTAAGAAAGGAAAAAGGGAAGCCACCTCCCTTTTTTCCACAGACATAAACCTGCCCAACGTTTCTGCTATTTTATGTACATACCCTACTTCTCTCTTGCAGCCTCCAAGGAAATATGTGTGACCTTTG
Organism: Tragulus kanchil; assembly: GCA_022376925.1. Classification (NCBI taxonomy): domain Eukaryota; kingdom Metazoa; phylum Chordata; class Mammalia; order Artiodactyla; family Tragulidae; genus Tragulus; species Tragulus kanchil. The sequence goes on from JAIOJX010000001.1 coordinate 111,376,929, forward strand.
ATAGTGCAGAAAAATCTTGTAAACCTCTCTGATGTTTAATAATTTCGTTATTCTGAGTGGAATGATGTACCAGCCAGTACAGACAGCTTGTGGAACTCGGCTCGTGGGTAAGTGCTCAGTCTCATGCTGTTTTAACAACATTGGCTCCATCATCAGTGCAAATAGAAACAGTGGAAAGAATCCGAGGCGTGATATATTTATGTGGCGTCCCAGCTGTGACTCTGTTTTCCCAGGCACTGCCATGAAGGTGCACTTTCGGTGGGGGAGGCACCAGCAGGGCCACTTGGTCCCCTGTGAGGGCTTGCTCCACAGTTGCTGGGAATGATTATGAGGTAATTCCATGAGGCAGCCGTCAGTGAACAAACCTTGTGAGTCTCAATCAGCTGTGATTTAATTTGCCCTTCAGTAAAGGTTAAAACATGAAGAAACCCTACACATTTGTAGAAGTGTGCACAGCAGCTTCGAATGAATGCACTAGTGTAGTCCATTTTGATGGGTATGTTTCATAAATATGCAATAACGGATCCCTGCACAGGTGGTTTTAATCAATTTTAGTATTTTCGTCAATGGATTCTATGCATGGATCATTCTGTCATTTCTCAATCGAGGGAGTGCTCAGAAGTGGACTGAAGCAGCAAAAATTCCTATGTATGGAATCTTTTTACTGTATTGAGATTGTTCATCTTTATAAGCTTTCTGGAAAATATTTCTGAGGGATTCCCAAGAAGACAAATGTATTGGTTTCTGAGACTGATGACAGTCTGACTTCACAAGTGGCCTTTTTGAGACGTTACTAAGACTTGACACATTAACATCTCATAAATCTCTGTGTTCCATTCTAGGACATGCATTTCCCTTCCATCAGCCAGAGCACAGAGCAACCCTTGTGCTCCTTTGACAGGCATGCCTAAGAAAGGAAAAAGGGAAGCCACCTCCCTTTTTTCCACAGACATAAACCTGCCCAACGTTTCTGCTATTTTATGTACATACCCTACTTCTCTCTTGCAGCCTCCAAGGAAATATGTGTGACCTTTGATAGTGCAGAAAAATCTTGTAAACCTCTCTGATGTTTAATAATTTCGTTATTCTGAGTGGAATGATGTACCAGCCAGTACAGACAGCTTGTGGAACTCGGCTCGTGGGTAAGTGCTCAGTCTCATGCTGTTTTAACAACATTGGCTCCATCATCAGTGCAAATAGAAACAGTGGAAAGAATCCGAGGCGTGATATATTTATGTGGCGTCCCAGCTGTGACTCTGTTTTCCCAGGCACTGCCATGAAGGTGCACTTTCGGTGGGGGAGGCACCAGCAGGGCCACTTGGTCCCCTGTGAGGGCTTGCTCCACAGTTGCTGGGAATGATTATGAGGTAATTCCATGAGGCAGCCGTCAGTGAACAAACCTTGTGAGTCTCAATCAGCTGTGATTTAATTTGCCCTTCAGTAAAGGTTAAAACATGAAGAAACTCTACACATTTCGTAGAAGTGTGCACAGCAGCTTTCGAATGAATGCACAAGCCACTGTGCCTTTTTAAAGGAAGATGTTCAATTTTTCCACTATTTCTTTCTAATTCTTTCTAATTTCTTTCTAATTCTAATTTCTTTCTAATTCTAACTTCTTTCTAATTCTTCCCCAGGACCAAAAAAAAAAAAATTGTATACACATGCACACATACTGGCGCTCAGTTGCTTAGGGAAGCCTCCACAACCAGTATAATTATACACAAAAAAAGAGTAATTCTAGAATGTAACTTTTCTCATCACAAAATAGTGTACAGAGTATTTCTTGCAGTTGGGGGTCACCAATGGGCAACATTTTCAGGATGGGCTGCTGCTTCTAGTATGAGTCATTTGTCCTTCTTTTCTTCCTTCCTATTATATTGACAGTTGACTTTTCTAGGGAAGACCTTATAATAACCATCTTTTAGGGATGGACTTACAAGTGTCTATACTTGTGATTGTTAACTTTGGTTGCATAGTAGAATTACCTGAGGAATTTCTAAAAGTCCCCATGTCCAGGCTGTACCTTAGACCAATCAAGTCAAAACTTGGGAGCTATGGGAGCTCCTGAAGTGACTCCACTGTGGAACCAAGGGTGAGAACCAATAGTCCACACCAATCAATGGTTTGGTCAGTCTATAGGAAATAGTGAGCTAAAAACCTAAGTTTTATGGAGCCATTAGACAACTGACAATTATGTAGCCTGGGAAGATTTCACAAAGCAAAACCTTGTCAAGATGGAAAGAGATAGGACATGATAACGTGACAGGATCAGCAATTACCACATTCTCCAAGTAACTTTCCAGGGCAGCGTATGGTTGACAGCCTGGGTTATAATTCTGCCTATTCCTCTCTTACCAGCTCTAAGACCTTGGGCACATTATGTTATCATCGCTGAGCCTTGGGTTTCTCTTACATGAAATGGTATTGATACTATGAAAATCTACTTGATGGAATTCCCAGGCAATCTAGTGGTTAGGATTCTGCACTTTCACTGCCAAGGGCTGAGGTGTGATCCCTGGTTGGAGAACTAATATCCTACAAACCACACAGTATGGCCAGAAAGAATGAATGAATGAATGAAGAAAACCTACTTCATATTGTAAAGATTAAGTGGACTAAGACAGGCCATGCCAAGAGTTTCTAAAAAGGGCTTATCATTTTGGTTTTATAGGTCACACAGTCTCTGTGTGATGACTTTGCCACCACAGCATGCCAAGCAGCTATGAGTGCTGGGTAAATGAATGGGCATAAATGTGTTCTAATTTAACATAATTCACAACCACAAGTATCAACCCAAATTTATCCCTCAGGCTGGAGTTTGCCAATGCCTGGACTATAACACCTGCTACTGGATTGGTACAGTAGGCTTCTATTTTTGATACAAAATATGGGGAGTAAGCCATCTCACTAAGATACAGACAGCTGACTCCTCCCTCTGTATCAGCTACACAGGGCTTCCTGGTAAGCTGACTTGCCTTCAGCTCATAGAACTGCAATAGCTGCAGCTCCTAGGAAAGGAGAAGAGGGCAGCTCTCTCAGGTGTCTGAGTGTTTTCTTCCCATTCTCATCACCACAGTCACAGAGCTGGGCCAAGAGAATGAAGGCCAAAACCAAAGGGCAGGAATGTGCCACTCCCAGGGGCGCCTCACTTCACAGGAGCTCTCAGAGCAAACACCAGACTCTGAAGCCATTAGGGAACCTGTGAATTAAACCACAAGTTATAAGGAGCTACTGAAATCCCAGAGAGGCAATAAATCATTACTGTCAACTGCTCAGCATGAGTAATAAAAAAAAATCAATCCACTTAGCTAGAAATGAATTTGAAAATCATGCTTTAAACAATAGTAATATATGAACAAAATAAACAGAGCAGCAGTTCTGCTATTTGATCTTGCAAAAAAGGACAGAGGAGGGTGATACCAGACGGTTAGTTTCTTTTGCACCAAGGGAGCAAGAGTCAATGAAGAATGGCTGTGTGAGTCAGCAGTTAGAAACAGAACTCAATGTGGTGCTTCACTTCTTCCTGTGGATATTAAACCCATCATTTTTCCCCGCAGGTTGTATTTCAAAGGCGAGATCTTTCCCAAGGCCTAAGCTGTTCCTTGGCTACTTTCAACAAGCTATTTATTCACTCACCAGTTAGTAACCACCTCCAACCTACCAAGCCTTGTGCTCAGGACTAGAAATGCTGAGGCCAGAAAGCGTCTGTCCATGTCCCCAAGACCTCTCTCTGGCCATTCTCTGAATCTGCTAATTCAGATGCTCACATTCTAAACTTTTCTCCCAGGAAGAATCCTAAGGACCAAATCTTATCTATTTTCTCAAATGGCTACAAAGAACTGTGTCATCATTTGGTGTCATGTAATTCTTGGCTGAATGGACTTTCATCTTGGAGTTCTGCTTGCTTCGTGTAGCTGTCAAAGGCAGACTCAGAGTGTGGGGGTGTCTTTCTCATTAAATCTCTTCCCACAAAATTCCAGAGTGCTTTCATCATTTAAGAAAAAAAACTAAAAGTTATCTGACTTGTTTAAATGCGTGTAAAGACTTGTGGGGAAAGAGGGGGGAAAGTGAGGAGAACAACTGGTAAGAATTTATCACACTGACTATCTATAAACTCTTAAGTAGGGTAGGCAGAGCCAAAAGCGCAGAGGGCACTGCAGCTCTTTCTCAGGTGAACACCCATACTATGTACAAGCCACAAGAATGTCCCTCTCAAGATGTTCATGTCCTGATTCCCAGTACCTGTGAATGTGCTACTTTACCCGATCATGATTCAGTAGCAACAGGGACTTTGTAGGTGTGATAAGGTAAGGATCTTCAGATGGGGTGGGAGATGATCCTGGATTATCTAGGTGGGCCAATGTGACCACAAGGAAAGGAGGTAGACAGGGGAAGGATGAAGGAAAGGGATAGTTAGGGAGTTTGGGATGGACCTGGACACACTGCTATACTTAAAATGGACAAACAACAAGAACCTACTATGTAGCACTTGGAACTCTGCTCAGTGTTATGTGGCAGCCTGGATGGGATGGGAGTTTGGGGGAGATTGGATACATGAATACAAGGCTGAATCCCTTCACTGTTCACCTGAAACTATCAGTATGGTTAATGGGCTATACCTCAGTACAAAATAAAATCTTTAAAACTATATATAAGGAAAAGAGGCAGGAGAGTCAGAGTGAGAGGAGACTGCAGATGCTGCAGTGCTGGCTTTGAAAATGGAGGCCAAAGCCATGAGGCAGTGAATGCAGGCAGCCTCTAGATGCTGAAAAAGGCAATAAACACATTCTCCTTGAGAGCCTCCTACAAAGAACACAGCCCTGAGGATCCATTTTAGACTTCTGACTTCCAGAATCATAAAATAATATATTTGCAATGCTGAAAAAGCCACTGAGTCTGTGCTCACTTGTTACAGCAGTGATAAGAAACCAATACAGTGCCCCTATAAGGTAGGGGGCTAACAGATCAAGATAAAGAGGGGATACCCTTTAATTCAAGGGTGCTAATTTGCCACCCCAGTTGATTTATTTATAGTCATGATATAAGCAAAGCAGTTTGTGCTTTCACCCTCTGCTTCTCTTTCCTAAATAAGATGATCATAATCATTTGTAGGGAATGTGAAAATATTTTATTGGCACAGCATGCTTCTTACATCAGATTATTTGTTGTACTAATGATTGAAAAACATAGGAAAATATATGAAAGTGCATGGAGAGCCGGAGACAATGTTCTCTAAGACACAGGAACAATTATGTGTGTGGGGGTAGGAGTCGGCATGAATGAAACCACTTTCTAGCCCATAGGAGCATCGAGGCTCACATAAACAGCCTGATCAATAATTTATAAATAATTTTATCTTAAAAAATAACAAAAAATCAAAGAACAGAATCTTCTGTATTTGCATATTCCTTATCTTAATATACAGTCCCTTTTAAATGATCATCTAAAAGGCCCTCATTTATGATCAAATTAGTATTCCAAAATGGTTATTTCAGAGTAATATTTATAATTGCTCGAGTAATCAGGGTCACAGTGGGTTGTGAACCACAGAGGACTCCAGCTTTGATCATTCTGAGCTCTCAGAATTTTCCTGGTATTACAAATCCCTTCATAGGCCCCTTCCTATGGCCAAGGCGTGGTTCAGAGCGCTTTATAAGTATTAACCTTGTTTAGTCTTCACAACAACCCTTTAATGTGAACATTTCTTATCCCAATTTTACAAACCAGGAAATTGAAACACAGACTGGCCAAATCACTTGTTCAAGTTCCTAAAGAACTTGAGTCCCCTGGCAAATAGCACAAAGGGGACTTGAGGACTGTTGGCCAAATCCCGGGATACGCCAGGAATTCTCCAGCAAGGAAGTAAGGGACTGGCCCTGGCATAGGGAGAGCAGAGGTCATGGGTCCTGCCATGTGGATGAAGATGTGAGAAGGCTATGACACACCCGTATTCAGGGGGTCAAGTCCAAGAGGAAGGTGGTAGGAGCCCTCAACAGAGAAGAATGACTGAACTGAAAGCAAAGTCACTGTTGGCAGCTGAAAAGAAGAATGATTGTCAGGAGTCAGATTATGCACCTCTGAGTGAAAACACTTCCCATTGGAAGGGAAATTTCCCTTCCCCTTGGGGCTAAACTGGTTCAAGTTTCAACTGCTTGGGGGGCCCAGCTGAAAGCAAGCAAGAATGGGTTGTCAGGCATTCCCTTGGGGATAATAATGCACAGCATGCTTCTTACATCAGATTATTTGTTGTACTAATGATTGAAAACATAGGAAAATATATGAAAGTGCATGGAGGCGGAGACAATGTTCTCTAAGACACAGGAACAATTATGTGTGTGGGGGTAGGAGTCGGCATGAATGAAACCACTTTCTAGCCCATAGGAGCATCGAGGCTCACATAAACAGCCTGATCAATAATTTATAAATAATTTTATCTTAAAAAATAACAAAAAATCAAAGAACAGAATCTTCTGTATTTGCATATTCCTTATCTTAATATACAGTCCCTTTTAAATGATCATCTAAAAGGCCCTCATTTATGATCAAATTAGTATTCCAAAATGGTTATTTCAGAGTAATATTTATAATTGCTCGAGTAATCAGGGTCACAGTGGGTTGTGAACCACAGAGGACTCCAGCTTTGATCATTCTGAGCTCTCAGAATTTTCCTGGTATTACAAATCCCTTCATAGGCCCCTTCCTATGGCCAAGGCGTGGTTCAGAGCGCTTTATAAGTATTAACCTTGTTTAGTCTTCACAACAACCCTTTAATGTGAACATTTCTTATCCCAATTTTACAAACCAGGAAATTGAAACACAGACTGGCCAAATCACTTGTTCAAGTTCCTAAAGAACTTGAGTCCCCTGGCAAATAGCACAAAGGGGACTTGAGGACTGTTGGCCAAATCCCGGGATACGCCAGGAATTCTCCAGCAAGGAAGTAAGGGACTGGCCCTGGCATAGGGAGAGCAGAGGTCATGGGTCCTGCCATGTGGATGAAGATGTGAGAAGGCTATGACACACCCGTATTCAGGGGGTCAAGTCCAAGAGGAAGGTGGTAGGAGCCCTCAACAGAGAAGAATGACTGAACTGAAAGCAAAGTCACTGTTGGCAGCTGAAAAGAAGAATGATTGTCAGGAGTCAGATTATGCACCTCTGAGTGAAAACACTTCCCATTGGAAGGGAAATTTCCCTTCCCCTTGGGGCTAAACTGGTTCAAGTCATCTCTGAGCTGAACAAGTACAGACCATGGTGGGAGCAGCAGAGCTCCACGCAGGTCAGATCACAACAGGCAAGTGGAACCATCACTAAAGAGGATGGAAAAAGATGCTGCTAGAAGAGACTTTAAGACTTATCATCATCAGGCGGATTCCCTGCTGGTCTAGTGGATAAAGAGTCCACCTTGCAGTGCAAGCGGCACCGGTTCAATCCCTGGCCCGGGTAGATCTCATGTGCCACGGAGTGGCTGGACTGGTGTGTCCATTTATGAGCCAGCACTCTGGAGCACATGTGTCCAAAGCCAGTGCTCTGCAGTGAGAGAGGCCACTGCAATGGGAGGCCCACACATGCCAAAAGAATAAAGATGGATGAAAGATAAATGACGACTTAGACGCAAAAAAAAAAAATCTTTAAAAAAAAGACATCAGAAAAAGATAATTTGAACTAGGTAAGATGACGCATATGAACTAAACTTATTGCAGTAATCATCTTGCAACAAACAGATCAAATCATTTTGTTGTACATCTAAAACTTTTAGTCAGTTATATCTTATTAAAACTGGTCAAGTAACTATGATTCAGATAATAACATCATAAACATAACTTTGCTACAGCAACCCAGGAGAAAAATAAACCATTGGAGTAAATAGCAAAATCAGCAGTCTTCCAACTGTTACTTTGTTTACTCTGGAATAGGAAAAACATTCAAGTATTTCATTAAATATTTCTTAAACCTTAATTATTTCTACATAGTATATAGTAGGTCAAACTTCTAAAACAAAGCGCTTTTTTCACTAGTATCTCAGTTACAGGCAATTAGGTATTTTTAAAAAGCTTGTGATGCTAAAATCAGTTTGTCCCAAAGTATTTTAATATCCCATGCTTACCTCCATGACAAAAAAATGCATTTTTGTTTCCCTGTTTTACAAAATATTGTTCCCCATCCACCCAAAAAAGCAAACTGGTACCCAGAAAGACTGATTTATCCAAATACTGAATCAGACTTCCATAAAGAAATAAACATGTTAAAAATTGAAACAAGGAAACATTTGGTTTATTTAAGAATAAGTGCCAAAACATATGTGTCGAAATTCCTTGAGTTTTCAAATCTTGGCTCAAAATATCTTGGGAAAGCAGATATACCAAAGAGGTTTCTTGGCATACATCTCTGTGAGTTGTAAATACGAGGAGAGCACTGTTCCTTAAATAACTTTGGCACATTTAGCATCAAGAACAACACTCAAGAGCAGAATCTGATTCTATTTTCATCAACGTTACTGGTGAACGCTATTTTTAATCAAATTGTGTAAACTACTAATTTTTGACAGCTTATTTATTAACAATTATGCTGTCACAAAGTAAAAGAGAAAGACAGGAGATCGCTGGCTGTCTGGTCAGCACCAGGATACCAGAAAGCCAGGTCAGCTTGCAGGGTCTCCTGGAGATTATGCTATAGGCCCAACACTAGAGAGACAGCCCACAACAGAAGCCAATGGCTCTATTAGATAGCGCCATAAAAGACCACAGATTTACACAGGTACATAAACCTTCCTCCATAGTACCACTTACTGGAGCGGGGCTGATAAAATGACTTCCTTTTCTTTTCTGACTTCTTCCCCTACTGCCAACGTTCATAAGCTCATAAACTCACGAAATTCAATAGCTGAGGGCACTTTAGCTCTTGTGTCTTTGGGCAATATAAAATAGTGGACAAAGCATGAACTTCGAGAGCAGAGTGAAACCTGACCCAATCCACCCAGAGGACAGAAAATATTTACTTTGGAACAGATTATTGCACAAGTGGGAAAAGTTGTCTGCAGAAACCAGTTTCCTGAGGTGCTGTGTATAATGCTGGTTAAAAAAAAGAAAGCAAAATACCCATAAATGAGGGAACAGTTTATGCATGTACAACCATACAATGGAGTACTGTGTGGTAATTAAAAGCTGTGCTGTGGGTCTGTATTTGTTTCGTGAGATGACATACATTAATCAGAGATGAATGAAAGGAACCAGTAATATAGTATCATGTGCAAGGTGGTCCCCTATAAGCAAAGTGAATACAGAGAATGAATGCATTTCTATGTATTCTAAAGAGCTGTCTTACAGAAACCAAAATGCTAACTCTGGTTATCATAGGATGCAATTTCCCGTGATCAATATTTCTTTATTTTCACTTTTTTGTAGTAAGCTTTTCTATCATGACTATGTAAGATTTTTACGAAAATAATAAAGCTAGTGCACTACAGTATAGTTTGAACAACCAACCATATATTCCCAGAGCAATGTAGACATATCTCAAGAACACAATGCTGAGAATATAAGACATAAGCTGAATAAAATTCATGATTAAAAAGTAACAATTATGTAAATTGAAATGCATGCACATTTTACAAGAGCCTACCTGAGTAAAAAATACTAATATGTATGTATGTACCATTTTAAAATGGTTATCCTCTGTGGGGGCTGAGGGAGGCGGGAATGAGAGCATGAACTGAGGGGAAAAGAATATACTGATAAATGTAACTGCCTGAACTATTATAATAACTCTCTGTAATATTACTGAACCCCTACACCTGAGGTCTCCAAAATGTAGTTCCAAATTTAGGAACAAGAGACACTTCAATATATAAGCATGATGCAGTGGATAAGAATTCACCTGCAAATGCAGGAAACATGGGCTCGATCTCTGGTCTGAGAAGACTGCACATGCCATGCATGGAGCAACTAAATCCTTGTGCCCCAACTACTGAGTTCATGCTCGAGAGACCATGAACCGCCACTACTGAGTGCACGTGCCACAACTACAGAAGCCTGCAGGCCCTAGAACCTGTGCTCTGAAAGAAGAGAAGTCACTGCAATGAGAAGCTTGTGCACCATAATGAAGAGAAGCCTTGCTTGCTGCAACTGGAGAAAGCCTGCACAAAGCAGCACCCAGTGGAGCCAAAAATAAAAATAAAGTCCTTGAAAAATGTTTATAAGTATATATATAAGCATATTTTAGTTTATTAGTTATTTTCAAAGAAATTAAGGCACATAGAGATTTTAGAAGCATGTACACCTGTAGACATAGGATCGTGGACATGTAACTCAGTCTCACAGAAACCCCATTTGCTTAACATCTTTCTGACATGTTAAGATTTGTGATAATGTTATTCTTAAAAATAATCATCATGAGTCCCAGTTTCAGCTCTGGCATGTAAAGAGCTTAGAACTCTTATCCTTACAAGAAAAAGCTGGACAAATTAATAATCAATGACTTGTCTAGGACTTTTCAGAGAACAGAGTTTTCAAGGTAAACCATCAGGATGAAATCTGGAGAGACAGACAAAACAAGACAATCACAGCCACGATCTGCTTACCTGAAATAGAAGCCCCTGGAGCCATCAACTGGATAGAACATTTTCAGTAATTTTGGTGGACTGTTAAAATCTGAGTGTGGATTAGCCTGAGACTCAGTAACTCCTGGGGCCTACAGTCTGCACTTTCATGGGCTTTATCTCCAGGATCCCCACTAGGTTCTCAAGATGAAAAACCAAGAAAGATTCCCTCATGGCTCAGGAGGGGAGAGCAGTCAGTAATCTAGGTAAAATGTGTCCAGAACCTTCTGCATAGCAAAGACCTAATTTTCAGGGAAAAAAGATTTTACAAATGACTTGTCCCCCATCTTCTCTGTAGCTCCCCTCTAGCATTCCTGCCTCACATAACTGGGAGGAAGGAAAGCTATAAAGGAATACTTGTGATGATCACAGGTGAGAATCACAGCTTCACTAAAAAGACTGAAATTTCATTGGAAGATCATAAAAATGTTTCACCTCCTCCACACTTTATCATACCAACAGAGCTATGGTATAATATTGTAGAATGCCACTGCAAGAGCTGGAAGACATCTTCTCTGCAACTTTGGGAAATCCAAAGTCAACAGGGAAGACAAAGACGAAGACAGTAGAGAAATTTGAAGCTTCTGGCACCTAAAGCCATAGCAAACAGCAAACAAACCCACCTTCTAGCCAGGTTAACATAAATCCCCACACCAGAGGCCTTTCTACCTCAGTGCCTATTACCCAAAATAACATATCCAACTTTTAATATAAAAAATACAAGTCATAAAAAAAAGCCAAGATGACCTATCTAAAGAGACAAAGGAAGCATCAGACCCAGATTCAGATGTGACACAGATGGACCTAACTGAAACGTTATTTAAAATCTAACTATAACTAGCAGAACAAGAATACTCATGGAATGAATAGACAACATGCAAGAATAGATGAGTATTGTAAAAAAAGATATGGAAAGAATCAATGGAAAATGCTGGAAACCAAAACCACTACAAGATACATGGATAATGCCTTCAATGGACTCATCACTAGACTCAAAACAGTGCAGTAATCAGTGAGCTTGAAGGTCAATAGAAACTTCCCAAATTGAAACGCAAAAAGAAAAAAAAAAATCTCTTCTTTAAACCATTTTTTAACTTAATTTATTTTCTAATTTTTGGCTATGTCATGTGGCATTTGGGATCTCAGTTCCCCAACCAGGGATCAAACCCACATGCCCTGCCTTGGCAGCACTGAGTCTTAACCACTGGACCACCAGGGAAGTTCCCCCCAAAATACCCAAGAACTGAGGGAGATTTCAAAAGATATAACATATATAATTGGAATACCAAAAGGAGAAGAAAGAGAACATGGCAGAATAAATTTTTTAAGTAATAATGGCTAAGAATTTTCCAAAATAATTACAGCAAACTTCATCTAGGAAGCTCAGAGAATGCCAAACAGGGAAGTACAAAAGTACACAACACCCCTAGGCATACCCTATTCAAACTGTGGAAAACCAAAGACAAAGAGAAAATCTAGAAAGAAACTTAACAACAAACACAACTGTAGAGAAACAAAAATAATAAATTACATTTGACTTCTCATAGGAACCTATGAAAACAAGAATAGAGTGAAATATTTAAACTGTTAGAAGGGAAAAAATCACCAACCTGATATTATATATCCAGAGAAATTATCCTTCACAAATGTACATGCGATTACTGTATCCAGCGAGGTTCTCATTCAGATTTGAGAGAGCAATCAAAAGCATTACAGACAAGCAAAACCTAAGAAAATTCAGCACTAGTAGACCAGCTTTGCAACAAATACTAGAAGAACTTCTCTAGGCAGAACACACAGAGAAGAAAAAGACCAACAAAAACAAACAGAAAACAATTAAGAAAAATGGTAACAGGAACATATATATCAGTAATTATCTTAATTGTAAATAGATTAAATGCTCCAACTAAAATACACAGACTGGCTAAATGGATCATAGCCACAACATGCATATATACGCAGTCTACAAAAGACCCACTTCAGACTTAGAGACACAAACCGAAAGTAAAGGCATGGAAAATGATATTCCATGCCAATGGAAATCAAAAGAAAGTGGGAGTAGCAATACTCATGTCAGATAAAACGGACTTTAACATAAAGACTGTTACAAGAGACCAAGAAGGACACAACATAATGATCAAGGGATCAATCCAAGAAGAAAGTATAGTTATAAATATGCATTCAACAGGGCTTCCCTGGTGGTCCAGTGGGTAAAGAGTCCTCCTTGCAGTGCAAGGGGCACAGGTTCAATCCCTGGCCCAGAAGGATCCCACTTGCCACAGAATACAAGCCAGTGCTCTGGAGCACGTGCGTCCAGAGCCAGTGCTCTGCAATGAGAGAGGCTACTGAGATGGGAGGCCCACACAGACCAAAGAATAAAAAAGATGGATGAAAATAAATGAATGATGGCTTAGAGGCAAAAAAGAAAAAAAAATGCACTCAACCTAGGAGCACCTCTATTCATAAAGCAAATGCTAACAGCCATAAAAGGAGACATCTACAGCAAAGCAATAATACTGAGAGACTTCAATATTCCACTTATATCAATAGATAGATCATCCAGTGAGAAAATTAATATGGAAACACAGGCCTTACATGACACATTAGATCAAACAGACTTCACTGATACTGATAGGGCATTCCATCCCAAAGCAGCAGAATACACATCATTCTCAATATACATTATTCCACATCCTGGAACATTTTCCAAGGTAGATCACATCTTGGGTCACAAATGAAGCCTTGATCATTTCAAAAAAACTGAAACTTCATTAAGCATCCTTTCTGACCACAATGCTATGATATTAAAAATGAATTACAGGGCTTCCCTGGTGGTCCAGTGGGTAAGGACACCGCCTTGCAGTGCAAGGGGCACTGGTTCGATCCCTGGCCTGGGAAGATCCCACGTGCCGCGGAGTGGCTGGACGGATGTGTCCAATTACCGAGCCAGAACTCTGGAGTGCATGCGCCCAGAGCCATTGCTCTGCAACAGCAGAGGCCACTGTGATGGGAGGCCCACACGGGCCAAAGGAAAAGAAAAAAAAAAAAGAACAAATATGGATGAAAAATAGATAAATGAAAGACCAATAGAAGTGGCCCACCCACCCCCTTCCCTTCCCAACCCCCCTCCCAAAAATGAATTACAGGAAAAAATATTACAAAACCCACAAACACATGGAAGTTAATAGGCAACTAAATACCCAAGAGATTATTGAAGAAATCAAAGAGGAAATAAAAAAGTACTCAGAAACAAATGACAATGAAAACATGACAACCTGGTACTTCCCTGGTGGTCCAGAGAAAAATCTGCCTTCCAATGCAGAAGATGCGGGTTTGATCCCTGGGTGGAGAACTAAGATCCCATATGCCACAGAGCAACTAAGCCCACATGCTGCAACTAAGACCTGTTGCAGCCAAACAAATGATATATATTTTTAAAAATGACAACCAAAACCTATGGGATGCAGCAAAAACAGTTCTTAGAGGGAAGTTTCTAGCAATGCAATCCTATGTCAATAAACAGGAAAAATCTCAAACAATCTAACCTTACACCTAAAGAAACTAGAGAAAGAAGAAACAAAGCCCAAAGTTAGTAGAAGGAAAAATTTCATAAAGACCACAGCAGAAATATATGAAATAGAAACGAAAAAAAAAAGTAACAAAGATCAATAAAACTAAAAGCTGTTTTTTGAGAAGATAAAACTGATAAACCTTTGGACAGACTCATCAACAACAACAAAAAAAAAGGGAGAGGACTCAAATCAATAGAACTAGAAATGAAAAAGGAGAAGTTACAATTGACACTGCATAAATACAAAGGATCATAAGAGACTACTACAAGCAACTATGTGCCAATAAAATGGACAACCTAGAAGAAATAAACAAATTCTCAGATATAATCTCTCCCCAGACTGAGCCAGGAAGAACTAGAAAATAAGAAGAGATCAATCACAAGTACTGAAATTAAAACTGTGATTAAAAATCTTCAAATAAACAAAAGCCCAGGATCAGATGACTTCACCTGAAAATTCTATCAAACATTTACAGAAGAGCTAACACCTATTCTCAAACTCTTCCCAGCAATTGTGGAGGGAGGAATACTCCAAAACTCAACCTACAAGGCCACTACTGCCCTGATAGCAAAACCAGACAAAGAAAAAGTCAGGCAAATAAGACCAATAGAAGTGGCCCACCCACCTTCCTTCCCAACCCCTCCAAAATGAATTACAGGAAAAAATATTACAAAACCCACAAACACATGGAAGTTAATAGGCAACTAAATACCCAAGAGATTATTGAAGAAATCAAAGAGGAAATAAAAAAGTACTCAGAAACAAATGACAATGAAAACATGACAACCTGGTACTTCCCTGGTGGTCCAGAGAAAAATCTGCCTTCCAATGCAGAAGATGCGGGTTTGATCCCTGGGTGGAGAACTAAGATCCCATATGCCACAGAGCAACTAAGCCCACATGCTGCAACTAAGACCTGTTGCAGCCAAACAAATGATATATATTTTTAAAAATGACAACCAAAACCTATGGGATGCAGCAAAAACAGTTCTTAGAGGGAAGTTTCTAGCAATGCAATCCTATGTCAATAAACAGGAAAAATCTCAAACAATCTAACCTTACACCTAAAGAAACTAGAGAAAGAAGAAACAAAGCCCAAAGTTAGTAGAAGGAAAAATTTCATAAAGACCACAGCAGAAATATATGAAATAGAAACGAAAAAAAAAGTAACAAAGATCAATAAAACTAAAAGCTGTTTTTTGAGAAGATAAAACTGATAAACCTTTGGACAGACTCATCAACAACAACAAAAAAAAAGGGAGAGGACTCAAATCAATAGAACTAGAAATGAAAAAGGAGAAGTTACAATTGACACTGCATAAATACAAAGGATCATAAGAGACTACTACAAGCAACTATGTGCCAATAAAATGGACAACCTAGAAGAAATAAACAAATTCTCAGATATAATCTCTCCCCAGACTGAGCCAGGAAGAACTAGAAAATAAGAAGAGATCAATCACAAGTACTGAAATTAAAACTGTGATTAAAAATCTTCAAATAAACAAAAGCCCAGGATCAGATGACTTCACCTGAAAATTCTATCAAACATTTACAGAAGAGCTAACACCTATTCTCAAACTCTTCCCAGCAATTGTGGAGGGAGGAATACTCCAAAACTCAACCTACAAGGCCACTACTGCCCTGATAGCAAAACCAGACAAAGATGTCACAAAAAATGAATACAGGCCAATATCACTGATGAACATAGAATGCAAAAATCTTCAACGTAATACTATCAAACTAAATCAAACGAACACATTAAAAAGATCATATACCATGATCAAGTGGTATTTATCCCAGGGATGCAAGGATTTATCAATATATGCAAATCAGTGTGATACATCATCTTAACAAATTGAAGAATAAAAACTATTTGATCATCTCAATAGATGCAAAAAATGCTTTTGACAAAATTCAATAACCATTTAGGATAAAAGAAAAAAAATCTCTCCAGAAAGTGGGTCCAGAGGGAACCTACTCAATGTAATAAGGGTCATATATGACAAAAGACAGCAAACATTCTCCTCAGTGGTGAAAAACTGAAAGCATTTCCTCTAAGTTCAGGAATAAGACAAGAATGCCCGCTCTCACCAGTATTATTCAACATAGTTTTAGAAGTCATCACCGGGGCAATCAGAGAAGAAATAAAACAAATTCAAATTTCAAAGAAGTAAAACTATCACTGTTTGCAGATGACATGATACTATACATAGAAAACCCTAAAGATGCCACCAGAAAACTACTAGAGCTAATCAATGAATTTAGTAGTTTCAGGATAAAAAATTAATACACAAAAATCTCTTCATTCCTATTGACTAACAACAAAAGATCGGATAAAGAAACTAAGGAAACAATTCCATTTACCAGTGCAACAAAAAGAATAAAATAACTACGAACAATCCACCTAAGGAGGCAAAAGACTTGTATGCAGAAAACTGTAAGATACTGATGAAAGAAATAAAAGATGACATAAACAGATAGAGAGAGATACTATGTTTTTGGATTGGAAGAATCAGTATTGCAAAAAATGACTATACTACCCAAAGCAATCTACAGATTCATTGCAACCCCTGTCAAATTACCAATGGCATTATTCACAGAACTAGTACAAATGATTTTATAATTTGTATGGAAAACAAAAAAGACCTAGAATAGCAAAAACAATCTTGACCAAAAACAAACAAACAAACAAAAAAAGCTGCAGGAATCAAATCAACCTCTTGATTTCAGACTATACTACATGGCTACAGTGATCCAGACAGTATGGTACTAGCACAGAAACAGAAATACAGATAAATGGAACAGCATAAAAAGCCCAGATATAAAACCATGCACCTCAACATAATAAAGGCCATATTTGGTCACTTAATCTATGACAAAGAAGGCAAGAAAATATATAATGGAGAAAGTCTCTTCAATAAATGGTACAGGGGAAAAAAAACAACAGCTACATGTAAAAGAATAAAATTAGAACACTCCTTAACACCATACACAAAATATACTCAAAATGGATTAAAGACCTGAATGTAAGGCCAGACACTATAAACCTCTTAGAGGAAAAAAAAGGCAGAACACTCTGACATACATTGCAGCAAGATCTTTTTTGACCCACCTCCTAGTGTAATGAGAATAAAACTGAAAATAAACAAATGAAACCTAATTAAACTGAAAGCTTTTGCACAGCAAAGGAAATCATAAACAAGACAAAAAGATAATCATCAGAATGGGAGAAAATATTTTGCAAATGAAGTAACTGACAAAGGATTAATCTCCAAAATATACACATATCTCATGAAGCTCAATATTCAAAATAAAAAACCAACCCAATCAAAAAATGAGAAGACCTAAACAGACATTTCTCCAAAGAAGACATAAAGATACATACAGATAGCCAACGAACACATGAAAATATGCTCAATATCACTAATTATTAGGGAAATGAAAATCAAAACTACTATAAGGTATCACCTCACACGGGTCAATATGACCATCATCACAAAATCTACAAACAATAAAACAGATTAAAAACCACAACTGAACCCCATGGAAATGTCAATATCACCAATTCAGATGATACTATGTTTTGGATTGGAAGAATCAGTATTGCAAAAAATGACTATACTACCCAAAGCAATCTACAGATTCATTGCAACCCCTGTCAAATTACCAATGGCATTATTCACAGAACTAGTACAAATGATTTTATAATTTGTATGGAAAACAAAAAAGACCTAGAATAGCAAAAACAATCTTGACCAAAAACAAACAAACAAAC
Organism: Tragulus kanchil; assembly: GCA_022376925.1. NCBI lineage: Eukaryota > Metazoa > Chordata > Mammalia > Artiodactyla > Tragulidae > Tragulus > Tragulus kanchil. Next base: position 111,394,873 of record JAIOJX010000001.1, read on the forward strand.
AAAAAAAGCTGCAGGAATCAAATCAACCTCTTGATTTCAGACTATACTACATGGCTACAGTGATCCAGACAGTATGGTACTAGCACAGAAACAGAAATACAGATAAATGGAACAGCATAAAAAGCCCAGATATAAAACCATGCACCTCAACATAATAAAGGCCATATTTGGTCACTTAATCTATGACAAAGAAGGCAAGAAAATATATAATGGAGAAAGTCTCTTCAATAAATGGTACAGGGGAAAAACAACAGCTACATGTAAAAGAATAAAATTAGAACACTCCTTAACACCATACACAAAATATACTCAAAATGGATTAAAGACCTGAATGTAAGGCCAGACACTATAAACCTCTTAGAGGAAAAAAAAGGCAGAACACTCTGACATACATTGCAGCAAGATCTTTTTTGACCCACCTCCTAGTGTAATGAGAATAAAACTGAAAATAAACAAATGAAACCTAATTAAACTGAAAGCTTTTGCACAGCAAAGGAAATCATAAACAAGACAAAAAGATAATCATCAGAATGGGAGAAAATATTTTGCAAATGAAGTAACTGACAAAGGATTAATCTCCAAAATATACACATATCTCATGAAGCTCAATATTCAAAATAAAAAACCAACCCAATCAAAAAATGAGAAGACCTAAACAGACATTTCTCCAAAGAAGACATAAAGATACATACAGATAGCCAACGAACACATGAAAATATGCTCAATATCACTAATTATTAGGGAAATGAAAATCAAAACTACTATAAGGTATCACCTCACACGGGTCAATATGACCATCATCACAAAATCTACAAACAATAAATGCTGGAGAGGGTGTGGAGAAAAGGGAGCTCTCTTACAAGGTTGGTGAGAATGTAAACTGATATACCCACTATGGAGAACACTATAGAGGTTCCTCAAAAAATTAAAAATACAACTATCATGTGACCCAACAATCCCAGTACTGGGCATACAACCAGAGTTCAGTTCTACAGAAGACTCTAACAATGGCAAAATACACATTCTCTACAAGCTTACAAAGAACATTCACCATGACAGACCACATTTTGGGTCATAAAACATACCTTAACAAATTTAAAAGAGTAAATCATACAAAGTATAATTATCAGACCACAGTGCTATTAGACTGGACTAGAAATCAATAGCAAAGATAGCTGGAAAAATCCTCAAATATTTGAAAATTAAACAATAGACTTTGGAATACCACATAAGTCACAGAATGGTACCCAGAGAAATTGTAAATATTTTCAACTAAATTTAAATGAAAATACAACTTAGCAAAAGTTGTGAGAGGCAGCAAAAATGGAGTTTGAAAAAGTAATTTATACCATTACATGCAAATATTAGAAAAGAAAAATGCTCAAAAATCAATAACCTAAACTTACACCTTAGGAAACTATAGATATAAAAACAATTTATGCCTACAGGAAATAGAATAAAATAATAAAAATGAGAGCAGAAATCAATGAAATTGATCACAGGAAAATAGATTTTAAAAATCAACAAAAGGGCTTCCCTGGTGGTCCAGTGGGTAAGGACACCACCTTGCAGTGCAAGGGGCGCCAGTTTGATCCCTGACCTGGGAAGATCCCATGTGCAGCAGAGCTGCTGGACAGATGTGTACAATTACCGAGCTGGAGCTCTGGAGTGCATGCGCCCAGAGCCGGTGCTCTGGAGCGATGGAGGCCACTGTGATGGGAGGTCCACACAGGCCAAAGAACAAAGATGGACGAAAACAGATAAATGAAAGATCAATAGAAGTGGCCAAAAAAAAAAAAAAAATCAACAAAAGCAAACCTGGTTCTTTGAAAAAAATTTATTTTTATTTCTTAAACCCCTAATCAGTCTAACCAAGCAAAAGGAATATACAGGTTACCAATACTAGGAATTAAATACTTACTATTCCCTGGACAAAAAATATAGGAATATTATGAACAACTCTGTGTCCACAGATTTGATGATTTAGATATCAACTAATTCATTGAAACACATAAACTAGCAAAACTCACACAAGGAGAAACAGATACAAACCTCTTTAGATTAGCCATCAAAGTAAGTGAATGGATAAAATACCCTTCAAAAAGAACATTCACCATGACAGACCACATTTTGGGTCATAAAACATACCTTAACAAATTTAAAAGAGTAAATCATACAAAGTATAATTATCAGACCACAGTGCTATTAGACTGGACTAGAAATCAATAGCAAAGATAGCTGGAAAAATCCTCAAATATTTGAAAATTAAACAATAGACTTTGGAATACCACATAAGTCACAGAATGGTACCCAGAGAAATTGTAAATATTTTCAACTAAATTTAAATGAAAATACAACTTAGCAAAAGTTGTGAGAGGCAGCAAAAATGGAGTTTGAAAAAGTAATTTATACCATTACATGCAAATATTAGAAAAGAAAAATGCTCAAAAATCAATAACCTAAACTTACACCTTAGGAAACTATAGATATAAAAACAATTTATGCCTACAGGAAATAGAATAAAATAATAAAAATGAGAGCAGAAATCAATGAAATTGATCACAGGAAAATAGATTTTAAAAATCAACAAAAGGGCTTCCCTGGTGGTCCAGTGGGTAAGGACACCACCTTGCAGTGCAAGGGGCGCCAGTTTGATCCCTGACCTGGGAAGATCCCATGTGCAGCAGAGCTGCTGGACAGATGTGTACAATTACCGAGCTGGAGCTCTGGAGTGCATGCGCCCAGAGCCGGTGCTCTGGAGCGATGGAGGCCACTGTGATGGGAGGTCCACACAGGCCAAAGAACAAAGATGGACGAAAACAGATAAATGAAAGATCAATAGAAGTGGCCAAAAAAAAAAAAAAAATCAACAAAAGCAAACCTGGTTCTTTGAAAAAAATTTATTTTTATTTCTTAAACCCCTAATCAGTCTAACCAAGCAAAAGGAATATACAGGTTACCAATACTAGGAATTAAATACTTACTATTCCCTGGACAAAAAATATAGGAATATTATGAACAACTCTGTGTCCACAGATTTGATGATTTAGATATCAACTAATTCATTGAAACACATAAACTAGCAAAACTCACACAAGGAGAAACAGATACAAACCTCTTTAGATTAGCCATCAAAGTAAGTGAATGGATAAAATAACCTTCCAAAAAAAGAAATCAGTGGGTCCAGATGGTTTACCAATAAATTCTACTAGGTATTTAAGGGAAAAAAAATACCAATATTTCCCAGAGGGAAGGAACACTTCCTAAGTCACTCTATGAGGCCATCATTACGCTAATAACAAAACAAGATGGCATTACATGAAAGGAAAACTATGGGCCAGATGACACCGTAGGAAAGCAAAATGACAAACTAGTATCTCATTAACGTACATGCAAAAGTCCTCAACAAAATATGACCAAATCAAATAAAAAGTGACTACATATACTACAGTCAAGTGGGATTTATTATAGGTGTGCAAGGATGGTTCAACATGAAAAACAAAAAATCAGTCTAACCCACCACTTGAGCCTTGAACATCTTGTTTGGCCAGAAAATTTAAAAGTGCTCAACAAAACAAAACAAAAATAACCCCATACTCACAACAATGAATTGATACAATATGAACAAAAGAATAAAGTAGTACAGGTTTATAATCGAGTATAACATAAATATCTATGAACTGACACTAATATAAATAAACGACTGAGTAAATTGGGGTCCATAAGTCTAATCAAGGAGAAGAATTCCAAATAATTTATACAGATACACAGCCCTTAATGAAGTGGCAAACGATTTCTCACTCCTTAAGTGTGTGTTATGTATAGTGAATTTCATCCAACGAGGACAACACAAAAAAAGAGGGAAAAGAGAGTAACTTTACAAAGGAAAAGACTGACAAATACTCCTTCAGTCAGGTGATCAAGGTCAACATACACAGTGGGAAGTCATGTTCATAGTATATACTTTGGATATAATGTGATGAGAATGGCTCTTTATCTCTGTGATCTTCCTTCCAAAAACATGCTACCCCAGTATAATCATGAGAAAAACATCAAACACACCCAAACCGATGGACATTCTAAAAAATATCTGACCAGGAAACTCTAAAAACAGGCGAGTTCACCAAAAATGAGCAAAGTCTGAAAAATCATGACAACCTACAGGAGCCTAAGGAGATGTGCCATCTAAATGCAACATGGTAACCTGAAAGGAATCCTGGAACAGATGATGGACATTAGAGAAAAACTGAGGAAATGTGAATAAAGTGTGGTACTCAGTTACTGAAAAAGGAATCCGTTTGGTAATGGCAGACTGATTGCTAAGTTTAAAAATACTAGGTATTTAAGGGAAAAAAAATACCAATATTTCCCAGAGGGAAGGAACACTTCCTAAGTCACTCTATGAGGCCATCATTACGCTAATAACAAAACAAGATGGCATTACATGAAAGGAAAACTATGGGCCAGATGACACCGTAGGAAAGCAAAATGACAAACTAGTATCTCATTAACGTACATGCAAAAGTCCTCAACAAAATATGACCAAATCAAATAAAAAGTGACTACATATACTACAGTCAAGTGGGATTTATTATAGGTGTGCAAGGATGGTTCAACATGAAAAACAAAAAATCAGTCTAACCCACCACTTGAGCCTTGAACATCTTGTTTGGCCAGAAAATTTAAAAGTGCTCAACAAAACAAAACAAAAATAACCCCATACTCACAACAATGAATTGATACAATATGAACAAAAGAATAAAGTAGTACAGGTTTATAATCGAGTATAACATAAATATCTATGAACTGACACTAATATAAATAAACGACTGAGTAAATTGGGGTCCATAAGTCTAATCAAGGAGAAGAATTCCAAATAATTTATACAGATACACAGCCCTTAATGAAGTGGCAAACGATTTCTCACTCCTTAAGTGTGTGTTATGTATAGTGAATTTCATCCAACGAGGACAACACAAAAAAAGAGGGAAAAGAGAGTAACTTTACAAAGGAAAAGACTGACAAATACTCCTTCAGTCAGGTGATCAAGGTCAACATACACAGTGGGAAGTCATGTTCATAGTATATACTTTGGATATAATGTGATGAGAATGGCTCTTTATCTCTGTGATCTTCCTTCCAAAAACATGCTACCCCAGTATAATCATGAGAAAAACATCAAACACACCCAAACCGATGGACATTCTAAAAAATATCTGACCAGGAAACTCTAAAAACAGGCGAGTTCACCAAAAATGAGCAAAGTCTGAAAAATCATGACAACCTACAGGAGCCTAAGGAGATGTGCCATCTAAATGCAACATGGTAACCTGAAAGGAATCCTGGAACAGATGATGGACATTAGAGAAAAACTGAGGAAATGTGAATAAAGTGTGGTATTCAGTTACTAGTCGTATATCAACATTGGCTTATTCATGGGCAAATAACACCATCTTAATGTAAAATGTTAATAGGTGAAATTGGACACGAGGTCTTTGAGAACCTTCTGTACTATCTTTGCAATAAAATAATTCTATAAATCTAAAACTGCTCAAAAATTACATGCTCACCTTAAAAATGATCATTACTGTTTTATAATTACCATAGCATGTCCAAAGACTTTTCAGGGTAAGTGATATGGGCAGAATTAGAATGGGGACCAGCATAAATCATTCTATGCCACTCGCCCTAAAAAATCTTTGGACATGCTCTGGTAATTTTAAGACAGTAATGATCATTTTATAATGTCCCTAAACACAAATACATCTATCCAACTGAGTAATTTGTGCATCAGCCCTACCTTGATAGATTCTGCCTCACTGGCTGTCCTTATTTCTAAAGAAAATAGGTCAATTCAACTTGCAGACATCCCAGTCAGGCTTTGTACCCACACCCGCACACGCAAGTGCTGCACTTATATTCACCAGATTGACAGATGATTAAGTGATCGATCTGGTTATGAAAAATTGAACTAGAAAGATAAACAGCAAAATGTGATTATTTTGTTCTACCTTTGAATTGTATTGCTTTGGGCCAACCACTGTTGCAACATAGGTTTAGTTACTATAGTCCTTTCTTTGCCGTTTAATGGTGAAAAGGCAGTCAAAGCAAGGAACAGAGGAGAGAAGTTTCAGGAAAGGGAAAATCCAGAAGCTGAGTCCAAGCCCCTAATTAACTAACTTGGCTATAGAAGCTCCATTGTCTCTCTCTCTTATCTACTGACTTGTAAGTAACAATCCTATTTATCACAAATTTCCTTCTGTCTCGACTTCAGGCTTTACAGATGACTGGCACTTTTAAATTGTGAGAACAGTTTACCTTTCTGGACAAGCAGCCTCTCAAAAATCATTTTAATAGGGGTAAAAAAAAAAAAAAAAAAAAAAACAGGGCAAGCAGTTCAGTTGAGTTCTCTCTTTGGCAGCGTATCTTTTTTTATTTCTGAATTTCATTGTGACTTGTTTGTCTTGTCCCTCTGCCACCGTCTAGTCTAACATCCTAATAACAGCCTGTAACTTGTAATTTGGATTTTCAAAGCTGTATTTTTCAGGCATGTTCTTTCTGTCCAAATTAAAGACACAATGTCAATGTCAGACGGCAGGACAATGAGAGAAAACCTGTGCAGATACATGTGTGTGTCAGAACCCCACATGTGCACATGCACTCACGCATAAGTGCATGCGTGCTATAAGGTCAAAGTCTTACCTGAATGTGAGCACAAGTGTTTTCTGTTTTCCTCTCTTCTCTGTTTCAGAGCACCTAGCTTCCTGGGCTGCAAAGGAAGTTTGGGGTTTGGGGGTTTTTTTATTATTGTTATTTAGTGACCTAAAATGGAGTTCAAACTGTTGTATTTTCAAATCAATATTGAACAGTCTCCTACCAGAGACACAGGGATCTTTGCAAATAAAAGCATTCTGACTTTCAAGCACACAGGCATTTTATATTATTGCATGAATATGTATTTCATTCATGTGTTTTATGATCCATGACAATAATGATTAAGTTAGTAAAACTTACCATGCTCAGAGTGTGTTCCAACGGGAAGAATTTTTGATTTATCTCCACCCAGTTGCTGCTTCCCACAAATGTTCCCACCTTTTCAGCAGAAATACTCTTTACCAACACCTCCAAGGCAAAGTCAGTGTATCTTTTCAGTAGCTGAAATTGCAGAGCTATAAGTGACTACAAATAATGAGACCAGCATTTCATTTTAAATATAAAAAGTAATTTGCAAAAAACCAATCAACTAGCATTATTAGCAAACATGTGCCACAGTATAAATATTATCCCTTAAGTTTGTGACTGTTCAAATTTAGATAGAGGAGGTGATGGAATTGACAAGATTCCTACTAAGCACTGAGTTACACTATTTTTAATGTATAAGGATTATGTACCAGGAAAAGACAATTAGCAAATTAAACAATTGTGCTGTTATAATAATTAAACTCCCTAATTTAGCTATTCTATTAAGCTTTACCTTAATTTCCAACTATTGCTAGTTATTAGAAAGTACAATTATTCGGCTATCACAAATATGTTTAAATGTATATCCCACAAGTTTTATACATCATAAACTGTTTTATACAGGTGAATGTATGTGCCTATTGTTACCTTACCTTGATCCAAGAAGAACTTCAAGACATTTACAAATGTTCCTGTAAAGTAACAAAATAAAATCCCATTAAAAGTAGAAAATATATGAGCCAAAAGATAACTAATCATAGGAAACTAATAGGGAGCTACTAATAAGAGGAACACAACGGTGTTCATGTCAGAGGTAGACCAATACTTTTGGTTCTGAGCTTGCCAACTGCCAATAGGAATATGGGTGCAATTTTAAGTTGCACAGAATGCACAAGGAAAAAAGAAACTATTTGCTCACAAAAAGCGACTACTGCTGAGACCAGAGGACAATACTGTCTCAGCAAGATCATAAATTAATTCTGACAAAAACATTCCTTTGGGGAGATGCAAACTATTAAATATAGTATGGATAGAAAACAAAGCCCTACTGTAAAGCAAAGGAAGCTGTTAATATATTCAATATCTTATGATAAACCATAATGGAAAATACTATTATAAAGAATATATATATATATATATATATATATATATATATATGCATAGGTAACTGAATCACTTTGCTATATAGCAGAAATTACCACAACACTGTAAATCAACTATACTTCAATAAAATTTTTTAAATATATATCCTTTTGGTAAACAATGAAAAGTTTCACAGAGCTATGATTTTTTAGAAAAAACATTAATACTAACTAGGATTCTATTGATTGCCTATATAATTGATTTGGGTACTCAGTCCTCTGTGGTGCCTAGTCAGGGGTGGTTTGACTTTGGAATCACGGGAGGTCAACTGTTAACTGTTATAATGATGCAAGGTGGGCACCATTCGTTGAGCAAGGTCTGGGGATGCTTCACATACTACGACACATAGAAAAGTCATGCAAAATAAAGAATTCTAATATTCCAAAGGAAAACTGCAGCCTCACTAAAAATTTCTGAGAGAAATGAATGGATTCCATTTCTTTCAAACAATCATACTACAGATATCGTTGTTCTTGGACAAGCTATTAAAAGGTACTGTATGCTACTGAACTCAAGATTATACTCCCTGCCAAGTACTCAAAATATTTTTTAGCTAATACCTCTGATTATGGCATAGAGCCTTTACTAAATACCAATTTTCCTATGAATGGAAATGTATCCATAAAGAAACAATAGACTCGCCTATCTTTCCTACTACTGTAGCCACAATGACTGACAATAGCTACCATGTCATCCATCTGCAGTATGTACATAGTATATATGCAGTTCTTTGTGATTCTTCAATAAACCTGAAACTGGTTTTTACATACATGGCTTTCTACACTAGTCTATCATCAAGACCTGATATAAAGACTCTAACCTCATCCTTCAACCCACCCAAAGCTTTGTTCATAAAACATCTCTTCATTTCAAAATCCTCAACATTAGGGCGCTCTCATCTGTTTCATGGTTTATTATGATTATTACTATTCCTGGCTTTAAAAAATGTTATTACCACATTAACAAAATATTTGTCTTGTCTTCAGTCTGCAGTCCATATCACAATAGGGTAATATTTTGATGAATAAACCAATAGGCTGACCATTCTAAGAATTTGCTTTTTTTTTTCAGCTTAATCATCACTCCATACCCCTCAATCCAATAAAAATATGCCATGACCACTGAGGCTTTGGGGAAATCTGACACACTTTTTTTATATGAATTTTTTAAACATTTATTTCTTTATTTTGGGGGGGGCGGGTTGGGGAGTGGGGGATGGGTGGGCCACTTCTATTGGTCTTTCATTTGTCCATTTTCATCCGTCTTTGTTCCTTGGCCCATGTGGGCCTCCCATCGCGGTGGCCTCTGTTGTCACAGAGCACTGGCTCTGGGCACATGCGCTCCAGAGCTCCGGCTTGGTAATTGGACACATCAGTCCAGCCACTCTGCGGCACGCAGGATCTTCCCAGGCCAGGGATCAAACTGGCGCCCCTTGCACTGCAAGGCAGTGTCCTTACCCACTGGACCACCAGGGAAACCCAGATCTGACACACTTATGTAGAGAATTTCAATCAAATTTTTGGTTCTGAAACTCCTGATAGAGGCATTGTCTTGAAATTCCAAATGTTTGATAAGCAAGAGATAGGAATTTTGTGATTAAAAAGGCAAACCTTGTGCCAAGAGGGTGGAGGGAAGGGCTGGAAGTGAGGGATTAGCACGTGTAAACTAATACATATGGGATGGATAAACAACAAGGTCCTACTGCACAGCACAGGGAACTATATTCAACATCCTGTGATCAACCATACTGTCCATATGTGTATAACTGACTCACTGTGCTACACAACAGATTGATACAACACTGTACCTCAATTCAATTTCAATTAAAAATATTAAAGACTTCTGCAGTATGTACATAGTATATATGCAGTTCTTTGTGATTCTTCAATAAACCTGAAACTGGTTTTTACATACATGGCTTTCTACACTAGTCTATCATCAAGACCTGATATAAAGACTCTAACCTCATCCTTCAACCCACCCAAAGCTTTGTTCATAAAACATCTCTTCATTTCAAAATCCTCAACATTAGGGCGCTCTCATCTGTTTCATGGTTTATTATGATTATTACTATTCCTGGCTTTAAAAAATGTTATTACCACATTAACAAAATATTTGTCTTGTCTTCAGTCTGCAGTCCATATCACAATAGGGTAATATTTTGATGAATAAACCAATAGGCTGACCATTCTAAGAATTTGCTTTTTTTTTTCAGCTTAATCATCACTCCATACCCCTCAATCCAATAAAAATATGCCATGACCACTGAGGCTTTGGGGAAATCTGACACACTTTTTTTATATGAATTTTTTAAACATTTATTTCTTTATTTTGGGGGGGGCGGGTTGGGGAGTGGGGGATGGGTGGGCCACTTCTATTGGTCTTTCATTTGTCCATTTTCATCCGTCTTTGTTCCTTGGCCCATGTGGGCCTCCCATCGCGGTGGCCTCTGTTGTCACAGAGCACTGGCTCTGGGCACATGCGCTCCAGAGCTCCGGCTTGGTAATTGGACACATCAGTCCAGCCACTCTGCGGCACGCAGGATCTTCCCAGGCCAGGGATCAAACTGGCGCCCCTTGCACTGCAAGGCAGTGTCCTTACCCACTGGACCACCAGGGAAACCCAGATCTGACACACTTATGTAGAGAATTTCAATCAAATTTTTGGTTCTGAAACTCCTGATAGAGGCATTGTCTTGAAATTCCAAATGTTTGATAAGCAAGAGATAGGAATTTTGTGATTAAAAAGGCAAACCTTGTGCCAAGAGGGTGGAGGGAAGGGCTGGAAGTGAGGGATTAGCACGTGTAAACTAATACATATGGGATGGATAAACAACAAGGTCCTACTGCACAGCACAGGGAACTATATTCAACATCCTGTGATCAACCATACTGTCCATATGTGTATAACTGACTCACTGTGCTACACAACAGATTGATACAACACTGTACCTCAATTCAATTTCAATTAAAAATATTAAAGACTTAAAGGGCAAACCCTGGAAAAATAAGACATAAAGATTATGCCATAGTCAAAAGAGACTAGAGAAAAGGCCAGGCTATTCATTCTGAGGAGAAGATAAACGGTTGCCCAGGCAATGGAGAAAAAGAAGGAAACAGGCCCCTAGACTCGGGCTGGTTGGGAAAGGGGTGAGAGGACTAGACTCTTCGAGTCACTGCAAAGAAAGGAGCTAAGCCAGACTGAAGAAATATCACAGACTCTGGTCAAGCAACAGTTGCCCATTGCCAGAACCAGGGAGCCATAGGAAGCTAAGCCAGCACCCAAAACTATCCCACAGGCTATGGGAGAACCCCCTGCTTTACCCCTGTATGAAGGAGCTGTAATAGTTATCCTGAATGTCACCAAGCAGCAGACCTCCAGTGAGCAGCATCCTGCATGTCATTCATTGATGACTCAGCGAGAACTGCATCATGCCTGAATCCCAAAATTTCTTTCTGAACTCATCCATGTGGACAGCTGCCCTGTCAAGAGCTTAGTTGAATTATCAGACCCTTCCAGGGGAGACTAAGACTTTAGACAACCAGAGGGAAAATGATGTGAAAATGAGCAGCTGAAATCTCTTTACCCTATCCCATAAGCTCTTCCACACTTACACACAACTTGCCTGAGTGCCTATTACCTTAGTACTAAGTACAAGATCAGAATATTTCAACCTTTTTTAAAATACAGTTTAAGACATAAAAACGGAGTCGTTCCATTGAAGCAGCACCTGGGGCTTCAGAACTCTTGCTCTTCTGGACTCTTTCTACTGTCCACCCTCACTGCCAGCTCAGATGACACCTGTTACCTTTCTGTGAAAACACACTCTACCAAACTATTCTAGAATTTTCTGGCAAGTATGTGGTTTTGTCCCTTGATGTGCAATGATGATTTCTAAACAGAAGGCTGTATTCCCACTGCACTAGAATCACTGGAAAGCGTTGTTTATGTCTTTATTGTCCCTACTCTGGAGACCATGAACCACAGAGCTGAGATAGGCTGCAACATCCTGTGATCAACCATACTGTCCATATGTGTATAACTGACTCACTGTGCTACACAACAGATTGATACAACACTGTACCTCAATTCAATTTCAATTAAAAATATTAAAGACTTAAAGGGCAAACCCTGGAAAAATAAGACATAAAGATTATGCCATAGTCAAAAGAGACTAGAGAAAAGGCCAGGCTATTCATTCTGAGGAGAAGATAAACGGTTGCCCAGGCAATGGAGAAAAAGAAGGAAACAGGCCCCTAGACTCGGGCTGGTTGGGAAAGGGGTGAGAGGACTAGACTCTTCGAGTCACTGCAAAGAAAGGAGCTAAGCCAGACTGAAGAAATATCACAGACTCTGGTCAAGCAACAGTTGCCCATTGCCAGAACCAGGGAGCCATAGGAAGCTAAGCCAGCACCCAAAACTATCCCACAGGCTATGGGAGAACCCCCTGCTTTACCCCTGTATGAAGGAGCTGTAATAGTTATCCTGAATGTCACCAAGCAGCAGACCTCCAGTGAGCAGCATCCTGCATGTCATTCATTGATGACTCAGCGAGAACTGCATCATGCCTGAATCCCAAAATTTCTTTCTGAACTCATCCATGTGGACAGCTGCCCTGTCAAGAGCTTAGTTGAATTATCAGACCCTTCCAGGGGAGACTAAGACTTTAGACAACCAGAGGGAAAATGATGTGAAAATGAGCAGCTGAAATCTCTTTACCCTATCCCATAAGCTCTTCCACACTTACACACAACTTGCCTGAGTGCCTATTACCTTAGTACTAAGTACAAGATCAGAATATTTCAACCTTTTTTAAAATACAGTTTAAGACATAAAAACGGAGTCGTTCCATTGAAGCAGCACCTGGGGCTTCAGAACTCTTGCTCTTCTGGACTCTTTCTACTGTCCACCCTCACTGCCAGCTCAGATGACACCTGTTACCTTTCTGTGAAAACACACTCTACCAAACTATTCTAGAATTTTCTGGCAAGTATGTGGTTTTGTCCCTTGATGTGCAATGATGATTTCTAAACAGAAGGCTGTATTCCCACTGCACTAGAATCACTGGAAAGCGTTGTTTATGTCTTTATTGTCCCTACTCTGGAGACCATGAACCACAGAGCTGAGATAGGGCCCAGAAATCTGTTTTTAAATAAGCTTCCCAGGTGACACAGACGCTTAGGCAGGTTTCCAATCCCCTGAGATACAGCTTACAGGTGGTGCTATTAAAATTCCTCAAAGACCCTCAAATGGTGCCAAAGCATCACTGACCTTCTCTGGAGACAGTGACTTAATGCTTCCTCTATCAGCTCCCAGAGGGCTCTTCAGAATTCTTGTTGTGATTTATTTGGAAGCCAAGATTTTACACTCGAAAGCAGACACGTGATTCCACATAATCCCCCACCTACGTTTTCAAAAGTGACTCTAATGGTATGTTTCTTCTATCGCGCTGTTGATTTTATCCTGTAGGCAGTCTATGTGTATTTTGCACTAAAATAAAAGGCTTTTTCCTATTTAAGTCCCCAAATCATCAGTCACCAGTGAAGTTTTCGTTAGAGTGCAGATTAGTACAAGAAAGTTTTGTCAATGAAATAATGCTGACAAGCTGCTCTAAAGCTTCCTTTTAATATGTTTTCTTTTTTACAAAGAGGTTACGGTTTGAAACCGCCTTTGAAGTAAATGAGCCCATTAATCAGGCACTAAAACGCTGCTACAGCAGTTTAAAACTATATCAATGAAAGTGTATTCTGGAAACCTTTTTCCAAAACTGTCCAGCTTGACTGATAGTTTTGCATATACGTGTATCTTTTGTTCTCCCCATGCTGCTGTGTTCCTGACTACGGGCAATATTTACTGGGCAGAAGAGGGGAAAACAACACAGCCACAAACATCCAGTCTTTATGGGAATGGTCATATGGTAAACCAAGAATTCCACAACAAAAGGGGATGGCTTTAGGCTGCATACGCCTAAACCACAATAGCAAAGCAAGTCAATATTGTCTCCGGCCACTGCTGTGGGTTGCCTGTTACCCTATATGTCTTCCCCACCCCATGGTTCAGAACTCTGCCTCCCAATGAAGGCCATCTCCTGAGCTCAGTATACTCACTTTCTAAACTGAAGGCTGTATTCCCACTGCACTAGAATCACTGGAAAGCGTTGTTTATGTCTTTATTGTCCCTACTCTGGAGACCATGAACCACAGAGCTGAGATAGGGCCCAGAAATCTGTTTTTAAATAAGCTTCCCAGGTGACACAGACGCTTAGGCAGGTTTCCAATCCCCTGAGATACAGCTTACAGGTGGTGCTATTAAAATTCCTCAAAGACCCTCAAATGGTGCCAAAGCATCACTGACCTTCTCTGGAGACAGTGACTTAATGCTTCCTCTATCAGCTCCCAGAGGGCTCTTCAGAATTCTTGTTGTGATTTATTTGGAAGCCAAGATTTTACACTCGAAAGCAGACACGTGATTCCACATAATCCCCCACCTACGTTTTCAAAAGTGACTCTAATGGTATGTTTCTTCTATCGCGCTGTTGATTTTATCCTGTAGGCAGTCTATGTGTATTTTGCACTAAAATAAAAGGCTTTTTCCTATTTAAGTCCCCAAATCATCAGTCACCAGTGAAGTTTTCGTTAGAGTGCAGATTAGTACAAGAAAGTTTTGTCAATGAAATAATGCTGACAAGCTGCTCTAAAGCTTCCTTTTAATATGTTTTCTTTTTTACAAAGAGGTTACGGTTTGAAACCGCCTTTGAAGTAAATGAGCCCATTAATCAGGCACTAAAACGCTGCTACAGCAGTTTAAAACTATATCAATGAAAGTGTATTCTGGAAACCTTTTTCCAAAACTGTCCAGCTTGACTGATAGTTTTGCATATACGTGTATCTTTTGTTCTCCCCATGCTGCTGTGTTCCTGACTACGGGCAATATTTACTGGGCAGAAGAGGGGAAAACAACACAGCCACAAACATCCAGTCTTTATGGGAATGGTCATATGGTAAACCAAGAATTCCACAACAAAAGGGGATGGCTTTAGGCTGCATACGCCTAAACCACAATAGCAAAGCAAGTCAATATTGTCTCCGGCCACTGCTGTGGGTTGCCTGTTACCCTATATGTCTTCCCCACCCCATGGTTCAGAACTCTGCCTCCCAATGAAGGCCATCTCCTGAGCTCAGTATACTCACTTTCTAGAAGCTTTCTCCAACCACCTCAACTAAGATAGCAACCCCCAGCCCCAGCATGACAGCACTGTCTATTCTGACAACCTGCTCTATTTTCTTCATAGCAGTTACCACCTTTTATTATTACTTTCCTCCACCAGGATGGAAAACATGGAGCAAGACCTTGTCTGTCTTGTCTTCACAGGATAATCAGAACCAAGCTCAGCACTTCATACGCACTTAGGAAATATCTGTGGAGCTTGATGGAAGCAACACAATGCACTAAAAATCAACTGGCCAAAACATCTACTCTCTCAAAGTCCAAATACAACTTGATCTGCTACTTGAAAATAAGATGGAAAAAATGGTAAACAACAACATAGAAAAAAAAGAAGAAGAAGAGGGGCTGGACAAAATGGCACATCAGGGGATCCAAAGGAATTCAATAGAAACTGATCAAAAAAAAATCCTACTTGAACTTCTGAAATGCTGTATAATGAAAACGTACTTTTCTGATTATTAAATGTATTTGTAAAAATATCCAATCACTCTGTATCAGTCTTAGCTTTCAACAAATTGATTACTCTTTAAAGTGCTGCTATGAGAAGAAAATAAGAACTTCACAGAAATCTGCCAAAACTGCTAGGACCATCCACTCAGTATTAAATGCAATGAGCTTTATAAAGATTTAATACAATAATGTAAATTTTAGGTACATTGATGCATTTGGTGGATTAGGTTAACTGGTCACTTGAAAAACACTGTTATGTAACAAATCAATTATTCAGCCTTTCAATTTTTTTCTCTATGTTTAGCTATTTAGAAATTTCTGTTGGACCAAGAGCTTTATTATCCTCATCTTATAAGGAATAAACCTGAGGTCCACTTGACCATGGATACACAGGCAGTAGGCAGAAGAGCTGACCCTTGGTTTGGAGTCTTTTAACATTTGAAATCTGAGCCCTCAACACCAAGTGGTACTGCCTACCCAGCAGACTCTCAGCAGTCTAGGATTTAGTACTGCAAGTTTGGACACTTCTGGAATACTTCTACAAGATTAAATTATGTAGTAACTTGCAATTTGTATAATATAAAGCAGGAACTTGAATCCAGGCTACTTAGAGAGAAAGTAGGGTAAGCTGTGGAAGAATCTGAATGCTTATGAGGCTTTATTTTCTGATCAAGATTGCTCTAGAAGTCATGCTCATGCAGAGTCTGAATTTCATGCAGAAAAAGTGTGTGCTATAGGTGAGAGGTATTTATATAAATCTGGCATGTGTGAACATGCTACCAGGTATGTTCAACATCTAGTAAAAGTCAACTTCAAGGTCCACACAGATAAAAAGTATATATCATACAATAGTAGCCTTGGGTATTCACAGATTTTCCACACTGGCCTCTTATTTTTCTGAGCAATATGGTAAGTAGTGCCATTGGATACAATAAAGAGTACTGTGGAATAGCAGGAGATGAATCTGAGACAAAGATTATTCCTCCACATTGGCCACATATTAGACATTTCTTTGCATGATCCATTTTAATTTTATTATTATTATTTGTTTTTTATGATTCACTCCCTTGGCTGAGAGGCATGTGGGATCTTGGCTTCCTGACCAGGGATCAAACCTGTGCCCCCTGCATTGGAAGGTGAAGTCCCAACCACTGAGCCACCAGGGAAGTCTCCTCCACCAACCTTTTTAAACATCCAAATACCGTCCAGGATTCTTAATCCTCACATAAGTGATTTTTGTTTGTATTCGTGCCCTTTCAAAATGACAGAATTCGATTCTCTCATTTCATAGATTTTGACAAAAGCCTCCCAATTTTAAATGATTTTCTCAAGGCCACTGAGCCCACCACTGGTGGATGTGAAACCGAGTCTTAATTTTCCCAGTCCAGAGTTCTTTATATTCTCAATAACTCTCAAACATTTTTAAACAATGGAACCATTTTTCCTCTGAGCCAAATCTTACATAACCTTAATATATGTAACTGATAAAGGCTGGATTTTATTAGTAGAAAATTATTAATGGATATTATGTGCAGCATTTACTTATAACATCAAAGAGAAAAAAAATGAGATTTTTGAAAATTTTTGAAATTGGGAATTATGGATGCCAACAAATCAGGCTCTGCATGCAATTTTTCTGTATTTTATTACACAGTACTGAAGAAATCCTGACTCAGAAAAGTAATTGCAAGTAGTAACAGTTTTTTAATAATTCCCCTTGCAATCTGAGAATGCTCTTGAATCAAACCTTACTCTCAAACCAAACTCTTGAAAAGGCTTTGGAAAACTCTGCCTGGAACATAGTCTGGAAGTCACTGCAATTAAACTGTCTTTCTTTTCCAACTTTGGCACATCCTTGCCAATTACTTTATTCAGTTCAATACCAGAAGTCAGCAACAGACTGTTAACTGAGGACAATTTTTGTAAAAGGAGCCTGTCAGAAGATGGAAAAAGCGGAAGACAAAAAGAGTTCAGTTTTCATTCTAGTGCAATTCATTAAAAATTAAGTCAGCAGATGATCATTTTGCCAAATGACTGGTTAATCAAATGTATTGACTGATACAAAATGTGTTTCTTATGACTATATAGTTCAGGGCATTTTTGTATTGAATGTGATGCTTTTAACAGCCTTTTGAGGGCTTCTGCTAAACTTCAGTGGAGTGGTTTTCATTTTGCATTCAGAGCAGCGTTTTAAGGAGAGTACAACTGACTCTGCTCCATCAATGCACAACTCAACAGCAGGGAGGGAGACTTCCAACTGGTAAAATTCCACTCCTGGGCTGCCATGCTAGAGAGGGGCTTACTAATGGGCAGAGAATAAGACTAAGAGGCAGATGGAGAAAAGAGGAGGAGCAGAGAGCCTGAAGAGCCTGCGGCCTACCTGACAGAGAGAGGAAAGAGCTACCAGGAGATGGGAGAACTGAATGGAGAGGATTCAAGTGGGCAGAATCCAAAGAGGGCCCCAGAATACAGGAAAATTCTAGCTCTTTCAATGCGCTCCATGTTAGTTCTTCAAATATGAATGAACGTAGGCTTTGTAAGAATTCAATTTTGAAAATGGGTAAAACTGCTGACTATAAGACATGCATTCCTGGGAGTTTCCTGGCGGTCCAGTGAGTAAGACTCTGCCTTCCAATGCAGAGGATGGATGCAGGTTCGATCCCTTATTGGGGAACTAAGATCCCATATGCCTTGAGCCAAAACAACCAAAGCAGAAACAGAAGCAATATTGTAATAAATTCAATAAAGACTTTTTAAAAAGGCATGCATTCCCTAAAACACCTGAAGAAACATTTAGGTATTATCAAATCCTCTTCCTCAGCCCCAAGTCCAACTAGAGGCAAACCCTGGAGTAAAACTAGATCTAATTCTTAGACTAATGCCTTTCTTATTGCTTTCCATGGTGAATATGGCTGTCTGGACATTTGCCTTCATTGCCTCCTAGAGATTCCTCCCCCAACGAATCCCAAAGTGAAAGAAAATTACATCATCCAAGGTAATGAAGTGTCCTTTTAAAATGACTAAAGAAACGGGCTCGAGTTTAAATCAGTCCAAAAGTTTAAAAGAAGTGTCCTTTTAAAATTGTTTAATCAAATGTATTGACTGATACAAAATGTGTTTCTTATGACTATATAGTTCAGGGCATTTTTGTATTGAATGTGATGCTTTTAACAGCCTTTTGAGGGCTTCTGCTAAACTTCAGTGGAGTGGTTTTCATTTTGCATTCAGAGCAGCGTTTTAAGGAGAGTACAACTGACTCTGCTCCATCAATGCACAACTCAACAGCAGGGAGGGAGACTTCCAACTGGTAAAATTCCACTCCTGGGCTGCCATGCTAGAGAGGGGCTTACTAATGGGCAGAGAATAAGACTAAGAGGCAGATGGAGAAAAGAGGAGGAGCAGAGAGCCTGAAGAGCCTGCGGCCTACCTGACAGAGAGAGGAAAGAGCTACCAGGAGATGGGAGAACTGAATGGAGAGGATTCAAGTGGGCAGAATCCAAAGAGGGCCCCAGAATACAGGAAAATTCTAGCTCTTTCAATGCGCTCCATGTTAGTTCTTCAAATATGAATGAACGTAGGCTTTGTAAGAATTCAATTTTGAAAATGGGTAAAACTGCTGACTATAAGACATGCATTCCTGGGAGTTTCCTGGCGGTCCAGTGAGTAAGACTCTGCCTTCCAATGCAGAGGATGGATGCAGGTTCGATCCCTTATTGGGGAACTAAGATCCCATATGCCTTGAGCCAAAACAACCAAAGCAGAAACAGAAGCAATATTGTAATAAATTCAATAAAGACTTTTTAAAAAGGCATGCATTCCCTAAAACACCTGAAGAAACATTTAGGTATTATCAAATCCTCTTCCTCAGCCCCAAGTCCAACTAGAGGCAAACCCTGGAGTAAAACTAGATCTAATTCTTAGACTAATGCCTTTCTTATTGCTTTCCATGGTGAATATGGCTGTCTGGACATTTGCCTTCATTGCCTCCTAGAGATTCCTCCCCCAACGAATCCCAAAGTGAAAGAAAATTACATCATCCAAGGTAATGAAGTGTCCTTTTAAAATGACTAAAGAAACGGGCTCGAGTTTAAATCAGTCCAAAAGATATAACTCTCCTAAAAATGAAGTTCTTCTTAAATCTAAATTTAGTCATCAGGCTTTTGGAAACTATTGTTTAAACATGCCTAATTCTGAGAGTTATAGAGGTGCTTATGCTTTTTCCCATTCTTTGAAGACTTCCTGCAAATCAGACACGCAGCCATTTTATAAAAATGATAAATTGGCCTGTTACAAGTAGCCCAGGATCCTATTCCTCATGTCGCTTTCTCCCCTCACACTGTATCACTTCTTGGAAGTATTAATACTTGCATTTCATTTTCCTGTATAAATATTTAAGGACTGTAATTCTGCCTAGTTGACACTGGCAGTGCCTATGCACGGTGATGTTTCATTATCTGCTCCTCCTATCAACATAATCTTGTCAAACTTTGTTTCCAATAAATAGGGCAGGCTGTATTTGGAATATTGTAATAACTGAGCCCAGTCATATTGCTTTCAATCATGGCCTGCTTACAAATCCCCAGCTAAGAGGTGCAGTTACATGGAACAATAACCCGTGAGCAGAGTGCCAATATATTTTCATTAGTCAATGACACCCAGCTGCAGAAAGAAATTAGGCTGTGTCCTTTAAAACTCATTGTTCCCTTGTGGCAGAACCACAGCTGGCTGGATTGGCTGCACCAAACCTTCCTGCCATTGTTCAGTCAATGCTCCATCTGGGTTGTGTTCATCATAAACCCTAAGTCTGCAATTTTTCAATTCCATATTGGGCTTGGACTCAAAGCCTACTGCTCTGATGATACTGGTACAAGAGACATGGAGAATGTCACTGAGTAGCCACTGTTACAAGGAGTTCTTCTCACCCTATCATCCTGGGTCGTTCGGGAAAATAATTTCTCTAGGGGAACTTTGGAAACAGTGATTGGTCTGGCATCACTTTGGACTTTAAACAATACTTGGAGAAGGAAGTCATTTTTCAGACTTTTCAGATCAAAGTAACTTTCCAGATCTAGTGTCCTAATGAGGACACAAGAAAGGAAACACTTCAAATGGAAGCCTTTTTTATTTTTCTGGCCACAAGGCTTGCAGGATATTTATTTCCATGATCAAGAATGGAACCTGGGTCCCCAGCATTGGAAGCTCAGAATCCTCACCATGGAACCACCAGCAATTCTTCAAAGCATCTTCTTTTCTTTTTTAAATTTTTTTTATTATTTTTTTATTTATTATTATTTTCTGGCCTCTAAGTCATTGTTTATTTTTCATCCATCCTTTTTACTCTTTGGTTTGTATGGGCCTCCCATCGCAGCTGCCCCTCTCGCTCCAGAGCACTGGCTCGCAATTGGATACACCGGCCCAGCCATTCCTCGGCATGTGGGATCTTCCGAGGCCAGGGATTGAACTGGTGCTGCTTGTACTGCAAGGCGGACTCTCTGCCCACTGGACCACCAGGGAAGCCTCAAAGCATGTTCTTATGTTTTGATCTTTGTTTTACCACCACATTGTTTTACCACCACATTGTTTGTGCTCTTTCATCAGTCATCTTAAAAGCTATGCTATTGAAACCACAGTTTTCTGTAATAAGCAGATTGCCATTCAGATCAGTAAAACACCAAATACGCCATCTCTCCCTTTTTTTATTTGGCTCACCACTCCATTTAGGACTCTTCCCTGCCTCACCCTACTCTGCAGTCTCCCCTAAGTGGAAGGAGAAAGTCATAGCCCAGGGACCCATGCCAGAAGCATGTCCTGAACCTTTCCTGCCATTGTTCAAAGTCGGCAGAACCACAGCTGGCTGGATTGGCTGCACCAAACCTCTGGGTTGTTGGTTTTCATCATAAACCCTAAGTCTGCAATTTTTCAATTCCATATTGGGCTTGGACTCAAAGCCTACTGCTCTGATGATACTGGTACAAGAGACATGGAGAATGTCACTGAGTAGCCACTGTTACAAGGAGTTCTTCTCACCCTATCATCCTGGGTCGTTCGGGAAAATAATTTCTCTAGGGGAACTTTGGAAACAGTGATTGGTCTGGCATCACTTTGGACTTTAAACAATACTTGGAGAAGGAAGTCATTTTTCAGACTTTTCAGATCAAAGTAACTTTCCAGATCTAGTGTCCTAATGAGGACACAAGAAAGGAAACACTTCAAATGGAAGCCTTTTTTATTTTTCTGGCCACAAGGCTTGCAGGATATTTATTTCCATGATCAAGAATGGAACCTGGGTCCCCAGCATTGGAAGCTCAGAATCCTCACCATGGAACCACCAGCAATTCTTCAAAGCATCTTCTTTTCTTTTTTAAATTTTTTTTATTATTTTTTTATTTATTATTATTTTCTGGCCTCTAAGTCATTGTTTATTTTTCATCCATCCTTTTATTCTTTGGTTTGTATGGGCCTCCCATCGCAGCTGCCCCTCTCGCTCCAGAGCACTGGCTCGCAATTGGATACACCGGCCCAGCCATTCCTCGGCATGTGGGATCTTCCGAGGCCAGGGATTGAACTGGTGCTGCTTGTACTGCAAGGCGGACTCTCTGCCCACTGGACCACCAGGGAAGCCTCAAAGCATGTTCTTATGTTTTGATCTTTGTTTTACCACCACATTGTTTTACCACCACATTGTTTGTGCTCTTTCATCAGTCATCTTAAAAGCTATGCTATTGAAACCACAGTTTTCTGTAATAAGCAGATTGCCATTCAGATCAGTAAAACACCAAATACGCCATCTCTCCCTTTTTTTATTTGGCTCACCACTCCATTTAGGACTCTTCCCTGCCTCACCCTACTCTGCAGTCTCCCCTAAGTGGAAGGAGAAAGTCATGGCCCAGGGACCCATGCCAGAAGCATGTCCTGAGTGCCACCAGGTGAGATGGAAACTCTGACAGATGGACTGTCCAGCTTCTGAGGAGAGAGGCTTTTCTTAGGCATGCTTTGCAGTGACCCCATAGGGACTGCAAATCAGCTACAGATAAGTCCCAGATCTGAGGATTTCTCTAGGCTCATGATGTCATGTCAGTCCTTGCCATTGGGTTCGCAGCTTCTACGGCAGTGTTTCTCAACCTTGGCTGCACATTAGCACATTTGATATTGCTTAAAAAGCACCGATGCTTGGGTCTCTCCTCCTGAGATTTAGATCTAATTGCTTTGGAGTGAAACCTGGACATAGATCTTCTTATTTTAATGCTCCCCAGATGGCTCTAATGATTGGCCAGGGTGAAAGAGCAGTGCTCAGAGGCATTTGTGACAATCATGACCAAACACAGCCAAGTTCTGCCTGAATTTGCATGTCTATCTTTAGGCAATACTCTTGATCACATGTGCCCAACTCTCAGAATTCTCAGCAAAAAGAAATGATAAACTGAGATGCACACCTGAACAGGATTCACCTCACACTGAAGTTTCATCAGTAAGCTGTGTTCCAGTTTGCACCGTCCTGGGTCGATCAAGCTCAAATAGCTACAAGAACTGGAAAAATCAAGTGGGAAGTGCACACAGTAGGCAAAAGCCTAGAATGGTGAGGGTCATGAAATATAATGTGAACAGCCCTTATAACAGGAGGCATGTGCTATTCAGATCCAGGAGAGAGTTGCCCTGTAAGAACGCCAGTCCCATACAGCCAAATATCTTGATTTTTTTTAGAGAGAGAGAGACTAGAAAGGTGATTTGTTATGTGAGATTTTTCCATCTAAGAAAACTGGCTCACATTTAAAAATATGTGGCAGCTGTGGCAGTCTCCCTTCCTAGCCATGGAAGAGTATATTCTTGTTTATTGGCAAAGCTGTCACCATTTAATTGGTATCAGATTCTGACTTGCACAAGTAACATCCTTATCTTGAAAAACCTGATGTGTCCTGGGTTGTTGGCAAACATTAAACTACTGTTAAAAGTAAAATAAAATAAAAATATGTGGGCTAGCCAGGATAACCAAAGCATGTTAACATTGCTTTTCAGGTCCTGGCCAGTGACAAAATATAAATTAAAAAAATATATACAACTATCATAGTCTGTCTGAATATTGCATCATTAGTAAAAGCATCTACTTTTAAAGCTAGATAAAAACTAAAAGAAATCAATTTAGGTATTTAAAAATAATTAAAATAGGAAAAAAATAAACTTCAGCCTTCAGAGGTCATGTGAACTAGCTCATGATGCTGCAACAGATCCCAGGATTCCAAACACCTCATTCATGGTCTGTGTTCACATCAAAGTGAACCAGCCTTGACTCTGTAACTCTGGATACTTATCCACTAAAATGGCAAATGCCACCATTTGGATGATAAAAGCCATGACAGGTAAACCGAAGAGGTTGTATTATTTGTATGGTAGGACTTCACCACCCATAACATTTAAAAATATTATACTACTTCCAGACTAGGATTTGTGCTGTATGCTCAGGAAAGAACCTCTCTGGGGTATAAAAACGAAACTCCTGCTATGAAACACTTGGTTGGCAATGAGCAGTGGGTGAAAACTGATATAGGTCCCTTAGTTTACAGTGCAAAGAAACAAACAAAACCTCATCAGATCTGTCACTTGGTGCTTCACATCCTTCAATGGCTTCTCTGAGCTTTAGCATAAAAGCCAAGAAAATACAAATTTACTGAGAGAAGTTAGGTAAACAGAAAGACAAAGAGAAGCTGATGGGGAGTATGGGTTATAACTGTGCTTATGGATGCTTTTCGCCTAATAGATGTTACCCTAAAATATATACCTTTCAAGCCAACTATGCATTATATTAAAGCCTACAAAATTATAACTATTTGATTATTTTTTATTACAAAAATACAAATTTCACATGATGAAACCCAGAAGCCCACCTAGATTCTAGCTTAACACTATTAACATTTAGTCACCTTTCAAAAATTCTACACCGTTAACTCCTCCTCCTTCTCCCTGAAATATTCTAGTCTGCTTCCATAATGCCTCGCTTTTCTGGTTTTGCCTCCTCATCGATTGGAAACTGCTCTTCTAGCTCCTTTGCTGGCCCTTCCTTTCTATCAGAACTCTAAAGGTCAAATCCCTACACTTAGGAAAGGTTTTGCTTCATTTTTAAGCATTTGCCATTAGTTTATTTAAAATATCTGCTTTCAGTTAACGCCCGAATTTATGTCTCCTGCAAAAAATCTTACTAACCACCAGTTTGATACTTGCAGTTGATAACCTGATATTTCAACTTGAATACCTTCTCCCATCTCATCCTCATCATCCCCTTCTCCTGTCCTCAGTCTTTCCCAGCATCAGTATCTGTTTCAATGAATTGACTCTTCAGTGGTTGGATAGCATTACCAACTCAATTGACATGAGTTTGACCAAACTCTAGGACATAGTGGAGGACAGAGGAGCCTGGCAAGCTACAGTCCATGGGGTTGCAAAGAGTCGAACTTAGTGACTAAACAATAACAAACATCTCCCAGGCATCTGAGAGGTATCGTGTTCAATATCAAGCTCTCTGTCCTTTCTGAAATCTGCCCCATCTGTCTTCCCCATTTCAGTAAATGCTACTTCCAGTCACCATATTGCTTATGTCAGAAAATGAGAATTCCTTAACATTTCCCCCACATTGACCAAATCCTAATGGTTCTAAATACAGAATAGCAAACATATGCGCTTCTTTCCACCTCTAACACATCCACCATAGACGGACACACCTCTGGCTGGAATACTGGGTTGGTGAAAAACTTAGTTCAGGTTTTTCATACCATCTTATGGAAAAGCTTGAATGAACTGTTTGGCCAACCCAATACTATAGTATCTCCTTAAAAGCCCCCTTCGCATGCTTCTGGTATCTTCTCCACATCACAAATACACTTACTGTTCCATTCTTTTATTCATTCCTCTTTTATTCATTCCTCAAAAAGTTTTGAGGGCCTACTATGTGTCAGTGTTGTATGTACTACAGAGATTAAATATTGGACCTAAAGCCCTAATGATGCTTAGATGAAGCAAATGCCACATCATTACACTTTCCTACTTGAATCTCTTCAATGGCTTCTCATCTCACTTAGAAAAAAATTCAAAGTAATCAACATTTAATGGTCATACATGACATGGCTCCTCATTACTTCTCTAGCATCATCTCTCAGTCTATCTCCCTTACTCTCCATACTCATCATATCGGTTTTCTTTTAGTTCTTCAAAGAAACCAATGCCTCTCCTAATTTTAGGCCTTTCTTCATGACAATTTCTCTGCCTGAAAAGTTCTTCCCAGGATTTCCTGGTGGCTCAGTGGTAAAGAACCCACCTGCAGGAGACACAGGTTTGACCCATGATCCAGGAAGATCCCACATGATGTGGAGCAACCAAGGCTGTATACCACAACTTCTGAGCCAGTGCTCTAGAGCCTGGGAACTTCAACCACTGGGCCTACATGTCCCAACTACTGAAGCCCACAAGCCCTAGAGCCTGTGCTCCACAACAAGAAAAGCCACCACAATGAGAAGTCCACACACCACAACTAGAGAGTAGCTCTTGGTCTCTGCAACTAGAGAAAAGCCCAGGAAACAATAAACCCTCAGCGCAGCCAAAAATAAATAAGACTATATTTTATAAAAAAAATTCTCCCCCACTGATCACTTCATTACTCTATCACCTTCATTTAAATGAAATGGGTTAAAGTCACCCAGTTTCTGTTCAAGTGAAATACTAGACTTAAGCCCTGAAACTCTGAACCCTCAAGTTAAGATATTTGAGTGTATGTCCTAAGTCTGTTGAAGGTTTGATTCAATGACCGACAGAAGTAGAAACATAAATGTCTATCTTCCTAGGAGATAGTGAAGCAGATGTTGCATGTAGGTCCCAGGCAATCTCCTGACACAATTACCTCTGATCAAAGAACATGTTTTCTGAATTTAAATCAAGTTTATTAAACTTAAATAAGAGAGGAAAACACCTTAGGGGGGGAATAAAGCCCAGTTGGCTGAGATTGGTGGTTAAGATACAAACTAAATGAATCATTTCCCCAAGAGATCCTAAAACTTCAAGATGGGAACTCAGAGGACAGAGGAATAATATGGCAAGTGGCTCAGCTGATGTCTTCATTTAATTTCTGGGGCAAGAGTGTATTTCCTAGACGTCTCAAAAGGTAGCAAGGAAGAAAGCCAAATGTTTATCAGCATACCCTGGGGTGACACCTTCACTGTAAGTACACATAGAGCTAGCTATTGAAAAAACAATTTAAAAGAAATGAAATCAACAACAGAAACCGCAGGAAACATTCATTTACATAGTTTAATTGGCACCAACTTATGAAAATTTAAATTTCATCCTCTTTCATAATTAAGCTATGTAGAATCCATCAGGTGCCATAAATATGGGCCACCTAATTCAGACCACATGGGATAGAATTGAACAGAAATATTTAAAATAGAAATCTGAAGGTGGATGAAAAAGATTTAACTGTTATAAAGTCTTGTGTATGAAAGAGTATTTGAAATCTAAAGGAGACAGTGTATAACAATTCTTCCATCTTTGAAAAAAATCATAGAGTATACAAAGTTATCTTTGAAGAAAATAATTAACCTGGATATAAAATAGCCACTTTTAAAGAGTTTTTTGGAATGCAATTCTTCTCACCTGTAAGGTTCAATGGTCTCTTTCAAGCACACCTAAATCTTTTTCTGTCAAGGTTCAATCCAACTCCTACCCATAAAAATACAGAAAACAGTCAACTTTATTGAATTATAAACTAAATCAAGACTTTTTCAATTTTCAAATTACTAAAACTTAAAAAAAAGTGCTAAATTTTGTGAGGGTCCAACAAAGCCACAGTCTCATGCAGTGCTGTGAGGAATGGTGGGAACTTGGTAATACAGCAAAAAGCCTACAAGAACTCATACTATTGGACTTAATATTTACATTTTTGGGAATCTACACAAAAGACTTAGATTCAGAAAACAACTTTTGCGTATGAAGATGCTTGCTTCCATGTTATTTATACAGGACAATTGGAACTACTGCTATGTCAAACAATAGGAAAGTAGAAACTACTATGGTATATCAGTAATTGCAACCCATTTTTTCTGGGGATACAGTCAGGAACTAAAAAATGGCAGAGTGCTAAAGAGATCCTAAAACTTCAAGATGGGAACTCAGAGGACAGAGGAATAATATGGCAAGTGGCTCAGCTGATGTCTTCATTTAATTTCTGGGGCAAGAGTGTATTTCCTAGACGTCTCAAAAGGTAGCAAGGAAGAAAGCCAAATGTTTATCAGCATACCCTGGGGTGACACCTTCACTGTAAGTACACATAGAGCTAGCTATTGAAAAAACAATTTAAAAGAAATGAAATCAACAACAGAAACCGCAGGAAACATTCATTTACATAGTTTAATTGGCACCAACTTATGAAAATTTAAATTTCATCCTCTTTCATAATTAAGCTATGTAGAATCCATCAGGTGCCATAAATATGGGCCACCTAATTCAGACCACATGGGATAGAATTGAACAGAAATATTTAAAATAGAAATCTGAAGGTGGATGAAAAAGATTTAACTGTTATAAAGTCTTGTGTATGAAAGAGTATTTGAAATCTAAAGGAGACAGTGTATAACAATTCTTCCATCTTTGAAAAAAATCATAGAGTATACAAAGTTATCTTTGAAGAAAATAATTAACCTGGATATAAAATAGCCACTTTTAAAGAGTTTTTTGGAATGCAATTCTTCTCACCTGTAAGGTTCAATGGTCTCTTTCAAGCACACCTAAATCTTTTTCTGTCAAGGTTCAATCCAACTCCTACCCATAAAAATACAGAAAACAGTCAACTTTATTGAATTATAAACTAAATCAAGACTTTTTCAATTTTCAAATTACTAAAACTTAAAAAAAAGTGCTAAATTTTGTGAGGGTCCAACAAAGCCACAGTCTCATGCAGTGCTGTGAGGAATGGTGGGAACTTGGTAATACAGCAAAAAGCCTACAAGAACTCATACTATTGGACTTAATATTTACATTTTTGGGAATCTACACAAAAAGACTTAGATTCAGAGAAAACAACTTTTTGCGTATGAAGATGCTTGCTTCCATGTTATTTATACAGGACAATTGGAACTACTGCTATGTCAAACAATAGGAAAGTAGAAACTACTATGGTATATCAGTAATTGCCATTTTAATCATTTTCCTCTCTAGTTTTTATGCTTTAAAATTTTTCATATGCTGCATTATACCAATAATGCTGTATGTATCTTAGACTGCCTTTCTTTTGCATTGCTGAATTACTTTTAAGTTGTCTCTCAACAGGAAGTCTTGGTTCTGGTTGATATTTAAGAAAATTCTGCAAAGTTACATTCTCACGGTTGGAGGCAACAATGGGATTATGACTGTGAATGCCATCACAGAAGGAAAGTGAGGTGAGATCAATTCTTGAGAAAAAGTGACCAGTGCCCTCTGAGGATCAGAGGGTCTCAGAGATTGCAGAGCTCATAACCAGAGCTAAAAAGTGCTGCTTCTAACATCAGAAGGGAAAGGTTAATGTATTTATTACATCCTCTCCCAAAGAAAAATAATAGTAAATTAGACCAGATTTGAACTTAGAGGCTTTGAAAAGAAAAGCAAATTCCAGTCTAGCCAGTAGACTGAACAAATGGGTTCTATGGGCTCAGGATGGACTTCCCTGATGGTGCAGATGATAAAAAAAATCTGGTTGCAATGCAAGAGACCCTGGTTCAATCCCTGGGTCGGGACGATCCCCTGGAGGAGAAAATGGCAGCCCACTCCAGTAATCTTGTCTGGAGAATCCCATGGGCAGACAACCTGGTGGGCTACAGTCCATGGCGTCACAAAGAGTCAGACATGACTGAGCGATTTACATTCAGGACATGGATATATTTGTGAATGCACCTTAAGAATGTTTGAGGCTGCCAAGTAGATCAGAGATGGACGTTTTAGAGAAGGGAAATCAACACAGTCAAAGGCACAGGGGTGTGAAAGGGAAGAGCATTTAGTTTTGCTAAGGTGTAAAGAGACACTGGAAAATGAGAGATGAGGCACAGAAGAAGGTAAGAAGCCAATC
Source organism: Tragulus kanchil (assembly GCA_022376925.1). NCBI lineage: Eukaryota > Metazoa > Chordata > Mammalia > Artiodactyla > Tragulidae > Tragulus > Tragulus kanchil. The sequence continues at coordinate 111,424,730 of JAIOJX010000001.1, forward strand.
CTGGAAGGTCTTCTGCACCAGATTAAGGAACTGGAGATAAAGAGCTATAGTGATTTCTCAATTGTGAGAGAAACATGATCAGATGTGCTGCTTAAAGTATATCAGAAGAGGGTTAACACTGGAGGCAGAGAAACCTGCTATGTCAAACAATAGGAAAGTAGAAACTACTATGGTATATCAGTAATTGCCATTTTAATCATTTTCCTCTCTAGTTTTTATGCTTTAAAATTTTTCATATGCTGCATTATACCAATAATGCTGTATGTATCTTAGACTGCCTTTCTTTTGCATTGCTGAATTACTTTTAAGTTGTCTCTCAACAGGAAGTCTTGGTTCTGGTTGATATTTAAGAAAATTCTGCAAAGTTACATTCTCACGGTTGGAGGCAACAATGGGATTATGACTGTGAATGCCATCACAGAAGGAAAGTGAGGTGAGATCAATTCTTGAGAAAAAGTGACCAGTGCCCTCTGAGGATCAGAGGGTCTCAGAGATTGCAGAGCTCATAACCAGAGCTAAAAAGTGCTGCTTCTAACATCAGAAGGAAAGGTTAATGTATTTATTACATCCTCTCCCAAAGAAAAATAATAGTAAATTAGACCAGATTTGAACTTAGAGGCTTTGAAAAGAAAAGCAAATTCCAGTCTAGCCAGTAGACTGAACAAATGGGTTCTATGGGCTCAGGATGGACTTCCCTGATGGTGCAGATGATAAAAAAAATCTGGTTGCAATGCAAGAGACCCTGGTTCAATCCCTGGGTCGGGACGATCCCCTGGAGGAGAAAATGGCAGCCCACTCCAGTAATCTTGTCTGGAGAATCCCATGGGCAGACAACCTGGTGGGCTACAGTCCATGGCGTCACAAAGAGTCAGACATGACTGAGCGATTTACATTCAGGACATGGATATATTTGTGAATGCACCTTAAGAATGTTTGAGGCTGCCAAGTAGATCAGAGATGGACGTTTTAGAGAAGGGAAATCAACACAGTCAAAGGCACAGGGGTGTGAAAGGGAAGAGCATTTAGTTTTGCTAAGGTGTAAAGAGACACTGGAAAATGAGAGATGAGGCACAGAAGAAGGTAAGAAGCCAATCCTGGAAGGTCTTCTGCACCAGATTAAGGAACTGGAGATAAAGAGCTATAGTGATTTCTCAATTGTGAGAGAAACATGATCAGATGTGCTGCTTAAAGTATATCAGAAGAGGGTTAACACTGGAGGCAGAGAAACCTGATGCAAGACATGATAAGAATTACTGCAGATTGGATGCATCTTCGGGGCCTGAAAAGACATAAAGGCAGTTTGAGAAGGTGATTTAGTGAGTAAAGCCCAGTGAGTAATATAAAATCAAAGGAAAATGCACATTTATATTTCCACCAAAAGGATCAGGGACTGAAGAGCTATGACCATGGCAATAAAAAAGAAAAAACTCACTAGAATATGAAAACATAAAGCCTTCCTATGTCTGTCTACTTAAATCTGTGGTGGCTATAAGGTATGTCTACAAGTTCTTTGATCCTCCTTCAAAAAGATGGAGGTTAGTCCTGCACCCCATGAACTTGGCCAGTTGTGGCAACTCTCCTAGAACAAATAAAATGCATCAGACTTACAACATCCAAGACTAGAACATAAAAGGTAGCACAGCTTGTAACTCCCTCTTTCCCTTGAGATCCAGCCACCAAGCTGTGAGGAATCCCAGGCTACATGGAGAGACCACTTGTTCCAGCCCTGTGCCCTAACAATAGCTCAGCTGACGTCCCAGTGGACAGCCAGCCTCAACATGAAAGTCCATGAGTGAAGAAAACCTTTGAGCTGACTCTCACCCCACCCAATACAACTGCATGAGAAACCTCAAGTGAGAGCTGTCCAGTTGAACTCAGTCACACTCTTCCAACACTCCTCGAACTTGGCAAGATAATATCAAACAATATATGATAAAACATAATCAAATAATTTGGGGGTTGATTTGTTCCTAACAACAAAAGATAACCAGGACACATCTGTTTCTTCTCAACTGACAAGAGTTTATGGACTTGTCTTCAAGGACAGGACAGAACGTAGGGAATTGAGCAGTACTGAATGTCAAGCTTAGCAACAAAAGAACTGTAAGGAATACAAGAGCAATGGGGGCTTCCAAGAGATCTTTTTTATTATTCTTCTTCTTTATTGTAAAGGTTTTACAGAGTTTTGTTGTTCACAGACATGTACATTCCCAGATCAGTCATTTGCATATCCCTGGTCCCTACCCCCTAGTTCCCCCCCTCCCACCCCTCCAGACCATCGCCCCATGCCATTGTAAGCACTCCTATTCCCTCAGCACAATGACAATAGCTATCTTTTCCACACATGACAGTATAGGTTTCCATGTTACTCCCTCCATGCCTCCCCCTCCCTATTTCTTCCCCACAATGTCCATATGTCTATGCTCTGTTTTTCCATGAGTTCCTTGCATGTGTTATCAAGACTATCCTACTAGATTCCATATATGTGTGCTAGTATACTGTATTTGTCTTTCTCTTTTTGACTTACTTCACTTTTTATAATAGGTTCTAGAGACAGCCACTTCATTAGGACTGAGTCTTCTGCATTTCTCTTAACAGCTGAGTAGTATTCCATTGTATATATGTACCAGAGCTTCTGGATCCATTCATTTGTCGATGGACATCTAGGTTGCTTCCATGTTCTGGCTATTGTATAGAGAGCTGCAATGAACATTGGGGTACAGGTGCTTCTTTCAGTTTTGATTTCATCAGGATATAAGCCTAATAGTGGGATTTCTGGGTCATAGGGTGCTTCTATTTTTAGTTTTTTAAGGAATCTTCATACTGTCTTCCACAGTGGCTGTACCAGTTTACATTCCCACCAGCAATGCAAGAGCGTTCCCTTTTCTCCACACCCTCTCCAGCATTTATTGTCTGTCGATTTGTTGATGATGGCCATTCTGATGGGTGTGAGGTAATATCTCATTGTAGTTTTAATTTGCATTTCTCTAATAATAAGCGAGGTTGAGCATCGTTTCATGTGCTTTTGGGCCATCTGTATGTTCTATTTGAAGAGGCGTCTCTTTAGATCTTTTTCCCATGTTTTGATTGGATTGTTTTCCTGTGCTTTACAAGACACTCATGAGAGACATTAAAGAAGACTTAAACAGATGGAGAGATATTCCATGTTCTTGGGTCGGAAGAATCAATATTGTGAAAATGACCATACTACCAAATATCATCTACAGATTCAATGCAATACCTATTCAACTTCCATTGACATTTTTCACAGAACTAGACCAAAGAATAACACAGTTCATATGGAAACACAAAAGACCTCGAATAGCCAAAGCAATCCTGAGAAAGAAAAACGGAGCTGGAGGAATCAGCCTCCCTAACTTCAGACTCTACTACAAAGCAATAGTCATCAAGACAATATGGTACTGGCACAAAAACAGAACTATAGACCAATGGAACAAGATCAAGAACCCAGAGATAAACCCACGCACCTATCGGTACCTTATTTTTGACAAAGGAGGCAAAACTATAAAATGGGACAAAGACTCTTCAACAAGTGGTGCTGGGAAAATTGGACAGCTACATGCAAAAAAATGAAGTTGGAGATCTTAACGCTAGAAACACAGAGATAACATGTTTATCAAACTTTAAGCAATGCAAAGAAAGTAACTAACTAACTCTTTAATGGTTAACTTAGAATTCAGTAGCAACTTGATCTTGGTTTAACAGATCATATTGTGGAAAATACTCCTGCTACCTAAAAAGGTTGATATATAAACTTATGCATAAATAGGTGGCTCAGACGGTAAAAAATCTGCCTGCAGTGTGGGAGACTCGGGTTCAATTCCTGAGTTAGGAAGATCCCTGGAGAAGGAAATGGCAACCCACTCCAGTATTCTTGCCAGGAGAATTCCATAGACAGAGGAGCCTGGTGGGATACAGTCCCTGGGTCCTGCTGGGTCACAAACACTTGGACGTGACTGAACAACTAACACAAACACACATACATACACACACGTATACACCCACACACACATCTCTTTCTGATAGATGGTAGTTAGATGCATGGAGTCACTGGATGGGTGGATGAGCTAGCAAGAAAATGAAGTCTTTAGAGGCCAAAAAGAAGCAAAAGTAAGAATCCAGAGAGGTAACAAAAAAATAAAGCCAACACCTGCCCTGAAGTTATCTTCAGAGCCTTGGCTGCCTAGAGTTCGGGGGTTTAAAAGAACAATCAATGATTGGGTCCCAGTAACGTGAAAAGCTGAGTGGGTTCCTTTGTAATGCCTGGTCCCTCAGGAGCTTTACTTTGAAAAGAGGAAATACTTCAAATGAAAGTTAGAATAAGAGTTTTAGTTTTGAGTGGGTCTCCTGTAATTGCCTTTGCACTAAGACCAAAGAATAACACAGTTCATATGGAAACACAAAAGACCTCGAATAGCCAAAGCAATCCTGAGAAAGAAAAACGGAGCTGGAGGAATCAGCCTCCCTAACTTCAGACTCTACTACAAAGCAATAGTCATCAAGACAATATGGTACTGGCACAAAAACAGAACTATAGACCAATGGAACAAGATCAAGAACCCAGAGATAAACCCACGCACCTATCGGTACCTTATTTTTGACAAAGGAGGCAAAACTATAAAATGGGACAAAGACTCTTCAACAAGTGGTGCTGGGAAAATTGGACAGCTACATGCAAAAAAATGAAGTTGGAGATCTTAACGCTAGAAACACAGAGATAACATGTTTATCAAACTTTAAGCAATGCAAAGAAAGTAACTAACTAACTCTTTAATGGTTAACTTAGAATTCAGTAGCAACTTGATCTTGGTTTAACAGATCATATTGTGGAAAATACTCCTGCTACCTAAAAAGGTTGATATATAAACTTATGCATAAATAGGTGGCTCAGACGGTAAAAAATCTGCCTGCAGTGTGGGAGACTCGGGTTCAATTCCTGAGTTAGGAAGATCCCTGGAGAAGGAAATGGCAACCCACTCCAGTATTCTTGCCAGGAGAATTCCATAGACAGAGGAGCCTGGTGGGATACAGTCCCTGGGTCCTGCTGGGTCACAAACACTTGGACGTGACTGAACAACTAACACAAACACACATACATACACACACGTATACACCCACACACACATCTCTTTCTGATAGATGGTAGTTAGATGCATGGAGTCACTGGATGGGTGGATGAGCTAGCAAGAAAATGAAGTCTTTAGAGGCCAAAAAGAAGCAAAAGTAAGAATCCAGAGAGGTAACAAAAAAATAAAGCCAACACCTGCCCTGAAGTTATCTTCAGAGCCTTGGCTGCCTAGAGTTCGGGGGTTTAAAAGAACAATCAATGATTGGGTCCCAGTAACGTGAAAAGCTGAGTGGGTTCCTTTGTAATGCCTGGTCCCTCAGGAGCTTTACTTTGAAAAGAGGAAATACTTCAAATGAAAGTTAGAATAAAGTCATTTGCCTTTCTTAGTCGTTTCTTTGGTGGTGCAGGTGGCAAGTCTCTCCTGATAATCTATTGATACAACTGTAAGGTGGCACTCATGAAAAATTGGGTCTAGAAATAACCCAACTTTCAATAACCAAAAAAAACACAGGCAGAGAATTACTTTAAGAGACTCACACAGAAGTAAACATCACTGCTTTCTGAGAGAAAGCACATTAAATCCAAGTGCCAAGGAATTCTCACATATAACAGTTTCTATGAGGATTACTCACCACAAAAGAAAGGGAGGGAAGAGAGGAAGAAGAATATAAATCACAAGGCACACAATGAAATTGGCCACTTATTAATATTTCATACAACTCATATCCTCCTGACTTTACACGACTCTTGCCAGTACAAGTTGCCACTGTGATGACTAGTTCTGCAGAGATTCCAGACAATTGAATTCTATGCTCCTGAAGAGAGGAACAGGCTGACAGTGTCTAAATTTATACCTATTGCCTCCCTCCTGAAGCTCCCTGCAGGTATTACCCAGTCACTTCACTGGACATAGCCTGGTCCTGAGAGCAAGCGAACAGTGTGTCAAATGTGGGCCAGTGGGAGCCAGAAGCTTGGGTATGAACTGTTCTCCTTGATTCCCACCAATGGCAACCTTGAGCTGCAGGTGAGTTGCTCATGGGAAATAGGACACTAAGGACAAGCAGAGAATGCTACCAAGAGACCTTCAATAAAAAAATTCCAAAGTATGCCCTTCATGATGAAGGAAGATGACCACAGAAGGCAGGATTGAGACTCAAGAAGGAATAGTGAGTCAAAACTATGGTCAACTGGGGGAAATATAATCAAATACTATCCTGGTCACTGGGTGGATGAGCTAGCAAGAAAATGAAGTCTTTAGAGGCCAAAAAGAAGCAAAAGTAAGAATCCAGAGAGGTAACAAAAAAATAAAGCCAACACCTGCCCTGAAGTTATCTTCAGAGCCTTGGCTGCCTAGAGTTCGGGGGTTTAAAAGAACAATCAATGATTGGGTCCCAGTAACGTGAAAAGCTGAGTGGGTTCCTTTGTAATGCCTGGTCCCTCAGGAGCTTTACTTTGAAAAGAGGAAATACTTCAAATGAAAGTTAGAATAAAGTCATTTGCCTTTCTTAGTCGTTTCTTTGGTGGTGCAGGTGGCAAGTCTCTCCTGATAATCTATTGATACAACTGTAAGGTGGCACTCATGAAAAATTGGGTCTAGAAATAACCCAACTTTCAATAACCAAAAAAAACACAGGCAGAGAATTACTTTAAGAGACTCACACAGAAGTAAACATCACTGCTTTCTGAGAGAAAGCACATTAAATCCAAGTGCCAAGGAATTCTCACATATAACAGTTTCTATGAGGATTACTCACCACAAAAGAAAGGGAGGGAAGAGAGGAAGAAGAATATAAATCACAAGGCACACAATGAAATTGGCCACTTATTAATATTTCATACAACTCATATCCTCCTGACTTTACACGACTCTTGCCAGTACAAGTTGCCACTGTGATGACTAGTTCTGCAGAGATTCCAGACAATTGAATTCTATGCTCCTGAAGAGAGGAACAGGCTGACAGTGTCTAAATTTATACCTATTGCCTCCCTCCTGAAGCTCCCTGCAGGTATTACCCAGTCACTTCACTGGACATAGCCTGGTCCTGAGAGCAAGCGAACAGTGTGTCAAATGTGGGCCAGTGGGAGCCAGAAGCTTGGGTATGAACTGTTCTCCTTGATTCCCACCAATGGCAACCTTGAGCTGCAGGTGAGTTGCTCATGGGAAATAGGACACTAAGGACAAGCAGAGAATGCTACCAAGAGACCTTCAATAAAAAAATTCCAAAGTATGCCCTTCATGATGAAGGAAGATGACCACAGAAGGCAGGATTGAGACTCAAGAAGGAATAGTGAGTCAAAACTATGGTCAACTGGGGGAAATATAATCAAATACTATCCAGAAAAGGCAAAATTAGTTTCTAATTTGTGACATTAAAAAGAAATATATGATTAAAATAGTGGACAGTAGTTTTACCCATGATGGGTAAGGGAAGTTAAAGCTTTCTAAAGTCCTCACCTTCTTCAAGAGCAGGAGTAACTATTGCTGAGCTACAGGCTTCATTTAAATACACAAGTGTCACTGGATGATCAGCCAGATTCTTTCTGACTTTTTTTTTAAGGAATTTTATTTGAGCCAAATTGAAGATTATAACTCAGGAAACAGATTCTCAGAAACATCTGACAATTGTTCTCCCTGTTAGAAGTCAAAGGCTCAGTTGTATACATTTTTGAGACAGAGGATTGTACATCAAAATGACATACTGATATTTTACATAACATTCATCAAAATATATTGTTAAGGTAAGCACATACAAAATGAGCAGGAAACATTATGACTCTTCCTAATTTAGCAAAACTATGAGGCTGCAAATTACCAAAGAGACATAAGAATCTATTTGAGTAGAAACAATATTAAAAAAAAAAAAAACTATTGTTAAAAAATTTCCTTAAAAAGAGATCACGTCTCCTGTATTGGCAGATGAACTCTTCACCACAGAGCTACCAGGAAGCCCTCTCTTTTCTTTCTGTCATTAGGGTGGTGTCTGACTCATTTTAATTGAGACATCAATAAGATCAGATATATATGGGCTTCCCTGGTGGTCCAGTGGGTAAGGACACCGCCTTGCAGTGCAAGGGGCACCGGTTCGATCCTTGGCCTGGGAAGATCCCACGTGCCGTGGAGCGGCTGGACCAATGTGTCCAATTACCGAGCGGGGGCTCTGGAGCACACGCGCCCAGAGCCGGTGCTCAGCAACTGCAGACGCCACCACGATGGGAGGCCCACAGGAGCCAAAGAACAAAGATGGATGAAAATGGAGAAATGAAAGACCAATAGAAGTGGCCCGCCCGCTTCCCTCCCTCCCCAACCCAATCCCCACCGAATAAATAAATAAATAAATAAATCTTTAAAAAAAATAATAAGATCAGATATAAAGATGAGCATACAACTGAAACTCTCAGGTATGTAATTTACAAAGGAATATTTAAGAACCAGTTCCATGACCTTTGCTACCCCAAGGGAGTCAGAATGCAAAAATGGGACCAGATTTGATAAAGATATCTCAGCTGAGAAAGCTACTGCCAACTTGTACTTTCCCACTTTCCTGGTGGGGGAGGACTGAGATGGTACTGCTTTCCTACCTTAAGTCTCATCTGAGGAATTTCCGTGGTTCCACCCAGCGTCTTAAGCATATTGCTGAGCTACAGGCTTCATTTAAATACACAAGTGTCACTGGATGATCAGCCAGATTCTTTCTGACTTTTTTTTTAAGGAATTTTATTTGAGCCAAATTGAAGATTATAACTCAGGAAACAGATTCTCAGAAACATCTGACAATTGTTCTCCCTGTTAGAAGTCAAAGGCTCAGTTGTATACATTTTTGAGACAGAGGATTGTACATCAAAATGACATACTGATATTTTACATAACATTCATCAAAATATATTGTTAAGGTAAGCACATACAAAATGAGCAGGAAACATTATGACTCTTCCTAATTTAGCAAAACTATGAGGCTGCAAATTACCAAAGAGACATAAGAATCTATTTGAGTAGAAACAATATTAAAAAAAAAAAAAACTATTGTTAAAAAATTTCCTTAAAAAGAGATCACGTCTCCTGTATTGGCAGATGAACTCTTCACCACAGAGCTACCAGGGAAGCCCTCTCTTTACTTTCTGTCATTAGGGTGGTGTCTGACTCATTTTTAATTGAGACATCAATAAGATCAGATATATATATGGGCTTCCCTGGTGGTCCAGTGGGTAAGGACACCGCCTTGCAGTGCAAGGGGCACCGGTTCGATCCTTGGCCTGGGAAGATCCCACGTGCCGTGGAGCGGCTGGACCAATGTGTCCAATTACCGAGCGGGGGCTCTGGAGCACACGCGCCCAGAGCCGGTGCTCAGCAACTGCAGACGCCACCACGATGGGAGGCCCACAGGAGCCAAAGAACAAAGATGGATGAAAATGGAGAAATGAAAGACCAATAGAAGTGGCCCGCCCGCTTCCCTCCCTCCCCAACCCAATCCCCACCGAATAAATAAATAAATAAATAAATCTTTAAAAAAAATAATAAGATCAGATATAAAGATGAGCATACAACTGAAACTCTCAGGTATGTAATTTACAAAGGAATATTTAAGAACCAGTTCCATGACCTTTGCTACCCCAAGGGAGTCAGAATGCAAAAATGGGACCAGATTTGATAAAGATATCTCAGCTGAGAAAGCTACTGCCAACTTGTACTTTCCCACTTTCCTGGTGGGGGAGGACTGAGATGGTACTGCTTTCCTACCTTAAGTCTCATCTGAGGAATTTCCGTGGTTCCACCCAGCGTACTTAAGCATATTTCCTGTAACTGGAAGACACAGTAGACTTGCTGGCATCTAATAACTGAAAATCTTAAAGCAACATGTGATGGAAACGGTCACCTAGAGATTCTAGCAGCAATAAGCTGGTACCAAGTGCTGGTTTCCTAAGAGCCATATGAGTAAAATAAATCCTACAGCAAACATAACACTATGAAAATTAAAAGAATCCCCTTTGAAAATGAAGAAAAGAAGGCTACCTATCACCACGTATATTCAATGTTGTTCTAGATGCCCTCGTCAGATAATTAGATAAGAAAAAGGAATAAATGGTATAAAAATTCAAAAGGAAGGAATACCAAATAGCCAAAGCAATGTTGAGAAAGAAGAATGGCACTAGAAAAATCAACCTCCCCACTTCAAAGTATACTACAAAGCTATAGGCATCAAGACAGTATGGTACTGGCACTTAAACATAGACCAATGGAACAAGACAGAAATCCCAGAGACAAATCCACGTTCCTAAAATTACCTTATTTTTGACAAAGGAGGCAAGAAGATACAATGGGGCAAAGACAGCCTCTTCGATGAGTGGTGCTGGGGAAATTGGACAGCTACATATAAAACAAAGAAACTAGAACACTTCCTAACACCATACACAAAGATAAACTCGAAATGGATTAAAGACCTAAATGTAAGACCAGAAACTATAAAACTCTTAGAGGAAAACATAGGCAGAACACTCAATGACATAAATCAAAGCAAGATCTTCTATGGCCCACCCTCTAGAGTAATGGAAATAAAAACAAAAATAAACAAGTGGGACCTAATTAAACTCAAAAGCTTTTGCACAGCAAAAGAAACTATAAAAAAGTGAAAAGACAACCCTCAGAATGGGAGAAAATAGCAAATGAAACAACTGGCAAAGGATTAATTTCCAAAATATACAAGCAGCTCATACAACTCAAAACCAGAAAAACAGCCCAATCAAAAAGTGGTGAAAAGACCTAAACAGACATTTCCCTGAAGAAGACATACAGACGGCTAACAAACACATGAAAAGATACTCAACCTCACTCATTATTAGAGAAATGCAAATCAAAACTACAATGAGATATCACCTCATGCCAGTCAGAATGGCCATCATCAAAAAGTCTACAAACAATAATTGCTAGAGAGGGTATGGAGAAAAGGTAACCCTTTTGCACTGCTCATGGGAATGTAATTTGATACGATTACTATGGAAGACAATATGGAGATTCTTTATAAAACTAGGAATAAAATCACCATATAACTAGGCATATACCTTGAAGAACCACAATTGAAAAAGACATATGTACCCTCAATGTTCACTGAAGCACTATTTACAGTAGTTAGAACATGGAAACAACCTGGATGTCCATCGACAGATGAATGGATAAAGAAACTGTGGTACATACATAAAGGGAATATTCGTAGTCTAGTCACTAAGTCATGCCAAACTCCTGTGACCTTGTGGACTATAAGTAGCCAGGACTCCTCTGTCCATGGGATTCTCCAAGGCAAGAATACTGGATTGAGTTGCCACTTCCTTCTCCAGGAGATCTCCCCACACCCAAGAATCAAAGCTGGGTCTCCTGAATTACAGGCAGATTCTTTACAGATTGAGCTACAAGGGAAGTCCTAATGGAATATTACTCAGCCATAAAAAGGAATGCATTTGAGTCAGTTCTAGTGAGGTGGATGAACCTAGAGCTTATCATACAGAGTGAAGTAAGCCAGAAAGAGAAAAATAAATATCATATACTAATGTATATATATACATATATATATATGGAATAGAGAACAATGATACAGATGAAATTATTTGCAGCACAACAATGAAAACACAGACATAGAGAACTGACTTATGGACATGGGGTTGGGGGGACAGGAAGGGGAGGGTGGCATGCATGGAGAGAGTAACATGGAAACATATACACTACCATATGTAAAATAGCCAATGGGAATTTGCTGTAAGACTAAGGGAACTCAAACAGGGCCTCTGTAACAACCTATAGGGGTGGTATGGGGAGGAAGGTGGGAGGAAGGTGTAAGAGGGAGGGGATATATGTATACCTATGGCTGGTTCATGTTGATATATGACCGAAATCAATTCTGTAAAGCAATTACCCTTCAGTTAACAAATAAATTTAAAACTACAAAGAAAGAATAAACCTGAGAGATGGTATGACCGTCTATGTAGAAAAACTGAAATAAACTACAAAGAATTAACTTTATTAAGAGAGTTTAGTGAGAGTCCAATCACACTACACTAGTAACAAAGAGTAAATAGAGGTTTTTGAAAGGTATCATTTAAAACAGTAAAAAAGGAACAGGCATATGAGAACAAATCAATAAAAAGTTGTGTCAGAGCCTTATTGAGAAAATTATAAAACTATTAAATGACAGTAATAAAAGTTAAATGGAGAAATACACTCATGGGTACAAAGAATATGGTTTCGTAGTCTAAACCTGTCACTGAAGATAAACTGTGGTACATACATAAAGGGAATATTCGTAGTCTAGTCACTAAGTCATGCCAAACTCCTGTGACCTTGTGGACTATAAGTAGCCAGGACTCCTCTGTCCATGGGATTCTCCAAGGCAAGAATACTGGATTGAGTTGCCACTTCCTTCTCCAGGAGATCTCCCCACACCCAAGAATCAAAGCTGGGTCTCCTGAATTACAGGCAGATTCTTTACAGATTGAGCTACAAGGGAAGTCCTAATGGAATATTACTCAGCCATAAAAAGGAATGCATTTGAGTCAGTTCTAGTGAGGTGGATGAACCTAGAGCTTATCATACAGAGTGAAGTAAGCCAGAAAGAGAAAAATAAATATCATATACTAATGTATATATATACATATATATATATGGAATAGAGAACAATGATACAGATGAAATTATTTGCAGCACAACAATGAAAACACAGACATAGAGAACTGACTTATGGACATGGGGTTGGGGGGACAGGAAGGGGAGGGTGGCATGCATGGAGAGAGTAACATGGAAACATATACACTACCATATGTAAAATAGCCAATGGGAATTTGCTGTAAGACTAAGGGAACTCAAACAGGGCCTCTGTAACAACCTATAGGGGTGGTATGGGGAGGAAGGTGGGAGGAAGGTGTAAGAGGGAGGGGATATATGTATACCTATGGCTGGTTCATGTTGATATATGACCGAAATCAATTCTGTAAAGCAATTACCCTTCAGTTAACAAATAAATTTAAAACTACAAAGAAAGAATAAACCTGAGAGATGGTATGACCGTCTATGTAGAAAAACTGAAATAAACTACAAAGAATTAACTTTATTAAGAGAGTTTAGTGAGAGTCCAATCACACTACACTAGTAACAAAGAGTAAATAGAGGTTTTTGAAAGGTATCATTTAAAACAGTAAAAAAGGAACAGGCATATGAGAACAAATCAATAAAAAGTTGTGTCAGAGCCTTATTGAGAAAATTATAAAACTATTAAATGACAGTAATAAAAAGTTAAATGGAGAAATACACTCATGGGTACAAAGAATATGGTTTCATAAAGCTCTCTCTTCTTACCAAACTTAACTATAGACTCAGTGGTGTTTTAATAAAAAATCTAACAAATTTTTCAAAGATACTTAACAAATTAACTCTAAGATTTATACTGAAGAACACCTGACCAAGACACATCTGAAGAACAATGAGGTGTGGGAACTCAGACATGAAAACTTTTTATTAATTATAGCAAAAATGAAAAATAAATAAATTACAGTGACTCAAACATCATGGTTTTAGCAAAGGACTAAGGAAACAGACCCAAATAACAAAACATAAATCCTAGAAACAGACTCATGCCTAAGTGGAAATTTGGTATATGACCAAGGGTCTTAAGAAATTGGGGAAAGGTTGGGCTCTTGAGCAAATATGCTGAAACAATTAGTTACACATCTATAAAATTGGATTTCTTCCTTGTTCCATAATATAAGAACTTATGTAAGGTATAATGTAAGGTGATAATGTAAAGGTGATAACCTTAAAGTATTTCAAAACAAATATTAGAGACTATCTTTATACCACTGGGGTGAAAAAGATTTACCAAACAAGATCACAAAGTACCAACCACTCAAAGCTGTCTAAAAATTTCCAGGGATAGTTAGGGACTTTGGGGATGTCATATACACACTGCTGTATTTAAAGTGGATAACCCACAAAGACCTACTATATAGTACATGGAACTCTGCTCAACAATATATACCAGCCTAGATGCAGGGGAGTTTGGGGAAGAATAGATACATGTGTATGTATGGCTGAGTTCCTTCGCTGTTCACCTGAAACTATCACAGCATTGTTAATTGGCTATACCCCAATACAAAATGTTTTTGGTGTTAAAAATAAATAAAAACACCTCCCTCCCTCCTCTTCTGAACATCACATCTTAAGAAGAACAGTATCAGAGGGACTTATGTCCATGTAAAGATCATCAGTAGGCTGCATGGTGAGGGGCCTGGAGATCTCACACATATAGTGGTCCCATCATGCCACTTGTGGGATCTCAGTTGCTTGACCAGGGACTGTCAGAGCCTTATTGAGAAAATTATAAAACTATTAAATGACAGTAATAAAAAGTTAAATGGAGAAATACACTCATGGGTACAAAGAATATGGTTTCATAAAGCTCTCTTCTTACCAAACTTAACTATAGACTCAGTGGTGTTTTAATAAAAAATCTAACAAATTTTTCAAAGATACTTAACAAATTAACTCTAAGATTTATACTGAAGAACACCTGACCAAGACACATCTGAAGAACAATGAGGTGTGGGAACTCAGACATGAAAACTTTTTATTAATTATAGCAAAAATGAAAAATAAATAAATTACAGTGACTCAAACATCATGGTTTTAGCAAAGGACTAAGGAAACAGACCCAAATAACAAAACATAAATCCTAGAAACAGACTCATGCCTAAGTGGAAATTTGGTATATGACCAAGGGTCTTAAGAAATTGGGGAAAGGTTGGGCTCTTGAGCAAATATGCTGAAACAATTAGTTACACATCTATAAAATTGGATTTCTTCCTTGTTCCATAATATAAGAACTTATGTAAGGTATAATGTAAGGTGATAATGTAAAGGTGATAACCTTAAAGTATTTCAAAACAAATATTAGAGACTATCTTTATACCACTGGGGTGAAAAAGATTTACCAAACAAGATCACAAAGTACCAACCACTCAAAGCTGTCTAAAAATTTCCAGGGATAGTTAGGGACTTTGGGGATGTCATATACACACTGCTGTATTTAAAGTGGATAACCCACAAAGACCTACTATATAGTACATGGAACTCTGCTCAACAATATATACCAGCCTAGATGCAGGGGAGTTTGGGGAAGAATAGATACATGTGTATGTATGGCTGAGTTCCTTCGCTGTTCACCTGAAACTATCACAGCATTGTTAATTGGCTATACCCCAATACAAAATGTTTTTGGTGTTAAAAATAAATAAAAACACCTCCCTCCCTCCTCTTCTGAACATCACATCTTAAGAAGAACAGTATCAGAGGGACTTATGTCCATGTAAAGATCATCAGTAGGCTGCATGGTGAGGGGCCTGGAGATCTCACACATATAGTGGTCCCATCATGCCACTTGTGGGATCTCAGTTGCTTGACCAGGGACTGAAACTGGACCACAGCAGTGAAAGTGCCGAATCCTAACCACTGGATCAACAGGGAACTCCCAGGGGATCTTAATTTTTTAAAAAAGCCAGAAAGTACAAATTTACATTGTAAATAATAACTACTTTCAACTATTTGAGGTACAGAAATGTTCAGAAGAACTTGCCAGGTGATTGAGTGGTAAAGGATCTGCCTGCCAAAACAGGAGACACAGGTTCGATTCCCGGGTTGGGAAGATCCCCTGAAGAAGGAAGTGGCAACCCACTCCAATATTCTGGCCTGGCAAATCCATGAACAGAGGGCCTGGCAGGCTACAGTCCACAGGGTCACAAAGAGTCAGAAATGACTTAGCAACTAAGCACACAACAGCAGTATTCAGAAGGCTTGACGTATGTTGGAGTATAGGAATTTATGACCACATACCTCCAGTTTCCTCTATTCTCCTAAGAGGGACTGTATTATGGAAGGAAGTCTTTGGGCTTCCCTCTCCAATCCACCTCTCTGCAGTAGAGGAGATGAGGAAAAAGAGACTTAGGCATGTGTGGACCCTGACCTTACTGACTTTTCCTTCTAGAGCCACAGGGAGCTTGGTTTACCCTTATAGGATGCTGTAGATATGCTCAGAAATGGCTTCTCTGCCCTGCAATGGAGTCAGCCCAGTTCACAGGGAAGAGACAGAAGCCAAATGATGTCTTCAGGTCAAAGCCCCAATTTTATCCACAATAATGTGGACTTCGCAGTGATAACTGACTTCTGTGTCCATTTTCAGTGGGTTTAAAACCAATGGGGAAAAGGTTATGCATGGTTAACCACATGATCACAACCCTCAAAATCCCCACCAAGGCTTTTTGAGTTATGTTTGTACATCTTTTCTTGACCTGGAGAGAATTTTAAGGAACTCGCCTTCCATGAGTAGTCCTCCAAAGCAGAACTGAGATGAATGGGTATAACTTATAAAAGGAACATGTCATTTGGACTTGTTAATATCAAAAACCTTCCTAATAACTGGTCACTTTAAAGCTTCCTGGTAAATTTGCACTGGAAGTGATCAACCCATAGAAACAAGACGGAGCATTAGAGTAGCATCTGTGGCCTTTAACATACAGCTCTAAGGTTCCATGAAATAAAATAAATGCAAGCTTAAACTGTAAGTTGGTCATTTAAGGTCACAAAGAAACAAGAAAAAGTGCAGATGGCTTTGAACCAGTATTCTTGAGTTGCAAAGTAACTTCAAAATTGTTATGCTATTTGCCTCTATTTTTTTGGCCATCAGCATCCCATAGGAATATCTCTTTCTGACATAAATTTTGAAGTGTGTCAACCACAAAAGCAAGACTCTTTCTCACACAGAGAAGGATGTTCTTACCTAGAGAATTAATCATCACTTGAAAAGGTTCCGGAGACTGACTCAGATGCCTTTAGAAAGAGTAGAAAGCATTCTGGATGTATAACTCACTATCTCTCCCCAAACTCCTATTTTGCTTTGTTTTCCTGTCAATGCTACACCCCACTCTTCCTTTTTTGAAAATTCCCCCTTATAAGAGAGCATGCTGATAGCACAGTGGGTGGATCCTCTGCTTGCCTGAATATAGAATCACCTGGAGAGATTCTGAAACATTCAGAGAACAGGTCAAACCCCAGACTAATTAGAACGTTCAGTGGTGGGAACCAGACACTGGTATTTCTTTATAAAGTTCTCCAGGTGATTCCTCTGTTCAAACCATGTTGAGACTCACTTCAGTAGCAAACACCAGTGGTTCCCAAACTTAAGCCTCCATCAGAAAACCCTGGTGTGTGAATGTGTGTGCTCAGTCTTTGTGACCCCATGGACTGTAGCCCACCAGGCTCCTCTATCCATGGGATTTCCAAGGCAGGAACAGTGTTGTGGGTTGCCATTTCCTACTGCAGTACACTCTGGAGGGCTTGGTAAGAACAGACTGCTGGCCTTCAGCCTCCTGGGTTTCTGACTCAGCAGGTTTGGAGTAGGGCTGTGAACGTGCATCTCTAACAAGTTTCCAGGTCATTCTGATGACCACACTGTAAGAAACATGGAAATGCCTCAGGGAACTTTAGCCCATTTATCTCTCAAGACAGAAAACCTTCCTAATAACTGGTCACTTTAAAGCTTCCTGGTAAATTTGCACTGGAAGTGATCAACCCATAGAAACAAGACGGAGCATTAGAGTAGCATCTGTGGCCTTTAACATACAGCTCTAAGGTTCCATGAAATAAAATAAATGCAAGCTTAAACTGTAAGTTGGTCATTTAAGGTCACAAAGAAACAAGAAAAAGTGCAGATGGCTTTGAACCAGTATTCTTGAGTTGCAAAGTAACTTCAAAATTGTTATGCTATTTGCCTCTATTTTTTTGGCCATCAGCATCCCATAGGAATATCTCTTTCTGACATAAATTTTGAAGTGTGTCAACCACAAAAGCAAGACTCTTTCTCACACAGAGAAGGATGTTCTTACCTAGAGAATTAATCATCACTTGAAAAGGTTCCGGAGACTGACTCAGATGCCTTTAGAAAGAGTAGAAAGCATTCTGGATGTATAACTCACTATCTCTCCCCAAACTCCTATTTTGCTTTGTTTTCCTGTCAATGCTACACCCCACTCTTCCTTTTTTGAAAATTCCCCCTTATAAGAGAGCATGCTGATAGCACAGTGGGTGGATCCTCTGCTTGCCTGAATATAGAATCACCTGGAGAGATTCTGAAACATTCAGAGAACAGGTCAAACCCCAGACTAATTAGAACGTTCAGTGGTGGGAACCAGACACTGGTATTTCTTTATAAAGTTCTCCAGGTGATTCCTCTGTTCAAACCATGTTGAGACTCACTTCAGTAGCAAACACCAGTGGTTCCCAAACTTAAGCCTCCATCAGAAAACCCTGGTGTGTGAATGTGTGTGCTCAGTCTTTGTGACCCCATGGACTGTAGCCCACCAGGCTCCTCTATCCATGGGATTTCCAAGGCAGGAACAGTGTTGTGGGTTGCCATTTCCTACTGCAGTACACTCTGGAGGGCTTGGTAAGAACAGACTGCTGGCCTTCAGCCTCCTGGGTTTCTGACTCAGCAGGTTTGGAGTAGGGCTGTGAACGTGCATCTCTAACAAGTTTCCAGGTCATTCTGATGACCACACTGTAAGAAACATGGAAATGCCTCAGGCTGTGAACTTTAGCCCATTTATCTCTCAAAGACAGAAACTTTGAGATAAAAACTGGCTTGTGAGGTGTATCCCTAAGTGGTTTCTTCCATGTAGTTTTTACTCCCTTACATTTTTTTTTAAGATTTTTATTTATTTATTTATTTATTTATTTATTTTGGTGGGGATGGGGTGAGGAGGGAGGGGAGCAGGTGGGCTACTTCTATTGGTCTTTCATTTGTCTATTTTCATCCATCTTTGTTCTTTGGCCTGTGTGGGCCTCCCATCACAGTGGCCTCTCGTGTCGCAGAGCACTGGCTCTGGGCACATGCGCTCCAGAGCTCCGGCTCGGTAATTGGACACATTGGTCCAGCCGCTCCGCGGCACGCAGGATCTTCCCAGGCCAGGGATCGAACTGGCGCCCCTTGCACTGCAAGGCAGTGCCCTTACCCACTGGACCACCAGGGAAGCCCACCCCCTTACTTTTATTTATTTATTTTTTTAAAAGATTTATTTATTTGTTATGGGCGGGGGTCAGGTTGGGGAGGGAGGGGAGTGGGCAGGTCACTTCCATTGGTCTTTTCATTCCTCTATTTTCATCCGTCTTTGTTCTTTGGCTCCTGTGGGCCTCCCATCGCAGTGGCCTCTGTTGTCGCAGAGCGCCGGCTCTGGGCGCATGCGCCCCAGAGCTCCGGTTCGGTAATTGGACACATCGGTCCAGCCGCTCCGCTGCACGTGGGATCTTCACAGGCCAGGGATCGAACCGGCGCCCCTTGCACTGCAAGACAGTGTCCTTATCCACTGGACCACCAGGGGAAGCCCACCCCCTTACTTTTAAATCAGGTTTGTACTTAATAGCCCAGGCAGCCTCTACCTGGATCACTCTAAGAGCTTTAACACAGTACTGCTCTAGCCAAAGAAGGTCCTGAAGGCTCTCCAAAGTTCCATCAACCCTGTCAGTAACAGGCTGAAAAACAACTAAGTCAAATAAAGCCTACACTGAGGGCTTCCCTGGTGGTCCAGTGGGTAGAGAGTTCTCCTTGCAGTACAGGGGGCACCAGTTCCATCCCTGATCCAGAATATCCCACGTGCCATGGAGCAGCTGGACCAGTCTGTCCAATTATGAGACAGCGCTCTGGAGCACGTGTGCCCGGAGCTGGTGCTCTGCAATGATAGAGACCACTGCAATGGAGGCCCACACAGCCCAAAGAATAAAGATGGATGAAAATAAATAAATAAAAAACCAATAAAAGAGGCCAAAAAAAAAGGCCTACACTGACACCTCTTTAAGAGGGAGGAAAATGTATACATATACATTCAAACACACACACACACACACATTCACTTTTTATAATAATATTTATAACAAAAATCATGAAACTTTCTTAGGCCTAACAGTTAATCTGACCATTGTCAGGCCAGCCAGGGCCCCTCAGGGTGAGAGGGATGGACCCACAACACTCCCAGGAACACGTGCTCCTCTGCGCATCTCCCAGGGTATTCGGGAACTCTGAAGGAAAACGCAAGGTGCATTTGATTTTTCCATCTGTTTTAAGCCTTGATAGTCTTTTAGTGTTTTGGAGGTTTCATTATTGGAGAACAGTGGGAACAAAAAAAATTAAGTCACTCCTGCTAAATTTGCCCAATTAGTCTCAGCAACCTGGCCACATCCCTGAATCTATCTTTTCCAGCAATCTGGACCTCCAGTTTCAGACTCATGCAATTCCCCTAGTTTAGACAATCCACTGGCTGTTTCAGTATCAAACCCAATGATCAGAGTTCCAAGATCATTATTTTCTTTAAATTCAAAGGTAGGACTTCCTTTTTTTTTCTACTTTATATTCAGCATTTGCTGCCACATTCTCCATGTCTTCATTGTCTTTCACAGTCTTCTTTCAAGTTGGGAGTGAGAAGCTAATGAAATTCAGGAAGAACAACATAAATGTAATCTCATCCCAGAGGAAAAATGCAATCCTTCATTTTGCCTAAGATTGAAAACCTCAACTCGTGTTCCTTGAAAATGTGCATCCAGACCATCATGATCATCACCCTCATTCTATTCCGGGTAAAATGAGAAAATACGTGTGAACTACTTGAAAGAGCTTGGAGCATTGCATAAATATATGGGTTTGTTATTATCAATTCCAGACACAGGCTGCTACTCAGGTGTGAGATCCTCTTCCCGAATGACTCAGTGATTGAGAACTCTTCCTACAACTGGTCCAAGAGCAGTAGTTACTCATTTATCTGGCCCTCATTCTGGTACTGCATCGAGTTTGGTGGGATGGGGAGAGGCAGCAATATGAGTCATGTAGACTCAAAACGAAGGACTGTTCCATGATTTTTAGAGCATCAAACCAGAATTGGGTCTTTTAACGTTGACTTCCTACTCACCTGGGCTGGGCTATAGGAATTTTTTAAATTAAAGGCCTGAACCTAGTTGGGCTCACAGTCAAATTTCAAAGTGAGGAGAAAGGGATTAATTTACACATGGGGATTCCCAGGTTGCATAGTGGTAAAGGATCTGCCTGCCAATGCAAGAGAAGAGAGATGGGTGTGACCCCTGGGTCAGGAAGATTCCCCTAGAGGAAGGCATGGCAACCCAATCCAGTATTCTTGCCTGGGAAATTCCATGGACAGAAAAGCCTGGCAGGCTACAGTCCATGAGGTGATAAACAGTTGGACAACACTGAGGACAGCACAATTTACACAGGGGTCAAGGAAATCCAGAGAACTAACTAACCTAGCACTTCACAATGACTCAGGACCAAACAAAATCTCTATCACAGCCCTGATGCGGCTTCAAATGCAGACTCATCCTGTCTGTACCTAAACCACACTGATTATAGGCCCAATGATTAGTAGAAAGGTAGACAGAAAGATTCTTTTAACACAGTATTTATGGATGCACAGAGTTTGAACACTGAGGACTATGCTGACATACATTTTGAAACAAGGCCTGCAGAGTATTGCCATCTGTGGTAAAGTAGCCCTTGTACCCATTAATAATTCACAACTTAGCTCAGCAAATGGAGTAGAGAACAAACCTGATCATTAGTGCAAACGATTACTGTCAGCACTAATGAAGGTAATTAACATCACTGTTTAAGTTTTTTGCTTATAGAGTAATTGGCAAGGGATTTAAAAAATAACTATGAGGAAATTCACCAGTCATCCTACGGCTCTGTACTTTCATTCCATTGTTTTAAACATCTTAATTGCCAGGAAAGCTTAACCACACAAAATGAAAAAAAAAAAAAAAAAGGTTAGGAACTCAGAGAGGGTGGTTCATCATTTTCCACAGCTTACTTTTTTCATTGTAATACATTTTCCATTTTTAATTAAATGAATAAAATCACTGTGCTGCCTGTGAGATTATATACAATTGCCAAATAAAGCTGCAGACATTGTTCTCCCTAATGTTCTTAAAGAAGACTGCTCTGCTGTCTTTTAAATAGACACATTCTCTTCACTTAGCTTGTTTTGATTTTGTACAGGCTTATAAAATCATAACAGATGTTTCCTGCGGGTACTACCAAATAAATTATACATCAGTTTCCCATAGGTTTTCTTTCTCAGCAGTCATCAGATTCTTTTGAACTCAAAATTAGGTAAGACAAAAATCAACTCTATTTTCAATCTTCTCTACTCCAGCACGGAAAATGAAGGCCAAGCCAATGACAATAATCTGGGTATTCAGAACTTAAAAAAAAAAAAAGAGTTCAAAGGGAAAACTTGACTACCTGCCCATTTCCCATTGCATCAAAGCTTTAATATTATTACACTAATACCAACAGGTATTTATTGTGTCCTGAGCACTATGAAGGATAGCAATAATGAGATGTCCCTAAATTCAGGGGGCTGATATCAAAAGTAACCAAGTTAAGCACAAGAGTGATACATTGATGGGAATGGTGGAGTTCCTCTCTCTAGAGTTTGGAAAGCATTTTCAGTAGGCAGGAATTTGTTATTAACAAGATGGCCACCCAGGTTTCTGTAAGTTCTGTGGGTCAGGCTTTATCCAGTTTTAAGCTGTGGGGATTTGAAATATAGGGCAAAAAATACTAGATTTTAGCAGTGATACGAGAGCTACAAGAGATGACTAGGAAATAGGCTCTGCCATGCCCAGGCATCATGAAAATCATCAGGCATAAGGATCACACTTATAGAGGAAGGAAGTGAGAAGGGGCCAAGGGTGAAGTCCTCAATGATGCTCCAAGTGGTCTGCAGGTGACAGTGCAAAGACCAGGGTCTCAACAACAACTGGTCCCTGTGAGCCTTATAGAAAGCAATGTTTCTAGTAAATGCTGGAGAGCATGTGGAGGAAAGGGAACCCTCCTACACTGTTGGTGCAAATGAAAGTAGATGCAGCCACTGTGGAGAAGAGTATGAAGGTTCCTCAAAATACTACCCTGAGGGCTTCCCTGGTGGCTCAGACAGTAAAGAATCTTCCTGCAATGTGGGAGACCTGGGTTTGATCCCTGGGCTGAGAAGATTCCCTGGAGAAGGGAACAACAACCCACTCCATATTCTTGCCTAGAGAATTCCATGGCTCATCCATAGTGTACCACCAGGGAATTCATGGATCATCACTTTCCTCTGGAGGAGGAAATGGCAACCCACTCCAGATTTTCTGGCCTGGAAAATCCCATGCACAGAGGAACCTAGCAGGCTGCAGTCCATAGGGTCACAAAGAGTTAGACAAGACTGAGCACACATGCACAAAACACTACGAACAGAATTACCATATGATTCAGCAATTCCACTCTTGGGCCTATACCTAGACAAAACTATAATTCAAAAAGATGCATGTGGAGGCCTACACTAAAGCCACAAGTCAAGGCCTTGTACCAAGGTCACAGATGTGGAGCCCCACAACAAAGTCATGTCTGGAACAGTGTCTCCCACTCTAATAAACTCTATTATGAAATACTCATGCCTGGAAGTATTTTTTCCAACCTGTACTTGTATCATGACAATACAAATCTCTATGTTCATAACAGCACTATTCACAATAGCCAAGACATGGAAACAACCTAAATGACCACCGACAGATGAATGGATCAAGAAGATATGGTACATATATATACTGGAATACTACTTAGCCATAAAAAAGAATGAAATAATGCCACTTGCAGCAACATGCATGCAACTAGAAATTATCAGATTAAGTGAAGTCAGAAAGACAAATATCATATGATACCACTTATATGTGGAATCTAAAATATGACACTAATAAACCTATCTACAAAAGAGAAATACACTCACAGATACAGAGATCAGACTTATGGTTGCCAAAGAGTAGAGAGGGAGAGAGAGGGATAGACTGGGAGTGTTGGGTTGGTAGATGGAAACTAATACATGCAAAATGGATAAACTACAAGGTCCTAAAGTATAGCACAGGAACTATATCCAATCTCCTGAGATAAACCATAATGGAAAAGAATATAAAAAGGAATGTCTGTGTATATAACTGAGTCACTTTGCTGTAGAGCAGATATTGGTACAACACTTCAACTATTGTTTCTTTAAAAAAAAAATTAAATACATTTTTAAAAAAAGGGAAAAAAGAAAGTAGTTCCCCAGTAACAGCAGAAATGCACTGGCCAAGCTACCTTCAGGTCCTGGGTCCTGAAGGAGCAGTTATAATTCAGAGCGCCTACATGACTGAAGTTTCAAGACAGGAGAAGGGTTGGTTGTATACCTAGATTAAGGGCACCCATTTGCAATGTAAAGGAGGGAAAGAGGGAAGACAGAACTATCAAATGGAAAACTAGCAGGGGAATGGCAAACTGAGGGCCGAGACTGTCTCAGCCTGGAAAAAGGTAATACCAGAGGATGGAGAAGGAGGGGTTGCTCCTTTGGTGAGTGAGAAGCAAAGTTTCTGGAGCTGTAACCATGAGGCTACCCAATGGTCCCTTCTCTGCTCTCATTAACTACCCAACCCTGGAATGACTCAATTCCCAATGTAGATAGAGAAGAGGATATTCCATGAAGACTGACAAGCTAAGAACTCAAAGTTTGTCTCCAGCATGTCTTAATTATCCTAGTGGTCTTAGTCAGTGTTTTACAGCATAGACCATGTCTTCAACTGTTCACATCTTAGCCCCAGGAACACATATCCTTATTACTTCATTGTCTGGCCAATTTCCCTCCCCAAATCTAAAGAGCCATCATTGTCATCATTTATTACTATGAAGAGGGTGTTGCTGCGACAGCTTAGGAATTAGCCCTGTTGGTCTGACCCACGTTTTGCAAGCCTGGCTATGGCCTGCCCCTGTCACTTCTAAAACTGCTTATTGCTACTCAATGCAATGTGCAAATTGTGACAGCTGCAATTGGAGCAAAGAATCTTACTGCTTATCACAAAAATCATTTGATCTGAAATGTGTCCTGCAAGGTAGCTCTTTTCTAAAAGTGGCCCATTATTTCTTGAATTTTAGTGTTCTGGGATAAATCAAAAGAGCAAGAGGCCAATGAGTGTGCACAGAGCTGATGACAGCCTACCCCCTCATGCCCCATAGCTTAGGAACTGAGCTGATAGTCCAGAACACATCCCTCCTCATTTCTGACACATACACGGGTTTGGAGTCTACCAACCAGACACAAGAGCTGGACTTCTGTGCTGCAACTGGGACCTCCTTGACCACCAGCCATATCTGGTATCTTCTATCTTCCTCACCAACACAAAGCCAAGATGAGCTCTGAGCCCACCTGTACCCTGACCCACAGCTTCCCTGTCATCATGTTTATCTTCCAAGAGATTAAGTCTCATTAATGGCCTTCCTTAGCTCTCACTATCAACACTTCCCACTCTGGAACAGAAGACATAGCCCAGGAAAAATACAGGGCCTGCACCTATGAATGACTGTTTCCTTAAATTTCACACTCTGGGCACCTCCCATGCTTATACATAGTCCTGCTCCTGAGAAAATCCACCCTGATCTGCAATCCATTCAGCAGAATACAATATTCATTGTTGTTGTGTAATGAACCAATGGTCCCTTCTGCTCTCATTAACTACCCAACCCTGGAATGACTCAATTCCCAATGTAGATAGAGAAGAGGATATTCCATGAAGACTGACAAGCTAAGAACTCAAAGTTTGTCTCCAGCATGTCTTAATTATCCTAGTGGTCTTAGTCAGTGTTTTACAGCATAGACCATGTCTTCAACTGTTCACATCTTAGCCCCAGGAACACATATCCTTATTACTTCATTGTCTGGCCAATTTCCCTCCCCAAATCTAAAGAGCCATCATTGTCATCATTTATTACTATGAAGAGGGTGTTGCTGCGACAGCTTAGGAATTAGCCCTGTTGGTCTGACCCACGTTTTGCAAGCCTGGCTATGGCCTGCCCCTGTCACTTCTAAAACTGCTTATTGCTACTCAATGCAATGTGCAAATTGTGACAGCTGCAATTGGAGCAAAGAATCTTACTGCTTATCACAAAAATCATTTGATCTGAAATGTGTCCTGCAAGGTAGCTCTTTTCTAAAAGTGGCCCATTATTTCTTGAATTTTAGTGTTCTGGGATAAATCAAAAGAGCAAGAGGCCAATGAGTGTGCACAGAGCTGATGACAGCCTACCCCCTCATGCCCCATAGCTTAGGAACTGAGCTGATAGTCCAGAACACATCCCTCCTCATTTCTGACACATACACGGGTTTGGAGTCTACCAACCAGACACAAGAGCTGGACTTCTGTGCTGCAACTGGGACCTCCTTGACCACCAGCCATATCTGGTATCTTCTATCTTCCTCACCAACACAAAGCCAAGATGAGCTCTGAGCCCACCTGTACCCTGACCCACAGCTTCCCTGTCATCATGTTTATCTTCCAAGAGATTAAGTCTCATTAATGGCCTTCCTTAGCTCTCACTATCAACACTTCCCACTCTGGAACAGAAGACATAGCCCAGGAAAAATACAGGGCCTGCACCTATGAATGACTGTTTCCTTAAATTTCACACTCTGGGCACCTCCCATGCTTATACATAGTCCTGCTCCTGAGAAAATCCACCCTGATCTGCAATCCATTCAGCAGAACCTCCACACCCTGTGTATTATTCATTGTTGTTGTGTAATGAACCATCTCCAAACTCACTGGACAAGGCCTCTGGTATCCACTGTGCTCCCTTATGGAACCTTGCTCAGATGTGGGTGGACTAGGTGACTCTGCTTTTAGGATGTTGACTGGTTACTGACTAGGTTGACCCCAATCATCTCCATGAGATCTCTCATCCTCCCATCAGGGCTCATTCTCCTGAAAGGTAGGTAAAGCTCCCAGAGAGGAGACATGCACAAAAGACATATTGATGCCTAGGCTCAGCAATGACACACAGTCATGTCTGTTATATTCTGTTGGTCAAAAAGAATCATGAGGCCAGCCCAGACTAAAATAGGGGGAAATAAACTGTACTTGTTGATGAAATGAGCCATGGAGTCATAATGCACCAAGACTAGACACAAGAAGGGGTGAGAAACCACATCTTTATTTTAGTCATCAATCTACCACACAGCTTCCTTAACTTTGCCCTGAACAAGCCTCTTCTCCAATAATGTCCCCTGTTTTCAAAACCTTGGCCCATTGAATATGATCCCACTACGTACAGGCAGGGTAATATATAACTGCCAAGTTTTCAATAGTCATCTGGATTCCTAACTACTAGGTCTACACATATCTATGAATTCACTGATATCAAAATCTAAAAGTTGGACTGAGATTATAATGTTCCTTTGGCAGTGTGCTTAGACTCATACAACATCTCCATGTCAGTTTCAGTTCTACCCTCCCCACCCCAACTCTACCCGTGCCTTCTCTTTTTCACCATGGTACAAAGCAAAGCACAAAGCCATATGCCTGACTGCCTGAAGGACAACAGCTATGAATATTTCTGTCTGGATCTGTGGCTCTCAAAGGATAGTCTCTTCAACAAATGATGCTGGCATTACCGAGTATCCACATGCAAAAGAATGAAGTTGGGATCCTATTTCATACCATATGTAAAAACTCACTCAAAATGGACCGAAGACCTAAATGTGAAAACTAAACCTAAAATACTCTTAGAAAAGCTTACGGATGCATCTTAGATTGGGATCTGCAATGCCTCCTGAGAAAATCCACCCTGATCTGCAATCCATTCAGCAGAACCTCCACACCCTGTGTATTATTCATTGTTGTTGTGTAATGAACCATCTCCAAACTCACTGGACAAGGCCTCTGGTATCCACTGTGCTCCCTTATGGAACCTTGCTCAGATGTGGGTGGACTAGGTGACTCTGCTTTTAGGATGTTGACTGGTTACTGACTAGGTTGACCCCAATCATCTCCATGAGATCTCTCATCCTCCCATCAGGGCTCATTCTCCTGAAAGGTAGGTAAAGCTCCCAGAGAGGAGACATGCACAAAAGACATATTGATGCCTAGGCTCAGCAATGACACACAGTCATGTCTGTTATATTCTGTTGGTCAAAAAGAATCATGAGGCCAGCCCAGACTAAAATAGGGGGAAATAAACTGTACTTGTTGATGAAATGAGCCATGGAGTCATAATGCACCAAGACTAGACACAAGAAGGGGTGAGAAACCACATCTTTATTTTAGTCATCAATCTACCACACAGCTTCCTTAACTTTGCCCTGAACAAGCCTCTTCTCCAATAATGTCCCCTGTTTTCAAAACCTTGGCCCATTGAATATGATCCCACTACGTACAGGCAGGGTAATATATAACTGCCAAGTTTTCAATAGTCATCTGGATTCCTAACTACTAGGTCTACACATATCTATGAATTCACTGATATCAAAATCTAAAAGTTGGACTGAGATTATAATGTTCCTTTGGCAGTGTGCTTAGACTCATACAACATCTCCATGTCAGTTTCAGTTCTACCCTCCCCACCCCAACTCTACCCGTGCCTTCTCTTTTTCACCATGGTACAAAGCAAAGCACAAAGCCATATGCCTGACTGCCTGAAGGACAACAGCTATGAATATTTCTGTCTGGATCTGTGGCTCTCAAAGGATAGTCTCTTCAACAAATGATGCTGGCATTACCGAGTATCCACATGCAAAAGAATGAAGTTGGGATCCTATTTCATACCATATGTAAAAACTCACTCAAAATGGACCGAAGACCTAAATGTGAAAACTAAACCTAAAATACTCTTAGAAAAACTTACGGATGCATCTTCATGACCTTAGACTTAGCAAAGGATTCTTAGATGTGACAGAAAGAGCACAAGTAACAGAAGAAAAAGTAGACAAATTGGACTTCAAAATTTTAAACTTGTGTATAAAAGAAACCATCAAGAAAGTGAAAAGACACCCCAAAAAATGGTATAAAATATTTGCACATCATGTATCTGACAGGAGTCTACTCTTCAGAATAGGATATGTAAAGAAGATTTACAATGCAACAGCAAAAAGACAACCCAAGATGAAGTGGCAATGGACTTCAGTAAATGGCTAACAGCCCTTGCCACAAATGAAGACCTTGCACCTTGTGTGGGCTGAGCATCCCCCAGCCCGAGGTTTCTGGAAAGCCTAAATTATACAGTAAATCGAGTTAGGGCTAGTTTCTCTCTGTGCTACATTGCCTATTCGGGGCCCATTTCATCACAACTTTCTGCATCCACACACTTGCCATGGCCTCATCAGGGGCAGAATCTACTTCTCTGTGCCTTTCCTGTCACTGTGGCCATGTGTGTCAGTTCTAAGCCTAAGCCTTAGCATAAATTGTGTGTTTATACTTTCTCTTTTGTCCTTTTACAATCATAATGAGAACCAACACACTTTTGGCTGCCTCACTGATCCCAATAGGAAGATGAAACACACAAAAAGAAAAACCAAATTGGGAGGCTTCCCCTGGTGGTTCAATGGATAAGGACACCGCCTTGCAGTGCAAGGGACGCTGGTTCGATCCCTGGCCTGGGAAGATCCCACGTGCCGCGGAGTGGTTGGACTGATGTGTTCAATTACCGAGCCAGAGCTCTGAAGCGCATGCGCCCAGAGCCAGCGCTCTGCGACAATAGAGGCCGCTGCAATGGGAGGCCCACACGGGCCCAAGAACAAAGATGGATGAAAATAGATAAATGAACAGATCAATAGAAATGGCCCGCCCGCTCCCCTCCCTCCCCAACCTGACCCCCACCCAAAAATAAATAAATAAATAGATCCTTGGAAAAAAACAAAAAAAAAAAACAAAAACCAAATTGGCCCAGCTAAACCTAAAATACTCTTAGAAAACTTACGGATGCATCTTCATGACCTTAGACTTAGCAAAGGATTCTTAGATGTGACAGAAAGAGCACAAGTAACAGAAGAAAAAGTAGACAAATTGGACTTCAAAATTTTAAACTTGTGTATAAAAGAAACCATCAAGAAAGTGAAAAGACACCCCAAAAAATGGTATAAAATATTTGCACATCATGTATCTGACAGGAGTCTACTCTTCAGAATAGGATATGTAAAGAAGATTTACAATGCAACAGCAAAAAGACAACCCAAGATGAAGTGGCAATGGACTTCAGTAAATGGCTAACAGCCCTTGCCACAAATGAAGACCTTGCACCTTGTGTGGGCTGAGCATCCCCCAGCCCGAGGTTTCTGGAAAGCCTAAATTATACAGTAAATCGAGTTAGGGCTAGTTTCTCTCTGTGCTACATTGCCTATTCGGGGCCCATTTCATCACAACTTTCTGCATCCACACACTTGCCATGGCCTCATCAGGGGCAGAATCTACTTCTCTGTGCCTTTCCTGTCACTGTGGCCATGTGTGTCAGTTCTAAGCCTAAGCCTTAGCATAAATTGTGTGTTTATACTTTCTCTTTTGTCCTTTTACAATCATAATGAGAACCAACACACTTTTGGCTGCCTCACTGATCCCAATAGGAAGATGAAACACACAAAAAGAAAAACCAAATTGGGAGGCTTCCCCTGGTGGTTCAATGGATAAGGACACCGCCTTGCAGTGCAAGGGACGCTGGTTCGATCCCTGGCCTGGGAAGATCCCACGTGCCGCGGAGTGGTTGGACTGATGTGTTCAATTACCGAGCCAGAGCTCTGAAGCGCATGCGCCCAGAGCCAGCGCTCTGCGACAATAGAGGCCGCTGCAATGGGAGGCCCACACGGGCCCAAGAACAAAGATGGATGAAAATAGATAAATGAACAGATCAATAGAAATGGCCCGCCCGCTCCCCTCCCTCCCCAACCTGACCCCCACCCAAAAATAAATAAATAAATAGATCCTTGGAAAAAAACAAAAAAAAAAAACAAAAAACAAAAAACCAAATTGGCCCAGCTAAACCCAGTCTAGACTCATCAATCTCCAGTCAATCCCTAGAAGTGTGAATCAAATATCCACTTGAGTTTGCTCAAATTTTGTGGGTGGTTGTTGTGCAGCATTTCTGTGGCCATAATTAACTGAAACACCAACCCAGCCTCATCTCACTGAAGTTCACTGTCACATGAACGATAGTACCCTCAGATAGGGCTTCCGAGGTGGCTCAGCAGCAGAGAACCCATTTGCCAATGCAAGAGCTAGGAGCTCAATCCCTGTGTCGGGAACATCCCCTGGAGGAGGAAATGGCAACCCACTTCAGTATTCTTGCCTGGGAAATGCTACGGACAGAGGAGCTAGGCAGGCTACAGTCCATGGGGTCGCTAAAGTCAGACACGACTGAGTGACTGAACACAATGCTCAGATAAGACAGGCTGGGGTCAGCAATTTCAGTCAGCATCTTGAAACTCAGTGCCCTGCTGATTTTCAGGTAAAGCCAAATGTGAGTTGCATTCTAGAATCCATGGATGCCCCCTAAAGAGGACGAACAGTCCTCTTTGCCAGCTGATTAAGTACACGATGCTAACTGCATCATATTCAAAACCTTGTAACTCCTAACATGTTCCACAGAAGAAGCAGATGTCATCTTGACAGGATTCCTTTGTTTTCTCAATAGATGCTACAGAGCTGCCCATGCTCTCTAGAGCAGGCAATTTATCAAGAGATCAAGATTATGCACTGTGTTTTATTAATACATTTCATGCAGTCATGCGAATTTCAAACAAAGGTATCTTCTGTCTAATTGCTTTTGCCTCTGATCTGATGGAACCATTATTTTAGAATAATTCTATCAATACAAAAGTTATCTGCAATATAAAATGTAAAGAGACTACACAAAGTGCTTCTACCTATAATGAAGTGTCAAGAACTTTCTGAGTCTGACAGCTTTACCCAGAAATTGAAAATAACATTTTACCTTTTCCCTCCTCCATAGCAACATTTTTCTTTTTCAGCATGAAGGCATTAGATGCCATGGAATTCACAGAAGAATAGAATAAATGATATAACCAGCTACAAATTCACCTCATATTTTGCGGCAGGTAGGTGGTCTGTTCACATGTACCCAACAATCATCTCTGACCTGCCCTCATCCTCCCGTTTTTACCGACAGGCCCCCAACCCTTCTTGTGAAGAGTTGGAGAGTCCCAATGAAAAGTTTGAATCATGTACATTATTAAAGCCAAAAGAATGTACACTCCAGACTTCCTGGGGACCTGGGCTCCACTGTTGTGCTCTGAAAGTCCCTGGTGCATTTGAGTGGGGTCACATCTCATACAGACTACCCCAAACCAAGGACTGAAAGCTGCAGGGGTACTAAGAAGAAGAGGCCCCCTTCTAGGTGACAGGGGATATCTCTGATGGCCAATGGGCTGGAGGACAGCCTGACAGCCTTGGAAAACCTGTCTGTGGCAGCAGCATTCGAGGATGCTTCCACCCACCCTCTAACTCCCCACTGCCCTCTGGGTCGCCCATGCCTTGAGGTCTGATGGCTCCCCAAGCTTTGCTCAGCTCCTTCACATGGGCATTTCTTTCAATAAAGGTCTTCTATCTTTTTGTTATTATCACTGTTGTGGTATTTGGCTGCACCATGTGCCTTGCAGGATCTTAGTTCCTCAACCAGGTACTAAACCTGGGCCCCAGCAATGAGACCACAGAGTTCTCACCACTAGACCAACAGTGAATGCCCAGCCAGATGCTCAGAGGAGAATGGTGTCTCTGCTCTTAAGAAAACATGGGATCTCATGAAACTTAAAAGCTTTTGTACAGCAAAAGAAATTACAAAAAAGCTCAACAGACACCCCACAGAGTGGGAGAAAATCATAGCAAATGAAACAACAGACAAAGAATTAATCCCCAAAATCTACAAGCAACTCAGACAACTCAGCACAGGAAAAACGAACAACCCAATCAAAAAATGGGAAAAAGATCTAAAGAGACGCCTCGCCAAAGAGGACATACAGATGGCCCAAAAGCACATGAAACGATGCTCAACCTCGCTTATCATTAGAGAAATGCAAATTAAAACCACAATGAGATACCACCTCACACCCTTCAGAATGGCCATCATCAACAAATTGACAGACAATAAATGCTGGAGAGGGTGCAGAGAAAAGGGAACCCTCTTGCATTGCTGGTGGGAATGTAAACTGATACAACCTCTATGGAAGACAATATGGAGATTTCTTAAAAAACTAAAAATAGAAGCACCCTATGACTCAGCAATCCCACTATTAGGCCTATATCCTGATGAAATCAAAACTGAAAGAGGCACCTGTACCCCAATGTTCATTGCAGCTCTCTATACAATAGCCAGAACATGGAAGCAACCTAGATGTCCATCGACAAATGTATGGATCCAGAAGCTCTGGTACATATATACAATGGAATACTACTCAGCTGTTAAGAGAAATGCAGAAGACTCAGTCCTAATGAAGTGGCTGGCTCTAGAACCTATCATAAAAAGTGAAGTAAGTCAAAAAGAGAAAGACAAATACAGCATACTAACACACATATATGGAATCTAGCAGGACAGTCTTGATAACACACACAGTGAACTCATGGAAAAACAGACAGAGCATAGACATATGGACATTGTGGGGAAGAAATAGGGAGGGGGAGGCATGGAGGGAGTAACATGGAAACCTATACTGTCATGTGTGGAAAAGATAGCTATTGTCATTGTGCTAAGGGAATAGGAGTACCTACAATCACTTGGGGCGATGGTCTGGAGGGGTGGGAGGGGGGGAATTGAGTAGGGGGAGGGTCCAGGGATATGCATATGAATGATCTGGGAACATACATGTTGGTGAACAACAAAACTCTGTAAAATCTTAAAGAATTTAAAAATAAAATAAAATAAAATAAAAGGTGTCCCTTTCCCTCCCAAAAAAAAAAAAAAGAAAGAAAACCTACTCTAGCATAAACCCAATGAACTTTCTGAATGGCATCTACATTTGCTCGCTATAATTGCTCTTTATAGTTGATTACAAGAACAAAAACCTATCTCTTGGTTATTTTTGTAATAATCAAGACGCATATTGCTGCTGCTATTGTTTAGTCATTCAGTTGTGTCTGAGTCTTATGTGACCTCTTGGACTAGCCCACCAGGCTCCTTTGTCCATGGGATTTTGCAGGCAAGAATCCTGGTGTAGGTTACCATGCCCTCCTCCAGGGGATCTTTCTGACCCAGGAATCAAACCCACATCTCCTGCATTGGCAGAACAGTTCTTTACCACTGAACCACCTGCAAAGTTTTGACAGATATAGTCATCCCTTTTTCTTAATCATGTGTAAATATGACCTAAAATGCACTAAATAGGATTACATATCCTCTTGACATCAATGTCTCTATCGTGGAGATTATTTGCAGAGGAGAGGGTCCTTCAGTGAGTGGTAATGACAGAGTAGGGGCAATACAGGGGCTGGTCAACACCTGAGCAAGTTGGGTAACATTCAATCACGCCAAAAGCCAACTTCAAAACTCCGCATTCTCTGCATTTTCAGACAACACAGTCCAAATTCCTTCACACAGTAAATGACTCATGACATTTTGACTTATGACAGCCACAATCCTTTGTTAAGTGGTCCCAATTTACCTTCCTAGCCCCTCACCTCCTGTCACATTTCAGTGCTATCCTCCAGGCACTGCATTCTTAATAGTTAAAATGACATTTCAGGAGTGAAAACTTCTGCCCAGCTTGATCACAACAGTGACAAGATGTCTGTGGAAGCAGGGAGGACAGCACTGGCTGTTGAGGAAGAATAAGATGAAAAGTACCCCCAATGGTATTTGTGATCACAGCACCATTCCCCAAAACTAGGCATTCTCAACTTTTTTTTTGGTTAAGGCAGCTGATCATTTGGACGGGATTTTTTTCCCTTACAAAAATAACAGGGGTGGGATCGGGGGACTGGAGTGGGACTGGGGGGACTGGGAGGGAGGCAGAGGAGGGAGAGGTCAGGGATATACATATGACAAATCTGGGACTATACACATCTGTAAACAACAAAACTCTGTAAAAGCAAAAGCAAAATAAAAATAATTACATAAAAAAAAATAATAGCTTCCTCTGGCTATCAGTCTTCATACTGGCAAATATTCGTTTTCCAAACAATTTTTAGTTAGCTACCCATTGAGCAGCATGGTTATCACATCCTGTAGGAGAGTAACTAACATTCGCTATTATTGGGACTTCTCTGGTGATCCAAAGGCTCAGACTCCATCCTCCTACTGGAGGGGCCTGGGCTCCATTCCTAGTCAGAGAACTAGATCTGTGTGCTGCAACTAACATCCAGCAGAGTCAAATAAACAAATACAAATATTTTTAAAAGAGGAAAAACAAATCTAATAAGGTATGCTAATACTCATTTGCCTAAGCAATGTGTAAGAGCTACCATAAGGAACACTCTTGGTGGGGCCTACTCTCAGATGCCACGTGTCTACCTGGCAAGATGTGGTCTACATAAGACTCTTCCTGCTCTTCTAGAACAACAGATTCCATGTCTCCCTGTTTCCTGACATCACCACTGTCTCAACTACCTTCACTCTGAGAAGCCACATTCTTTTCTGTGGCCCAGTGCTACACTCCTCTTAGTTTGTGTCAAGTCCATTCCTGATCCATCCTTGGTCTTGGTCTGCACTATATTTGCTACTTGATCTGTGGCTGTTCATCCCCTCAGTGCCCAGCATGCAGGGCACTCTAGCACTGTTACTGAGGAGAACCCTAGGGGCCTTCCTGGGACAGGTCCTTCCCCCACATCATCTGCTTCCGTCTTTTCTGAAGTATATAGACCACAATATTTGATGCAAATTTCCTGAGCTGTTTTACAGATTAACTATGTGCTAATGCACATAGCCCCAGGCCTCACAGAGTCTCAGGACAGATAAAATTAATCCAGGTGTCACCACCCTCTTCCCTCATGGTCAGCCAGAGTTGTGCATGACCTATCATGTACCCTGAAACCCCCCATCCTGCACCTGGTTTTAAAAAATGCTTTGTGCAAACCGTTCAGGGAGCTTGGGGCTTTTTAGGGTATTAGCCACCCATGTCTCCTCGCACAGTCTTGCAATAAACCTTTTCCTGCTCCAAACGTTTCACTCTGTTTGGCCTCACTATGCACTAGCACAAGAACTTCTGTTCACAGCAAATTCCAGGCAAATTACCCAGAAGATCAGGGTGGGGAATAGGTACAATGGAGCAGGAATTGGAAGGAGACTGGAGTAAAGGCTATGGATTTGGATTTTCTCATCACATCCTGTAGGAGAGTAACTAACATTCGCTATTATTGGGACTTCTCTGGTGATCCAAAGGCTCAGACTCCATCCTCCTACTGGAGGGGCCTGGGCTCCATTCCTAGTCAGAGAACTAGATCTGTGTGCTGCAACTAACATCCAGCAGAGTCAAATAAACAAATACAAATATTTTTAAAAGAGGAAAAACAAATCTAATAAGGTATGCTAATACTCATTTGCCTAAGCAATGTGTAAGAGCTACCATAAGGAACACTCTTGGTGGGGCCTACTCTCAGATGCCACGTGTCTACCTGGCAAGATGTGGTCTACATAAGACTCTTCCTGCTCTTCTAGAACAACAGATTCCATGTCTCCCTGTTTCCTGACATCACCACTGTCTCAACTACCTTCACTCTGAGAAGCCACATTCTTTTCTGTGGCCCAGTGCTACACTCCTCTTAGTTTGTGTCAAGTCCATTCCTGATCCATCCTTGGTCTTGGTCTGCACTATATTTGCTACTTGATCTGTGGCTGTTCATCCCCTCAGTGCCCAGCATGCAGGGCACTCTAGCACTGTTACTGAGGAGAACCCTAGGGGCCTTCCTGGGACAGGTCCTTCCCCCACATCATCTGCTTCCGTCTTTTCTGAAGTATATAGACCACAATATTTGATGCAAATTTCCTGAGCTGTTTTACAGATTAACTATGTGCTAATGCACATAGCCCCAGGCCTCACAGAGTCTCAGGACAGATAAAATTAATCCAGGTGTCACCACCCTCTTCCCTCATGGTCAGCCAGAGTTGTGCATGACCTATCATGTACCCTGAAACCCCCCATCCTGCACCTGGTTTTAAAAAATGCTTTGTGCAAACCGTTCAGGGAGCTTGGGGCTTTTTAGGGTATTAGCCACCCATGTCTCCTCGCACAGTCTTGCAATAAACCTTTTCCTGCTCCAAACGTTTCACTCTGTTTGGCCTCACTATGCACTAGCACAAGAACTTCTGTTCACAGCAAATTCCAGGCAAATTACCCAGAAGATCAGGGTGGGGAATAGGTACAATGGAGCAGGAATTGGAAGGAGACTGGAGTAAAGGCTATGGTATTATTCTCGGATTTTTCAGTACCACCCCATTCCTTCCATAGAACCTCATCTAGCAACACTGAGAGTATTTCCTGACACTCTAAGGCTCCCAAGACTACTCAAGCCATCTGTGAATTGTTAGGTTGATAGGCTATTAAAGGGTTAACACTGCAGCTGTGGACTCGCCTGCCCTGCAGGGTCAGCAGCAAGGGGCCTGTTGCTGATCTGCTGGTGCCTGGAAGTCTTACAAGGCTGGCAATAAGGAGCCCGTCCTGGCCATGAAGATTTTTCACCTGGTCTAGAAAGTAACAAGAACTGCACACCCCCATGCCCACAGACAATTCAAGGACAGTCGACTCATCACTAATTTCCTGCTAAGTTTAAACAAAGACTTAAAGACTTTGCTTCTGCGCCTGCTCTAAAAAACCCCCTTCCCTGGGAAGCATGGAGGAAGTAACAAGGAAACCTATAGTGTTATGTGTGGAAAAGATAGCTAGTGTCACAGTGCTAAGGGAATAGGAGTGCTTACAATGGCTTGGGGCAAAGGTCTAGAGGGGTGGGATGGGGAACTGGGCGGGTGGGGACCATGGATATGCATATCACTGATCTGGGAACATACATGTATGTGAACAACAAAACTCTGTAAAACCTTTAAAATAAAGAATCAAAAAAAAAAAAAAAAACCCTCCCCTTCTTTTTTTTTTTCCCTTCTCCCAGGTAAAACCTCCTCGTCCCATCTCCAGGGTGCAAATTCACTCTTGGGGCCCCGTGAATCTCGCCCGGGATTGTCCCAATAAGCGGCCTGAGTTGTCTTCACTCCAACTTAGTCTGACTCATTATTGTCGCGTAAAAAAGCTTTCATGAATGAGGCCTCCACATAGAGTGTGGTCCTAGAAAGATGAGAGGATAAAAACCCATTTCTGAGAAGCACCTCTTCCACCAAAAAAAGCCTAAAAACTTGTTTCACTCTGTTTGGCCTCACTATGCACTAGCACAAGAACTTCTGTTCACAGCAAATTCAAAATAGAACGGTGGGGAATAGGTACAATGGAGCAGGAATTGGAAGGAGACTGGAGTAAAGGCTATGGTATTATTCTCGGATTTTTCAGTACCACCCCATTCCTTCCATAGAACCTCATCTAGCAACACTGAGAGTATTTCCTGACACTCTAAGGCTCCCAAGACTACTCAAGCCATCTGTGAATTGTTAGGTTGATAGGCTATTAAAGGGTTAACACTGCAGCTGTGGACTCGCCTGCCCTGCAGGGTCAGCAGCAAGGGGCCTGTTGCTGATCTGCTGGTGCCTGGAAGTCTTACAAGGCTGGCAATAAGGAGCCCGTCCTGGCCATGAAGATTTTTCACCTGGTCTAGAAAGTAACAAGAACTGCACACCCCCATGCCCACAGACAATTCAAGGACAGTCGACTCATCACTAATTTCCTGCTAAGTTTAAACAAAGACTTAAAGACTTTGCTTCTGCGCCTGCTCTAAAAAACCCCCTTCCCTGGGAAGCATGGAGGAAGTAACAAGGAAACCTATAGTGTTATGTGTGGAAAAGATAGCTAGTGTCACAGTGCTAAGGGAATAGGAGTGCTTACAATGGCTTGGGGCAAAGGTCTAGAGGGTGGGATGGGGATCTGGGCGGGTGGGGACCATGGATATGCATATCACTGATCTGGGAACATACATGTATGTGAACAACAAAACTCTGTAAAACCTTTAAAATAAAGAATCAAAAAAAAAAAAAAAAACCCTCCCCTTCTTTTTTTTTTTCCCTTCTCCCAGGTAAAACCTCCTCGTCCCATCTCCAGGGTGCAAATTCACTCTTGGGGCCCCGTGAATCTCGCCCGGGATTGTCCCAATAAGCGGCCTGAGTTGTCTTCACTCCAACTTAGTCTGACTCATTATTGTCGCGTAAAAAAGCTTTCATGAATGAGGCCTCCACATAGAGTGTGGTCCTAGAAAGATGAGAGGATAAAAACCCATTTCTGAGAAGCACCTCTTCACCAGAGCCTATTTGTAAGAAGCTTATTTCCTCAAAATGCCGTCCACTGAAAGACAATTCTGTAAGTCTTTAAGAGACGCTCTTATACAAGAAACTTTATTTCCATGGTCAAATAAATCTGGAAAACTGTGACTTAAAGTTAGGACTTCTCAGAGCTTTTACTGCACTAATAGGAATCATAAATCAGCAAAAATAAAATACAAGATGCAGTTCTCAAACTTATTTGGCCATGGAAGTCATGTTTTGCTTTTTTTTTTTTCCAATGAAGTCTTGCAAAGTCTAGTGTTCAGAGGATCATGGTTTGGGAAACACTCACCATTATAGAGATAATATCTCTCAAAGATTACATAGGGAGTAAAAATGCTGAAAGACAGTTTCTGAAAAGCCATGTTCCCCCCACCCCCACTACCCTCAAGTGATCCATACAGTCCCCCACATAGGAAATTGATATTACTCTACGTTTCCACACTTCTGGAAATTCAGTTTGGCTAGAGTGACCTTGAGGAAGTTACAAACCTATCTCAGGCATGGTTCTTTCATTTATGACAACTGGCCATAAAGATATATCTTCCCATTCTAGTTCCCAAAGCTATAAGAATTAATGGAGCCATTCCTAAGGAGTGATGTGAATTCCTTAGAGAAAGTCTCTATGTAAATACAAGGTCTTGTCATCTTAAATGCTATGGATTTATGCCCTGGACTTCACAGTGACAGTCATGCAGAGGGAGTGCTCCATTATTTTTCAAAGCCATAGCAGTCTGATGAACACATTAGCCTTCTGGCCATTGTCATTTATAAATATCATCCTCCCAAATACTGCCTTTTCACATGAAATTCATAGTTCTTCTATAAACTGACAAAATGTGGCAGCAATATACCCAATGAGACAAGCTTCTTTAGTATTTCAGTATTAATATTTCTAAGGGGTAGAAATAGTAAGGGCTTGCAATGTGGAATGAATGTATATTACAACATTCACTTCCACAATAGAAAGAAGGACCAACATAGATAGTGTGAATCTGATTCCTCATTATTTATGCAAATGGGCCTTTGAGACCTAATGTTGAAGTATTTAATCACATGAAGAGAAAACTGAAGCAAGATTTCAAATGAACTTGGCATAAAGATATGTTAATTAAACCAATGAATAGAAGATGCTTTGATGGTGTGGATGTGTGGTATTTGAAACACTGGTTCACACTGACTCAGGTCATTTTTACTCCATACCATTGATTTTTAAAATGTGTATTTATTTGGCTGTACTGGGTCTTAGTTGTGATACCTGAGATTTTCAGTTGTAGCATGTGGGATCTAGTTCCCTGACCAGGGACCAAACCCAGTCCCCCTGCACTGGGAGTGCAGAGTCTTAGCCACTGTGAAGTCCCATACCAGAGTTTGGTTGGTTGGTTAAAAAGTGAGCCAGGGGCTTCCCTGGTGGTCCACTGGGTAAAGAGTCCACCGTGCAGGGGGCACCAGTTTGATCCCTGGCCTGGGAAGATCCCACATGCCGCGGAGTAGCTGGACCAGTGTGTCCAGTTGTGAGCCAGCGCTCTGGAGCACATGTGCCCAGAGCTGGTGCTCTGCAGTGAGAGAGGCCACTGCAGTGGGAGGCCCACACAGGCCAAAGAATAAAGATGGATGAAAATAAATAACTAAACAAACCAATAAAAAAGGCCAAAATTAAGAAAAAAAAAGTGAGCCAGACAAAAGAAGTACAGATACTAGGGTAATGATAAGCATGAACAATATCCTTTTTTTTTTTTTAAGTAGCAGCAACAGAGATGGAAAACACACGATGTTGATTGCCTAATATAAAGCTGACCAATGTCATACTGGTTATAGATGACTGTGAGCTAAATGGACATGGGATGTCTGACTCAGAGGAAACGATTGGTTACATTCACCTTACAATTTTTCAGGGATTTTGTACTTTATATCTAATTTATTCTTGGGTCTTACCCGCCCCAGGGGATTTTTGTTAGAGCTGAGTTCTTTTTTCTCTATAAATGTATCCTTCCCACCTTGAGATCTGCCATCTCCAGTACCACAATCTTTCCTCTGCCCAAAATGCATTTTATCTTCTAACCTATAATTTTCCTTGTGCACCCATTCAACCCCAAGGAAAGTTTCTCAATCCCTTGGAGACAAAATGACAACTGAGAAGTTACCAAAAAAAAAGTCTCCTCTGTCCCTTCAGTTTTTCATAAAAGCACTCACTCAATTTAGACTCCAGGGCAGTTCTTAGACTGTGCCTTAGTCAATTCCACATGTACCTCAAAGTACTAATCTTAATCTAAAATCCCATAGTGCCCCCTTGGAATGAATGGAAGATTAAAATGTTCATTTTATTGCTTCTGATTCTCTGAAATATTCCCATTAAATAGCTGCACAGCTTGAAACAGTGGTAAGATGACACAGGTGAAGAGTGGTGCTTAGGAAATTCTTAATCTTCAATTTTTTGCTGCCATTCACTAACCCAAATCAACTATTTTACATGGCAAAAATCAATTCTCCAATGTCATCCCTTAATTCAGTAACTGATGTAAAAATATCTCATGTGTTGCTAGGGAAAATAGCCTAGTCCTTTCATTATTTTAACTTCATTAAGACAGGTAGACAGAGGTCTTGACAAAACCTGTGATGGGGCAAGAAGTCCCATAAGAGCTATAAAAAACACTGTGTTCTCTAAGTACACAGAAAGAAGTATCTATTTCAAACTGTAATCAATAATGCCCTAGATGTCTTGCCACCTTTGGTGACCAGTCATTCATTCATTCATTCAATACCTGGTGAACACTAACCAAGTAGTGCTGCTGGCACCATGCTGACCAGTCCTTGCAGAACTGACAGCTAAACCATACAGAATGAATGAGAGACTAAAAGCTAGTGCCTTGAGAAATTTTACTTGTCAGGAGACAGATACACACATATACACACACAGAGGCACATCTAAATTTTCACTTGAATTACCATGAAGCAGGGTATGCACTCCCTAATTTAGGGACCTACTGTTTCTACTGTATCATATCCACCCCAAGATTTATACAATCCAGACTATGTATGTAATATCTCTGATTCCATAAGTATTTAAATATACAACCTGCAATTAATGAATAGTGGAGAAATAGTGTGACACCAGCAGGAAAAGAAGCTCTAAGTACCCACCTTGAGATCTCTTCCTCCTTTGCCCAAAATGCATTTTATCTTCTAACCTATAATTTTCCTTGTGCCCCTCCCCAAGGGTTTCTCAATCCCTTGGAGACAAAATGACAACTGAGAAGTTACCAAAAAAAAAGTCTCCTCTGTCCCTTCAGTTTTTCATAAAAGCACTCACTCAATTTAGACTCCAGGGCAGTTCTTAGACTGTGCCTTAGTCAATTCCACATGTACCTCAAAGTACTAATCTTAATCTAAAATCCCATAGTGCCCCCTTGGAATGAATGGAAGATTAAAATGTTCATTTTATTGCTTCTGATTCTCTGAAATATTCCCATTAAATAGCTGCACAGCTTGAAACAGTGGTAAGATGACACAGGTGAAGAGTGGTGCTTAGGAAATTCTTAATCTTCAATTTTTTGCTGCCATTCACTAACCCAAATCAACTATTTTACATGGCAAAAATCAATTCTCCAATGTCATCCCTTAATTCAGTAACTGATGTAAAAATATCTCATGTGTTGCTAGGGAAAATAGCCTAGTCCTTTCATTATTTTAACTTCATTAAGACAGGTAGACAGAGGTCTTGACAAAACCTGTGATGGGGCAAGAAGTCCCATAAGAGCTATAAAAAACACTGTGTTCTCTAAGTACACAGAAAGAAGTATCTATTTCAAACTGTAATCAATAATGCCCTAGATGTCTTGCCACCTTTGGTGACCAGTCATTCATTCATTCATTCAATACCTGGTGAACACTAACCAAGTAGTGCTGCTGGCACCATGCTGACCAGTCCTTGCAGAACTGACAGCTAAACCATACAGAATGAATGAG
This sequence comes from Tragulus kanchil, assembly GCA_022376925.1. Taxonomy (NCBI): domain Eukaryota; kingdom Metazoa; phylum Chordata; class Mammalia; order Artiodactyla; family Tragulidae; genus Tragulus; species Tragulus kanchil. Next base: position 111,468,059 of record JAIOJX010000001.1, read on the forward strand.
AGACTAAAAGCTAGTGCCTTGAGAAATTTTACTTGTCAGGAGACAGATACACACATATACACACACAGAGGCACATCTAAATTTTCACTTGAATTACCATGAAGCAGGGTATGCACTCCCTAATTTAGGGACCTACTGTTTCTACTGTATCATATCCACCCCAAGATTTATACAATCCAGACTATGTATGTAATATCTCTGATTCCATAAGTATTTAAATATACAACCTGCAATTAATGAATAGTGGAGAAATAGTGTGACACCAGCAGAGAAGATGAGAGAGCTCTCTGTGAACATCCAGAAGGAAGTTGGTCACTTGAAATGAAAAATTTGAAGGAAATCATTCAAAAAAAAATGTGTTTATCCCTATTACCTCCTGGTACATCGTGTTTCTATTCCACAAAGTTCTATTTATTCTGAAATAATAAAAGTATATTATTTTGATCTTAATTTCCCAGTTAAACTTATGCTACTTCTTTAAACTTTAAACTCAAAGCTCTTCTAATTCTGATAACCACTTGTGATGTAGGGAGTGAAAAGTTACATTGCTCTTTTGTTGCTGATTAAAAAAATAACCAAAATAATTTCAAATGTCTAAATTCCAAACCTATCAGAGAGCTGAAGTCACAGAACAACCAAACAGCAGTGGCAGAATGCAGAGCATTCGTTTTTATAGTTGAGTGTATAAGCACCACAACTTTCTTATCCATTCATCTGCTGATGGACACCTAGGCTGCTTTCATGCCCTAGCTATTGTAAATAGTGCTGCAATGAACACTGGGATGCCTGTGTCTTTTTCAATTTTGGTTTCCTCAGGGTATATGCCCAGTATATATCCTGAGTTGTATGGCACTTTATATCACTCAGCTATAAAAAGGAACATATTTGAGTCTGTCCTAATGAGATGAATGAACCTAGAGCCTATTAAACAGAGTGAAGCAAATCAGAATGAGAAAGAAAAATATCATATATTAATGCATATATATGGAATCTAGAAAGAAGGTACCTATGATCCTATGACATGCAGGGCAGCAAAGGAGACAGACCTAAAGAACAAACTTTTGGACTTAGTGAGAGAAGGAGAGGGTGGGATGCTTTGAGAGAATAGCAGTGAGATATATATATTACCATATGCAAAACAGATAGCCAGTGGGTGTCTGTTGTATGACACAGGAAACTCAAAACCAGTGCTTTATGAAGATCTGGAGGAATGGGGTGGAGAGGAAGGCGGGAGGGAGGTTCAGGAGGGAGGGAATATATGTATGCCTATGGCCGATTCATGTTGAGGTATGGCAAAATCCATAATATGTATGTAATATCTCTGATTCCATAAGTATTTAAATATACAACCTGCAATTAATGAATAGTGGAGAAATAGTGTGACACCAGCAGAAGATGAGAGAGCTCTGTGAACATCCAGAAGGAAGTTGGTCACTTGAAATGAAAAATTTGAAGGAAATCATTCAAAAAAAAATGTGTTTATCCCTATTACCTCCTGGTACATCGTGTTTCTATTCCACAAAGTTCTATTTATTCTGAAATAATAAAAGTATATTATTTTGATCTTAATTTCCCAGTTAAACTTATGCTACTTCTTTAAACTTTAAACTCAAAGCTCTTCTAATTCTGATAACCACTTGTGATGTAGGGAGTGAAAAGTTACATTGCTCTTTTGTTGCTGATTAAAAAAATAACCAAAATAATTTCAAATGTCTAAATTCCAAACCTATCAGAGAGCTGAAGTCACAGAACAACCAAACAGCAGTGGCAGAATGCAGAGCATTCGTTTTTATAGTTGAGTGTATAAGCACCACAACTTTCTTATCCATTCATCTGCTGATGGACACCTAGGCTGCTTTCATGCCCTAGCTATTGTAAATAGTGCTGCAATGAACACTGGGATGCCTGTGTCTTTTTCAATTTTGGTTTCCTCAGGGTATATGCCCAGTATATATCCTGAGTTGTATGGCACTTTATATCACTCAGCTATAAAAAGGAACATATTTGAGTCTGTCCTAATGAGATGAATGAACCTAGAGCCTATTAAACAGAGTGAAGCAAATCAGAATGAGAAAGAAAAATATCATATATTAATGCATATATATGGAATCTAGAAAGAAGGTACCTATGATCCTATGACATGCAGGGCAGCAAAGGAGACAGACCTAAAGAACAAACTTTTGGACTTAGTGAGAGAAGGAGAGGGTGGGATGCTTTGAGAGAATAGCAGTGAGATATATATATTACCATATGCAAAACAGATAGCCAGTGGGTGTCTGTTGTATGACACAGGAAACTCAAAACCAGTGCTTTATGAAGATCTGGAGGAATGGGGTGGAGAGGAAGGCGGGAGGGAGGTTCAGGAGGGAGGGAATATATGTATGCCTATGGCCGATTCATGTTGAGGTATGGCAAAATCCATAATACTGTAAAGTAATTATTCTCCAATTAAAAACGTTTTTAAAAAGCATATGGCTTTAAAAAAAAAAACTTTTAATGCCATTTTAAAGTGAAAATGTCCCTCAAATATCTCTGTATTTGTACTTAAGTTCATAAGATAAATACATGCATTGAGTGCATTCATTAAAAATAATTGACTCGTTTCGATCCCTGGCCAGGGAAGATCCCACGTGCCATGGAGCGGATGGACCAATGTGTTCAACTACCAAACCGGAACTCGAATGCACGCGCCCAGAGCTGGTGCTCTGCAGAGACAGAGGCCACTGCAATGGAATGCCCACACAGGCCAAAGAACAAAAAGGATAAGTGAATGAAAGACCAATAGAAGTGGCCAAAAAAATAAATAAATAAATAGAAAAAAAATCGACTCATAAAAACACTCTCATGTGATCAGTACATTAGACAGTCTTACAATGATGCTGAAAATTACATTTTTATGACTATCATCAACAAAAATGTATTTGCATTCTTGAAAAAAAAAAATAATGCAGAGCAGTCAGAACTCTCATACATTGCTGGTGGGAATACAAAAAGTCAAGCCAGTTTGGAAGTTAGTTTGACAATTTCTGATAAAGTTAAACATGTACCAAGCCTATGTACCTGCATTCATAGTTCTAGGTATCTACCTGAAAGAAATGAAACCTTTTGTTCACACAAAGACCTATACATGAATGTTTATAGCAGCTTTATGCATAATCACCAAACCTTGAAAAGCCATATGTCCTTCAACTGCTGAATGAATAAACAAACAACAATGGGATACCATTCAACAAAGAAAAGGAATGTAACTACTGATCTACACAAGAACATAGATTAACCTTAAATGCATTCTACTGAATGAAAGAAGTCAGAACAGAAAGGCTACATATTGCACGATTCCATTTATATGATATCCTAGAGAAAACAAAACTATAGGAATGGAAAACAGATTGCCAAGGGTTGAGAGGTGGAGAAGAGGTGACTGACTATGACGGGCCAGCAAAAACGAATCTGGGGAGTCATGAAACAGTTCTGTAAGGGCTTTGGCTGTGGTCACATGACTATGAGTCTCTCATAATCCATGAAACTGTATGCTACAAAGACTGAAATTTACTGCATGCAAGTTTTAAAAAAAACTACATAGAATGTAGGAGATAAGACATAGTACAGACTATGATAAAATGAACTATATTACAAGTGAATCTCCTAATCACTCAGAAGGGAGTGAGGGGGAAAAAAAGAGGTTACCTACATCTCTATGAAAACCAGTAGATACTGCGAGACTAAAGGCAAAGAAGAGCAGTGCACAAGCACTATACTCTAGTTGGTAAATTTGTTTCTCACAGGGTTAAGGGTTAACACTTCTGAAATAATTTGTACTCTAGGAGTGAAATAAGTAAATATATTGTGGATAAGGAGAGCCAGGTTATCACTCTGAGAGTAAGAAATTACAAATAAAGAAGGTGGAAGGCTAGAATAAATTCTATATTGTTGAACTGGAGTCAGAAATATCAACATGGGGCTTCCCCTGGTGGTCCAGTGGGTAGGGACACCGCCTTGCAGTGCAAGGGGCGCCGGTTAGATCCCTGGCCTGGGAAGATCCCACATGTTGCGGAGCAGCTGGACTGATGTGTCCAACTACCAAGCCGGAGCTCTGGAGTGCATGCACCCAGAGCTGGTGATCTATGGCAAGAGAGGCCACTGCAATGGGAGGCCCACACAGGCCAAAGAACAAAGATGGATGGAAATAAATAAATGAAGGACCAATAGAAGTGGTCAACAACAACAAAAAATGTTTAAAAAAAGAAAAAAAAAGAAATATCAACATGGACTCATGAGATATGGTTAGGGTTAGGTTAAAGTTATGTCTCTCCAAACATATCTGCATACATATATACATATATATACACACATATACACACACACACATATATAGACACATATATATGAGAGAAATAGATACAGAAATAAATATAGATGTGGGTATATGTATGACAACCTAGTTGCAATGATTACATCTAAGCCTCAATATGTTGGTTTCAAAATACCATTCTCCAATAAAAGGCATGCATGATAGAGTTAAACGACATGGGTATCAGACGGGCCAGCAAAACGAATCTGGGGAGTCATGAAACAGTTCTGTAAGGGCTTTGGCTGTGGTCACATGACTATGAGTCTCTCATAATCCATGAAACTGTATGCTACAAAGACTGAAATTTACTGCATGCAAGTTTTAAAAAAAACTACATAGAATGTAGGAGATAAGACATAGTACAGACTATGATAAAATGAACTATATTACAAGTGAATCTCCTAATCACTCAGAAGGGAGTGAGGGGGAAAAAAAGAGGTTACCTACATCTCTATGAAAACCAGTAGATACTGCGAGACTAAAGGCAAAGAAGAGCAGTGCACAAGCACTATACTCTAGTTGGTAAATTTGTTTCTCACAGGGTTAAGGGTTAACACTTCTGAAATAATTTGTACTCTAGGAGTGAAATAAGTAAATATATTGTGGATAAGGAGAGCCAGGTTATCACTCTGAGAGTAAGAAATTACAAATAAAGAAGGTGGAAGGCTAGAATAAATTCTATATTGTTGAACTGGAGTCAGAAATATCAACATGGGGCTTCCCCTGGTGGTCCAGTGGGTAGGGACACCGCCTTGCAGTGCAAGGGGCGCCGGTTAGATCCCTGGCCTGGGAAGATCCCACATGTTGCGGAGCAGCTGGACTGATGTGTCCAACTACCAAGCCGGAGCTCTGGAGTGCATGCACCCAGAGCTGGTGATCTATGGCAAGAGAGGCCACTGCAATGGGAGGCCCACACAGGCCAAAGAACAAAGATGGATGGAAATAAATAAATGAAGGACCAATAGAAGTGGTCAACAACAACAAAAAATGTTTAAAAAAAGAAAAAAAAAGAAATATCAACATGGACTCATGAGATATGGTTAGGGTTAGGTTAAAGTTATGTCTCTCCAAACATATCTGCATACATATATACATATATATACACACATATACACACACACACATATATAGACACATATATATGAGAGAAATAGATACAGAAATAAATATAGATGTGGGTATATGTATGACAACCTAGTTGCAATGATTACATCTAAGCCTCAATATGTTGGTTTCAAAATACCATTCTCCAATAAAAGGAACTAGAGATCATTGAAGAAATTCTTGATTACAGGGCTTTGGAAAGGGAAATAGAAGATAAATCTAGAGCATGTTTTGGTAACAGAAAGTAAAGAAGTGCTACAAAAAATTAGAAGTAAAAAAAAAAAAGGACGAAGTCATGTTGAAATGGCACAGGTACCAACCTGAAAGAGCTCCCAATGGTCAAAGTTGGAACAACTTGAATAGGAAAATAAACACAGTATTGGAATATAAACCTAAGAAAAAATATCCATGAGTCCATGCTGATATAAATACACAGCTGAATAAAAAATAAATAGGGGAGAAGGGACAGCTCTCTCATAGAGAAGAATTCTAATTAAATAACACAGAAGGAATGAATAAAATAGAAAATAGACATTAGAATACCACATTAGCAATCATTGTGGGCAAGATCTATGACAATGAATGCTAAAATTAGTTTGCAAAAGTATTAAGTAGAAACAACATATTTTCTTAGTCTCAAAGTATCTCTCCAAAGTACTAATTACAAAGAGAAAAGCAGTAAGTTTGTAGTCAAGAATACTGGTAGATGCCACTTGGCAGATCAGCCATGTGATCAAGTTTAACATCCCCAGTAGTATATGTGAACATGTGTACCCTCTGACATGCTACACTAAAAAGGCACATCACCCTTGTGGCATCCTTCCCAAGAATGCCTAAACTCAACATTAACATGAGAATAATCAAACAAATGCAATAAACATGAGAAAACATTGAACAAACCCAAGTTTAGGGACCTTTTACAAAATGACTAGTGCTCTTCAAAAGTGTGAAGTCATAAAAGACAAGAAAACATTGCATAAATGTCACACTGAAGGAGACCAAGGAGAAACAACTATTAATAAATGCAATAAGGAAGCATCTATCATAGCCAAGAACAGAAAAAAGGATGTTCGGGGAAAATACTGAAATCCAAATACATTATTTAGCTTAACTAATAGTACTGTAACAAGTTTCATTTTTCAGTTTTCCATAGCTGGTCTACAGTTTGATAAGATGTAACTTTAGGGGATATTGGATGAAGGGTATATGGGGACTCTGAACTACTTTTTCCAACTTCTCTATAAGCCTCAAATTATTTCAAAACAAAACGTTAAAAAACAATGAAAAAAATCAGAAGAGTAATTCTGTGTATTTACCCTCCCCATTAACCTGGGCAGGATTTTATTACAACTATGATGACTAGAACAGATACTGCATGACTTATGAATCTAGGTCACAAAAGGTGTTGCAGATTCTACGTGATCCCTCTCTCTAGATATTCACCCTGGGAACCCAGCCACTATTTGGTGAAGAAGCCCAGGTCACACGAAGAAGTCACAAGAATACGATTCACCTCAAAGCCCCAGCTAGTGGCTAAGTCAACAGCCAGACCTATGAGAATGCCTTCAGATTCTTCTATCCCAATGCCTTCCAACTGTCCCATCAGTCGCTGAGTGGAACAGAGAAGTGTTGTCCTCACCGAGCCTTGCCCAAATTGCAGATTTGTGAACGTAATTATTGTTGTTACTGTGCTAAGCTACTAAGGCTTGGGGTGATTCATTATGCAGCAAGTGATAACTGCAACAGCTGTCCTAAACTGACATAATTAACTGCCATTAGAAGATACTGGATTATACTCATTTCATCCCTTAAAAGAAAGCTTTACTCACAACGGTAAAAAGAGAACTCAGGTGGGGTGATTTTGGTAGCATTTTTTGCTATTGTGTTTTTCCAGTGATTTATTTTCCAATACAGTATCCCTTTCCAAAGGAGATCAATATGACACTGAATTACTAAGACAGTCTAAGGGCTTATTAGACTTGGGTTTTACTAGGTATCTTTCTAAGCACAGTCATATTAATGCCCACCTCCTCACTTTTAGCAATAAAATTCATCCCACCTGTCAGGGAATAAGGAGCAAAGTGATTCGTGTCCTCAATTTCTCCCTTTCCTCTACACTCTAAATCCGTTCTTCAAGTTCAAATCTCTTGCCTTCTAAGTCAAGCTGGGACCACACAAATAACCATCATTTCACTTGAAAAGGGATGTTTCAATGGTCTTCAACTGGACTCTTTCTTAAATTTGTCAACTTGTACACTAAGAATTATGTTGAAAGCAGAAAAGCACAATGCTTCACCCTACCAATAAAACATGCTTACTTCAAAGATTCCAAATAATAGGTGAATAACCATCTTAAGAATATTTGAGAATGTTTTTTCCTAACAAAGTTCCTAACTCTTAATTTTCACAGCTAAATTACTACCTTGATCTTAAAGAAACTGCAAAATATATTTTACCATCTTTGAGATGTTAACATAGAGAACATAAAACAGGGAATTATCAATGCTTATTTTCCTTCCTGATATAATTAAGGAACAGACTAATATTATAGGGAAGTACATTACAAAATTATTTTGCTTTTATCTGTTAGATAAAAGTGAAGCATATTTCAATGTACCTTCTTTGAAGTCGCTGCGTCCATCTGAGCTCTCAACCACCCTTTGCTTTTCTCTACCTTGAGAGCAGGAACTAGCATCTAAAAATAAAACTGGCGTCTTAAATCAGAAACACTTGAGTTTGAATCCAGGTTCTGTGTCACATAGCCGCTACGTCAGCCATTCTCAAAATTTTAACATGCATCAGAATCAGCTGGAGGCCTTGGCAAAACATAAACTACCTAAATCCCAACCCAAAGGTTTTTAATTGAGTGAGTGGAGCATGGGCCATGAAACCTGTATGTCTTAGAAGTCTTCAGATGATGCTGAATTGTATGCATCTGAACAAATTACTGCTTGGTTTGAATCTCAGACTCTATGGATGAAAAATATTGAAGAGTTTCTGCCTATACAATTGTTGTGCCGAGAAGAAAGAGAGACCACTCTTAGCAGAGAAGAAACTGAATTAGGAGTCTTTATTGTGGCTGCGCACAGCCTAAAAGTGGCTCAAATGTGCAGCAGCCCCAACTGAAAGGGGGTACATGGTTTTATAGGCAATCATCGCATTTTTCACACAATCTTGAATTTTCTTACTTTCCATTTTCCCACCACATAAATTGTTTACAGAGATTAAGAAGGGGGTGACACAGGTATGTTTATCTATAGTCACATCTGGCGCCAGTGGTTATAGCTTAACAGATCTATAGGTATCCTGAGAACAAAGGTCCTGATTCTCACCGCATAAGATTAAGAAGGGATTAACACAGGTGTGCATATCTATAGTTAGATCGGGTGCCAGCTTAACAAAGGTGGTTGATTCTAAGACTGAGGGGCTAGGTCTGGGGTCTGTCACATCAACTCTGAGTCACCGGGAGTCATGAAACTAGGTGAAAGGGTAGAATCATGTGAACAAAGTATTTCTTCTATTTTCTAGCCTTACACAATAAATATTCCTTTCCCTATATTAGTCAATACCCAAGATACAGGGCCTCCCTAATTGCTCAGTGGATAAAAAAATAAGAGACGCAGGTTTGATACATGGGTCGGGAAGATGCCCTGGAGGAGAAAATGGCAACCCACTCCAGTATTCTTATATGGAAAATCCCATGGAGAGAGGAGCCTGGCAGGCTACACTCCATGGCATTGCAGAGTCAGACAGAACTGAGACTAAACAGCAGCAGCAACATTCAGGGTCCCCCTCCCACAATTCTGTAACCCAAACACTACAGAAAACAGAACTCTTGTTTTTCTTTTAGGTTTGGTTTAAATTCATTAGACAACAAACGTGGCCTACCAACAGTTTTCATTTGTTACATATTATTTTTATTTTGTATATTTTATCATATGTATAGTTTGGTTATTGGGTGCTATGGCCTTACCCCTACTAGAATTGTTATGTATTATATAGACTACAAACCATACTACCTTTCTAGAATGAGGGAAAATGTATGAATCCCCAAGTCCTGACTCTAAATGTATGGATTAGGAGCTGGCAACCAGTCTTTAGCACTTCAAAATATTTACACATTTTCTTTGACTTATTTAGCTATTTTTGGATTTCTCAACTGGATTACAGATCCCTCAGAAGCACAATCATATCTTGTGTGCCAACCCCACATCACTTACTCCATACTGACCATGAAGTGTGAAATAAATAACCACTGCTTTGAATTTATTGACCCTAATGAGATGTGAGTAAAGACTGACATGATTCCATAGTACGAGATTTGAATAAAACCTAAAGACGAATCAAACAGCTAGCAGGGTTCTCAAAACTGTGCAAGTCTGACTATAATCCCCATAATCCTAAACGATTCTGACAAGAAAATTATGACAGGTTCTCAAAACTGTGCAAGTTTGCATATCTATAGTTAGATCGGGTGCCAGCTTAACAAAGGTGGTTGATTCTAAGACTGAGGGGCTAGGTCTGGGGTCTGTCACATCAACTCTGAGTCACCGGGAGTCATGAAACTAGGTGAAAGGGTAGAATCATGTGAACAAAGTATTTCTTCTATTTTCTAGCCTTACACAATAAATATTCCTTTCCCTATATTAGTCAATACCCAAGATACAGGGCCTCCCTAATTGCTCAGTGGATAAAAAAATAAGAGACGCAGGTTTGATACATGGGTCGGGAAGATGCCCTGGAGGAGAAAATGGCAACCCACTCCAGTATTCTTATATGGAAAATCCCATGGAGAGAGGAGCCTGGCAGGCTACACTCCATGGCATTGCAGAGTCAGACAGAACTGAGACTAAACAGCAGCAGCAACATTCAGGGTCCCCCTCCCACAATTCTGTAACCCAAACACTACAGAAAACAGAACTCTTGTTTTTCTTTTAGGTTTGGTTTAAATTCATTAGACAACAAACGTGGCCTACCAACAGTTTTCATTTGTTACATATTATTTTTATTTTGTATATTTTATCATATGTATAGTTTGGTTATTGGGTGCTATGGCCTTACCCCTACTAGAATTGTTATGTATTATATAGACTACAAACCATACTACCTTTCTAGAATGAGGGAAAATGTATGAATCCCCAAGTCCTGACTCTAAATGTATGGATTAGGAGCTGGCAACCAGTCTTTAGCACTTCAAAATATTTACACATTTTCTTTGACTTATTTAGCTATTTTTGGATTTCTCAACTGGATTACAGATCCCTCAGAAGCACAATCATATCTTGTGTGCCAACCCCACATCACTTACTCCATACTGACCATGAAGTGTGAAATAAATAACCACTGCTTTGAATTTATTGACCCTAATGAGATGTGAGTAAAGACTGACATGATTCCATAGTACGAGATTTGAATAAAACCTAAAGACGAATCAAACAGCTAGCAGGGTTCTCAAAACTGTGCAAGTCTGACTATAATCCCCATAATCCTAAACGATTCTGACAAGAAAATATGACAGTGACATTTCTGGTCTTCTTTGCACTTGTCATACAGTATATCTAAAGTACTGAAACTGGATTGTGTGTCTTTCTGCTCACCCTCTTAAGCATCTGTGCCCTATTCACTCCTCTACTTCCATATGACGTCTCTTTTCTAATGCCTCCTTTCCACAAGCCTTTGCATTTGCTCAAAACTGCTGTATCTTTAAATATAAAAGAGAAAGAAAGCATGTTAGGTGCAGAAGAACAAAGGTGCTGTGACTTGAGGTGTATCAGCCATGAGGTGACAAATTCCTTTGTGATCCAGGAAACAAAAGTGAGGTTGGCAAGCAGGGGTAAGGACAGTCAACAGAATCCACTTAGAGAAGCTTGCAAAGATGCTGCAAGGGCCAGAGTGCTCATCCAGAAGGCCAACTTGGATAAGAGACTAGATACCAAACACCTGGACTATCAGTGAGATGGTACAATAAAGCCTGTCCAGCCAGGTTTGCTTTATATTGGTCAGTACAGATTTAGCGATTTTTGGTCTGAAGGTCAAGGCTCATTAAAATGAGTATAATCCCTCTACTATTACATCCCCACATTCAAAAAAGACCCCTTGAATGTAAGAGCCCTAATAAAGAAAAAAAACAACAACAACCCTGTTCACATGCTACAATGGCAACACAAATCAATCCACATTCTCACAGAAATGGTCCATTCCGCAGGATCAAGAATTTCACATGCCACTGCCTTGGCTGGACCACAGGACCTCTCCTCCAGATATACGAAGTGCATCAGTGGGTTTTCAAATTAACACTTATTGAAATTTGAAACCTGTTCTTTTTCTTAATTTTTTCCCAGTAATGTCTATTGACCTTCACAGCTGGTATTCCGGATAATACAGTGTGCCAACCCACATCACTTACTCCATACTGAATGAATAAAATAACCACTGCTTTGAATTTATTGACCCTAATGAGATGTGAGTAAAGACTGACATGATTCCATAGTACGAGATTTGAATAAAACCTAAAGACGAATCAAACAGCTAGCAGGGTTCTCAAAACTGTGCAAGTCTGACTATAATCCCCATAATCCTAAACGATTCTGACAAGAAAATATGACAGTGACATTTCTGGTCTTCTTTGCACTTGTCATACAGTATATCTAAAGTACTGAAACTGGATTGTGTGTCTTTCTGCTCACCCTCTTAAGCATCTGTGCCCTATTCACTCCTCTACTTCCATATGACGTCTCTTTTCTAATGCCTCCTTTCCACAAGCCTTTGCATTTGCTCAAAACTGCTGTATCTTTAAATATAAAAGAGAAAGAAAGCATGTTAGGTGCAGAAGAACAAAGGTGCTGTGACTTGAGGTGTATCAGCCATGAGGTGACAAATTCCTTTGTGATCCAGGAAACAAAAGTGAGGTTGGCAAGCAGGGGTAAGGACAGTCAACAGAATCCACTTAGAGAAGCTTGCAAAGATGCTGCAAGGGCCAGAGTGCTCATCCAGAAGGCCAACTTGGATAAGAGACTAGATACCAAACACCTGGACTATCAGTGAGATGGTACAATAAAGCCTGTCCAGCCAGGTTTGCTTTATATTGGTCAGTACAGATTTAGCGATTTTTGGTCTGAAGGTCAAGGCTCATTAAAATGAGTATAATCCCTCTACTATTACACTCCCACATTCAAAAAGCCCCCTTGAATGTAAGAGCCCTAATAAAGAAAAAAAACAACAACAACCCTGTTCACATGCTACAATGGCAACACAAATCAATCCACATTCTCACAGAAATGGTCCATTCCGCAGGATCAAGAATTTCACATGCCACTGCCTTGGCTGGACCACAGGACCTCTCCTCCAGATATACGAAGTGCATCAGTGGGTTTTCAAATTAACACTTATTGAAATTTGAAACCTGTTCTTTTTCTTAATTTTTTCCCAGTAATGTCTATTGACCTTCACAGCTGGTATTCCGGATAATACATGTGTGCTTGCAAAGGCAAGAAAACAGAGACCGGAGCCCTAAAAAGAGACTGAGACAGACAGAGAGAGAGCAAGAGAAGAGGGAGAGGAGAGAAGATATAGAGAAGATTAGGATTAGCTATAGGACATCACCAATACATTACCATTTTTTAATGTATGAAAGTGTCAATTTCATACAGTTTGACTTCCACAGAAAGTACTATCATCCCACATTTTTATAAGAAAAGAAAAAATAGAGTGAAAGAAACAAGAGGTCTTATACATAACGATGAGCTAAATCTACATAGGTCCTACACTCCCATACTGTTGACTCTGATCATTCACTTTCAGAGACGAAAACCCAGTGGCCTTTATGAGCCAGGTCACGCCACACAAGAAAGGAAAGGAGGCTGAGAAAAGAGCCACATCACAATGAATGGCTAAAGGGTCACATGTAAGACCCACGTCTTCAAAGTTGCCGCTGTTCTTTTAGATTTTAATTCAAACTGCTGATTGCTCACTTCCTCAGAGACATCATTAAAATCCACAACTACAACCCAGAAAATTTGTCCTCAGAGCTGCTGTCCCTACAGAAGGCCTGGACTTCCCCTGAGCTACCAGTTAGAGCGGCCAAGTGCCCATGGGCTGATAAAAGCACACACACATCCCTTCGTATTTCTTCCTTCATTTCCTGAGTGAGGCTAGACACCTTCTGATTTTGCCCCTCTACATTTTGACTTTTGTCAGAGTTGGTGTGTCTCTCACCTCAGGGAGAGGGAAATCAAGAAAGGAAATGGCAGTAACTTCTTTTCTTCTATTTTCCCTCCCCAAACATCTATTTCGACCCTTGAATGTAAGAGCCCTAATAAAGAAAAACAAAATTAGCCCTGTTCACATGCTACAATGGCAACACAAATCAATCCACATTCTCACAGAAATGGTCCATTCCGCAGGATCAAGAATTTCACATGCCACTGCCTTGGCTGGACCACAGGACCTCTCCTCCAGATATACGAAGTGCATCAGTGGGTTTTCAAATTAACACTTATTGAAATTTGAAACCTGTTCTTTTTCTTAATTTTTTCCCAGTAATGTCTATTGACCTTCACAGCTGGTATTCCGGATAATACATGTGTGCTTGCAAAGGCAAGAAAACAGAGACCGGAGCCCTAAAAAGAGACTGAGACAGACAGAGAGAGAGCAAGAGAAGAGGGAGAGGAGAGAAGATATAGAGAAGATTAGGATTAGCTATAGGACATCACCAATACATTACCATTTTTTAATGTATGAAAGTGTCAATTTCATACAGTTTGACTTCCACAGAAAGTACTATCATCCCACATTTTTATAAGAAAAGAAAAAATAGAGTGAAAGAAACAAGAGGTCTTATACATAACGATGAGCTAAATCTACATAGGTCCTACACTCCCATACTGTTGACTCTGATCATTCACTTTCAGAGACGAAAACCCAGTGGCCTTTATGAGCCAGGTCACGCCACACAAGAAAGGAAAGGAGGCTGAGAAAAGAGCCACATCACAATGAATGGCTAAAGGGTCACATGTAAGACCCACGTCTTCAAAGTTGCCGCTGTTCTTTTAGATTTTAATTCAAACTGCTGATTGCTCACTTCCTCAGAGACATCATTAAAATCCACAACTACAACCCAGAAAATTTGTCCTCAGAGCTGCTGTCCCTACAGAAGGCCTGGACTTCCCCTGAGCTACCAGTTAGAGCGGCCAAGTGCCCATGGGCTGATAAAAGCACACACACATCCCTTCGTATTTCTTCCTTCATTTCCTGAGTGAGGCTAGACACCTTCTGATTTTGCCCCTCTACATTTTGACTTTTGTCAGAGTTGGTGTGTCTCTCACCTCAGGGAGAGGGAAATCAAGAAAGGAAATGGCAGTAACTTCTTTTCTTCTATTTTCCCTCCCCAAACATCTATTTCTGACACACCTTGTTCAGTGAGTTGAAAACTGGATCCTCACTGGGGCTGAGAATGAGGAATGTGTTGCCAACAGCCAGGAGAACAAATCAGGCAGGACAGCTCAGCTTTGGCAGATCATGGTACTCACCCGGTGTGGCTGCTTTCAGGTGCATGGTCCTTTGACCCTGCTCAATCACAAACACCCAACATCTGAACTGTGGCTTTACCCCACTGGTTCTCCATGGGGAGATGGTTGTGCCCCCAGAGGACATGTGGCCACATCTGGAGATAGATGGGTTCTCATAACTGGGAGAAGAGTGGCTACTACTATTAATAACTAGTAGGTCAAGGTCAGGGAGGCTGCTCGGCCTCCTTCAGTGCACAGGAAAGTCCTCCAATAGAGAAAGATTGAGCCTCAGTTGTTTGTAGTGCTGAGGTGGAGAAATTCAGGCTTAACTCCTTAGGCAGCTTGGATTATCTGACAGGTTTCAGAACTACTGGCTTTGAACAGTCAGAGAAGAGCAAAACTGGAAAAGATTATACCTGGGTCATCACAACTTACTGGCAAGAATAGTTACTAACTACTGAAGCTGGTTTACATTTCAACTATCCAGTGTTGAGAAAAAGAGTGGGCTGACCATAACAAAAAAAGATCGTACAAATTGTGCCCCTCCTGTTTTTTATAGGAGTGTGTGCTGGGGGTGGCGGGAATATAAATATAGATGGTGTTTCTCTGGGTGGCTCAGCAGTAAATAATCTGCGTGCCAATGAGAGAGACACAGATTCAATCTCTGGGTAGTGGAGATCCCCTGGTGTAGAAAACAGCAACCCACTCCAGTATTCTTGCTTGGGAAGTCCCATAGACAGAGGAACCTGGCAGGCTACAGTCTGGGGGGTCATAAAGAGTCAGACACGACTGAGCACACATGCATGCACAGAGATATAGATACAGATAAAGAAATATAGACATGAAAAACATATGTATTCTTGTTATTTAATTTACACATGTGATAAAGTGGTATTATTGAAGATAAGACATATACATGCATCAACACAACACTGTAAATCAACTATAATAAAAAAAGATGTGTACATGTGGCTCACAGCATATTCAGGGGGGAGTAATGTGAATAATGTAGTCAGCAAGTGCTTGGAGTTAGTTCTGTGCCTTGTCCAATCTTCTTTGCAAGAAATCTGGAGTTTCTCAGTGAATACTGAGATTCAAATATTGATTCAGTAGGCAGAAATAGAGAGCTTTGGCTCTCCCTACTTGATACAAAGGTTTCCACTAATGAAAGTGAAAGGGTTTTTATTAGCATCCTTTTTTTCCAAACATTCCCTACGATTTCTGGGAATGGCAGTTGCTATGTGAAGAGAAACCATGCCCAAAGATTTAGAGGTAGGTCAGACATCAATCTTTTTTCAGACCCTATAACTCATGACTTCTCTCCTTACATGCCTGTCCATTCTGGAGAAAATTTATATAAAAAGAAGGTAGTATATGAGACCTTGTTTCTATACCCATTCACACATCTAGTGGTTCTCAAGAGTCTCCTATGACAGGCACTGTGGTAGGTGCTGAGGTGACAGCAGTGAACCAAAAAAACTGAGCCCCCAGCCTCATGGAATTTCCCTTTTACTGGAGCAGATGTACACATAAAACCGAACAACTGCTATGTACAGAATTCATGAGGCCTCCGTGAAGAGGAGACACTTGGGCAGCAAGCAGAAGGAAACAAGGGAACTGGACTAGCCGGGTGGTTTTCCAGATGAAGAGTACACATGGCAGTAGGAACAGCAAGTGAAAAGGCCCTGGAGTATATGAGAAGCAGAGAACAAGTAAGCATCTCATGGGTCTGATTGGTTTTAAGACTTTGACATTTGTTTCAGGGGCTGCTGGGGAGTTTGTAAAACTAGCCGGTACTGGGACTCCCTTTCTCCCCACTTAAAATAAAAAATAAAGTGACAATCAACTAAGGTCAGATAATTATGCAAATTTTTATTAGCACAAAGGAAAAAAGAATAGGATATGAGCTCAGGAAACCACTGGGCTTCGGGGACAGCAGAGCAGACAGAGAGCACAGCAGCATCCCTTCCACAAAAGACGAAGGCTTTTGGTAAGAGAGAAAGATGAGCTGAGTCCAAAGCTTGGTCCTACAAAATCCAAGTGGATGAAGAGAGACACCAACCCAGGATCTGAGGTAACTGCACAGGTGCGAGCTGTCATCACCCCTGGAAAATCATTCATGCTTGGGTGGGAGCCAAAAACCAGTGAGCATCACTATGAAATCAAGGACTGTGCCCACACTGCAAACTCTGAGATTCAAATATTGATTCAGTAGGCAGAAATAGAGAGCTTTGGCTCTCCCTACTTGATACAAAGGTTTCCGCTAATGAAAGTGAAAGGGTTTTTATTAGCATCCTTTTTCCAAACATTCCCTACGATTTCTGGGAATGGCAGTTGCTATGTGAAGAGAAACCATGCCCAAAGATTTAGAGGTAGGTCAGACATCAATCTTTTTTCAGACCCTATAACTCATGACTTCTCTCCTTACATGCCTGTCCATTCTGGAGAAAATTTATATAAAAAGAAGGTAGTATATGAGACCTTGTTTCTATACCCATTCACACATCTAGTGGTTCTCAAGAGTCTCCTATGACAGGCACTGTGGTAGGTGCTGAGGTGACAGCAGTGAACCAAAAAAACTGAGCCCCCAGCCTCATGGAATTTCCCTTTTACTGGAGCAGATGTACACATAAAAACCGAACAACTGCTATGTACAGAATTCATGAGGCCTCCGTGAAGAGGAGACACTTGGGCAGCAAGCAGAAGGAAACAAGGGAACTGGACTAGCCGGGTGGTTTTCCAGATGAAGAGTACACATGGCAGTAGGAACAGCAAGTGAAAAGGCCCTGGAGTATATGAGAAGCAGAGAACAAGTAAGCATCTCATGGGTCTGATTGGTTTTAAGACTTTGACATTTGTTTCAGGGGCTGCTGGGGAGTTTGTAAAACTAGCCGGTACTGGGACTCCCTTTCTCCCCACTTAAAATAAAAAATAAAGTGACAATCAACTAAGGTCAGATAATTATGCAAATTTTTATTAGCACAAAGGAAAAAAGAATAGGATATGAGCTCAGGAAACCACTGGGCTTCGGGGACAGCAGAGCAGACAGAGAGCACAGCAGCATCCCTTCCACAAAAGACGAAGGCTTTTGGTAAGAGAGAAAGATGAGCTGAGTCCAAAGCTTGGTCCTACAAAATCCAAGTGGATGAAGAGAGACACCAACCCAGGATCTGAGGTAACTGCACAGGTGCGAGCTGTCATCACCCCTGGAAAATCATTCATGCTTGGGTGGGAGCCAAAAACCAGTGAGCATCACTATGAAATCAAGGACTGTGCCCACAGCCTGTGCACTCTATTAAAACATATTGGTACCTGTTCAAGGTGGATCGATGAGCAGGCACCTTGTGTGCCCTTGGAGAGTGTGGTAAAGAACAGTCCTCGAAGAAAGAGCTCTTGAATGGACCTAAGAGGGGACACAAGAGCCACAGGAGAGAGACACAAACCAGTGGCAGCCCTTTCAAAACTCGAAACAGGAGCAAAGTCTAATTCCTCCTGGGCAGGTTGTATGCATTCCCAGATGTCTTCTTCAAAGCCCCATGCAGACTCAGTCACCTTAAGGTCATAAGATGTCAAATGGTTTTTGTGTTTTTGTCTTTTTCAGCAGCAGATTTTCTGTCTACAAGCATTCAGACACTGTCTTCAAGCTTTGGACTTTCTGGGATTCCTTGAGGGGAGAAAAAGCCTAATTATTCAAATGCCTGGGTCAGTGGTTCTTGTGCCTGCAGGATACTCTAGGAATCTGTTAAAAATTAAGTGTGAGGTCCCATGCCCCAGAGATGGTAAATGTGGGTATAGAAATATGCATTTTTATATCTCCCTAAAGGTATCCTGAGGCTGGTAGGTCAAAGGATTGGAAAAATATTGGCCCATCCCTTCTCCCACCAAAAAGCTCGTATCCTCAATGATAAAATGTGGTTGTTAGGGGAAAGGTGAGAGAGGAAGAGAAGAAATACAAGGAAGGTGTCCAAACTGCCTTGTACTTACCTCAAATTGTGGCTCCTGACTGTAGAAAGTTTGTGTTTACGCTCCTCTCTCTTCCCAGATTCAGGCGCTTACTGAGTTAGTACACAGTTGGCTACATCAGCACAGCATGAAGACACCCTGCCCAAGGCTCTCATTCCTAACACCTTGCCCAGCACGACCCTGCACACTACAGCATCCTCCCTATGAAGACAGGAAGGTGCCTCAGCCATGCCGTGTGGCCGGCAGGGACTGTTGAGAGAGCACTAGAGCACGCAACCCAGAAGAAACAAACTGGGAGGTGCGTTAATGTGTCCTTATTTTCATGAGCCCTATCCAGCTGATTCCTGTCATAGTCCAGGCAGGTATCTGGGAGCCAAAACCAGTGAGCATCATAAAAAACCCAGCCTGTGCACTCTATTAAAACATATTGGTACCTGTTCAAGGTGGATCGATGAGCAGGCACCTTGTGTGCCCTTGGAGAGTGTGGTAAAGAACAGTCCTCGAAGAAAGAGCTCTTGAATGGACCTAAGAGGGGACACAAGAGCCACAGGAGAGAGACACAAACCAGTGGCAGCCCTTTCAAAACTCGAAACAGGAGCAAAGTCTAATTCCTCCTGGGCAGGTTGTATGCATTCCCAGATGTCTTCTTCAAAGCCCCATGCAGACTCAGTCACCTTAAGGTCATAAGATGTCAAATGGTTTTTGTGTTTTTGTCTTTTTCAGCAGCAGATTTTCTGTCTACAAGCATTCAGACACTGTCTTCAAGCTTTGGACTTTCTGGGATTCCTTGAGGGGAGAAAAAGCCTAATTATTCAAATGCCTGGGTCAGTGGTTCTTGTGCCTGCAGGATACTCTAGGAATCTGTTAAAAATTAAGTGTGAGGTCCCATGCCCCAGAGATGGTAAATGTGGGTATAGAAATATGCATTTTTATATCTCCCTAAAGGTATCCTGAGGCTGGTAGGTCAAAGGATTGGAAAAATATTGGCCCATCCCTTCTCCCACCAAAAAGCTCGTATCCTCAATGATAAAATGTGGTTGTTAGGGGAAAGGTGAGAGAGGAAGAGAAGAAATACAAGGAAGGTGTCCAAACTGCCTTGTACTTACCTCAAATTGTGGCTCCTGACTGTAGAAAGTTTGTGTTTACGCTCCTCTCTCTTCCCAGATTCAGGCGCTTACTGAGTTAGTACACAGTTGGCTACATCAGCACAGCATGAAGACACCCTGCCCAAGGCTCTCATTCCTAACACCTTGCCCAGCACGACCCTGCACACTACAGCATCCTCCCTATGAAGACAGGAAGGTGCCTCAGCCATGCCGTGTGGCCGGCAGGGACTGTTGAGAGAGCACTAGAGCACGCAACCCAGAAGAAACAAACTGGGAGGTGCGTTAATGTGTCCTTATTTTAATGAGCCCTATCCAGCTGATTCCTGTCCTAGTCCAGGCAGGTATCTTAGATTTCTTCTATTTGGTCCAAAGCACTGAATGAGTACAAAGAAAAAGGCTCTGGGAGTGGGGACCTCAGCACTCAGGATATTTTGGCCCCAGTGACTGTTTGTCGTGGATGCTATCCTGTGCACAGGAGATTATTTAGCAGCATCCTGTCCCTACTGACTAGCTGCCAGGAGTATCCCTCCTCTCCCACCTCCAGTTGTGACAGCTAAAAGCATGTCCAGACATTGCCAAATGTCCCTTTGGCAGCAAAACTGCTTCTGGTTGAGAATCACTGGTTTAAATGAAACATTATGGCTTTATGCAGCTTTATTCTCTTAATAATTATCCCCCACACTCAAAATGAACATATGTAATTTCTACTAGCGTACCCTAAAAGTATCACTGCTCAAGTATTTCACTTGTTCACAATGCTGGTCTGAAAGGCAAAGACTAGCCCTTTCCAATTCCGACCTCCAGCAAATTAAGATATACGTGAGGGTAAATTAAATTAGGCTTAAGTAAAGGGGAGTGTCAGGGGATGAAGGGGTGAAAATCACCAAAGGAACAGGAATGGAGGACGAGGAAAGTCAGAAGTCAGGATAGAAGCTGGGATAACAGAGGGTCAGTCTGTGGTGAAAGAATGAAAAGACCCTTGAGGGTGAGGACAGATGTGAACATACAGTAGACAAAGGAAATTTAGAAAGTGGGAGACTGGGCCATAAGGATGTGTGTCTGTGTGTGCATCTAGGCTTGCATCTGTATGTGTCCCTATGTGCATCTGCATGTGTCTATGCGTCTGTCTCTGTATGTCTTGTGTGGGTCTGGATCTACGTGTACGTGCACGTATCCAGGTATGTGTCTATGTGTGTATATGTACTTGTCTCTGTGTGTCTATGTGTACGTGTGTATGTCTCTGTGTGCTTGGATCCATGTGTGTCTAGGTGTATGTGTGTCTGTGTGTTTTGCATGTGTCTGTATGTCTCTGTGTATGTGTGTGTGTTCATGTGTGTGTCTCTGTCTGTCTGTGTGTGTGTGTGTCTTCAGCAAATTTCTCAGGGTGGAGGCAGCGAAATCTCCAGAGGATCACCGTATTCTGAGAATAGACTGAATGGAAAGGATGTCTAACAGCTGCACACATGAGACCAGACCCGCAGGCCAGAACCAGTGGGAATGGCCACCCTCATGGGGTCACTGGGACCCGGGCACCCGCCGCGAGGGGACAGCGGCAACGATGGCTCAGGAAAAGAAAGCATGGAGCCACCGTGAGCCTGGCCACCAGTCAGTGAACACCCACCAAGTAGACAAGGCCACCAAGTGCCAGGCACGGTGTTAGCGCCTACATATCTAAAGAGAAAACTTCCAGTCCTGTCCCCAGAAGAGCAAGTCTAAGCCACTGAGCTCTGGAGGAGGTGAGCCATGCATGACTGCCTCCCCAGAGGAAGCGCTCTGAGCCTCTGGGTTCCCGTCGCTCGGAGGATAATATGGCATCATCAGGAAAGAAAAGCTGCTCCCAGCACGCTCCCTATCCTCTTCAGTCGGCCTGAAAACCGCAATGGGGATAAAAGACTTCCATAAGCTTCCAGAAAACCTCTGGCCAACCCTTCTCCCCTTGAAGAATGAAGCTCTGATTTACAGTCCCGATGTTTGAGGGAGGCCCCCGAACCATCAAGTCAGCCAAATTTCTGTGAATTTTAGACGCCCCCGGATTGTGTTGCTGTTTTGAATTAGTTCCTCTTGCCAAGGGATATAAGAAAAAGCTCCCAAAGGAAGCCAGCAAAAACAGCTCATTACTGTGCGATCCACTCCCCCGCCACCTCACAGAAGATGTGGGCAGAAGAGCTCTGTTGCCACTGTCTGATAACAGAGGTGGTGGCCTGAATACTAACTAGAAAGCTGGAAAGGAGGAAATATTTTCTGAGAAAATCTCTCTCGGCTGCAGGTAGGACAACAGTAAGACACACACAGACATCCCCCAAAACCTCACTGCTTTCTGTTCACAAATCCCAAGTGGGGAAACCTGCCCATGTTTGGGAAGGACTAGGAAGGTGAGGTCTTGGGGGCCTGGTTTCTAGAAGCTGTTTTCAATGTCCCCCTTCTGCTGCTCACATACAAGGCATTCAGTTTGCTCAAACCAGTACAAACAAAGGAATACATTTGTTTGAAAGGGCAGGCTTAATTATACGCTAATTAATGTAAATCACCCATAGAGAGGAACAAAAATAAATAGCTAGAATAATTAAAGTTAGGGGGTTTGTTCTGTTTTGTCTGGAAGGGGGTTAGTTCGGGGTGTGTCTGAAAAGGATTCAGATTTGATGGGGTTTTAGAAATGGATTTTTGTATAATAATCTTTCAGAAGAACAGAC
Organism: Tragulus kanchil; assembly: GCA_022376925.1. Lineage (NCBI taxonomy): Eukaryota > Metazoa > Chordata > Mammalia > Artiodactyla > Tragulidae > Tragulus > Tragulus kanchil. Next base: position 111,490,779 of record JAIOJX010000001.1, read on the forward strand.
TACCTAAGTCAGTCGAGTGGTGGTCCCCAATCCAGGTCACTACCATTCATAGCAAAGGAAAACACTATATTCTCACAAAAAGGGTTGGAAAACAAAGAGAACAATGTTAAGTACCAGAGCTCCAGAAATGTTGCAGAAAAAAAGGCTTAAAACAGTGCATGGAAAGAAAATTAAATCATTAAAGCACTGTCACATTGAAATAACCAGACAAGCAGAGCTGAAAGATCAAAATTGAGTTTATTACTCGCCAGGCAAGGGGAAACGGTGTCATACCAAAGTGAGCTCAGTCAGTCTCTCCACATTCCGCCAAGCTGCAGGGCCTGACAGGGTCAAAAGAGGAACTTTTCTCAAATAAAGCAGGATTCTGACAGGCATTATTTGATTGGCGAAGACTGCGATGATCGATTCTCTTGAAGGATTGATCATTGTGTGTTTTAAGTAACAAAAGCACAGTCAAAGTTCTCAAAGTGGTCCAGGATCTCTCATATCAGAGTCTGGTTAGATTCAGGATCAGGCAGTAGCCACCCAAACAATAAAATTCCCTCCAAAATAAAAACCAAATCCTGAGCCATGGCTAGAAATTTGCAAGTTGTATTTTTCAAGTTGTCCTAATGATCTAACACAGGAAGGCAACTATAATGAACACACACACCTCTTTGACTTGCATCGCAATTAATGCCACGCTTGCCTCCATCTGTGACGTATCCACACTTCTTGGTGAGGGAACCAAACATACAAAGATCTCAGATGAAGAGGTATCAGGAAATGCAAAGGCCCAGGAGCTGAAATGTGCCTGGTGTTTTTGATAAACAGCAAGAAGGCCAGAGTGGCCAAAGTGAGGGGAGGAGGAGAGTGCTAAGAAATAGGTAGGGTCCAGATCTGCCCAGGACATGGCAGGATATACACATTCATTCCAAATGTGATGGAAATCCATTGAAGAACTGTGAGCAGGGAAGTGTCTGATTTACAACTTGTAACAGGTTACCATCTCCGATGTATGAAGAAGATTCTCTAGGCAAGTACAAACAGAAGCAGAGAGAGCCGTCCAGAGGCTGACTGTGCTAGCCTGGGAGTTGATGGTGGCTTAGACCAGGAATAATGGGGAATGATGGACAGAAGTCAGATTTGTGATCTATTTTGAAAGTACCCCTGATAAGAATGGATGAGGAAGGGAAGGTGAGAGGAAAAACAGAATTAACACGATTTCTGGATTATCAGCCAGCACACTTTTTAGGAAGGGTGAACAATGGAAAAGTAAAGGCCTTATGGGACCACTGGAAGTTTATATGTGAACACAGTAAGCTAGAGATGTGGGTGACACATCCAAGTAAATATGTGTATCAGCAAATGAATGTGTTTATTTGAAGCTCAAATGAAAGGTAGAGACAGAAGTTGGAATCCTTAGTATATAGGTGTCATACAAAGCCAAGAGACTGGTTGAGGCCATTTAGAGAGCAAATACTGACAGAGAAAGCAAAGAGAGGATGGGAGGGAGGGAGAAGGAAAGAGAAGGAGTAAAAAGGAGAGGAGAGGAAACAGCAGAGGACTGAGCCATGACAATACGTAGAGGTTATTTGGGGTGGCTCTCATATCAGAGTCTGGATTCAGGATCAGGCAGTAGCCACCCAAACAATAAAATTCCCTCCAAAATAAAAACCAAATCCTGAGCCATGGCTAGAAATTTGCAAGTTGTATTTTTCAAGTTGTCCTAATGATCTAACACAGGAAGGCAACTATAATGAACACACACACCTCTTTGACTTGCATCGCAATTAATGCCACGCTTGCCTCCATCTGTGACGTATCCACACTTCTTGGTGAGGGAACCAAACATACAAAGATCTCAGATGAAGAGGTATCAGGAAATGCAAAGGCCCAGGAGCTGAAATGTGCCTGGTGTTTTTGATAAACAGCAAGAAGGCCAGAGTGGCCAAAGTGAGGGGAGGAGGAGAGTGCTAAGAAATAGGTAGGGTCCAGATCTGCCCAGGACATGGCAGGATATACACATTCATTCCAAATGTGATGGAAATCCATTGAAGAACTGTGAGCAGGGAAGTGTCTGATTTACAACTTGTAACAGGTTACCATCTCCGATGTATGAAGAAGATTCTCTAGGCAAGTACAAACAGAAGCAGAGAGAGCCGTCCAGAGGCTGACTGTGCTAGCCTGGGAGTTGATGGTGGCTTAGACCAGGAATAATGGGGAATGATGGACAGAAGTCAGATTTGTGATCTATTTTGAAAGTACCCCTGATAAGAATGGATGAGGAAGGGAAGGTGAGAGGAAAAACAGAATTAACACGATTTCTGGATTATCAGCCAGCACACTTTTTAGGAAGGGTGAACAATGGAAAAGTAAAGGCCTTATGGGACCACTGGAAGTTTATATGTGAACACAGTAAGCTAGAGATGTGGGTGACACATCCAAGTAAATATGTGTATCAGCAAATGAATGTGTTTATTTGAAGCTCAAATGAAAGGTAGAGACAGAAGTTGGAATCCTTAGTATATAGGTGTCATACAAAGCCAAGAGACTGGTTGAGGCCATTTAGAGAGCAAATACTGACAGAGAAAGCAAAGAGAGGATGGGAGGGAGGGAGAAGGAAAGAGAAGGAGTAAAAAGGAGAGGAGAGGAAACAGCAGAGGACTGAGCCATGACAATACGTAGAGGTTATGTTGTGGCTGTTTGCTTAGATGGCCAATATCACAGCATGTTCCTGTGTTGGTGGTAGAGATGGGAAAATTTATGGTGCACAAGAAAAGCAGGATGACTGAAGGTATAAAACCCTCAGACAGTTGAAAAGAGATAGAAAGGGATGCAAAGGGGACAGGTTGACACAGAGACGAACAGTGACAGACTAGATGAGACAGGAAGAAAGAGAAAATATAAGCTTATATATGCCTACAAGCAAACAAGTCAACTTCATGATAGCAGGATGAGGCAGTCCTTCTCTGAGTCCTTCCATTTCATGGGTGAATTAAGAAACAAGATCATTAATAAGAGGGCAATTGGACAACAGGCAGTAGAAGAATGAGATTTTGAGGAAAGAGGAAAAGGTCTGAGGTGGTTGTCTCTGAAGATGAGAGAGGATGGAGCAGGGACATCTTCCACAATCCTCAAGGAAGCTGAAATTTACAGCCACGTATCTGAAGTAAGGCCAGGAGCAGGGCCGTGCTCCAGTGACATTTGGCTCCTCAGAAGTAAAAAGGGCAGTGACGAGGGTTGAACGTAGGTTTGGGACATCAAGTCACTTAGAGGTCAGAGGTCTGAAAAGATCTCGGTCGGCAAAACTGCAGGAGAGTCAGCCCCGGGCTAATAGTGGAGAGGGAGGCAAAGGAAGGGCTATTGAGTGAAATCATTATTAAAATGAGGAGGCAACCATGATGTCAACAGGTCCAACACAAGGTCAGTAGTAGAAGGCGAGCCTAGTAATATGGTAGTCTGTGTGTCAAAGGAGCTCAGTGTTTGAGGAGGAGAGAGGCAGGGAGAGCCGCGTCTAGAAAGGAGATCCATTAGACCACTGACTCTCAGTCAGGGGCAAAGCTCCCCACCTCCTGCCCCACCCCAGGGGTTTTAGCAAGGTCTGAAGACATTTTTAGTTGTCACAATTGTGAGAGAGAATACCTGTGGCTTTTAGTGGGGAAAGGGCATAGAGGCTGCTAAGCATACTACGGGGCACAGAATAGCTCCTGACAGCAAAGAATGACCCAGCCCAAAGTGTCAGTGGTGCCGAGGTAGAGAAATTAGAGTTAGACCTGGAAGGTAAAGGGAATGCTCCTAGGAGAGGCTTCCCAGTGTGGAGTGGAAGGGCTCCAGGAGGGAATAAGCTATGGGAAACTGAGATGGTGGAGGAGACAAAGCCCTGTGGGGAAAGGGTATGGGAAGTCTCAGGGACTTAGAAGACTGGCCGCTGGTGGTGACTGGGGGATGTCAGACATCATGGGCTGGGTCCTGGGAAGGAGAGAGAAGGGCAATTCCAGTCATAGCCATCTTTGCAAGGCTGCAAGGGGAAGTGAGAAGGGCAGGATGGGAGGTAGAAGGCATACCCTGGTCCTGTCATCAGCCTCTCGGCAGTCAGAGGAGGAGCAGTCTTGCTTAACCTAATCTTCAAATCTAGCCCATGATCAGAACACAGAGTTATACTGTAGAGTATCAAGACAGATGTCTATAAATGGGCAAAAAACTCAAAGCCATAAAATTTTATATTAAAATGTCACACTTTGAAAATGATGGAAACTGAATATGTGCAACGTGATAAAAAGAAATTTGTAAATTGTTACTGTGCCAGATTGAATGTACCTTATACGTGTCATTTACATTCTGACAGTTTCAAATGCTCCCTTTTTATTCCCTCCTTTGTGTGCTAGAACACTGCAAATTCAGGGGAATTTGTGGCTCTTGGTGTTGAAAGACACTCTGCTGTACTTTCAGAGAGTCATCAAGTTGAAGAAAAAGCTACAGATTTCTTAGAAATACTTTTTCTAGAAACAGATGAATAATTTCACTGAGTTTTTTAACTATAAATAATGTTAATGAATACCCACTTTGTATGAAAAACTGTGACCCAAAGGAATATAGTATTTATAGTTTAATATAGCATTTCTAGGTATTTCATTGACACCTATTTTTAATTCTAAGGCCTAATCGAAAGGCTCGAAAGTTTAAAATGACTATTCAAGTTCAATCATAATGTTTTAAACTTTAAGAGGATTTTTAAATTTGCCCATGAAGTTAATTTCACATTTTATAAGGTTCTACATCAAATTAAAAATATAGCTGTGATTTAATTAAAATGGTCACATTTGTTTACACCAACAATGAAATATCAGGAAGGGTATGTAAAAAAAAATACCTTTTAAAATAACACCAAAAAAAAAAAATCCTAGGAATAAACTTGGTCAAGGAGTTTATTTATATGCTGAAAACTATAAAACATTAATAAAGGAAAATAGAGAGGATTCAAAGACATGGAAATGTATCACATGCTCTTAGGCTGGAGACTATTATTAAAATGGCAATACTACTCAAAGAAATCCACAGATTTAATGCAACCCTTATTAAATTACTCATGACATTTTTCACAGAATAAATAATGCTACAATGTATATGGAACCATAAAAGACCCAGAAGTGCCAAAGCAATCCTGACGTTAAAAAAAAAACAACAAAAAGAAAGGAGGTATAACTCTCTCAAACTTCAGATAATACTACAAAGATACAGTTATCAAAGCAGTATGGTATTGGTACAATAACAGACATACAGATCAATGGAACGGAATAGAGAGCCCAGAAATAAACTCACACACCTATTGTCAATTAATATTACAAAAGAGGCAACAATATGCAATGGAAAAAAGACATTCTCTTCAGCAAGTGGTGTGGGAAAATTGATCAGCTACATTTAAATCAATGAAGGTAGAACACACCCTCATACCATGCAGAAAAATGAACTCAAATTGGCTTAAAGACTTAAACATAAGACACAACACCATAAAACTCCGAAAAGAAAGCATAGGCAAAACATTCTTATATTAATTGTACCATCCAAAGCAATAGAAATAAAAAGGGACCTAATCAAACTTCTAAGTTTTTGCACAGTGAACTATAAAAAAGAAGACAATCTACAGAATAGGAGAAAATATTTGCAAATGATGTGACAGCAAAGGCTTTATTTCCAAAATACACAAACAGCTTGTACAATGCCACAGCAACAAGATAAAAAAAAAAAAAAAAAAAATTGAAAAATGGGCAGAAGACTTTAACAGACAGACATTTCTTCAAAGAAGACATACAGATGGCCAGTAGGCACATGAAAAGATGTTCAACATCAGTGATTATTACAGAAATGCAAATCAAAACTACAACGAGGCATCAGCTCTCATCAGTCAGAATGGCTGTCATTAAAAAGTCTACAGGGGCTTCCCTGGTGGTCCAGTGGGTAAGGACACTGCCTTGCAGTGCAAGGGGCACCAGTTCGATCCCTGGCCTGGGAAGATCCCACGTGCCGCAGAGCAGCTGGACCGATGTGTCCAATTACTGAGCCGGAGCTCTGGAGCACATGTGCCCAGAGCCGGTGCTCTGTGACACGAGAGGCCACTGTGATGGGAGGCCCACACAGGCCAAAGAACAAAGATGGATGAAAATAGACAAATGAAAGACCAATAGAAGTAGCCCGCCTGCTCCCCCTCCTCCCCACCCCACCCTCCCAAAATAAATAAATAAATAAATCTTTAAAAAAAAAAAGTCTACAAATAGGGCTTCCCCTGGTGGTCCAGTGGGTAAGGACACCACCTTGCAGTGCAAGGGGCACCAGTTCGATCCCTGGCCTGGGAAGATCCCACATGCCATGGAGCAGCTGGACCGATGTGTCCAACTACTGAGCCGGACCTCTGAAGCGCATGCGCCCAGAGTCGGTGCTCTGTGGCGACAGAGGCTACTGTGGTGGGAGGCCCACATCGGCCAAAGAACAATGATGGATGAAAATGAATAAATGAAAGACCAATAGAAGTGTCTAAAAAAAAAAGTCTACCAATAACAAATGTTGGAAAGGATGTGGAGAAAAGGGAATCCTCCTATACTGTTGGGGGGAATGTAAGTTGGTGCAGCCACTATGAAAAACAGTGTGGAGGTTCCTCAGAAAACTAAAAATAGAATTACCATATGATCCAGCAATCCCATTCCTGGGCATATACTTGGACAAAACTAGAATTTAAAATAATACAAGCATCCCTAAGTTCATAGCAGCACTATTTACAATAGCAAAAATATGGAAACAACCTTAATATCCATTAAAAGATGAATAGATAAAGAAGATGTGGTATATATGTGATGGAATACTACTTGGCCATAAAAAAGAATGAGTACCATTTGCAACAACATGAATGCAACCAGAGATTATAAGACTAAGTAAAGTCAGTCAGAAAGAGAAAGATAAATACCATATGATACCACTTATATAAGCAATCTAAAATATGATACAACTTAACCTATCTACAAAACAGAAACAGACTCACAGATATAGAGATCAGACTTGTGGCTGCCAAGGGGGAAGGCAGGGTTGGGGGGAGGGATTATCAGATGTAAACTATTTTATATTTAGGATGAATAAACAACAAAGTCCTACTCTACAGCAGAGAAAACTATATTCAATATCACAGTGGAAAAGAATATACAAAATAAAGAATGTCTCTGTATAACTGAGTCACTTTGCTGCACAGCAGAGATGTGCACAACATTATGAGTCAACTATACTTCAACAACAAAAAAAAATTTCAAAAAGGAAAACATATACCTGTGGTTTAAACCACTGAATAAGATTTCATTATCAAGTATATTCACATTTAGTCAATAGTCAAAACACTATTTACAACCATGGTTTATTTTATTTCAAGTACCAATTTATTAAACCATGCATTGTAAATCTAGACTATCCAGAGATCTTTTCATGATCAGTAAATGACCAAATGCTATCAATATAGCTGTTTGAGTGAATGAGTTAAAACTGCACTGTAGTGATTTTTAAGCTGTCCTCTTAGCTTATTTCTTCACCACCTTGTCAGGCTGTATCCTTGGTCTCAAGGTGACCTAAATTGCATGGTGTGGACAGATCAACACAAATTCAGCAATACTTCTGGGAAGTATCCTAACATTGGTAATGAGTGTAAGGAAAACAGGTGACATCTCGCTTTAAAAGAATGTTTAAATGTCAGTAAGGTGTTTTTCTCTGTGTGAATGATAGTGTACCTGTAAAAGAAAAAAACCTATTGCTGAATAACTCTATTTTGAGAATTATAGTAAATTTTGGTGTAGGGAACCTCTGTCAGTGAAGCTGTATGCAGTTCTACCATTTCTCCTCACAAGTAAACATCGGGAGATCTAGTATAGAGCATAGCAAATATGAAATAATATAAAGAAAAAAAAAACTACTTGGCCATAAAAAAGAATGAGTACCATTTGCAACAACATGAATGCAACCAGAGATTATAAGACTAAGTAAAGTCAGTCAGAAAGAGAAAGATAAATACCATATGATACCACTTATATAAGCAATCTAAAATATGATACAACTTAACCTATCTACAAAACAGAAACAGACTCACAGATATAGAGATCAGACTTGTGGCTGCCAAGGGGGAAGGCAGGGTTGGGGGGAGGGATTATCAGATGTAAACTATTTTATATTTAGGATGAATAAACAACAAAGTCCTACTCTACAGCAGAGAAAACTATATTCAATATCACAGTGGAAAAGAATATACAAAATAAAGAATGTCTCTGTATAACTGAGTCACTTTGCTGCACAGCAGAGATGTGCACAACATTATGAGTCAACTATACTTCAACAACAAAAAAAAATTTAAAAAGGAAAACATATACCTGTGGTTTAAACCACTGAATAAGATTTCATTATCAAGTATATTCACATTTAGTCAATAGTCAAAACACTATTTACAACCATGGTTTATTTTATTTCAAGTACCAATTTATTAAACCATGCATTGTAAATCTAGACTATCCAGAGATCTTTTCATGATCAGTAAATGACCAAATGCTATCAATATAGCTGTTTGAGTGAATGAGTTAAAACTGCACTGTAGTGATTTTTAAGCTGTCCTCTTAGCTTATTTCTTCACCACCTTGTCAGGCTGTATCCTTGGTCTCAAGGTGACCTAAATTGCATGGTGTGGACAGATCAACACAAATTCAGCAATACTTCTGGGAAGTATCCTAACATTGGTAATGAGTGTAAGGAAAACAGGTGACATCTCGCTTTAAAAGAATGTTTAAATGTCAGTAAGGTGTTTTTCTCTGTGTGAATGATAGTGTACCTGTAAAAAGAAAAAAAAAACCTATTGCTGAATAACTCTATTTTTGAGAATTATAGTAAATTTTGGTGTAGGGAACCTCTGTCAGTGAAGCTGTATGCAGTTCTACCATTTCTCCCTCACAAGTAAACATCGGGATGGAAAGGGATCGGGGTGGCTGAGTGAAAAGAAATAATCATTTATTCCCTTAGAGAGGGAAAAGGGAAAGGGTGTGGGGGGGAAATGAGAAAATGATTCCATCCATCTAAAACACCTTATGTAAGGCTTTTTGCCTCTTCTTTATATCTTTCTACCTAAGGGAAAGTAAAGAGAGGGGGAAAGAGAGGAAGGAGGAAGAGGGCAGAGAGAGGAGGAGGGAAGGTGGGAGGTGGAGAGGGAGGCAGGAGAATGAGACACTGGGAAAGAAGAAGACAGGAGCAGAGGGAAGATGCTGTGTCATCCCCCCCCCCACCCACACCCCCCACTCGACCTGTCCCCTGGCAGCTGACGGAGGCTGAGAGGAAAGCTGCAGTCCTGTTGTGAATGAAGAAGCTATGAGGACTTTAAATCAAAGCCAAGTCACAGACTAGTAAAGCCAGGAGGAACTCAGGGAGTTCAGCACCACAGCAAAATGATGAGAAGAGGAAGCCAAAGGTTTCCCTGTCTAAAGATGTACAAGGTAAGAGAGAGGAAGGCCAGGCATTATCCTAGTTATCAAATCATGCACAAAAGAAGTGTTTTAACTTAGGCCAGTTAACCTTACATGATGCAATAGCCTTTTTCAATGTTGTGTCTTCTATAATACAAATTGACTAAAGAGATAAACGTTTGATAATTACAGAAAATGCACAGTCACTCATCTTTGACAGAGAATTTAGGCAGAAAAATACCATCCAAGCCTTAGGAAAACTGTCGTTCCAGCCCTACAGCTGCGTTAAATCGATAAAAGAATTGTTAAAAGAGGGGGCCATCAGGTTGCCCTGGTGGTCCAGGGTAGAGTCTGCCATGGTGTGGACAGATCAACACAAATTCAGCAATACTTCTGGGAAGTATCCTAACATTGGTAATGAGTGTAAGGAAAACAGGTGACATCTCGCTTTAAAAGAATGTTTAAATGTCAGTAAGGTGTTTTTCTCTGTGTGAATGATAGTGTACCTGTAAAAAGAAAAAAAAAACCTATTGCTGAATAACTCTATTTTTGAGAATTATAGTAAATTTTGGTGTAGGGAACCTCTGTCAGTGAAGCTGTATGCAGTTCTACCATTTCTCCCTCACAAGTAAACATCGGGATGGAAAGGGATCGGGGTGGCTGAGTGAAAAGAAATAATCATTTATTCCCTTAGAGAGGGAAAAGGGAAAGGGTGTGGGGGGGAAATGAGAAAATGATTCCATCCATCTAAAACACCTTATGTAAGGCTTTTTGCCTCTTCTTTATATCTTTCTACCTAAGGGAAAGTAAAGAGAGGGGGAAAGAGAGGAAGGAGGAAGAGGGCAGAGAGAGGAGGAGGGAAGGTGGGAGGTGGAGAGGGAGGCAGGAGAATGAGACACTGGGAAAGAAGAAGACAGGAGCAGAGGGAAGATGCTGTGTCATCCCCCCCCCCACCCACACCCCCCACTCGACCTGTCCCCTGGCAGCTGACGGAGGCTGAGAGGAAAGCTGCAGTCCTGTTGTGAATGAAGAAGCTATGAGGACTTTAAATCAAAGCCAAGTCACAGACTAGTAAAGCCAGGAGGAACTCAGGGAGTTCAGCACCACAGCAAAATGATGAGAAGAGGAAGCCAAAGGTTTCCCTGTCTAAAGATGTACAAGGTAAGAGAGAGGAAGGCCAGGCATTATCCTAGTTATCAAATCATGCACAAAAGAAGTGTTTTAACTTAGGCCAGTTAACCTTACATGATGCAATAGCCTTTTTCAATGTTGTGTCTTCTATAATACAAATTGACTAAAGAGATAAACGTTTGATAATTACAGAAAATGCACAGTCACTCATCTTTGACAGAGAATTTAGGCAGAAAAATACCATCCAAGCCTTAGGAAAACTGTCGTTCCAGCCACACTGGAACTTAGTCAGCATTCAACAAACGTCTGTTAAAAGGATCGATAAAAGAATTGTTAAAAGAGGGGGCCATCAGGTTGCCCTGGTGGTCCAGGGGGTAGAGTCTGCCTTGCAGTGTAGGGGGCACCAGTTCCATCCCTGGCCAGGGAAGATCCCACGTGCCACAGAACTGATGGACCGGTGTGTCCAACTGCGAGCCAGAGCTCAGGAGCACATGCACCCAGAGCCGGTGCTATGTGACGGAAGAGGCCAGTGGGAGGCCCGCACAGGCCAAAGAATAAAGATGTATGAAAACAAATAAATAAAAAAACAATAAGAGGTCAAAAAAATAAGAGGGAGCCATCAAGAAAGTATAGCACAGCAATGAAAGCTGGGTCTTAGTTCTGCCTCAAGGGATATATATATATATATATGTGTGTGTATGTGTATATATGTGTGTATATATATATATATAACAACATATCTTAGTTCTTCTGCAAGAACTAAAGCCCCCACCCAGGTGGGGGATGGTAACTCTAGGCTGAGCACAAGATTTCTGGAAAACTACCCTGCTACCTTACCACCAACAAACCAGAAGAAAGTCACATAATCTGTGGCCCTCACCCCCGGTTTTGCCTTTAAAAATTCTTCTCCCTGTTCAAGTGGGACTAGACATGGGCAAACCTATGGCTGAATCATGTTGAACCAACACAATACTATAATCATCCTTCCATTAAAAATAAAATAATAATAATTTTAAAAACTCTTCCCCGAAAACCACTGTAAACAGATAGGGTAGGGGGTCCCCAGAGAAAGAGAACCAGGCATGGCTTTCTTGACCTAAGAGGAGCCATTTTTGCCGTAAGCCATTCTGTGATCTAAGCCTGGCCACAATGCTTACCCTTGAACAGGTCTCAGTAATTAAGGATTATAAGGGAAGTGGGGGGAGGGAGGAACAAAGGAAAATCAGTCAGGAAACAATAGATCGGCAATAAAACAGTTCCTCCTTAAGGGATCTACGCAACAATCTGATACATTATCTTTGAGGTCTGTGGGAACCAGGGTCCCCAGCCAGGTGGAGGATGGAACAAAAATGTTAACCTTTTCTGATCCTTAAGACTTCAGTCAACTAAAGCTTGGGCTCTGTCAACCCTCACCGTGATGCTCTGCTGAATTCTCTGCTCAAACCCCTCACTAATATGCATGTATCCTTACCCTAAAACTTGCCCAGTTTTGGAGACTTCCTTGGTGCGCCAGTGGCTAAGACTCTGCACTCCCAATTCAGGGGCCCTGGATTCGATCCCTGGTTCACAACCCAAGACCTGGCAAGGCCAAATAAGTAAATTAAATATTAAAAAAAAAAAAAAAAAAAACCTTACCTGGTCTTGGTGCTTGGGGAGATACTATTTGGGGAAAGATCCCCAGTGGATGTTCTCCTTACTTGCTGCAAGTAATAACCCTTTCCTTCTCCTGATCCATCTCTGGGAGGTAAACCCAGTTTTTCAGGTAATACCATTAAGGAGTTCACATTTTTTAAAAGATTTATTTATTTTTGGCTGCACTGGGTCTTCCTCATTGTATGGAGTTTTCTCTAGCTGTAGAGAGCAGAGGCTATTCTCTAGTTGTGGTGCACTGGGTTCTCACTGCAGTGGCTCTCTGGTTGCAGAGCATGGGGTCTAGATGGTGAGCTTCAATAGCTGTGACTTGAGGGCTCTAGACTACAAGCTCAGAAGTTTGGTGCACCAGCTTAGCTGCTCTGCAGCACATGGGATCTTCCCTGACCAGGGACTGAATTGGTACCTGCTGCACTGGTAAATGGAAGCTGCAGGGTTTTTAAAGCATGTGCTGCCTGTTCTCCTTGTTTGGCCCTGCAGCAAACGTTTCTCTCTCCCAAAGGCCAATGTTTCAGTTTGGTCTCATTTTTCATAGGGTGCACAAACTTGCATTCAGCAGCAGTTTCATTTCTGTGGGAGACAAAGCTGTAAATTAAGCATGGGGAGGGGTGTAGTTCATTTTTTTTTCACAATGCTCCAAATAATAAAAAAAAAAATCAGTCAGGAAACAATAGATCGGCAATAAAACAGTTCCTCCTTAAGGGATCTACGCAACAATCTGATACATTATCTTTGAGGTCTGTGGGAACCAGGGTCCCCAGCCAGGTGGAGGATGGAACAAAAATGTTAACCTTTTCTGATCCTTAAGACTTCAGTCAACTAAAGCTTGGGCTCTGTCAACCCTCACCGTGATGCTCTGCTGAATTCTCTGCTCAAACCCCTCACTAATATGCATGTATCCTTACCCTAAAACTTGCCCAGTTTTGGAGACTTCCTTGGTGCGCCAGTGGCTAAGACTCTGCACTCCCAATTCAGGGGCCCTGGATTCGATCCCTGGTTCACAACCCAAGACCTGGCAAGGCCAAATAAGTAAATTAAATATTAAAAAAAAAAAAAAAAAAACCTTACCTGGTCTTGGTGCTTGGGGAGATACTATTTGGGGAAAGATCCCCAGTGGATGTTCTCCTTACTTGCTGCAAGTAATAACCCTTTCCTTCTCCTGATCCATCTCTGGGAGGTAAACCCAGTTTTTCAGGTAATACCATTAAGGAGTTCACATTTTTTAAAAGATTTATTTATTTTTGGCTGCACTGGGTCTTCCTCATTGTATGGAGTTTTCTCTAGCTGTAGAGAGCAGAGGCTATTCTCTAGTTGTGGTGCACTGGGTTCTCACTGCAGTGGCTCTCTGGTTGCAGAGCATGGGGTCTAGATGGTGAGCTTCAATAGCTGTGACTTGAGGGCTCTAGACTACAAGCTCAGAAGTTTGGTGCACCAGCTTAGCTGCTCTGCAGCACATGGGATCTTCCCTGACCAGGGACTGAATTGGTACCTGCTGCACTGGTAAATGGAAGCTGCAGGGTTTTTAAAGCATGTGCTGCCTGTTCTCCTTGTTTGGCCCTGCAGCAAACGTTTCTCTCTCCCAAAGGCCAATGTTTCAGTTTGGTCTCATTTTTCATAGGGTGCACAAACTTGCATTCAGCAGCAGTTTCATTTCTGTGGGAGACAAAGCTGTAAATTAAGTCTCAGATTGGGGACAGGGGGTGTAGCATAAGTCACTCCATTTTGTGTCTGCTGTCTTGTTTCTAACAGAATGAAAGGATGCATAAATAAATAAATGAACCAATGTGAGCAGGATGGTAAAAGTTTAAGAAAATGTGTGTTAAGACTGAAAAAGAAAACTCTAGAAAAGAGAAAACCAGTTACAAACAAACAGAAAATGCCTCTTCCTGGGGTTGAGAGAGTCACTCAGATTTTAATGGCAGACTATATGCATATTTACCTTGAACTAAACTCATGGACTTGACAGTTTAATTTACAGTTTTCTCCTCACCACAATGTTTCTTTGGAAATTTGCTAAACAAGAACTAAATGCCCAAATGTATGCACTGTGGCATTTTCAATGCTGAATGACAATCAGCGACCTCTGTGGCATAGTATGATAGGCATTTCCTCCTAGGAAATCTTTTCAGGATGTAAAACTTGCATCCCATTTGTGGTGCTTGAGACAGAATGATTTGCCCTCCATTAAACATGCTTTGCAGTTAATCCTCTCAAAAGCACATTCATAAGCCAACCGAAGAGCTCTGTGCATTAAGAGATTTGGTCAATGACCATGTTTTAATGACCATCAGCTCACCAAGTAGTGGAGTTCTTTTACCTGCAAATTTCTCCTGATAGGCCTTGCTTTAACTATGCAGGCACAGGGAGATGAGCTGAGGAGCCAAGCCAAGAGGGGAGAGTGAATTATCAGCACATCAGAGCCTTGGAAATTGGCAAGCCTGCTTCATAAGTAGAAATATCCCTTAGCAGAGGCCATCTGTGTCATATGCTGTGTTGAGCCTTTTACCTGTTCTTTTTAAGTAACAAAATATGGCACAGCAGGAATTTAGCACCCAAAGGATATGTCTTCAAGAATAAATTAATGGCTCCATCTAACAAGACTCCAAGTACTGGGTATAAGTCAGGAACAAGCAAGGCTGTCTTTACCATAACACTTCTGACCTGATTCACCATGCCCCAACCACTACAAAATACCCGGGCTCAACTTGGTCTACTCTGGCATTATTTTTGTAATCTTTCTTTGTTGTTAAGTCACTAAGTCATATCCAACTCTGTGCAAGCCCATGGACTGCAGCACACCCAGGCTTCCCTGTTCTTCACCATCTCCCAGGGTTGGCTCAAACTCATGTCCATCAAGTCAGTGATGCCATCCTATCATCTCATCCTCTGCCTCCCCCTTCTCCCTTTTATATTTCTTTCATGCTGGTCAAATAGCTCCGTATCTTGTGGAAAAACCAGAAAGAATGTTTCGATCAACCCAACACACACTCAATTTTGCCAATAATAACAACAGTCTAATTATATAATGAGGACCATTCTATAGAATTGTCAAACCTCAAAGGTAGTGGAAGTTTTAAGAGCATGAAAAATAACGACTCCCAATTAAAACTCCACTGTTATTATTGTTTTATTTTGCTTTTAGGACTGATCCTCCAGGTCCCACTACCAGAAACTGTGAATGAATTGATCTGGGTGGAATCTAGGCAGTGGGATGTTTTTTACTCTCTTCCAGTGATCACAGGGTGTAGCCAGAGTTGAAAGCTACAGACATACCACAGCCTCTCTCATTTTATAGATGAGGAGCCTGTATCCAGAGAAGCTTAACTGACCTTCTCAGGGTCACATGGCCATTTGGTACTGTCAAAAAAGAAACATAGCTGGACAGAAGTTAAATCAATAAAAATAGAGTTGGTTCAGGACTACTGCAATAGGAAGGAAAAGAGATCTCAGTATAGAACTAGGCTTGATTCTGAATACAGCCTGAGCAAGAGAGAATTTATAGCCGACGAACAGGGAGGGAGTCAGCAGATGGAAAATTACTAAGAGAAATATCATGGCAAGGTGAGAAAGGGCTGGTTCTAGGTAAAGCCACCTAACAGGATACCTGCTGAAGACAGGGCAAACTGCTCACACATGACGGGGAGGACGATTGAGGATGAGGAACCCAATTGGATATGGAGTGTGATCTGGTACTAAGGGTAGGAGGGGATGGCTCTGGCTAAAACGACTTGGCAGGGTTCTTCCCAAAACCGGTTTTAGTAAGTCGGTGCAAGCTGGGTCTATAAGAAGGTTCAGGAGACTGACTAAAGTTTAGTCAAGCAAGACTCTTCCTCAGCATGCACCAGCTTCAAGTCTAATATTGGTATCCTATATTGCTTATGACCTCAATGTGTCTCCTCAGTAATGTTCTGACAACACATTACTTATCTTCAAAAGTAAGTATTTTTCACCTACAATAAGGCTTTGGAAAGGAAGAAAGGTGGCCAGTCCATGGGTGGCAGGTAGCCCCTGAAGGGCAGCAGAGTTCTTGGTCTAGGAACCTAAGAGGGGTCTAGGACCCAAAGATGATTCCTTGGTTCTGGATAGTAAAGTACTAGTGACTTGGATGTCAACGCCAGAAGCATGTGTGACCCTGTCCTGGTGCAGGCTTCCCTGCATGGCAGACAACATTGTAGCAATTAGGAAATGGACAAGAAAAGCATGGTTACTAGAGCCTGTTCAATATGCAGGCAATGTCTTTGCTAACTTCTGTTTCTCTTCACTTGGGATTATGGATATCGAAGTATGAAAGGTGAAACCTTAAACAACATAAATCCAGTGATGCAGCAGTCTCGCCCCAGCGCAGGTCTATTCCTGCCCCCAGGTCTTTGATTATATTGTCCTGCTTTCCAATAGTGTCCTCGCACCTCCTCCTGCTTCCTCTCTATGCAAAATTTACCCATTCATCAAGGTCCTCCTTTGTCCTAAGTAGCTCTACCTTGAAAAGTTTCTCTTGCCTGTGAACTATCACATTAAGTCAATACCACACAGTTCAATATTTAATCCAATTTAGAAACTCCTAAGGGTAGGGAACTGCAGGAACATTTTTCTGTTTCTAATACAACACTAGAATATGGCTGAGTGCATTTGAGAGTCTTAAAAACAGCCTTAGTTTAGTTTATTTAGAGTTTACCATTTCTCAAGGGAGAAGTAAAGGATGGGATAGTAAAAGAGAGAATACTATGGAGAAGCAGGAATAAAAAACTTGATAGGTAGGTAAACATTGTAAGAATAGACTGAGGATGAACTAATAAAACAAGGAGAAAGCAAGCATGTAAAGAAACAAAACCTCTACTCCAGGGAGCAAGAGTGGGCCTCCTGGAGATGAGCATGGAATGGAAAGAGAGTCCTTAAAACCCTCATTCTTGATTCACACAGAAAATATACAAGGAGAGCAGAGGAAGTAATTTCTTCCCCTTGAAATCCAGAGTGAAAGTTCAGTTACCATCTGTAATAGTTTGGATTATTGCTGAATAAATACTCCTTCCCCTTCTTTTGTCTCCTAGCCCACTGTGGATTCCTTACACGTCCCTGCCCTCTTGGATGTGAGATTTTGCCATGTGACTTGCTTGAACAATGGCACATCAGAAGGTGTAATGCAACCAAGGCCTTGTATGTAGGCAAAATGTGCCTATGTCATCAGGCTTGGCTTTTTCATTCCAATCTTCATCAATGGAAAGACCAGGCCAAAGTAGCCACCACTACTTTAGTCTGGGCCCCAGAAAGACCTACATGGACCACACCTGTATTAAACCCTCAACTTGATGCCCATTTCAGCCAAATCATAGCTTGAAGAATAGCCATCTGGCCCTAAACCAGCCAAACCACAATGAACTTACAGACCTCTGCACAGGAGAACAGGTGCTCACTCTTATAAGTCACTGAGTTTGGGGGGTGTCTTATTCAGCATTGTTGTGACAGCAGTTGGGTAATACATTTCACAGTCTGAAGGGGAACATTGGGTTCAATGCATTGAAAAGGAATAACACTGATAAATTCATTATCTGAGTCTCACACACCTGGTTTTATAGCTTACATGACTCATGGCCCTCTAAGTTAGAGCCAGCTACAAACAAAGGTCTATGAGAGAGACAGCATCTTCCTGTTCACATGAGCATTTTTCTTCAATATTAGCTCCAAAACTTCTACAGAAAAGCTTTAGAGAGATAATAAGTGGGGGCGGGAGTGGGTTGCAGAGAGCCTGAGTCTCTATTTGCACAACATTTTAACTGAAAAATGCAACTCTCCTCCACATCAAAGAATGGGAGGCGGCCAATGACAATAAGGAGGGAGGTTGGGAAAAGCCCAGCTGCTACCTTTGTGACATGTGTTTCTATGAACCCACAGAGGGAGGGAAGGTAAGCACCCCCATGTTTCAACAAGGCCCGTCTGATCCTAGAATAAGGTACTAAACTCACAATGTTCTATTTTGGGGTTGGAATAAGCTAAAAGTCCTAGGGAAAACAAAAGGGAAAGAAAAATTGAAGGTAAAGATAAAAAAAAACTAATGTATTCAGAACCTTAACGTCGCTACTCAATAATATACTAAAGTACCTTTAAATTATATATCTATATATACACACATACACAAATGCATATATACTGTTTCAAATGATAATGTACATGACTGAACATCTCTCTATATATGTATTCACATGTGTTTATGTATTTACATGCTTCCCTGGTAACTCAGATGGTAGAGAATCTGCCTGCAGTGCAGGAGACCAGGGTTTGATCCCTGGGTTGAAAAGATCCCCGGAGAAGGAAATGGCAACTCATTCCATGGACAGAGGAGCCTGGTGAGCTACAGTCTATGGGGTCGCAAAAAAGAAAACTCTCCCTCCTATCCTGTCTCATATTAGTCTAGTTGCTCACCCTCTAAAGCCCACAAGTAATTACTTTTATAAGTTTCTGAAATATATTCCCAGAATTTCTTTAGGCAAAAAGAAATATGGCACTCTAATTTTCTCATTTTTAACAAAGAAAATAGCATAGTATGTCCACTGTTCTGTACCTCTTTTCTTTTTAATGTCATAGTATGTCCTAGAGATCTATCCATTTCAGGACACAGAGAATGTCCTCCTCATTTTCTGTTCCTTGATTGTTATTGTGACCTTCTGAACTTCCAATAACACTGTGTTATTGCTTGAGTAATTCCAAGCTTTATATTCCTTAGAGATAAATGGTTTATCACTACATTTATTATAAATGGGATAATACTGATTCAAACTGAAAATTTGGTAATTACAGGATGAGTTTTATGGAGTCTGAAAACAATCTCTGAGATGTTGGGAACCTCAAAAAAAAAAAGAAAGTCAAGAATTCTAAAGCCTTCTTGGCAGAAATGTGAATTTAGGAGTAAGAAAATCCTGGGAGGACCAGCATTACAAAACTGAAGAATGGATCCATAGAAATGAAATGCCCACAAGATGTGAGCTAAGACATCTTGTCCTTAGGTGTTCATGTTTTAAATCTTTTCCTAGGGAGCAAAGTAAACTAGACAAAGCAAAGTCCTCCCTTTTGCTTTCTATTAAAATTCTGTAGATTTGACTGCTGGTTCCACAAGTCTTTGGGGGCCATGTTTTCTCTTGTTCTATCATCTCCCAGGGTTGGGTCTGGGATCTGGGTCTGGATTTGTCTGTTCAAGCTCTCACTTTTATGATATAAGTGAATTTACTTTCTAAACAGACTCACAGACTGAAAGAATGAACTTATGGTTACCAGAGGGGAAGGGTGAGGTGGGAAGATAGTTAGGGAGTTTGCAATAGACATGTACACGGTGCTAAACTTAAAATAAATAACAAGGACCTACTGTGTAGCACAGGGAATTCTGATCATTACTCTGTAATAACTAAATGGGGAAAGAATTTAAAAGAATAGATACATGTATATGTGTAACCGAATCACTTTGCTGTATACCTAAAACCAACTTAACATTGTTAATCAACTACACTCCAACATAAGATTTTTTTAAAAATCTTTCATTTCTATAAAATCAGATTCTTTGCTTTCCAGATACTGTGAATTTTTTAAATTATATATAATTTTATTTATTTATTCACTGTGGTGGATCTCTGCTGCCGTGCATGGGCTTTCTCTAGTTGCAGAGAGTGAGGACTTCTCATTGCAGTGGCTTCTTTTGCTGCAGAGCACAGGCTCTAGGGCATGTGGGCTCAGTAGTTGAAGTTTCCAGGCTCTAGTGCACAGGCTTAATAGTTCTGGCACCTGGGCTTAGCTGCTCCATGGCATGTGGTATCTTCCCGGTTCAGGGATCAAACCTGTGCCTCCTGCATGGGCAGGCCGATTCTTCCAATACTGAGTCACCATGGAAGCTCTGTGAGGTTTTTAAACTCTTACATAAAGTTGTTCTTTTTTGTCATCCGTCTGAGCAAGTGGAACAGACTATTTCTGTGATCCAAATTTATTATATATTACGTCTTCCTAGGACTTAGAAAGACACTCTAGGACTCTGTGGATCCTACAGTGTCCATGGCTATATGCAAATGTGTATCTGTGTATATATGCATGTATATACACACACCTCCTTTCATGGGCACCAACTTTCATATGAGCTGTTGAAACCACTTTCTGAGTCACTGTCAGTCATGGGTCAGAGTTCAGCATGATTTCCACTATGTCACACAGTATGAATTAAGGAATAGGGTTTATTGGGGGGAATACAGGGAAATTTACAAGCCAGGGTCAGGAAAAAGGGAATCCACAAGCCCCCTATCCTCCTTCTATTCCATAGACAGACATGCTGAGACTTGGAGAGTCTGCCAAACATACAGTATGGGTTTGCATTCCACTAGAGCAGGATTCTCAACCAGGAATGAACTGCACCTTGGGCTTATTCGGTGGTGTCTGGAGAAAGTTTTGATAGTTACACCTGGAAGGGATTCTTTTAGCACCTAGTGGCTAAATGCCAGAGCTGCTGATAATCATTCTACAGCAGACAGGTCTGCCTCCTCTATGTGACAGTGCTGACGCTAACAAACCCTGCACCAAAGGGACTTCCAATATGGCGGTCTTTTTCCAAGTACCTTCAGAATTCCAAGAGATCCATTCTGCTAATCTTGTATGTTCCTACCTTCTGATTTTGTTGCTTTGCTGTTGTTTAGTGACTCAGTCAAGTCTGACTCTTTGCAATCCCATAGACTGTAGCCCACCAGGCTTCTCTGTCCATGGGATTTCCCAGGTGAGAATACTAGAATAGGTTGCCATTTCCTTCTCCAGGGCATCTTCCTGACTCAGGAATCGAACCCATTTCTCCTGTATTGCAGGTGGATTCTTTAACACTGAGCCACCACGGACATTCTGATTTTAGTTCTCCCCAAAAGCAGAACCTGAGACAAGGCTCTCATGACATGGCTTACATATAAACAGTTTACTTTGGAAAGTGATCCAAAGAAAGAGAAAGAAGTGAGGACATTGGGAAGAGTGAACCAGGGAGGATGGAAAGCCAATCTAAGGGCATATTATTAAAGTGCCATCACTGTGAGCAACTGGAGCTCAGTTTTCCTCAAGATTCTCTGAGGGGACATGGAGAATGCACCTCAGGATCATCTGCCTTAGGGACTAACATTTATCTTCTGACTGCCATTCCATCCAGTGGTCAAGGATTATCCCACAGGAGCTAACTCCCTTAAAGTCTGTGCATACCGTCAGAACACAGAGGCTGAAGGGAAGCCTTGGGTCAACTCATTGAGGCAAGATGTTGATAGGCTCCATCTGCAGAGAGCTGCTTGCTACTATGGGCCGATATGTAAGCCAAGGGGATACATGGCTGGGCACAAGATATGTCCAATACATGCAGTGTAGCAATCTATTTTGCAGTAGGTGCCTTGCATTAAGCCCTCCCTACTGCTCACCATTCAACTTTACAGAAAGAAACAAGCAATCAAGCTGTTGGCGATTCTTTAAGCCAAAGACGAGGTGCTAACCTGGAGGGAGCCCAATTCTCTTTCCTGGTAATGTTCCATTTCTATCTGTACTAGATTTTTTCCCCCAATGCCTCCTCAGTGGCATGTTTAGGATGCCCAGCTGCTCCTGGGCGGAGCTCTCTTCTCCATCCTCCAGCCCTAGGGCTCCTCTTAAGGGAGGAAGGCTGACTGCTTCAGCCGCCTGCTGCCACCCTGTGACACCTGGGCTTCCACCCTCAGAGTGAGCCTACAACTCCAGGGGTACCAAGTAAGCAGCTTTTTCCAAGTCCCTGTCGACTTCAGATGGACAAGGAAGGCGCCAGGCCTGTCCTATGGCAATTCAGGATGAGGCTGCTCATCCCAGAGGCTCTCCCTCCTCCCAAAGGACCCTGATCTCCAGCACTCCAGATACCCAGTCTGCACCCTCACTCCAGCACTCCAGATACCCAGTCTGCACCCTCAGGAGGGCCATCTCCTACTTTTGGGGTGACTCACTGGACCCTTTCCTGCTGGACCACAGAAATTCTCTTCACCTAATATGCTACCTGTATCCATTTGTGGTTATCACCCATGAAACAAACTCCACACTATCACACCCAAGAGAGAAAGTGAAGACTCACCAGGCCAGGCTCAAAAGAGTGGGAAGAAGTGTCCTCCTCCCATAACCTGCCTGAGAGGCAGCCCAGGGACAGGGCATGGGTGTCCATTCCAAGAAAAAGACCCCTGCCCTTTACCCTCAATTTTAGAGCAAATATGAGAGCAAGTGGTCTTGACAGAGAGACTACAAACACACTCCTGGGCACCAAGCTGTCTAGATTTGGGTCTCAGTCACCAGTTGGACAGGGCATGGGTAGACCCACTGTCCTGAGGCAAGATGTTGATAGGCTCCATCTGCAGAGAGCTGCTTGCTACTATGGGCCGATATGTAAGCCAAGGGGATACATGGCTGGGCACAAGATATGTCCAATACATGCAGTGTAGCAATCTATTTTGCAGTAGGTGCCTTGCATTAAGCCCTCCCTACTGCTCACCATTCAACTTTACAGAAAGAAACAAGCAATCAAGCTGTTGGCGATTCTTTAAGCCAAAGACGAGGTGCTAACCTGGAGGGAGCCCAATTCTCTTTCCTGGTAATGTTCCATTTCTATCTGTACTAGATTTTTTCCCCCAATGCCTCCTCAGTGGCATGTTTAGGATGCCCAGCTGCTCCTGGGCGGAGCTCTCTTCTCCATCCTCCAGCCCTAGGGCTCCTCTTAAGGGAGGAAGGCTGACTGCTTCAGCCGCCTGCTGCCACCCTGTGACACCTGGGCTTCCACCCTCAGAGTGAGCCTACAACTCCAGGGGTACCAAGTAAGCAGCTTTTTCCAAGTCCCTGTCGACTTCAGATGGACAAGGAAGGCGCCAGGCCTGTCCTATGGCAATTCAGGATGAGGCTGCTCATCCCAGAGGCTCTCCCTCCTCCCAAAGGACCCTGATCTCCAGCACTCCAGATACCCAGTCTGCACCCTCACTCCAGCACTCCAGATACCCAGTCTGCACCCTCAGGAGGGCCATCTCCTACTTTTGGGGTGACTCACTGGACCCTTTCCTGCTGGACCACAGAAATTCTCTTCACCTAATATGCTACCTGTATCCATTTGTGGTTATCACCCATGAAACAAACTCCACACTATCACACCCAAGAGAGAAAGTGAAGACTCACCAGGCCAGGCTCAAAAGAGTGGGAAGAAGTGTCCTCCCTCCCATAACCTGCCTGGAGAGGCAGCCCAGGGACAGGGCATGGGTGTCCATTCCAAGAAAAAGACCCCTGCCCTTTACCCTCAATTTTAGAGCAAATATGAGAGCAAGTGGTCTTGACAGAGAGACTACAAACACACTCCTGGGCACCAAGCTGTCTAGATTTGGGTCTCAGTCACTTGCAGTTGCCTCAAGTCACCAGCTGGCAGGTATCTGGAACCTCGGGGGGCCCATGAAAAGCTACAGCCACCTTTGTCCAGGTATGGGAACCCCTAGTTCCATGGGAAGCTGAGCTTGGGAGCAGCCAATCCCACTGGGAGAAATGTCACATAGTAGGCTGAACCAACTATTATATTTAGAAAGGTAATACTGTCAGAAAGTTCTCTTGCTCTCTCTTTCCATTTCTGAGAAATACAATGACTCATTTCACATAGTATATAGCATGTGCCCATATTTATGTAAATCCTATTAATAAGAAACACGTAAGTGGCTTTTTATTTAGTTGTCACTTAGTGATTGTCTTTATTTAGGGACTGTTATAGCCCATTTGCTTTTTAACAAATGAGACGGGATCAGATTTTTAGAAAAAAATTTTATGAACAAGCCTAGAAAAAGGAGTATCAGTAAATATTAGGTACCCAGACACTGAAACTGGCAGAAAGAGGGACTCCAGTCCAATCAGCTCACTGCCCGGGCCACCCAGAGTCAATCACCTGGGTCACTGTTGTACCGTCGAGCTTGTAGCAAAATATTTTGCAGAACCACTGCAAAATACTCATGTCTTAGCAATGTCTCGATGAACTATTTCTGTTAGCAGTTCTAACTTCGTTGCTAGAAATACCCTCACATTCATGTGAACCATTCATTTTTTTTTCTTACAACATTGTCCTTACTCTGCATATAGACACCAGCTAAAAATCTCAGCTACCTACAGGAATTACAGAAAAGAAGGTGGTTCTAAGTAAACAGATTTCCTAAGCAACTAGCCATACAAGCATCCAATCCCTTCAGAAATAACAAACACAATAAAATAAATAAGTAAGATACACTAACTATCCTTGCGCAAAGATTCCAAAGGAGCCATACTGCATTGCAAAAACACAACCTAGAAGTTTTGGTACAGGCTAATGCTAACTTTCAATATCAGCTGGGAAACAATGGAGATAGACAGACAAGCAAAACACTGCCTCTGTCCACAGTCTCTCCAGTGACTACTGTTTCCATTCATTTGCTGCCCAGATGACAGCACACCTCCTGTTTGCTTTGCCACATTTATTTTCCTAATCAGCTGCACCAATCCTCTTGCAAAAGAAAGTAAAAAACACATGCATGATTAGGAAAACACAAAGAAAGCTTCCTCAGTCAAGATAGACATGTGCCATCATCAGCTCTGACAGCAGTCTTAGAAAAGGAGGAGCCAGAATGATTTCTTTCCATTCTCAAAGACAGAGAGAGAGAGAGAGAGAGAGAGAACGGGGCGGGGGGAGGAAAGACAAAATTATAATTAGAATGCATATTGGGGAGGTTGCTCAAATAAAGGAGAGAGCAAAAAAATATTGCCGTTGTGCTTAAACACAATGGATTTCCAGTGTGTTTATAGCACATAAGAAATAAACATGATGAACTGCAAACAAACAAAACTGCAAATGTCATACGGTCCTAAGGGGTGCCGCACCCCACGCAGACGGGGAGAGAATCAGTAATCACGTTTTCCCGCAGCCTGTGGTTAACAAATCAGATGGCAGCCCAGGGCTCCCTAGGTATCACGGTGTGCTAAAAATAACCGCCTCGGCTCCTTATGTAACCCGAAGGCAATCTCATTCCGTTTCTAAATTTAGAGCCCTTGGCAAAGGCCAGTCTGGTGGAGAAGTGGCTGGTGGTGCCAGTTAACAGAATGACTCATAGAGCTCAGCTAATAAAAATTACATTTATCTCTCTCCGGAATAATGTATGAAGTGATACAGGTATGGGAAGCATTTCTAAGAGCCCCAAATAAGATAAAATAAGCTCCCTTATTGCAATCAGGGAGGGAGAGGATGGCTGGAATTATCTTGTAATAGAATCGAAAATCGTATTATGTTTATCTGGTAATCTTTTGAAGAGGAATTTGGAAAGCAGCAGCCTGCAGCCACTGCTTGCAGACTGTTCATACATGTGGGTCAGCAACTGGGTTTGCGTGACAATTTCTGGAGCAAAAACCAGATTTATGGACTTTGAAGTTTTCCATTAGACAGACACCCACTCTCCTTCTCTGACCCTTTCCTGCTGCTCACCTCCTGTATCAGTTCTAAGAGCAAGCTCATAACAGAACCACATATACACGGCACATTACAAAAGCATTTCTCCCTCATAATATGCTAAGTTGGTTAAGTAATAAAACCAGCTTTGTTTTTAGACTCTCACCACAAATTATTATGTAGCCTGATAAAGCTTCCATTGATTCAGCCTGCACATCACTAGGAAATTCTAGTGGCCAGAAGTGTTTTGCAGTAATTTTCCATAATAAAAGCTCACAATGATGGCTGAAGTGCTACATATCCCAAAGCAGCTTCTGAATTATAACAGGAGGACAGTTTTCTGGTTGCAAAGAAATCTATTGAGATTCTTTGAAAACTGGTTATCTGTAGGTGAATGGGAGATACTTTCCATGGGCTTCAGGATGGAAAACCTGGGTTCAAGACCAAACCCACTCACAGTTCACTTTGGGCTAGTTCATTTAAACTTTTTGAGCTTCAAAAGTCCTCACCTGTACAATGGAGCTAATAGTACTAGCAGAGCTATCATAAATCAAATGAGTTAATACATGCAAGAGGACTCAGGAAATTCAAACTCTATAAAACTGTTCAGTTTCTTTTTTATACTCTAAATCCTATGTAGATTATAAAGTTTTATCATCATAACCTTTTCAGTAACCATTTCTGAGAAACAAAGATTTACTGTACTTAATTTATATGTTTGTTCTTAACAAAATTGGAGATGCATCTAGAATAGAAGAAAACACTTATCAAGTTCGTAACCTGTACCTTTATTTACATACTCATTCTCAAAGCTAATGATTTATTTCAATATGAAAGCATCTTCCACAAGGAGAGCCCATAGGGAAATGGGATGCTGGAAAAGAAGAAAACACAATAATAACAATACTTAACACTGTCCTTACATTATTCCAAGCTTCTACTCTGCCCTGTTCTAACTACTTGATGAATATCAGTGCATTTTAATCCTCCTAAAAACCCTCTGTGTAGGTACTAGTATGGCTTTCATTTTATAGATGGGAAACTAAGGTGCTGAGAAGGTAAAAATAACTTTTCTGAGGTCTCTCAGCATCTGAATGACAACTAGAGAGTCCTCAAATCAGAGTTCAGTCCTTAGAGCAAGCTCATAACAGAACCACATATACACGGCACATTACAAAAGCATTTCTCCCTCATAATATGCTAAGTTGGTTAAGTAATAAAACCAGCTTTGTTTTTAGACTCTCACCACAAATTATTATGTAGCCTGATAAAGCTTCCATTGATTCAGCCTGCACATCACTAGGAAATTCTAGTGGCCAGAAGTGTTTTGCAGTAATTTTCCATAATAAAAGCTCACAATGATGGCTGAAGTGCTACATATCCCAAAGCAGCTTCTGAATTATAACAGGAGGACAGTTTTCTGGTTGCAAAGAAATCTATTGAGATTCTTTGAAAACTGGTTATCTGTAGGTGAATGGGAGATACTTTCCATGGGCTTCAGGATGGAAAACCTGGGTTCAAGACCAAACCCACTCACAGTTCACTTTGGGCTAGTTCATTTAAACTTTTTGAGCTTCAAAAGTCCTCACCTGTACAATGGAGCTAATAGTACTAGCAGAGCTATCATAAATCAAATGAGTTAATACATGCAAGAGGACTCAGGAAATTCAAACTCTATAAAACTGTTCAGTTTCTTTTTTATACTCTAAATCCTATGTAGATTATAAAGTTTTATCATCATAACCTTTTCAGTAACCATTTCTGAGAAACAAAGATTTACTGTACTTAATTTATATGTTTGTTCTTAACAAAATTGGAGATGCATCTAGAATAGAAGAAAACACTTATCAAGTTCGTAACCTGTACCTTTATTTACATACTCATTCTCAAAGCTAATGATTTATTTCAATATGAAAGCATCTTCCACAAGGAGAGCCCATAGGGAAATGGGATGCTGGAAAAGAAGAAAACACAATAATAACAATACTTAACACTGTCCTTACATTATTCCAAGCTTCTACTCTGCCCTGTTCTAACTACTTGATGAATATCAGTGCATTTTAATCCTCCTAAAAACCCTCTGTGTAGGTACTAGTATGGCTTTCATTTTATAGATGGGGAAACTAAGGTGCTGAGAAGGTAAAAATAACTTTTCTGAGGTCTCTCAGCATCTGAATGACAACTAGAGAGTCCTCAAATCAGAGTTCAGTCCTTGAGTGTGGGTGTTTAACCACTTGGCACATAGCCTGGACCTAGAATCCTCACAGTGAGGATGCAGCCTGCTGACCCTGAATTTGATTCAAGATTCAGAAGGGTCACAGACACTCATCAGTATTTCCTATTAATGGTATATAGACACTGCCTGTGCAAATTCTTCCTGAAGGTTCACATTAGCCAATTGTAATATATGCGATCTTAACACAAAATGAAGCTCTCCCAGGTCAGCAAGATCCAACCTTAGGTTCAAAGGTAGGATGCTTGCAGAAGTCTCCTTTCTACACCTGAAGTCCTGTTCTGCTATGAAGTTGCTCATTCGTAACAAAATAAGTCAGGCATTCTCAGTGTGGTCTGTGTGGGAACTGCCACCATTCCAGAGTTGAAGAACTCATCACAATAAAGCCATCCTGCACTTTTCAAGAGCGTTTCTGCCCTTACAACCTCTCAAGTTCACAAGGAAGAGCCAGTGTGACTGAAGTACTAAAAACATTAGATGACAAAATTAATCTGGGGAGCCGGTTTGGTCATATCTCTATCACTACTGACGAGGGGTTAGAACTTGATTGAATCATTAATCTCAGAGCTCCTGTGTCATCATCAGTAGAATGCCCATTGGAGAACTCTGAAGCTTTTTATATAAAATTCTACTGTTCTAAAGACACAGGCTTACCTTAAGCCAAACAAGAAAACTAAAAGTAGAAATGTACACATAAGAACAAGAATGAGTGAGTATAATGGAGGCTCTGGTTGGGTTTTAGGGCTATGCTTACTTCTGGGGCTCAACCTTTTGGGAGGATTTTCTTGCCCAAGAGAAACCTGTCAAATTACATGGACCTGGAGACAAAGAGGACGCTAAAATCCAACCAGAAAGTCCATTACATTCATCTCCACTCTTAAGGGAGTCTGCAAATGTGACAACGAACATTTGCAAAATGTTAGCCTAATTATCAATAATAGCCAAGACAGGAAAACAACCTTAATGTCCATCAACATTTGTATGCATACAGAAGATGTGGCACATATAGACAATAGAATATTACTCAGCCATAAAAAACGAAATAATGACATTGCATTGACATGGATGGACCCACGGATACCATAAGTGAAGTCAGACAGACAAATATCATATGGTATCACTTATATGTGGAATCTAAAATATGGCACAAATGAACTTATTCATGAAATGGAAATATACTCACAGACCTAGAAAAGAGACTTACGGTTACCAAAGCAGAATGGAAGTTGGGGGAAATCAGTTAGGAGTTTGGGATTAGCAGATAAAAACTACTACTTACAAAACAGATAAACAACTGGGTCCTATTGTATAGCACAGGAAACTATGTTCAATATCCAGTAAAAAGTCATAATGGAAAAGAATATGAAAAGAATATGTGTGTATATATATGCATAACTGAATCACTTTCCTGTACACCAGAGGCTAACACAACACTGTGAATCAACTATAATTTTTTAAAAATGGTAGCCAATCCTAGTATACAATAGTCTGTTGGATAGACCTTTTAAAATTTCAGTCAAGCCAAAGCAGTCCTGAGAAACAAAAATGGAGCTGGAGAAATCAGGTTCTCTGACTTCAGACTATACTACAAAACTACAATAATTAAGACAGTGTGGTACTGGAATAAAAACAAAAATATAGATCAATGGAACAGGATATAAAGCCCAGAGATAAACCCACCCACCTATGGTCATCTAACCTATGACCAAGGAAGCAAGAACATATAATAAAGAAAAGATAGGCTTTTCAATAAAGGGTCCTGGGAAAACTGGATAGTTACATGTAAAAGAATGAAATTAGAACACTTCCTAACACCATACACAAAAATAAACTCAAAATCGATTAAAGACCTAAATGTAATGTCAGCTATACAACTCTTAGAGGAAAACAAAAGCAGAACACTTTTTGACATAAATGGCACCAGGATTTTTTTTGACCCACCTCCTACAGTAATGAAAATAAAATAAAAATAAGCAAACAAGACCTAATTCAATGTGAAAGCTTTTGCACAGTGAAGGAAATCATAAACAACCATTATTTTGTCCACAACAATTTGTTATTTTGCCAAGACAGGAAAACAACCTTAATGTCCATCAACATTTGTATGCATACAGAAGATGTGGCACATATAGACAATAGAATATTACTCAGCCATAAAAAACGAAATAATGACATTGCATTGACATGGATGGACCCACGGATACCATAAGTGAAGTCAGACAGACAAATATCATATGGTATCACTTATATGTGGAATCTAAAATATGGCACAAATGAACTTATTCATGAAATGGAAATATACTCACAGACCTAGAAAAGAGACTTACGGTTACCAAAGCAGAATGGAAGTTGGGGGAAATCAGTTAGGAGTTTGGGATTAGCAGATAAAAACTACTACTTACAAAACAGATAAACAACTGGGTCCTATTGTATAGCACAGGAAACTATGTTCAATATCCAGTAAAAAGTCATAATGGAAAAGAATATGAAAAGAATATGTGTGTATATATATGCATAACTGAATCACTTTCCTGTACACCAGAGGCTAACACAACACTGTGAATCAACTATAATTTTTTAAAAATGGTAGCCAATCCTAGTATACAATAGTCTGTTGGATAGACCTTTTAAAATTTCAGTCAAGCCAAAGCAGTCCTGAGAAACAAAAATGGAGCTGGAGAAATCAGGTTCTCTGACTTCAGACTATACTACAAAACTACAATAATTAAGACAGTGTGGTACTGGAATAAAAACAAAAATATAGATCAATGGAACAGGATATAAAGCCCAGAGATAAACCCACCCACCTATGGTCATCTAACCTATGACCAAGGAAGCAAGAACATATAATAAAGAAAAGATAGGCTTTTCAATAAAGGGTCCTGGGAAAACTGGATAGTTACATGTAAAAGAATGAAATTAGAACACTTCCTAACACCATACACAAAAATAAACTCAAAATCGATTAAAGACCTAAATGTAATGTCAGCTATACAACTCTTAGAGGAAAACAAAAGCAGAACACTTTTTGACATAAATGGCACCAGGATTTTTTTTGACCCACCTCCTACAGTAATGAAAATAAAATAAAAATAAGCAAACAAGACCTAATTCAATGTGAAAGCTTTTGCACAGTGAAGGAAATCATAAACAAGATGAAAAGACAACCCTCAGAATGGGGGAAAATATTTGCAAATGAAACTGACAAAAGGATTAATTTCTAAAATATACAAACAGCTCATGCAGCTCAATATATAAAAGAACTCAGGGCTTCCCTGGTGGTCCAGTGGGTAAAGAGTCTGCCTTGCAGTGCAAGGGGCACCAGTTCAATCCCTGGCCCAGGAAGATTCCATGTGCTACAGAGCAGCTAGACCGGTGTGTCTAATTAGGAGCCAGCTCTCTGGAGCACATGCACCCAGAGCTGGTGCTCTGCAGCAAGAGAGGCCACTGCAGTGGGAGGCCTACACAGGCCAATGAATAGAGATAGATGAAAATAAGTGGATAAAAAATCAATAAAAGAAGCCAAAATTTAAAAAAAAAAACTTCAATCAATAAATGGGCAGAAGACTTAAATAGGCATTTCTCCAAAGACACACAGATGAAAAGATTCTCAGCATCACTAATTGTTAGAGAAATGCAATTCAAAACTATAATGAGGGGCTTCCCCTGGTGGTCCAGTGGGTAAGGACACCGCCTTGCAGTGCAAGGGACGCCAGTTCGAGCCCTGGCCTGGGAAGATCCCACGTGCCGTGGAGCGGCTGGACTGATGTGTCCAATTACCGAGCCAGAGCTCTGGAGCACATGCGCCCAGAGCTGACGCTCTACAATGACAGACGCCACCGCGATGGGAGGCCCACAGGAGCCAAAGAACAAAGACAGATGAACATAGAGAAACGAAAGACCAATAGAAGTGGCCCGCCTGCTCCCCTCCCTCCCCAACCCGACCCCGTGATAAACGGAAAACTATAATAAAGAAAAGATAGGCTTTTCAATAAAGGGTCCTGGGAAAACTGGATAGTTACATGTAAAAGAATGAAATTAGAACACTTCCTAACACCATACACAAAAATAAACTCAAAATCGATTAAAGACCTAAATGTAATGTCAGCTATACAACTCTTAGAGGAAAACAAAAGCAGAACACTTTTTGACATAAATGGCACCAGGATTTTTTTTGACCCACCTCCTACAGTAATGAAAATAAAATAAAAATAAGCAAACAAGACCTAATTCAATGTGAAAGCTTTTGCACAGTGAAGGAAATCATAAACAAGATGAAAAGACAACCCTCAGAATGGGGGAAAATATTTGCAAATGAAACTGACAAAAGGATTAATTTCTAAAATATACAAACAGCTCATGCAGCTCAATATATAAAAGAACTCAGGGCTTCCCTGGTGGTCCAGTGGGTAAAGAGTCTGCCTTGCAGTGCAAGGGGCACCAGTTCAATCCCTGGCCCAGGAAGATTCCATGTGCTACAGAGCAGCTAGACCGGTGTGTCTAATTAGGAGCCAGCTCTCTGGAGCACATGCACCCAGAGCTGGTGCTCTGCAGCAAGAGAGGCCACTGCAGTGGGAGGCCTACACAGGCCAATGAATAGAGATAGATGAAAATAAGTGGATAAAAAATCAATAAAAGAAGCCAAAATTTAAAAAAAAAAACTTCAATCAATAAATGGGCAGAAGACTTAAATAGGCATTTCTCCAAAGACACACAGATGAAAAGATTCTCAGCATCACTAATTGTTAGAGAAATGCAATTCAAAACTATAATGAGGGGCTTCCCCTGGTGGTCCAGTGGGTAAGGACACCGCCTTGCAGTGCAAGGGACGCCAGTTCGAGCCCTGGCCTGGGAAGATCCCACGTGCCGTGGAGCGGCTGGACTGATGTGTCCAATTACCGAGCCAGAGCTCTGGAGCACATGCGCCCAGAGCTGACGCTCTACAATGACAGACGCCACCGCGATGGGAGGCCCACAGGAGCCAAAGAACAAAGACAGATGAACATAGAGAAACGAAAGACCAATAGAAGTGGCCCGCCTGCTCCCCTCCCTCCCCAACCTGACCCCCGCCCAAAATAAATAAATAAATAAATCTTTAAAAAAAAAAAAAACTATAATGAGGTTCTTATTTCACACCTATCAGAATGGCTATCATCAAAAAATCTACAGAAAACAGATGCCAGAGAGAATGTAGAGACAGGGAACTCTCTGACACTGTTGGTGGCTAACCTGATATAAGCCACTAGGGAGAACAGAATAGAGGCTCCTTAAAAGACTAAAACAGAACTAACAAATGACCCTGCAATCCCACTCCTAGGCATGTACCCTGAGAAAACCAGAATTCAAAAAGATACATTCACCCCAATGTTGACTGTAGCAGTATTTACAACAGCCAGGACACAAAAGTAACCTAAATGTCCATCAAGAGAGGAATGGATAAAGACAATGTGGTAAATATACACAACGGAATATTACTCAACCATTAAAAGGAAAGAAACTGGGTTATCTGCAGAGATGTGGATGGACCTAGAGACTGTCATACAGAGTGAAACAAGTCAGAAAGAGAAAAACAAATACTGTATATTAATGCATATATGTAGAATCCAGAAAAAAGGTAGAGATGATCTCTTTTGCAAAACAGAAATAAAGACTCAGACCTAGAGAATAGACATATGGACACCAAGAAGGGGGGCAGTGCGGGAGGAAGAACTGGAAGATTGGGACTAACATGTATACACTACTATGTATAAAATACATACCCAATAAGAACCTACTGTATAGCAGAGGGAAGTCTACTCAGTGCTCTGTGGTGACCTAAATAGGAAGCAAATCCCCAAAAGAGGGGATATATGTATAAGTACAGCTGACTCACTTTGCTGTATAGCAGACACTGATACAACACTGTAAAGCGACCATACTCCAATAAAAAAAACTATAATAAAATTTGAGTCAGAAGCATACCCCTTTAGTGGTCCAGATATGGAGTACTTGGTGATCATTAATGCTTGAGAGAAAGGGAAATTTACTTGAGAGTCAATGACTGAAGCATCAGAAAGAAATAGGACTACAGTTGCTAAAATCAGAATAAATAACTTATGAGGAGGTACAAACACACACAGACATACATACACAAAGAATATTCTCTTGTATTCTCTTATTCCATGGAACTATCCAGGTAGCTAATTCAAGTACACAGACAATGGGAAATTACAAAAAAAAAAAACAAACAAACAAACCTGAGCAAAATAGATTCTGCCAAGTTCATACATAAAGATCATACATTTTACTCATAGAAAAGAGCCTCATTCAGGCTCTCATTCAGAAATCATTTTAACTTGACACTGCTGTTCCAACAAACTTAGTTACCTGGTTGTCACATTAAAAAGAAAAGAAGAAAAAGAATGGCTGCAAGTTTGAGGGCGACACTGGTTGAAAAGACATGCTGACTGGATTAATGGGGAGAGAAGACACAGCAGCTTCAAAAGGGAAACCCAGGGTAGTAATCAAAAGATACAGTAACAGTGGGCCATTTAAGGGCTGTTAAGTCCCTTGATTCCATCAGTAGGGCCTAAAGACTCAGCACTACCATGGCAAGTCATGATGATCCTAACTCATCTGAAACACTTGAACCATGTTCAGAATTCTTGAGCAAAGGAATAAAAAAGGATAGAAATACTCTATTAAAAAATTTTCCATCAAACAAGTAACATAAATAAAGTGTTGACATGCATACAATTTTCCTCTAAATGGAAATTTTCTTTCACTGGACCATATCATTTCCTAAAAATGTCAGCACATTTTTTGCAATGCATCATAGGAAGAACTTGCAGCAACAGCATGCAAATTAAGACAGCTAGAAAAGATACAGAAATAGGTTTTAGGGTATGCTCTTTAGGCAAGGTTAATGGAAAGGCTCAAAGTGATTAGGCAGGTCATAAGTGATGAGACAGGAGAGGGTAGAACATTTGCAGTTGGAAAGACATTATCATTTTAGACACAAAAGCCCTAAAGTGATGTGAACATTATCAAAGCTCTGAGATCCTAATCAAAATCCTTATCATATATAAACAGATGCTATCTCTGAAATTTAAATCCCTGGACTTATTTTCTTGTGATTTCTTGAGACCGCAG
Source organism: Tragulus kanchil (assembly GCA_022376925.1). Classification (NCBI taxonomy): domain Eukaryota; kingdom Metazoa; phylum Chordata; class Mammalia; order Artiodactyla; family Tragulidae; genus Tragulus; species Tragulus kanchil. Next base: position 111,525,811 of record JAIOJX010000001.1, read on the forward strand.
CCCCAACACCTAGGTTCTCAAGGGATGCTTGAAAGTCTCTGGAAGATGGCAATCTTTCACAAAATCCAGTTCCATGCTGTTTCAGTGTGAAAGAATCCCACGTGGGATCCTTGCTGTTACACAAGCACCTTTAAAGGTAGGTGAGCAAATGAAACAGCCAGAAGAGTTTTGGGAGGTGCAACTTGGCTGAACGAATCTTCTTACTTCACACTTCAGGCTGGCTGTGAAGCACTAGGCAAATGGTGCTTGTTTTGTGCCACCAGGGCTGGGAAACTCAACAAAGTCTAATATATACACACATTTAGCTCAGTCCACAGTATAAATGCTCTTTATTTACTCCTAGAGGTACAGAATATTGATTCCACTGCTATTCCTCCATGGGCAGAGAGACAGAATTAAGATTTCATCTATTTGCCTGTGTACAGAAATCCTTTCCATCCAACGGGGCATGAAGGAATGACCTACACAAGCAGGGCCTGGTATGTTTATCTTTCTTTTCCAGATATCTATATTTTCCCTATATATGTGTACAGATACATTATAGCTTCCCTTATAACTACACTGAACTGGAAGAAGTTGGAAAGGTGATGGAAAATCCCCTTAGAGAAATCCCTACTGTCACACAGCATCTCTTACTGAGTCATTTACTCCTCTGACTGCCTAGAAAATGGCCTCTTCCAGTGAACAAAATGGCATCTCAAGTTGCTTGAGAAATCTAATGCACCTCCCTCTACCAGAAAATCTGTTCTCTTTCCATATGTAGCATTAGGTTTAGTATCTTTAATTCCACACCCACAAGGGTTGTTAACTAGGCAACAGTATTCCTGGTCAGGTCAAAATTTCCATCCATCTCTATGAATCAAATGGGGGACTAATATGATCAAATATACCAAAAGTGACTTTCAAACAGTTATAAAAAGAAACTGGTAAAAACAGCTAGAATATCAGTGCTCAGAAGCAAGGTTAACATGTGCAAGGAGGAGGTATTTACGCAGTTGTGAGAGCTTACTGAGAAGGTCTCTGCAGACCAGCTGAGTCTCTACAATTCAAGAAGCAAGTGAGAAGGTGCTAGGGGACTTTGTTCAGTTCCTTATAGGAAAAATGTATGATGTTCTATCCATTTGGGATCTCTCTGAAGCAAATCCTAAATCAAGGAGAGGTTTATTTGGGAGAGGATCTCAGAAAGGCAGAAGAGGGAAAGAAGCCAACAAGAGATTAATGGACTAGTCAATGCCACGAGAAACTGGGGCACAATCTCACTGGAAACCCTCTAGAATGAATATGGAATACAATTCAGAATTGTCTGAATGACAGCAAGGTTATCCCCATAACCTCATGCTGTCTTGGTAGAGAGTCACTCCCATGCATGATCTCCTAGGCACTTTCAGCCATTTTCCTAACTTCTCCATGCTTCAGTTTCCTCATCTATAAAATGTGATTAATCCTAATTCCTACACTGGGACTGCTGTGAGAGTTAAATGAGATGATCTTTATAATGTGCTTATAATGCCTAGCACACTCTAGGTGCGTGCTAAGTCACTTAGTTGTGTCAGACTCTTTGCGACCCTATGAACTACAGCCCACCAGGCCCCTCTGTCCATGGGATTCTCCAGGCAAGAATACTGGAGTGGGTTGCCATGTCCTCCTCCAGGGATCTTCCAAACCCAGGAATTGAATCCAGATCTCCGACATTGCAGGCAGATTCTTTACTGTCTGAGCCATCAGGGAAGCCCAGCACACTCTAAGCTGTCACTAAATGGGGGATTGGGGGAAGATGGGTTTGCAGAGTAAAGGTATGGAGATGATGGGAACAGAGATGGTTAAGAAAACTGGAAAAGGACATCCTCCAGGGAGAAAAAAGGGCAAGGAGTCAGAAATCAATAGCATTATACTCACTAGGAAATTCTGTTTAAAACTCTCTCCTAATGATTTATCCTACTTTATTATAATTAGCTGTTTATGGGAATTCCCTAATGATTCAGTGGTTAGGACTTGGTGCTCTCACTGCTGGGGTCCAGGTTTGATCCCTGGTTAGGGAACTAAGATCCAAAAAATAGCTGTTTATGGGTCTATATTCCCATACCAGAATCAACTCTTCCATGAACCTATACTTGTGGAGTTCAACGCAGCCTACATATCAGACACTGTTCTAGGCACTGAAGCAGTGAATCAAGTGCCCTCACAGAGCTTACAGTGGAGCAAGAGTGGAGTGTTAGTCACTCAGTTGAGTCTGACTCTTGCAACCCCATAGACTGTAGCCCACCAAGCTCCTTTGTCCATGGGATTCTCCAGGCAAGAATACTAGAGTAGGTTTCCATTTGCCTTCTCCAGGGGATCTTCCTGACCCAGGGATCGAATCTGGGTCTCCTGCATTGCAGCTTGGTTCTTTACCGTCTGAGCCACCAGGGAAGACCAAGGCATAAATAAAGACATACAGAAGAGGAAAGGCAGCCATGAGAGCAGGGAAAAAGTACAAAAAACAAAGGGTGATGGCAGGAGAGTGGAGAGGAAGATAATCAGGGAAGGCTTTCCTGATAACAACCTGACATTTAAGCAGAGAGCTGATGAAAGTGGAGGAACGGGTCACGTGGATATCCTGGTAGGGCATTCCAGACAGAGGGAACAGCAAACATAAAAGTCAGGAGGCAGCAGGAGCATCATCGATGAGTGTGAGAAAGAGAGTGGAACCACTAGGGTGACCAGTGGGGCTGGGCTGGAGAAAGCAAGCTGGGGCTGTCTGAGCTGAGGTCAAGAGGAAGCAGGAGGGTGAGGTCATACGATGAGGGGTGGGGTCTGGGGAGGGGAGTGGTATAGGAGGAGATCTCAAAGTCCAATGCACAACACAACTGCAAGGGGTGCTTTGGAAATCCCTGTATTCCAGACTGCATCACAAACAAGTTTAATCTGAATCTGAGGGTGGAACCTTGATACCAGATCCCCAAGGGACTGATATGTATCAAATTATGAGAGTCACTGACCTAGGTCTTTGAAGGCCATTTTATAAACCCCGGGTTTTTGTGTTTTTTTTTTTAAAGACAGAGGTTTTTTTTGTTTTGTTTTTTGGCCTCTAAGTCATCATTTATTTTTCATCCATCTTTGTTTTTTGGCACGTGTGGGCCTCCCATCACAGTGGCCTCTCTCATTGCAGAGCACTGGCTCTGGGCACATGGGCCTCCAGAGCACTGGCTCATAGTTGGACACAAAGCCCCAGCCGATCCTCGGCATGTGGGATCTTCCCGGACCGGGGATCAAATCAGTGCCCTTTGCACTTAAAGGTGGACTCTTTACCCACTGGAACACCATGGAAGCCCCTAAATCCCGACTTTTCCTCTGAGAAGGAAAGCCACTGGAGGGTTTGGAACAGACAAAGGACATGATTTGTATTTTACAAGGCTCACTCGGGCTGCCTTGTGGAACACCAACTAGAGGGGAGAGAGGACTGGCACACTTAAACCAGTTCAGAGGCAGAGGCAAACACTGTCTTAATGATTTTTTTGTATTTCTGGTGCCCAAGACAATTACAGACGTCAAATTAATATCCCAAAGACACTCCCTCTGCCTGAAACCTCTTCCTCCAAGTATGTGCGTGATTTATCACCCTAGTTCCTTCATAGGGTTGCCAAATAAAATTCAGGATGTCCAGTGACATTTTTAATTAAGAATAAATAATGAATAATTTGCAGTACTGCCTGAGACCTACTCATACTAAAACATTATCTGCTGTTCATCTGATATTTGAATTTAACTGAACAGTCCGTCATTTTATTTTTTAAATCTGGCAACCCTATCATTAAGACTTATTCAGAGAAGGCTCTCCCTGACTAGCAAATATAAAAATAAAGCACTCTCCCCTCAGTTCATTTATTTTCAAAGCAATGATCATTCTCTGCCATGCTATACATTCTTCACTCGTTTCCCCCACTAGAATGTGAGCTATAAGAGGACAGGAATTCTCTCATATCCCTATGGCATCTGCATATACTCAAACAGAGCCTGGATACTCAACAGATGTACATGGGAGGAAGGGAGGAGAGAAGAGAGGGAGCAAGAAAATGAACAAATACAGGAGAAAAGAAGAATAGATGACACTACAGATACACTTTCTGGAGGAGGAAAAGGAGTTTAGAAAGCTCAGTTTTGACTTTCTTCCCCTCAGGGCATAGCAGCTGAGGTTATCTGCTAAAATTGTGGGTGGCAGAGTTTGGCAGAAAATTCAAGGAGAAAAACCAATGTTTAGAAAGTCACAGCAGTGAGATGGGAGAGTGAGTACACAGTGGAAAACAAAGAATGGTTACAGGAAGAAGGATCTACCTGAGACAAGCATAATGTATCATGAGGCTCAACTAGATTAGACCTGCAATTATCTCCAATGGGGCCCAGAGGCGTAGCATTATGAAAAAACATATATACCAAAAGCAGTGTAAGCAAAGGAATGAGTTTTGAGAGGACCCATGATCAAGGAAACCAGGAAGCTCACTGATGACAAAAGATAACCTAAAATTCAGGTTGGGTCAGGAAATGAGAAGACCTTGGAGAAAGTAACTAGACTTGTACTGGAGGAAGGGTCTGAAAACCAAAGCTTGGTGTTTGGCGTATAAAGTTAGGCTGTTGGGGTCAGAAAGAAGAATTTGGCAATAGGAATTACTGGAAGATATAAAGTGGTATGAGCAAGATTAACTGCTCAGCCTGTGAAGCCAGACTGTTAAACTCTGAATCCCAACCTTGCCACTCACTGGCCATGTAGCTCTGGATAATGTGTTTAATAGTCCTGTTCCTCAGTTTCCTCAGCTATCAAACAGAGATAATAATCGTACTTACCTCATAAATTATGTTGTGGTGATTAACTGAGTTAGTGTATATGAAGCATTTAGAATAATTCATGGGAGGTAGTTTGTAAATTGTACCTATTATAACTATGGGTGTGGGTTGTGACCATTTAGTAAGAATTAAGCTGATTATAATACAGGAAGTCCACAGTGAATAAATGTGCCAGGGGTTTCCCTGGTGACCCAGTGGGTAAAGAGTCTGCTTTGCCATGCAAGGGGCACCGGTTCGATCCCTGGCCTGGGAATATCCCACATGCTGCAGAGCGGCTGGGCCGGTGTGTCCAATTACGAGCTAGTGCTCTGGAGTGCAAGCGCCCAGAGATGGAGCTCTGCAACAAGAGAGGCCACAGTGATGGGAGGCCCACGCAGGCCAAAGAATAAAGATGGATGAAAACAAAACAACAGCCAAAAAAAAAAAAAAAAAGAACAATAAAAGAGGCCAAAATTAAAAAAAAAAAAAAAAAAAGAGAGAGAGTCCACCTTGCAATGCAAGGGGCGCCAGAGTGATCCCTAGCCCAGGAAGATCCCATGTGCCACAGAGCAGCTGGACTGGTGTGTCCAGTTGTGAGCCAGTGCTCTGGAGCACATGCACCCAGAGCTGGAGCTGTGCAACAAGAGAGGCCACAGTGATGGGAGGCCCACGCAGGCCAAAGAATAAAGATGGATGAAAACAAAACAACAGCCAAAAAAAAAAAAAAAAAGAACAATAAAAGAGGCCAAAATTAAAAAAAAAAAAAAAAAGAGAGAGAGAGAGTCCACCTTGCAATGCAAGGGGCGCCAGAGTGATCCCTAGCCCAGGAAGATCCCATGTGCCACAGAGCAGCTGGACTGGTGTGTCCAGTTGTGAGCCAGTGCTCTGGAGCACATGCACCCAGAGCTGGAGCTGTGCAACAAGAGAGGCCACTGCAATGGGAGGCCCACAAAGGCCAAAGAATAAAGATGGATGAAAATAAATGGATAAAAAATCAATAAAAGAGGCCAAAATTTAAAAAAAAAAAAAAAGTGCCAGATCAGTTTCATCTTATAAAAGCAAAAATAAGTCCAAGAAAAACTAAAGGAAAGAAAAAGTAGAAATAAAAGAGACATATAGAAAGCAAACTTGAAAATGTCATATCAGAAATGATCAATTCAAGTCTGACTTCTCTGCCTAAGGGTCGGTGAGGATCTGGAACAAACGGAACTCTTGTGCTCTGTTGGTGAGGAGGTAAATTGGTACAGCCACTATGGAAAACAGTATGGCGGTTCCTCGAAACATAAGTAACAAATGATCCAGCAATCTCAATTCTGGAGAGTGTGTGTGCGTGCGTGTATACACACATGAAGGAAACAGAATCACTATCTCAAACACACATCAGCCCACATTTTCTTCACAGCATCATTCACAATAAATAGCCAAGACAGAAAAACAACCTAAATGCCAATTAAAAGATCAATGGATTAAAAAAAAATGTGGTGTGTATATATATATATACAGAAATCCAAAGAAGAAAAATCTCCCTTCTGTGACAATAGGTATGAACTTTCAGGGCACTGAAATAAGTCAGACAGAGAAAGACAAATATTGCATTATCTTACACATATGTGGAATCTAAAAAACAAACTTAGAGAAACAGAGGGTAGAATGATGGTTTTCCAGAGCCTGGGGGATTGGGGGAAATGGGGAAATACTGGTCAAAGAACACAAACTTTCAATTATAAAATGAATATATTCTAGGGATCTAACACACAGCAAGGCAATTATTAACAGTACTGTATTATATACTTCAAAGTTGCAAAAATAAGTTCAAGAAAAACTAAAGGAAAGAAAAAGTAGAAATCAAGCAGACATACAGAAAACAAATTTGGAAATGTCATATAAGAACTGACCAATTAAAGACTGAGTTCTTTGGAAAAGTGTCATGGGATCTGGAGCAAATGGAACCCTTATGCTCTGTTGGTAAGAATGTAAATTGGTGCAGCCACTGTGGGAAATACTATGGAGGTTCCTCAAAACACAGCTAACAAACGATCCAGCAATCTTACTTCTGGAGCATTATATGCTTTATATTATGCTATATTACTATATAAGTATATCATATAATACTGTATTATATACTTCACAGTTTTATTAAATTATCTCACCACAACAAAGTTAATTATGTGAGGTGATATGTTAACTAACGTTTTTGTGGTAATCATTTCATAATCATATATCGAATCACAGTTGTATACCTTAAATGTACACATTGATGTCAATTATATCTCAAAACTGGAAGAAAATGACAGTCTTTGGAAAAAGAGCAAATCTATTTCTTAAAGATATAATAAAATAAAAAAGTAATGCAGGCCATAAAGTACAAAATATTCATATTTTAATAATTATAGTCACAGATGAACTACTAAGAGCAGGTGTTTTATGTTTTTCTTCTTTGTCTCTGCTACATATTATACTAATGCCTCATCAAATATTTGTCAGAAAAATGAATACATAATTAAGTTGTTTTTCTTTTTCCCCATCATGCCTCTTTTTTTTAATTTATATTTATTTTCATCGATCTTTTTATTCTTTGGCCTGTGTAGGCCTCCCATCGCAGCGGCCCTTCACAGTGCAGAGCACCGGCTTCAGGCGCATGCGCTCCAGAGCACTGGCTTCCAATTGGACACACCGGTCCAGCGCTCCACGCCATGCGGAATCCTCCCAGGCCAGAGATTGAACTGGTGCCCCCTGCACTGCAAGGCGAACTCTTCGTCCACTGGACCACCAGGGAAGCCCATAACTAAGTTGTTTTAAGAGAAATTAAAGGAAGAAGACAGGAATGGAGGGAGGAAGGAAGGAAAGGGTCTGTTTGAAAGCATTAGAGATGCTAAAGCAAACAAAACTCTTAACAAGGGGAAGCAGCAGAGAACTGAGCTGGTATTCTCCATCTCCTTCTTCCTGAGGGCAACAGACAATCTCGTCAAGGGACAAGAGGTAAATGTGGCTTTTCCCAGACAAAACAACTTTTACTAAAGGCCGGGAAACAATCACAGTTTTGATGGTCTAGGATCCCAATGAGAAAGAAAGGAACAGAGATTTGAGTCATACACTTTACCAATTTTCTCCTCAATATATCTCCTGAATTCTGAAGATGCACAAGACAGGAGGTAAGAAGCCAAGCAGAAAGCCTCTAAAAAGCAAAGGCTTGTACTTCTTGGTTCTTTCATACTTGAGGATACTAAAGATGTTGCGATCAACACAGTAGAGGTGCCTCAAAAAATACCTCTGATTGAATACTCAAGTTAGAACCATCGGGGGGAACTATACTTGAGGAGCATAAAGCAAACAACTGGTAGAAAAAGCAATCCAATCTTGAATCCTTTTCTTTGATTAAATTAAGATAATCGGTTCCCACCCCTCCACACCCCCATCTACCTAGAAGACAAAAAGATAAAACTTCTCTGGGTAAAAATGACATCATCCAGCCCCCCTACAACTTTTCATACAGTATCTGACATTCAAGTGCTATTAGAAGAGGCCCTAAATCAAGAGGTAAATGGATAATATTCATTGACACAAACTATCTGGATTTTAGAATTATCAAGCAAAAACTCTGATACATCTAAGGTTAGTATCTTACAGAAAAATAGCAGACAAGAAAGAAAATAGATGAAAAGATGGAAAATACCATCAGAGAAATGGCATCTATAAAAAAGGAATCAGATGGAAATCATAAAACTTAAAAATACAGTATTTGAAATTAAGAACTAAACAACTGCATTTAGCAAGAGTTAAGACGTATCAAAAAAAGAGGATTCATAAATCAGAGGACAGGTCAATAGAAAATATATAGACTGAAGTACAGAGAGAAAAATGAAAAATACTAAAAGGGATATAAGACACACATGCACAAAGTAAAAAATCTAACAAACAAATGCACAGAAAAGAAAAGACAGAACTGGGTAGAAACAATATTTGAAAAGATAATGTCTGAGAAGTTTCCCAACTGGTGAAAAGCACCAACCCACAGATTCAAGAAATTTCTTTTACACTTGACAAGATAAGCACACAGAAAAACAAAGCCAGGCATATAATAGTAAAACTTGTAAAAATCAAAGATAAAGAGAAAACCTTAAAATCAGAGGCTAAGGTAAAACATTAAGATCGATAGCTAGCGTCTCTAAAGAAGTGATGGAACCCAGGAGGCCATGAAAATGACATTTTTAAAGTGCTGAAAGAAAATAACAGCCAACCTAGAACTCCATGCACAGTAAAATATTCCTCAAAAAATGTAAGTGAAATAAAGATGTCTTATAGCAAGCACTGAGAGAATTTATCACCAGTGGGCCTGCAGTACAAGAATACTAAAAATACTTTTTTTAAAAGGAAGAAAATAACATCAGAAAGAAACATGGAAATACAGAAAGGAATAAAGAACAATAAAGAGGTAAATATAAAGACAAATAAATGAGTATTAACTATATAAAATAATAAAAAGGTTTTCTTGTGGACATTAAAATGTATAATTAAATTATATGACATTAATATCTCAAAAGGCAGAATAAAGTTCAACTCTTCTAAGATCTAGCATTGTTAAATAAGTAGAAAAAGTAAAAATCATGTTAAACTAATAAATCAAATCTATATTTAAAAAAAATATAGAAAATAGATGAAAAGATGGAAAATACCATCAGAGAAATGGCATCTATAAAAAAGGAATCAGATGGAAATCATAAAACTTAAAAATACAGTATTTGAAATTAAGAACTAAACAACTGCATTTAGCAAGAGTTAAGACGTATCAAAAAAAGAGGATTCATAAATCAGAGGACAGGTCAATAGAAAATATATAGACTGAAGTACAGAGAGAAAAATGAAAAATACTAAAAGGGATATAAGACACACATGCACAAAGTAAAAAATCTAACAAACAAATGCACAGAAAAGAAAAGACAGAACTGGGTAGAAACAATATTTGAAAAGATAATGTCTGAGAAGTTTCCCAACTGGTGAAAAGCACCAACCCACAGATTCAAGAAATTTCTTTTACACTTGACAAGATAAGCACACAGAAAAACAAAGCCAGGCATATAATAGTAAAACTTGTAAAAATCAAAGATAAAGAGAAAACCTTAAAATCAGAGGCTAAGGTAAAACATTAAGATCGATAGCTAGCGTCTCTAAAGAAGTGATGGAACCCAGGAGGCCATGAAAATGACATTTTTAAAGTGCTGAAAGAAAATAACAGCCAACCTAGAACTCCATGCACAGTAAAATATTCCTCAAAAAATGTAAGTGAAATAAAGATGTCTTATAGCAAGCACTGAGAGAATTTATCACCAGTGGGCCTGCAGTACAAGAATACTAAAAATACTTTTTTTAAAAGGAAGAAAATAACATCAGAAAGAAACATGGAAATACAGAAAGGAATAAAGAACAATAAAGAGGTAAATATAAAGACAAATAAATGAGTATTAACTATATAAAATAATAAAAAGGTTTTCTTGTGGACATTAAAATGTATAATTAAATTATATGACATTAATATCTCAAAAGGCAGAATAAAGTTCAACTCTTCTAAGATCTAGCATTGTTAAATAAGTAGAAAAAGTAAAAATCATGTTAAACTAATAAATCAAAGTGTGTCATAGCTTCTAGAGAAAACATCAAATGAACAGCAAAAAGATATGTGTAACTAACAAGATAATCAAGGGGAGAAATTGAGTGATAGAAAAATACTGATTATCAGAAGAAGGCAAGAAAGGAGAGAAAAAGGATCACAGAATAGGTAGATCAATTAGAAACCAGATAGTAATAAGGGAGAGTATAAACTCAAAATATATCAGTAATTTCATTAAATGTAAATGATCCTGGTAGATTAAAAACTCAGGTCCCAAGTAAATGCCTATAAGAGAAACATCCTAAATAAAAGGATACATAAAGTTTCAAATTAAAATTAGTTTAAAAAGATATACCATGCAAACAGTAACCGAAAGTACTACTGCACTAATATTAGAAAAATAGATTTTAAGGCAAAAAACAATTATCTGAGATTAAGAAAGGTATTTTTTACAATAAAGGGTTTAATGAACCAGGAAGATATTAAAAGTCTATAGCCATATGAACCCAATTACACAGACTCAAAATATGTCAATTAAAAATGAAGAAAAAAACAGAAGTAGGGCTTCCCTGGTGGTCCAGTGGGTAAAGCGTCTGCCTTGCAGTGCAAGGGGCACGGGTTTGATCCCTGGACCAGGAAGATCCCACATGCCACGAAGTGGCTGGACAGGTTTGTCCAATTATGAGCCAGCGCTCTGGAGCGCATGTGCCCAGAGCCAGTGCTCTGCGACAGAAACGCCACTACAGTGGAAGGCCCACACAGGTCAAAGAATTAAGATGGATGAAAATAAATAAATAAAGGACTAATAAAAACAGGCCAAATTTTTTTAAAAAGAAAAACAGAAGTAGATAGATGTATTATCATATTAAGAGAATTAAATTTAATTGGCCATTTAAATAATATTTTAAAGCGTTTTCCCAGTCTATCTATCTACATATTATTTATATCCTGCCCCCCACCTTTTTCAGCTGCATGGTGCTACTTTTGAGCTCTTAGTTTTGCAACGAGGGATCAAACCTGCACCCCTGTAGTGGAAGCACCGAGTCCTAAACACTGAGCTGCCAGAGAATTCCCTATTCTGCCCTTTTTTATAGCTGTATACACAATGCTACTGTTTTAAACTGAAAACTAAATAATAGATACACATTCACTAATGTGGTGATAAACACTATTAAGTATGATACAATCAAATCAACTGTAGATTAGGGTGAGAAGGAAGTATACTAATTTTATCATTTCTCAGAATAAAAGATTAATGGATGGTTCTGAAAAAGGGGAGCATTAAAAGTATTAAGTATGCTACAATAACAAAGCTAGCCACCAGGGCTTCCCAGGTGGTTCAGTGGTAAAGAATCCACTTCACAATGCAGGAGACACAAGTTCAATCCCTGGTCTGGGAAGATCCCACATGCTGTGGGGCAACTAAACGGTGTGCCACAAGTATTGAGCCAGTGCTCTAGAGGCCGGGAGCCGCAAATACTGAGCCCTCATGCTCCAACTCCTGAACCCTGCACACCCTATAGCCCATGCTCCATAACAAGAGAAACCACTACAATGAGAAGCCTGTGAATCACAACTTCAGAGTAGCCCCTGCTCACTGCAACTAGAGAAAGCCTCTGCAGGAACGAGGACCCAGCACAGCCATAAATAAATAAATTGTTTTTAAAAAGCTAGTCACCGAAACAAATATATAAACATTTCATTTCTAATTATCAGAAGAGAGTCACAAAAAAAAAAAAATGCCAAGAAATAAAACTGACCAAAAAATAAAGAATTTTTAAAGATATAAAAACAAGCAACTATGGCCAAAAAATATGATGAATGGACTTCTGCTTCTGATAATAACAGATTAGGTAATTTGGACACACTCTCTCACTAGGAACCACTAGAAAGGTACAACAGAAGACTTTAAAAATCATAATGTTAACAAAGTAGAAAATTACCTGGACAGGACCCATGGGAGAATGGATACTCAGAGAAATGAAACTTGTGGGTAGAATCTCTACTCCTGGGAATGTTTGATGGTCTTGGAGGGGACAAGTGAGGGGTTGAGAGACTAAGCAGGAATTCAGTCAACCTGGTGGAAGTAAAGGAACAGACACTGGTGTCCACGAGAAAGTTGGGGCAGTAGGGAGGGAAATTAGTCCTTCTTCTTCACTTTGGGTTGGATCTTCAAAGGTCTGCACCCTAAAATTAGTGTAATTTGAAAGTACATGGACTACACTGGGAACTGCAGGTCATCTTCTAATGCTTTCAAGCCCTAAAATTGGGTAGAGGTGATCAAAATTGCTAGTGCCTCTGGGCATCTGGCAGAAAGAAATGGGAACCCTCTCTGGAGGAAAAGAGCATCATCTAGGGCCTCAAATTGTTTTTACAAACAATGTTTCAAATACAATGTCTAAAATGCAAACAAAAGCAGATAGGCTGGAGACAACATGAATTAAAAGCAGCAGGAGAAAATAAACAGAAAGAGAATAACAAGGGAGGATGTTAGAGTTCCCAGACAAACACTTTAAATAAATACTCTCAGCGAATTAAACATGATAAAAAGCAACTGCTGCAGAGAAACAGAAACTATACAAAAGAACCAAGGTCCTTCTCTCAGCATGAAACATCTACATGTTAAATCCGAAAACAAGTGGACATTCTTCATAGCACTGGTATGTAAAATTTTTGATTCACTTATTTAACAGGCGTATATTGAGTTAGGTTTCTGTATAAGCCATCACTAGATTCTGAGGGAAATAGGAAGATAAATAAAACAGTGGAACCCTGCTATCAAGGACACTATAGTTTATGGCAGGATTTATGGTACATGCTAATCTATTCAAAACAGCACTGACTGGCAATGCCCTGAGGCTCTATTTTGCTTTTTGTTGTTGTTGTTTTGTTTTTTTTAAAGAAAAAGGAATATATCTTAATGGTCTGGTTCTAAAAATACCCTGTAGGGAAGTTTCTAAAAATGGTTGGATGGGAAGGGCATTATTGTAGTGCATACAAAGGCTGAAACCACCTAAGTCTGGAATGGCGAGACATGTGCCACAATCATTTATACTCCACAGCACAGTGGCTTTCATCTAAGTATTATGATCACTCAGGGCTTTGGATCAGCACCATCCTTCAGCCCACGTAAGAAGCACAAAGAAGTTGGTCCCATCTATATTTGAAACTCTATTGATTTGGGGGCTGCTGAAAGCAGTATATTTCTTTTCAACTTCTTTAAAACAGCAAATTGCCCAGGCTTGCTAGAGAAACTAACCTATTCTCAATGCCGAGAGGACACTTGAATTAAAGTTACTTAACTTCCATGATAAATATCCCTCATAGCAAATATGGCCTTGAAAAATTTCCATTTGGAACCGGGGAGGGAACAAGTCATCTCTTAAAAGTGTGAATTTCTCTAAGACCATGAACAAAGGGGATGAAAGCCAATCTGTTAAAAGACAACACAACCTACAAATTCCCTTGATAAAAGGAAAACAGGAATGTAGAATATCAGTGTCCTCCTATACCACGCTCCTGACCTATGTTCTGGAATAGCAGGTGTAAACAGAAAGAGAATAAACAAGGGCAGGATGTTAGAGTTCCCAGACAAACACTTTAAATAAATACTCTCAGCGAATTAAACATGATAAAAAGCAACTGCTGCAGAGAAACAGAAACTATACAAAAGAACCAAGGTCCTTCTCTCAGCATGAAACATCTACATGTTAAATCCGAAAACAAGTGGACATTCTTCATAGCACTGGTATGTAAAATTTTTGATTCACTTATTTAACAGGCGTATATTGAGTTAGGTTTCTGTATAAGCCATCACTAGATTCTGAGGGAAATAGGAAGATAAATAAAACAGTGGAACCCTGCTATCAAGGACACTATAGTTTATGGCAGGATTTATGGTACATGCTAATCTATTCAAAACAGCACTGACTGGCAATGCCCTGAGGCTCTATTTTGCTTTTTTGTTGTTGTTGTTTTGTTTTTTTTAAAGAAAAAGGAATATATCTTAATGGTCTGGTTCTAAAAATACCCTGTAGGGAAGTTTCTAAAAATGGTTGGATGGGAAGCCGTCATTATTGTAGTGCATACAAAGGCTGAAACCACCTAAGTCTGGAATGGCGAGACATGTGCCACAATCATTTATACTCCACAGCACAGTGGCTTTCATCTAAGTATTATGATCACTCAGGGCTTTGGATCAGCACCATCCTTCAGCCCACGTAAGAAGCACAAAGAAGTTGGTCCCATCTATATTTGAAACTCTATTGATTTGGGGGCTGCTGAAAGCAGTATATTTCTTTTCAACTTCTTTAAAACAGCAAATTGCCCAGGCTTGCTAGAGAAACTAACCTATTCTCAATGCCGAGAGGACACTTGAATTAAAGTTACTTAACTTCCATGATAAATATCCCTCATAGCAAATATGGCCTTGAAAAATTTCCATTTGGAACCGGGGAGGGAACAAGTCATCTCTTAAAAGTGTGAATTTCTCTAAGACCATGAACAAAGGGGATGAAAGCCAATCTGTTAAAAGACAACACAACCTACAAATTCCCTTGATAAAAGGAAAACAGGAATGTAGAATATCAGTGTCCTCCTATACCACGCTCCTGACCTATGTTCTGGAATAGCAGGTGTCCCAAGGGTATAACTCAAGGTAACACCCCTTAGGTGGGTCAGGTAGTTTGTTAGGTGCATTGCTATAGATGCATTTCACTTCTGCAGTCAATTCATAACCATAGCTCCTAAATGTTTGCAATTTTAATGCTCTGACTGTATATAGTTCAAACTATAAATGCAAAGTCAAAATGTTATCCAAGATCAGAAAAAAACAATATACTGTCCTAAAATAAAAGATATATGAGCAAAAATCTGGGGGTTTTATACTTAGATTGCTCAGGCAATTTTCTCACAATTTCTCATGCACTGATTAAAGAATCACAACCCTTGGTATCTTCACCACACTTAAACTGAAAGAAATTTCATTCTGCATGATTTCCACGGTTTAAGGTGCTATTTCCCAGGTCTCTCCATTTTCAGGGAGGGTGTTGACTAGAAACATTTGGTGGGTCCTACCTAGTACACATTGTTCTTATAACAATATTGGGGAGGACAGCTCAATTCACTATTTGCCAAGATGTGAAAAATTAACTACTGAGTTCACAGGACAGGATAAACTTAGCTTGGTTAACAGTTAATCATATTATATAAATAAACAACTATAACTACTGGGTATGAATAGTCACAGGGAGGTTCAAATGGATTCTGATTTAACTGCCAATCCTTTCTCACTAGGATTTTGATGAAAACGCTTCCTATTTGCTTCTGTGATTCACTTCCTCTCTCATCATGTTATTGAAGCATTGCTCACAAATACATTTCTGTACTGTCCAATGCTGGTCCAAACTGGCCCAGGTTGAACTGGTCCCACCCTTATGTCAGAGGTGATATATTTGAAAAGTCGTCTCAGTTTCCAAATGGTTAACTTACCAAAGTTCACAGCCTTCATCACGTGCATTTTTAGTGCTCCATTTCCATCGGTATTTGCCAATGCACAGATCTGTCCAAGTCAAAGACATGAAGGTTATAACTATTCTGCAGTATAAATGAGTCCTATCTCATTTATACTTCTATCAAGTCCCTGCAAGACAAAGCCACCTACCATGTGTCTGCAGGGGTTCTACAGATCTATCTTCAGATGGGAAAAAAAAAAAAAAAAGACTTGGCAAATTTAATCTAAAACCAGGCTCTTGAGCAAAATGTTAAAAAGCATTTGCATGTCCCTTCTTCAAAGATATATTATTTTGTAACCCATTATTCCTCTTTTTAAAGTACTTGAATCTGATTTATTTTTACTACACTGATACACTGATTTTCATAGATCACATAGTCTCCAGTTGCCATCTGGGACATGTTTTCCCAGTTAACCTTTAGTGAAGTTCATATTTTACATTTACGATGATAAATCATGGTGGGGAGAGGGCTCTCTTCAATAAAATGTTCTAAATCATTACAAAACTTGCAAACCACCTTTTTCATAAGAAATGACAATGAAAAAAGGACATCCTGGATTTCTCCAAAGAGTCCACGCATTAAAAAGGCAATATTAATTTTACTTAAATCTCCAAAAATTGAGAAAAAATGTTATGGTAAGCAGGATAATGCCTCCACACCCAAAATGTCCATGGCCTGACCCGTAGAATCTCTGAATACATTATGTTACATAGCAAAATGGAATTAAGATTGCTAATCAGCTGACCTGAAAACAAAGAGATTACCTTGGATTATACAATGCAATCACAGAGGTCCTTAAGTGGAAAGATGAAGGAAGAAGATCAGGAGCAGAGAGATGGCATCATGAGAAAGATTTAGTCAGCCATTACTAGCTTTGAAGATGGAGGAAGAGGTCACAAGCCAAGGAATGCAGGCATCTTTGAAATCTAGAAAAACTGAGGAAATGGATTCACCCCTAGCACCTCCAGAAGGAAATCAGCCCTGCTATTAACCTGATTTTAGAAAGTGAGACCCCTTTCAGACTTCTGACCTTCCAAACTGTAAAAGAGTTAGTCTTTGATGTTTTAAGTCACTAAATTTGTGGTAATTTGTTACAGCCACATATCAATACAAGCACTGAGATGCTTTGGGGCATTTTGGATTTCTTCGATGTTGTCCTTCACTTTAAGAAAAGCTGGCGTGGAAGACAGTATCTGCCAGTAGTCATGCATCTTCTAAATAATGCTCATGTTTCTCCACATGTTGCTATGGCCAGCCAGTCTTCCTCTATCATAAGATATTAAATGATTTGCCCCTAACACAGATTGCTGGGCTCTACCTCCAGGGTTTCTGATCTGGAGTGATGCCTGAAATTCCATTTGTAACAAAATCCCAGGTGAAGCTGATGCTGTTGGTCAGGGGACCACAATTTGGGACGCACTAGCCTAGCGGAATAGAAAGGCACATAAACAAACAAAATACAGTGTCAAAACTGACATGATGTAATCATACAAATGGTACAGTAATCACAGTGCACAAGCATCAAAATCATGCACTTAGTTGGAAAAAGGTTTTAGAAAGAAGTGATGTTTCTGCTGAAGCTTGAAGAATGTAATTTAAAACAGAAAAGACAAGAAAAAGTGGATGGGGAGAAAACAAGGAAAAAAATATCTGGCAGAAAGAAATGTGTATGAGAAGACATGGCGGGGGTGGGGGGACTCTTCAGGGTTTTGTTTTGTTTTGTTTAGGAAGACATTGAAAATATACAACTGGAGGAAAGGATGCCCATGGGCAAGTGCTAGGAAATGAGGTCAGGGAGGGAGATAGGCCAGATACGAAGGCCTTTTTGTGCTAAGCAAAGGAATTTGACTTTATCCCAAAGTCTAGAGCTGTTCATTAGTGCCCATGAACAGACTTATATGTTAGAGAGCTTCCACGGCAGCTGTTCTGAATGAGTGAGGCTGATGGTGAAACCGGAAGCAGGGGAAGCGCTAAGAAGGCACTTCCAGCAGTCCCCAGAGAAGCCATGAATGTGTGCACTACGGTACAGGTGATGGTTCCAACAGCACAGCTGTGAGAGAAGCATAAAAACAGCACCTGTAGACTGTGGTTATCAACGGAATACGAGGAAGGGAAGGAGGAGCACGGAGGATGAGTGGATGACCATGAGCATTCCAGACTGCGCACCGAGTTGGCTGAGGGAACCATTCCTCAAGAGAGGAAACTCTCCATGAGGAGTCTGCTGGGCGGAGGTGATGATGCAGCGATGGATGCCTCAGGGTTGAGGTGCCTGGATTATACCCAAGGGAAGTCAGCCAGATAACAGTTGGAAACAGCTGTAAGTTGCTAGTATATCAAAGCACAGAATGAAACTTAATGGTCCAAGTAAATAAAAATGCTTACTTATAGACTTTTTAAAGGAAGAAAAAGCAGTTTTGCTTTCATCAACTACTTTACATAGAGCAGTGTAGAGTGTGCTCTTCCTCCTCCCTGGCCTAGTGTGTTATCAGCTCCTTTCAGAGTCAACGGCACTGGGAAAGAAGAAAGAGAAAAGGAAGGGACACCAAGTGGAAATCATTTATTTGTGATAAAATATACCACATGATAATTACATTGACTGAGGTATCTGCTCTTTCTCAAAGCACCTCTCCTGGAGTAGGCTACTACGCTCTTCTCCTTCTTCTCTGCAAATACACATGGACTTGTGGATACATTCTGTCTTTACCCTCACGAGAGAATCAGGTCTGGTGATAGCAAAGAACATAGGCAAAGTGTGGGGTAAAACTGGACTTAATGTTTTCAATTTTAGGCAACCATACAGATATATTACAGTAAGAACCTAAGTAACATATGTATTTTGAGCACTAAAACCTATCAAAATCTATGACACGCTAAAATGCAAATGTCACGTAGTTTTAAAAGATAAAAACAAAATTGGCTCTAATAGATTCAGTGTGATGATTAATAAGAGAGATCATAGAAAAGGTAGAAACGTGAAAACTTTTTTTAACAAAGGACCATATAAATGCATGTGAAATATATACCAAGAAATCACCTATAGAATTAGAGACAATTTTCTTTTTATTTATCCTTTCCTATGTTGTATAACAAATAATGGGCATGCATTGTTTTCTTAAACTAAAACATTTAAGGCTATTTTTCCTGATAAAAAACAGAAGTATTTTAAAATACTAAGTGTTTAAAATATTAAGTATATTCTAAACCAAACATTGTGCAGACTTCTGTCTCTGAAGCAGATGGTTGCCCAAGTGCTTCCTCGCTGTCTAAATTGTAGCTAAGTGGTATCCTAAGAGATGTCGGTCTTGGGGGACAGACACCTAGGCTTATACAGAGCTGGGGCACTAATAGCTTGCTCACATGCAAGTGCCACGTAAAGTGTGTGGGTATTTGGGGCTAACTGGTGAAAACCAAGTTTTAGGACATCAGTTTAAAAGCCACTTCAGGGACTTTCCTGGAGGTTCGGTGGTTAAGATTTCACTCGCCCATGCAGGGGGTGTAGGTTTGATCCCTGGTGGAGGAGCTAAGATCCCACAACACCAAAACATAAAACAGAAGCAATATTGTAAAAAACTCGATAAAGACTAAAAAGAATGGTTCACATCAAAATAAAAATCTACAAAGATACTAATAATGAAATGAAAGAACAGGAGTAAAAAGCCAGGCATCCCTAGTGGCTCTGGGGTAAAGAATCTGTCTGTCAAAGCAGGAGACACGAGTCTGATCCCTGATCAAGGAGGATTCCACCTGCCACAGAGCAACTACTAAACCTGTACTCTAGAGCCAGGAGCTACAACTACTGAGCCCATGCTCCTCAGAGCCCAAGCTCCCCAACAAGGGAAGCCACTGCAATGAGAAGTCCGAGCACTGCAACTTCAGACCAGTCCCCACTCTCCACAACCAGAGAAAAACCCTCATACAGCAACAAAGACCCAGAATAATGAAAAAAGAATGTTAATAGGCAATCAAATTACATAAATAAATAAAAAGCCACTTCAGATTGTTGGGAACCATGCAAGCATGGGGTCAAAGGCAGTGAAAGTCACTCAGGTCTGCAGTCAAGTGTGGATTGGGTTGGTAGCTCTGCCAATTTGGGCTATGTGCTCACATGGTTTGAGGCTGGCTGACTTTAGGATGGTCTACTATGGCTTTGAATGGGAAAAATCAGTTCTCCTTAACATCTTCTCTCCTCTTCCAGCAAGGTAAGCCAAGTTTGTTCTCATGGTGACAGCACTCTGAGAGAGAGTAGAAGGACACAAGGTCTCTAGGCTCAGAACTACCATATTGACACTTCTGCTGTATTCTACTGGCCAAAGTAAACATAAGGTCATCCCATGTTCAAGCGGATGAGAAAACTGACTCCATCTCTTGTTAAGAGGATCTGTGAAGAAACACAGAAAGGAAGTATGTATAGGAAGTGATGAAGAACTGAGGCCCATTTCACAGTCTATCTATGGCATGCATAAACCAAACAGAAAAATCCAAATCAAGTATTAGGAAAAAAGTTAAACCAAGCAAGTGATGGTCAATGAAGTAAGCAATCCATCTCTTTCCTAATGCATGATGACATGATGACAACAAATAGTTTCATTCACCAGAGTCTGAAAAGGGGTTCTGTATCTCCACTTTATTCCAGCCAAATAGGAACTCCACTTACATCACATTTTTACTGGGTCTGACCTTGAAAGATGCTTAAGATATACTGGAGTTCTTCCTCTTAGGAATGAAATACATCCATTGACTATTTTTTAAAGAAAAAATTTACTACTTTATTCAACATAATGTTGTTGGAATTATGAGATGTGCCAAAACCTGACACTTTTCAGAATGACTCAGGAAAAAACTACGCTAGGAAAATTCCAATACCTGAGGCATTTTTTCCTAAGTTATTCAATTAATTACCTACTTCTTCCCCTTCCTTAGTTTTACAGACACAATCCAAGTCAGACCATGGCTTGGCACAGGCTTTTTGCTCTGCTATGAGTTCCACCCCCTCCTTTCTGTTTGCAAGGAGGGATGAAAGATACTTCCTACTTCGCCTTCCAGGAGAGACACTTTAATGACACCCTTGGGATAGTGACATATGTGTTCTCTGGAGCATTAGGGACACTCTACTGTTGTCTGGAAAATCTAAGCTGCAGGAGACAAGCTGACTAAACTGTCGACAGCTGAGGAAGAGGGAGCTGGCAAGACTGGAACTGGCAGCACTGCCAGTGTTTCTTAGGGAAAAGAAAGTATTTCTCATGGACCAGATGTTATCCCTGGAGGAGGGCAGCTAGTGTAGAGGTGTGCTTTTGTCCTATCCTGGGGGACCACCTGGAGGGATGAGTACAGCTCAGTGGAGAAGCTGTAGGATTTAATTCTCCAGAGCTGAAAAAGAAATAAGAAACTACCTGAAAAAGAGATGCATTCATCTCCATCAAGGGAACTACAGGGAGAAATCCGGAGCAATGACAGCCATTCTTATAGACTAGGAAAGTTTCCGTGAAAGAAAGAAGCAATTCTTAAAACCTGTAGTCGAGCCCACAAAGGACTAACGCAGGTTCATCTAGCACCTATCAAGTAAGACCTTTTCTACTTCCCTCACCTCTCCTCCACCAACCCCTCTGCACTCCAGCTCCGGAGGATCACGCCCTCTGCTTAGTGAAATAGGGGAGAGGAAGTGAAAGCAAATGTGGATAAGGCAAGAAGTTGACCACAACATCCTCCCCCAACTGCTAGTTTTCCATCAGCCACAGCTGGAGAAGTGGGGAAAGGCTTGGCTCTGAAATCAATTCCAAAGACTGACCATTACCTTGAACTGGACATTTTAATTACTGACCACAGGGCTTTCTATTAATATCATCTAACAGTACAGAAAAGAGCCATGAAATGGCGCCACTTTTCACCCGGGACAAAATAAAACATTAAAAAAACAGGCTTCAAAAATTAATTTGGGGCTTCCCTGGTGGTCCAGTGGGTAAGGACACTGCCTTGCAGTGCAAGGCGCCGGTTCGACCTGGCCTGGGAAGATCCCATCCACGGAGTGGCTGGAACATTAAAATGTGCCAGGAATTTCAATTAATTACCTACTTCTTCCCTTCCTTAGTTTTACAGACACAATCCAAGTCAGACCATGGCTTGGCACAGGCTTTTTGCTCTGCTATGAGTTCCACCCCCTCCTTTCTGTTTGCAAGGAGGGATGAAAGATACTTCCTACTTCGCCTTCCAGGAGAGACACTTTAATGACACCCTTGGGATAGTGACATATGTGTTCTCTGGAGCATTAGGGACACTCTACTGTTGTCTGGAAAATCTAAGCTGCAGGAGACAAGCTGACTAAACTGTCGACAGCTGAGGAAGAGGGAGCTGGCAAGACTGGAACTGGCAGCACTGCCAGTGTTTCTTAGGGAAAAGAAAGTATTTCTCATGGACCAGATGTTATCCCTGGAGGAGGGCAGCTAGTGTAGAGGTGTGCTTTTGTCCTATCCTGGGGGACCACCTGGAGGGATGAGTACAGCTCAGTGGAGAAGCTGTAGGATTTAATTCTCCAGAGCTGAAAAAGAAATAAGAAACTACCTGAAAAAGAGATGCATTCATCTCCATCAAGGGAACTACAGGGAGAAATCCGGAGCAATGACAGCCATTCTTATAGACTAGGAAAGTTTCCGTGAAAGAAAGAAGCAATTCTTAAAACCTGTAGTCGAGCCCACAAAGGACTAACGCAGGTTCATCTAGCACCTATCAAGTAAGACCTTTTCTACTTCCCTCACCTCTCCTCCACCAACCCCTCTGCACTCCAGCTCCGGAGGATCACGCCCTCTGCTTAGTGAAATAGGGGAGAGGAAGTGAAAGCAAATGTGGATAAGGCAAGAAGTTGACCACAACATCCTCCCCCAACTGCTAGTTTTCCATCAGCCACAGCTGGAGAAGTGGGGAAAGGCTTGGCTCTGAAATCAATTCCAAAGACTGACCATTACCTTGAACTGGACATTTTAATTACTGACCACAGGGCTTTCTATTAATATCATCTAACAGTACAGAAAAGAGCCATGAAATGGCGCCACTTTTCACCCGGGACAAAATAAAACATTAAAAAAACAGGCTTCAAAAATTAATTTGGGGCTTCCCTGGTGGTCCAGTGGGTAAGGACACTGCCTTGCAGTGCAAGGGGCGCCGGTTCGATTCCTGGCCTGGGAAGATCCCACGTGCCACGGAGTGGCTGGACCAGTGTGTCCAATTAAGAACCAGCGCTCTGGAGTGCATGTGCCCAGAGCCAGTGCCCTGCTACAGAAGAATCCACTGTAATGGGAGGCCCACAGAGGCCAAAGAACAAAGATGGATGAAAATAAATAAATGAAAGACCAATAAAAGAGGCCAAAAAAAAAATTTCTTTTAAATTAGTTTGTTTTACAATTACATATCACTCTGTCTTTCTCTGATGGACCACCACAAAGACTCATCTCTCTTGAAGAGGACATTCTCATGGGGGCATTTTGCACAGAGTAGCAAGGAAGGCATTTGAACAGGAGCACAATTGAGAAAAGCCAGCCATTTGAAAAACGCCCTGGCAGAAAAAACAGTAAGTGCAAACTGCAGAGGCAGGTATCAGCTTGGTGGTCTTGGGGATCAAAGGAAAGCCTATGTGGCTAGAATAGAAGGAAGGAGGCAAGAAGGGAAGGTCATGAGTTTGGGGAGTCCACCAGGAGTCTAACTGTGTGCTGTCATAAAAAAGAAACTGAACCTCAAGTGCAGTGAGAAAGCCTCTGAGGGCTGAGTTCATCCTGCAATGGTTGCCCTGATTGCCGTGTGCAGACAGGATGGTAGGCTGCTGAGAGAATGGAGACCCATGACCAGTGCCTACATCTATCATGCAGCAGCTTCCCAATCTCTGAGGATAGTAACTGTAAGGACACATGACTAAGCTCCATCCCTGCCACGAGGCGACCGAACCAGAATCTCGTGGGAAGAAGGTAAAGGCCACTATTTTCGGCTGATCCTCCAGAAGATTCTCTTCAGTTGTCAGAATCAGGAATCACTACCCTGAATTACACAGTGGCCATTTTATCAGAATCCTCAGAAGAACTTACACTTGGCATCTGACTTAGGTTCTCTGAAATCTGCATGTTTTTATCTTGCCTCTTTGCTTTAGACACATTTCATCCATCATTAACGATTGTTCAGGATGTTCCGGTTCAATTTTTTGGGGTTCCAACTTTAACTTGGACTTGATTTTATTACTTATTCAACCTTAATTTTTCATTTCCCTGATATTTATCTTTATTTTTTAATTAAATTTATTTTTAATTGAAAGATACTTGCTTTACAGTATTGCATTGGTTTCTGCCAAACATCAACATTAATCAGTATACCTATGTCTCCTCCCTAGTTTTATTTTTTATTAATACTATGTTTTAGTATTTATAAGTTCATTTTATTGTTTTTAAGAATTAAGCTACTAAAAAAAAGAATTAAGTTGATATTTCAGAATCTTCAGAGTAATATATTGCATTGTACATATATGTAATTTAGACATATGCCTATTCCAGCTTCAAAGTCTTCTCTAATATAAAGTGGGATTCACATTATTTTTTTCCTTAAAGAAAAACACACTATTTTTGTTCTCTTTCCACCTAAACTGGATGAGTTCACACCTGATGCCATTTAAAATGTTTTATCTCGTACAGTACATTCACCTGGTCTCCTGTGCTGCATAATAGATTTCCTAAATTAACAAAAATAAATAATTTTAAGTCTATCTCTTTTAACATGTGGGCATTTAATCATGATACTGATGGTTTTTTGTCCAATACAGTAAATGCTTTCATACCACATTCAACTATTGTGAATTTCAATACAAGCAGGACAGCTCATCATAGACAGTTGAGAAAAGTTCGGTGAAAATTTGACTATTATTATGGGAAACAAAGAATGGTATTGTATCTTAAGAGAAATATTTTAACACTTCCTAAGCCTGGGCAAAAGAGGGAATCAAATCTGTGCCAGTCCAAGTACCTACAACACTATAACAGAAGCACTTACCACCACCATTCCACACCACCTCAGTCTTCTAATAGCAAAGCTTTCTCACTAGAAGTACTGTATTAACACTGGACTCTCAAACTGCCAGGTGTGAAAAATCATTTACTTTAAAAAAAAAGGTGTTAGTCATTTCAGGCTGGTCAAGGTTAAAAGGGCCAGTTTATATTATTTCTATTGTCAGCTTAAGCTCAGAGATGTGCTGGCATCTGATCAGCCAAAATGGGAATTTGTTTTGCCTGTATCCAACGGAACAAAATGATAAATGAGCAGTAAGTTCATATTTGCCAAAAAGAAATATGTTCTAAATTTATATTAACTGTATGATAAATCTAGAGAAGCAAATGGCAACTCAATGCAGTTTTCTTGCCTGGGGAATCCCATGGACAGAGGAGCCTGGTGGGCTACAATCCATGGGGGTCACAAAGAGCCAGACACAAGTTAGCGACTAAACAACAATACAATAAATCATATCCATATACTACATATTTCATATTTACAGTATGTACCATTAATGATGGTAAACTTTATGAGAGTTTATTCAAATGACATATAGTAATACCCCAAGAATGTCAATTTATATATATGAACTCTGCATAAACATGTAAGTGGTCACCTTAGCAGAAATATAACAAGTCCCTATAATGTAAAAATTAATTTTAAAGGCACCTTAAAAGTCATATTCATTCATATGATTTGCTTTTCTCCTCTCTAATACAAAGTCAACTGGTAGTCTTCATTTAAAATGTTCCAGGTTTAGAATCTTTACTAATAAAATAAGCAAGAAATAATAGTTTTTAAATTTCAGGCTAGAGGGAATACACATCAAACAATAATAAAACCCAAGCAAATGAGAGTTGCTGACTATATGAGTACTTATCAATATATGATTCAAATTCCTCCATAGCACTTAAACTATAGTTTAAAACCCAATAAACAAGAAACCGTCAGAAGACGACCAAAGTCTACCATGAAATGAGGAATCCTAATAAAGTCTATTAAGCCCTAAATATTTAGTTTAAGACAATGAGCAGAGTAGCATACACTTCATCTAAGTGACACCATTTAAACAGTGCTATAATAAAATATTACTTAAGACTAACCAGTGTGGAACATTATGACTCCAACCATTCTCAAAAACAAAGAGAATCCCCACCAGGTCGGAGACTACAGAATCAATTACTTTGGCCATATCTTTCCAAATGATTTAGTAATGCCTTTCCACATTACAAACATAAATCTATCATAGTACTGGAATTTGATCAATTTTGGTGCTTCTGGGGCTGTCTATAAATGAGAAGGCATCCAAGTGAAATTCATTATATAGTTATTATACCACAAAATTTCAGTGCCTAAAATGTGAAATCACTCTCTACCATTTACCTGTCTGTCTTACACTATATTCTAGGTTTTTACTTCTGGGATTTTTATTGCATTTGGGGAAATTAAAGGTAAAACACGGTTTTAAAAAAAAAGGATGTCAAATCATTACAATGTGTAGCTTAAATGTATATAGTGCTATATGTCAATAAAACAAGAAAAAAACTGTAACTGAGGTTAAATTCACATAAAAATAACATTTTTATAACCATATTGAAATTTAATCCTTTTACACAGGTTAACAAAATGTCACAGAAAAGAACCTGAACAAAACAAAACTGAAAGTGGTCACCTTAGCAGAAATATAACAAGTCCCTATAATGTAAAAATTAATTTTAAAGGCACCTTAAAAGTCATATTCATTCATATGATTTGCTTTTCTCCTCTCTAATACAAAGTCAACTGGTAGTCTTCATTTAAAATGTTCCAGGTTTAGAATCTTTACTAATAAAATAAGCAAGAAATAATAGTTTTTAAATTTCAGGCTAGAGGGAATACACATCAAACAATAATAAAACCCAAGCAAATGAGAGTTGCTGACTATATGAGTACTTATCAATATATGATTCAAATTCCTCCATAGCACTTAAACTATAGTTTAAAACCCAATAAACAAGAAACCGTCAGAAGACGACCAAAGTCTACCATGAAATGAGGAATCCTAATAAAGTCTATTAAGCCCTAAATATTTAGTTTAAGACAATGAGCAGAGTAGCATACACTTCATCTAAGTGACACCATTTAAACAGTGCTATAATAAAATATTACTTAAGACTAACCAGTGTGGAACATTATGACTCCAACCATTCTCAAAAACAAAGAGAATCCCCACCAGGTCGGAGACTACAGAATCAATTACTTTGGCCATATCTTTCCAAATGATTTAGTAATGCCTTTCCACATTACAAACATAAATCTATCATAGTACTGGAATTCTGATCAATTTTGGTGCTTCTGGGGCTGTCTATAAATGAGAAGGCATCCAAGTGAAATTCATTATATAGTTATTATACCACAAAATTTCAGTGCCTAAAATGTGAAATCACTCTCTACCATTTACCTGTCTGTCTTACACTATATTCTAGGTTTTTACTTCTGGGATTTTTATTGCATTTGGGGAAATTAAAGGTAAAACACGGTTTTAAAAAAAAAGGATGTCAAATCATTACAATGTGTAGCTTAAATGTATATAGTGCTATATGTCAATAAAACAAGAAAAAAACTGTAACTGAGGTTAAATTCACATAAAAATAACATTTTTATAACCATATTGAAATTTAATCCTTTTACACAGGTTAACAAAATGTCACAGAAAAGAACCTGAACAAAAACAAAACTTCTGAAAGTGAAACAATACAAATTTATTTTGGGACCTCAAATGATAGAAGGTCACCTCCAGGTCAATTTGCCACGCTAAAGGAACAGAGTAGTAAAAATACAGCTATGCTATGCTGAGCCATTTATCCACACTATAGTATAAAACGTGAAATAAATCCTAAAGCCAAGGTTTAAAATCACTGTAAGAGACAAGATCTGAAGTGTTTTATAGCTATCTTTGTAACAGGTGTTTTCCTTCCCAAAACAAAGGTTAATTAAAAAGTTGCTTAGACTTAAGGCTTTTTTCCCTCATCAGTTCTTCAGTTCAAAATACTATGATCAATGTTAACACGGTCTATATGTTGTCTGATCTGAGTGCTGTAATCCAGAAAGTGGGGTTAGGGATGGTGGACCTTGCGTTGGTGGAGGAGGTGAAAGTCTTTTTGATAGAGGCCATGTACCAGGATTTGTTCTATCCCATTGTATAAACGGAAGGCTCAGAGTTTCTTGCTCCTCACTGAATTAGGGTAAAGAGTTAGGGCTGTGATGGTTAGAAGGGAATCACAGGTAGACCACCATTTTGAGACAGAGGAGATCCTGGAGGAGGAGGAGGATTCATAGAAGGTGGCACTAGGCAGGAATACATCTGGGGGAAGAAGTTACTGGTGATGGATGAGGAGTACCTGAATCCTGGAAAGAGTACAATGGATGGCTTGCTGATGGTGGAGGAGATGGGGGTAGTGGATGTTTCTCTGGATGCATCTGGTTGACCTCTGGTTGACTTGGACAATCAGGATGCTGGTGAGCAGGTGCTGGGGCAGGAGGTGAGAGTTCTCTGGCACGTGAATTTGAGCCACTCTGAAGAGGGGCGATTATTAAACTGCTGTGTTCCCTCGTTGAAATACTATCAATATCCTGATGCAGAAAAGGAGGTGGGGTTGGCGCCGATTCTGCGGGAGGGGCATGAGGATCCTCGTGTGGCTGGTTACTGCACTTGTGTGATACACCATTGCACAGGAGGTGGTGATAAACCAGTGTGCAACTCTGGTGGAATATGGTTCCTATGGTCCTTGTCTAGCAGCATTTCAGGAATTTCGGATGTTGGTGAAGCTATAAAGGTGATCTTTTTAAAGTGGAGCACAGGTAACAAGTTTTTTAGCTCTCTTATTGGTGGTACTTGGTATGAGCATCTAATTGTCTTTGAGACAAGAAAGTTTTCCTTCAGTCTTGGCCAGTGCTACACATGAAAACAGAACCTCATGCTCAATCCGCAGCACAGGATATAGCCCAGACATACCTCATCTCTGTTTTTCTTTGTATGAATTACAGTCATAGCAAAAAGCATGCTTGTCCTGAATCATACATCCATAGGTTTTAATGGGCAAATCACATTTGTCACAGAAATGAATTGGTAAATCATGCTTTTCGCCTATCACGTTTACATTAATGCTCTCCCAAATGCATTCAGGTAGTTTCCTTTCTTCCCAAAAGCTCATCCCCTTTACCATCATACCGCCCTCAGCCATTACATGCAAATTCTTTCTTACCAGCAGGTGACCCATTCATAGTCCTTGGAATTCAAGACACAGACTGCTTTTGCTCACCTGTTTGGAAATGAGCTTTAAAGGAAGTCGTCTTGAACCGCAAGACCACCAGACAATCCAGAATTCAGAATACGCCTTAAACCCAACGACGGCCTCAGCCAGATGGGCCTTTGGCTTCCGGCTAGGGAGGTGCCCAGGCGAGGACATGAAACTTCGCAGGCGCAGCACGAGCTAACCCCCTGAGCCCAGGAGGCTTGAGTTAGATCTGATTAAGATCAGGTGCAGCTGCTCACTATGCAGCTTTGACTTCCAAGGGATTTATTCTCCTTTTCCCTGCCCCATCTCACTACTCTGTGAGGCAATCGGACATACTTTGGACAAGGAGGGAAAGAGCTTCACTGTTGAGTTTGCTAAGGCCGCTCTTCATGTGCCAGAAAGTGGCCCTTAACTGTGGAAAAGAGATAAATGGGAATGGGGGTGGGAAGCACAGCTGCTACCAAAAGAATAAGTTCCCCACTTACTACAATGTTGCCTTCTAGGGCTGCTCTATCTATTATTGTCCCTTTGCATTTTTACAACTGCCTTATATCTCTAATGGTGTGTGTAAGGGTATGTGTCTGTCTCTACATACGTATGTATACCAGTATACACACACACCTCTAAGATTTTGTCATACTAGAATGAATATAAAATGACCTTTGGGGGTAGGGAGCACTGTATCTTATCAAGGAAGAATCACATAAAAAGTAGTGAACGTGGTAATTCGCCATTGCTAGACATTTGCTGTTGATGCTTAAAGAATGATTATGAATTGGTATTTAAGTCAAATTCCCCCAGGTCTCATGTTCCTGCAAGTAGAAACAGTACCACAAAAATAGTAACAAATGTATTTATTTAGCTCCACCCCAACCATAACTGTGGCTCCTCTACACCTGAGAGGGGATCTCTCCTCAATATGTAGACATTCACCCTTTTGGCAAAGTCAACTATCAAGACTGCCCCCCAAAAAAACACTAAACAAAAACCCACTGATCGATTAAAGCTTTTTAGACTCACTGCAACATAAGAGACCACTACCTTAGCAGAGTCTAAATTGTGTCTCAGAGAAGATGGATGGCAGGATAGGATATTAAGGGCTGGGCTGGGTGATTTTAGGGCAGGTCTTGCAAGGACTGGGCAGATTTTATAACATGAGAGCTAAAGATCCGCAGGCAGAGGGAACTGAGAATGTTGGCCTGAGTATTAATGGGAAATATGTTATTCCTGTTAAATAAACACCTTTGGTTGGCTTACAATTTTATCTTTCAGGGAAAATTACCTCCTGGAACAAGTAACTAAGTTTGCTTATTCTCAGAAGCTTTTTCAATTTTTTTTCTTTTTGGCCACAGCAGAGCATATGGGATCTTAGTTCCCCAACCAGGGATTGAACCCTTGGCCCCTGCAGTGGAAACATGGACTCTTAGCCCCTGGACCACCAGGGAAGTCCTCTCAGAAGTTTCTAACATAAGAACAGAAAACTCTGTCCGGTCCAACTGTTGTTTTACAGGGTGACAAGGAATTATGTTGGCTTCCTTTTCTCTGGCTTGTTGGGGTGTTACTTCTTGGTGAAAAGACAATGCCCAGATTCTCACCAAAGGTACCAGAGCTCGCTAACGCTCAAAGGAAACAATACTCACGGAAGGTGCTGTGATTCTAAGAAAAAACATGGACTTCCTTGCCCTCTTGTCTTTCACTCTTTCACATGGGCTACAAAGCATTTCAGATTAACGCCTACCAATATGTTGAGGAGATTTTTCTGAAACTGCTTTTTAGTTTTTGCTTGCTGTTAATTATTGTTCCCCTGGCAAAGAGTGACGAAGTGCAAGTTTATGGTGAAAAGTGAGAATGTTAGTCACACAGCCATGTCCGACTCTTTGTGACCCCATGGGCTGTAGCCAGGCTCCTCTGCCCATGGGATTTTCCAGGCAAGAATACTGGAGTGGATTGCTATTCCCTTCTCTAGGGGATTTTCCCAACCCAGGGATCAAACCCTGGTCACCTGGATTGCAGACAGAGTTTTTTACTATCCAAGCTCATAGTAGCTGTTTTATTTTATTTTATGTTATTTTTGGCCACTTCTATTGGTATTTCATTTATTTATTTCCATCCATCTTTGTTCTTTTGGTCTGTGTGGATCTCCCATCGCAGTGGCCTCTCTCACTGCAGAGCACTGGCTCTGGGAGCATGTGCTCCAGAGCTCCAGCTCAGTAGTTGGACACATCGGTCCAGCTGCTCCACAGCATGTGGAATCTTCCCAGGCCAGGGATCGAACCGGCACCCCTTGCACTGCAAGGCAGTGTCCTTACCCACTGGACCACCAGGGAAGCCCATGGTAGCTGATTTAAATTTAAATATACAATGCCACTCACCTCTGACATTTTCCCCTAGTTCTGGAAACTTTTCAGTATTCCAGCAATGCTGTCTTCTCTTAGGATTCATTCACTCCCAGGAGGCACCTTCATTCCTCATGCAAATAAATGTCTTCTGGGCTCATCTCCTGAAGTCTCCGAACACACCTAACCTGCGTAAACTCCACGCACAACACACTTTATCCTCTCAAACTAAGCCTCCCATTACATGTTAATTTAAATCTTAGACAATTTTAAATTTTCTTGGCTTTTTTAAAAAAGTAGCAGCGTTAATAGCCAGCTCTCTTTCTTGGTTGGTTAAATTTGCTTTTATTGCTCATCAGGTCAACTTCAAATTATTTTGGAAATAAATTCTAAGTTCAGCTTTTGAATTATGAAAGCATGTTTTCTGGTAGACAAGCAGTGATGACTTCCAGATGACCCCCACTCAGGAGCTGCTCTAGTTCAGCACTTGGAGAAGCCTAACTCTGAAGTCTTTAATAAATACTTTTTTTTGGTGAAATTCTTGATAAGGGTACTTGATGCTCCATTTATCTGCATCTGATTTAAGATGCTATCTAGAAAAGCTGCCTTCACAAAGAGATCCTTATTTAGTGCCTTTAAACAAAAAGTTAAGTGGGCGTCTATCCAGCCACCTCCTTCAGGGCACAGAGACTCTGTCCTCCAATCTCACTGCTCTTAAAAGTTGCTAGACTTAAATTCAGTCAACAAGAGAGAATCGGTGTCTGTCTGCCTGTAACAATGACAGGATATAGAAAGGGTTGAACTCTAAATTCTGTGACAAACTATATAAGAAAACAATCTAAAAAAAGAATGCATATATGTATAACTGAATCATTTTGTTATACACGTAAAACTAACACAACATTGGAAATCAACTATATTAAAATTAATATTATTTGCAATGTAAAATAATAAGAAAAAATAAATATAAAGGAAAGGAGAGAAGATGGATAAAGGAAAGACAGGAAAAGAGAGAGAAGGGTATCTTTGGGGTGGGAAGAGTGTCAGAGCATTTGTCTCAAACACGCAGCAATCCAAACTTTACTTTTGCTCACTTCTCTAGCTGCTAGGTTGGTTATGGTAAATTGTTCGATTTGGTGAAATAGTCCATGTCTGAGAGAGGTAAGGACAATGTGAACACAATTTTGGAGAAAAGCAAGATCCAAAGAACTTGCCTTTATTTTAATTCTTATCATCTTCCTTCCTCCCAATACTTTAAAAAAATGGGGGATTGAGTTTCAACATTTAAGAGGAACTGGACCTTTTGAAATTGCTTGGATTCATGGAGGCCTGCTGGAATTCAGCTGCCTCCAAAAAAAATAAAATAAAATCTAAATGAGGTTAATGATGAAGAATTATGGACTCCACAATGAAGAAGTATCAATGTGCACAATTAATGCTAGGAAACAGGTTGAAACATCTCTGCTTAGGCCACGTGCCATCTGGCCCAGAAGCAGTCATTCTACCCAGAATGACACCAAAGGTCAGTGGGAGCGGGTGCCTCAAGTCCTGCTGCCAGGCTCCTGGATTTTATTTCTCATTTAAGGTAATCTGATCTGTCATTCCTCTGGCTCCTGTGGGCTTTAAATTCACATAATCAACAATTCACTGCCAGAGACTTAGTAAGAGCTGAGGCAGTTTAAAGGTGAGTAGAGAATAATCATGTTTCCAAGCCAGATGCCTTCAACTCTGCAAAGAAATAAAAAGTCCATCTCCAGTTCCAAAAAGTAAGGCAAATTGCCCTGTGTGACAAAGACTTCAGTATTCCTCCCACGCGTGCCAATAGCTATATTTTACATCCTGGGAGGGCTGGCCATTTGCAAAAATTTAGAGCAGTGTTTCTCAAAATGTAGTCCACAGACCCCTAGGGATTCCCAAGGCCCTTTCTGAGAGTCCTGGAGGTCAAAACCATTTCCATAATAATCCAAAGATTTTCATTATCTTTTCCACCATTTAACATTTTTGGTGATGGTGCAGAAGCAATTGGAGGATAAATCTGCTAAGCTTCTTAGCATGAAGCAGGCAGTGACATTAAACTATACTGGGCTTCCCTGGTGGTCCAGTGGGTAAGGACACCGCCTTGCAGTGCAAGGGGCGCCGGTTCGAGCCCTGGCCTGGGAAGATCCCACGTGCCACAGAACGGCTGGACCAATGTGTCCAACTACTGAGCTGGAGCTCTGGAGCGCATGCGCCCAGAGCCGTGCTCTGCGGCAACAGAGGCCGCTGCAATAGGAAGCCCACACGGGCCAAAGAACAAAGATGGATAAAAACAGATAAATGAAAGACCAAAAGAAAGTGGCCCGCCCACCCCCCTCCCTCCCCAACTGCCCCCACCACAAAAAAACACCTGTACTAGTAGTCACTTTTTTTTAAAATTTTACTTTTTACTTTTACTCACTGTATTTTTTATTGCTACATGGTAAAGAGAAAATGCTGGTTTTTCTTAAGAATGTACTTGATGAAGCATTAAAAAGTATTAATTTTATTAAATCTGAACCCACATTCCACATCCTTTTCATATTTTGCATGACACAATGGAGAGTTTTTACCCAAATGGAGTTTGTACCCAAAGGGGTACAAACTACAGTGGCTATCTCAAAGAAAAGCATTTATGCCATCATATGAGTTGGAAGGTGAATTATCTGCTTTATTTTGTGGAACATTATTTTCACTTGAAAGAACTATGAGTATTCAAACTTAGATATCTGGCAGATACTTTCTCAAAAATGAACAAAGTTAGCCTGTCACATCAAGAAAAACAACTGACAGTATTTGATGCCAATTATAAAATTCAAGCTTTTGAATGAAGATTAAAATTTTGAAAATTTTGTATCTGCCACCATGATCCTAGTAGCTTCCCAGAACTAAAGACTTCTCTGATGAGATCAGTG